>CM062860.1:12710429-13444023 GCA_031772225.1 Eubasilissa splendida | reverse complement strand
CACAGAGACTAGTGCCATGAAATAAAATATTACATATTTGTTATTTAAATTTGAAATGTTATTATTTACGTATAAATAATTATTATTTGTTTTACGCGGCGTGCCGCGGGATTGGGAACACAATAAACCTTTGCCCACCCGCCGGTACGCCGCCACTGTTGTTTAAATTTAGTGTATTTAGTGCCGCGGACAACAGTAGAAATAAACAAATGTCGTAGTCCGCGGCACCCATACAAAATTATCCCGCCAGTGTTACATTTCCTATCAAAAGGCCCTTAGCGGGGCCCGCCACTGGCAAGAAACCCGCTTAACGAACATTCCGAGATAACGAAATCACAAAAAACGAAATAACTCGAAAGAAAACACTGGCCGGATAATTCTTGTTACGGGATATCACGGGTCGCGATATTTACTACAGAATTCACTACTCGTGATATCCCCAATTGTTAATGTTAATATGATATTTAATTGTTTGTCTCCGGAAAACGGCTTCTGCCGCCTGTCAGCCCGCGACCGAAAAATGGCGCAATGTTGCGCTATCCGGCCGACAGGCGGCGCCGAACGCCGTGTCGCTTGGGGCGCGGTTAGGCATGTAAACGCGCCCTGATTGGCACGGCGGGTGGTTTTGGGGTGGCGTGCGCTGGTAACGGCGCACGTCCACTCATCTTGAATAAATAGAAGCGCACCGCAGTATGGAGGTCTCTTCTCGTCAAACGTCTCGTCTCTACACAACAAACTACATACTGCGGTGCACTGAATACACCTTTAGCAAGTGTTTCATTTTGCATCCCGCCTCATCCCTTGGAACCTCGCCGTCCAGCAGTCTTCTGCCCCGACCCCTCGGTCCGGTACCGGCTTTCGTATCCGTGTCCACCGACGGTTTGGAGCGAGTGTGAGGATCTCGACTTCGGTCGGGCAAATCCGCTCGTGCCCTAGCGAACTGACTTGAGGCGACCACTTTTTGTTTGGTTGGCAACAACTGGTCCTTCGGAGTCGGATTGCCTCAGGTCAACTAGCTAGCGTCGGTGGTCCGGAAACGAAATGTCGCGATCCGGACTGAGATCGGATGCACGAAGATCGGAACGGGAGGAGGACGATACGCCGCGACAGGAAGAGGATTTACCGCCGCGGCGCGGATCGTCACGCTCGAGTTCGGACGACAGCAGATCCAGGGATGAACGCGGATCTCGCCGGGGTTCTTCTACGTCAACGGAGAACACGGTTCGTCGACTGCGGGCCAATATCCGGGGGAAAGCGCTGTGCAGCAAGCGGATGTCGTAGACCCCACCATCGCCTACTACATGGGGGGTCACGAGCACGAGCACCGTCGGCGGCAGGCAACGCGGCCTCCGGTGCATCGTCGGGCAGATCCTGACTGAAGGATGATCAGCTGGCTTCCGTCGGTACAAGCCAAGCGAGCCTCTCGGGAGGCCAGGAGGACCAAGTGTTGCTAAAGGTCCTCCCAGTGACAATTTCCGGCCCCCGGGGGCGGAAAAGACTCTACGCGTTACTCGATGAGGGATCCACGGTAACCCTCATCGAGGCAA
Source organism: Eubasilissa splendida (assembly GCA_031772225.1). Taxonomy (NCBI): domain Eukaryota; kingdom Metazoa; phylum Arthropoda; class Insecta; order Trichoptera; family Phryganeidae; genus Eubasilissa; species Eubasilissa splendida. The sequence goes on along the minus strand of CM062860.1, from coordinate 13,442,476 downwards.
CAGTGGCCAGTGCCGTCGGGGCCAGGGGACCGGTGCGTCAATTACGCATCCACGGAGCCAACGGGATGTGTTCTTCGGACGCCCGGTCCCAGTCAGTGAACCTGACCATCCGCGGCGGCGGGGCCGAGTACCCGCTGCAAGCAAGCACGGTCCGCGGACTTGCTTTGCCCTCCCAATGGACAATGACGCATCAGGGAGGGAAACCGTGTGTGGGCCACGCCGAGGCCATCGAAGTGTCACCACAACTACTAATCGGACAGGACCACGCCCATCTGATCGTGAGCCGCGAATGTACAATGACACAAGGCCAAGGGGTCCTGTCCAGAACGGTCCTCGGGTGGACATCTCACGGAGCCACCACCTACCGCCCACACACAACCGGCGCGACCGTGCTAGCACTCGCCGCGGCTAGCGGTACCGCCGCCGACACGCGCCTGGAGGCGCTCGTGCGGGAGCATTACGCGGTGGATTCGTTGGGAATCACGACCGCGACCCGCATCAACGCGAACGTGGCCCGAGCCACCGCGGTAATGGAATCTACAACGAGGCGCCTCCCGACCGGACAATGGGAAACCGGGCTACTCTGGGCCAAAGAGGAAACAGTCCTTCCCGACAACCAACAGTGCGCCATCAACCGACTAATCAGCATCGAAAGGAAGATGGATAAAGATCCGGCCTACGCCAGCGCCTACAGGGCGAAGATGGCTGAGTACCTCGACAAGGGATATGCTCGTCCCCTGTCAGAGGATGAGGTGGCCCGTTTGGGGAGCCACCGCTGGTACTTGCCGCACTTCGCCGTCTTCAATCCCAACAAACCTGGGAAAATCAGGATTGTATTCGATGCGGCAAGCAAATGCCGGGGCGTCTCCCTGAATGACGCCCTGTTGACAGGCCCGGACCTACTATCATCACTGTTGGGCAACATCTTTCGGTTCCGGGAAGGACGGGTGGCTCTGGCAGCCGACGTCCGGGAAATGTTCCTGCGGGTGAAAATCAAGCCACAGGATCAGTGCGCGCAGCTGTTTTGGTGGAAAAGGCCGGGCGAGGCCGCACCACGCACATACCAAATGACATCAATGGTATTCGGAGCGACTTGCTCGCCCAGCAGCGCGCAGTTTGTCAGAAATCGGATCGCCGACGCCAGCGCCACGGAATTCCCAGACGCCTCTGCCGCCGTCCAGGACAAGTTTTACATGGACGACTACCTCGACGCAATGGACACCCCGGAGCAGGCCATCGAGATGACCCGCAATGTGACCGAGGTGCTTCGTCGAGGCGGCATGCATCTGGCGAACTGGGCCTCCAATAGCCCAGAGGTCCTGAGCCACATCCCGCCGTCACTTCGTGCCGTGGAACCGGTGCGAATCATCAGTGAAGAAACAACTACTGAACGCGTGCTCGGCATAACGTGGGATCCAGCAGCAGACAAGTTCCTCTTTCAGTTCGTGAACTTGCCAGAACTGAAGGCCAAGGATCGCCCCACCAAGAGACAGTTACTGAGCGCCGTAATGCGAATCTTCGACCCGGTGGGCTTTGTAGCTTGCCTACTAATCCGGTCGAAGATACTTCTACAACAAGTGTGGCGCTCAAAGGTCGGGTGGGATGACCCGATCCGTCCCGAGCACGCGGACAAATGGCAAGATTGGCACCGGCTCCTCCGCACGAGTCAGTGCGCCGTGCCACGCCAGAGCGTGGCGAGTCGGAGAAGCCGACCGACCCTGCACATCTTCTGCGACGCCTCAGAGCTAGCGTGCTGCACGGTCGCCTACTTTGTCGAGACAGGAGAGGGCGGCTCGGACGTAGCCTTCATCTCGGCAAAGTGTAAGGTGGCCCCGCTCAAGCCACTCTCTATACCACGGCTTGAGCTGCAGGCGGCTCTGATGGCGGCTCGCCTAGCCGCCGTCATAAAGACAGAGCACGTGTGCAGGGTTGAGAGGACGATTCTGTGGACTGACTCGTCCACCGTCCTGGCGTGGATCCGGACCGACCCCAGGTCCTATTCCACATTTGTCGCCAACCGGCTCGGAGAAATAGACGAGCTGGTGGGGGCCGACGGCTGGAGATGGGTGCCTACAGCCCAAAACCCAGCGGACTTGGGGACCAGGGACGGAGAGCCCCCTGACTTGTCGACCGCCGGAAGGTGGTTCAGGGGCCCCGCATTCCTCAAGCAACCGGAAGCAGCATGGCCACGGGAGGTGAGCAGGCCTCCGCCTGACAAACTCGAGATGGAGGTCAGGCCCGAAACGGTGACGGTGACCCGCCACGCCAAAACAGCTGGAGGAGCGATGCCGAACCTCGAGCGTTTTTCGTCGTGGACCCGCCTCATTCGGACAACTGCGTGGGTCCGCCGATTTGCCCACAACTGCCGCCGACCTCGAGGTGAGGTATCGGCCCAAAATTTGACAACGGACGAGCGGGACCGCGCCGAGCGGGCCTGGATACTACAAACCCAGGCCGCGGATTTCGGGCCCGAGATCCGGCTGTTGCAACGGGGGGAGGCTCTACCACGAAACGGACGACTCTACCAACTCACCCCCCACCTAGACGACAACAGCGTCATCCGCATGGGAACACGCCTGACCGGGACGACCGACGTCGACATCTCGCCAGGCCTGCGAAACCCCATCATCTTGGACGGAAATCACCCATACACCCGGCTCATGATACGTCACTATCACGAGAGCGCGGGTCATCCCGGCACGGAGCGGACAGTGAGCGACGTCCGGGAGAACTTCTTCGTGCTGAAACTGAGACCCGCCGTGCGCCGGGTACAGTTCCAATGCCAGGCCTGCCGGAATGGACGCAGTCGTCCACAGCCGCCACTGATGGGACAGCTCCCGGAAGCCCGCCTGGCTCACCACACACCACCGTTCACCCATTGCGGCCTCGACTACTTCGGCCCGATGGAGGTGACAGTAGGACGCCGGCGCGAGAAGCGGTACGGCGCCTTATTCACCTGTATGACAACACGCGCCGTGCACCTGGAGCTGGCCGCATCACTGACGGCTGATTCAGCCATAATGGCCCTCAGACGAATGGCAGCTCGCCGCGGCCACCCGCGGCACCTCTACAGCGACAACGGAACCAATTTCCGCGGCGCCGACCGAGAATTGGCCAGCGCGCTGGCGGATCTAAGACAAGAGCCGCGGGTTGTGGAACACCTAGCGGAGGTGGGGGTTGATTGGACTTTCAACCCCCCGCTCGCCCCCCATATGGGCGGAGCCTGGGAAAGCCTCGTCCGCTCAGTCAAGCGGGCGCTCGAAGCAACAACAAAGGAACGGGCTCCGCGAGAGGAAACCTTGCGGACTACCCTGGCCGAAGCGGAATTTACGGTAAACAGCCGCCCGTTGACCCATGTCTCCGTGGACCCGCGGGACAATTCGCCACTCACACCAAACCACCTGCTGATGGGAGCGGCCGGACGACAACAACACCTGGCCGTCTACGGAGCCCTCGATGAACAGACCTGTCTAAGGAAACAGTGGCAGGTGGCGCAGCAGCTCGCCGACATGTTTTGGCGTCGATGGATGCGCGAGTACCTGCCAACGCTCGCACTTCGACACAAGTGGCAGGAGCCAGCTCCACCAATCCGCGAGGGCGAATTGGCCATTATCACCGACGCCACCTTGCCACGCAACACATGGCCACGGGGGATTATCATCGAGGCAAGACCAGCAGCCGACGGGCAGGTACGAGCGGTGCGGATCCGGACAGCAACCGGGGACTACACACGACCAGCTACCCGCATCATAGTTCTACCAACGAAGCCTCTTTGTGCACCGTCGTAGTACGGCCAAGCCGCACGGGGGGAGTGTTGCACACAGAGACTAGTGCCATGAAATAAAATATTACATATTTGTTATTTAAATTTGAAATGTTATTATTTACGTATAAATAATTATTATTTGTTTTACGCGGCGTGCCGCGGGATTGGGAACACAATAAACCTTTGCCCACCCGCCGGTACGCCGCCACTGTTGTTTAAATTTAGTGTATTTAGTGCCGCGGACAACAGTAGAAATAAACAAATGTCGTAGTCCGCGGCACCCATACAAAATTATCCCGCCAGTGTTACATTTCCTATCAAAAGGCCCTTAGCGGGGCCCGCCACTGGCAAGAAACCCGCTTAACGAACATTCCGAGATAACGAAATCACAAAAAACGAAATAACTCGAAAGAAAACACTGGCCGGATAATTCTTGTTACGGGATATCACGGGTCGCGATATTTACTACAGAATTCACTACTCGTGATATCCCCAATTGTTAATGTTAATATGATATTTAATTGTTTGTCTCCGGAAAACGGCTTCTGCCGCCTGTCAGCCCGCGACCGAAAAATGGCGCGATGTTGCGCTATCCGGCCGACAGGCGGCGCCGAACGCCGTGTCGCTTGGGGCGCGGTTAGGCATGTAAACGCGCCCTGATTGGCACGGTGGGTGGTTTTGGGGTGGCGTGCGCTGGTAACGGCGCACGTCCACTCATCTTGAATAAATAGAAGCGCACCGCAGTATGGAGGTCACTTCTCGTCAAACGTCTCGTCTCTACACAACAAACTACATACTGCGGTGCACTGAATACACCTTTAGCAAGTGTTTCATTTTGCATCCCGCCTCATCCCTTGGAACCTCGCCGTCCAGCAGTCTTCTGCCCCGACCCCTCGGTCCGGTACCGGCTTTCGTATCCGTGTCCACCGACGGTTTGGAGCGAGTGTGAGGATCTCGACTTCGGTCGGGCAAATCCGCTCGTGCCCTAGCGAACTGACTTGAGGCGACCACTTTTTGTTTGGTTGGCAACAGTCCTCTCTGCCTACCTCCGCGGAGAAACGCCGTGATGGTAAGCTAGCTAGCTAGCTAGTTAGTTAGTTAGTTAAATTTAACTACTTAAGATACGAAGATAACATACGTTTTGCTCGTACGATAATGTGTTTAACAGTGAAATGACCCATTTTTGCAATCTTTATTTATATTTTACTCCATTTCAGTGAATACGGTACAGTATTAAGTGTACGGGCTGCACACATAACTGATATTAATAATTTGCAATACGGAGCCGACCTATGATAGTATTATGTTGTTAATAACTGATAGTAATGAAAATATAATAAAAAAATGTAATAATAAAGAAAGGGAAAAAAAAAGTTAATTTGAATGAAAGCCATACGGTTTTAGTAACTAACTGCTCTAACTTTAAAATATAGTCCAAAAACAAGCTTTAAGATTTTACAAAATATTAGACGCGTTGCTTTGTTGAGTGGAATCGAAATGAGAGTAAACAACTCTCAAAATGATTCCGGGATACGGTGGGACCCTTTGGAGTTTCCTTCAATTCGCAATTCAAACACACGATTCGATCTTGTAATGTGTAACTTTGAATGAAAAACTTGACGAAATTAGAACGCGTATTAACTTTTTTGGGTAATTTAGACCTTTGTAGCGCCCCAAAGTTGTGAAGTGTTCTGTAATCTATGCAGGGTCGTGGGGCCGATGCGGCCCTGTGGGCGGCGTTCTCAGAGGCGGGGAATAAATACCAACTAGAAAAATATGTCAAACGTGTTGGGAATAGAAAAATCCGCATTATGTCCAGTGGCTTGGGCGGCCGTAACCCGATTATACTCACTCGGGCGGTCACTTATTGTTTTCGTACTTTATTTAGATGGGTCCAGTCTTACATTATTTAGACGGGTCAAGTCTTATTTTATTTAGATGGGACAAGTCTCGCGTTATCAAGGTGAGTCGGGTCTGGTTGCGGGAAGATGTAAGAAACTAACGTGATGTGTGTGATAGGAATTGCTGCTTGAATACCAGTTAAAAGTCTTTGATTGAAGTTAAAATATTCTAAATTGTAATAGTACACTGATACTCAGTACCGCGCTCCAGGGTTAACTGAATAATAATATCCTACATGAGCATAAATACAAAATAATATCAAAACGTATAAAATAAGAAAAAAACAATATAAATCAAAATTTCATTGTATTCAATTTTCCGTATCGATATATCTCATTGATGGCAGCACAAAATTACATCTGCAACTGTAAATAATTTAACGAGATTAAAGATTTCGTATGCGTTTTGTTTTAACAATTTAATTCCAAATAAAAACTCTATTTCAGTACTCAAATGATAAGCCAATCGCAGTCAATAAGAAAATAATTCCACGATTTTTCGCACACCTAACTACAATTTAAAATAAAATAGAATTAGGTTATAGAAAAAGCATAAAAACTATAGATTTCATTTAATATTTACCCAATTTACTTTACATCATTAAATACATTTTTCTCTATCGTTAATTGAAATACTTTTAATATTATTTGTATTTTTCAAAATTTATTTGAAATTTATTTTGAAATTGGTTTGCCTGCATTTTTGGTCTGATGTTTCACGCGTCCATTAAATTACATTCAAAGTTAAGTATCGTGTACCTATATACTATACATATATCATTATATACTTCTCTATACACGAGTTTTACTCATAGAGAAGAAATAAATGTTAAAAGAAATATATATATATGATCTTTAATCACCTTTTCTCCTACACAATATTTTAATAGATGTAATAAAATAGATCTTGGACATAGCACTGCTCCATAGTGATTGGTGTTGCTGTCCCTTATCGCCCGACGTCGGTACCAGGCGTGTTTATGACTATTGAGAACTGGTTTAACAACCAGGTAACTGTGTGGCACGTTCAGGGCCTCCACAGTGTATACGCAATATTTATTGCTATAAGAGATGAAAAATATATTTGAATTTTTTCATGGTGTATCTCAATCTTGCACCAATTTATGTCATGCGTTAAATGATGTTTTTGGTATGGGGCATTTGGAGATAAGTTTATCCCTGACAGCATCATCACATGTTCTTGCTCACGACTACTAATTATTTCAATGATATTTGTAAAACAAAGACATAAGTAATGTGTGTAATCTGCAATTTACTTCTTAAAAATAAGTAAAAATTTCAAAAATATGTTCGACTAATAGATCAAAAATTATTGATTTTTTAAACTTTTACATCGAACAAATTTATAATTTATATAGTTTACGGCTAGTTTTAAATAATACATAAATTTCCACTTATTTCGCTACGCTATAATTATAATTAACATTTTAACCTTTTAAATTCCACGTGTGTGTTAATACGCACTTTTGGACTTTGCAAACTTGCAGGAACTGAAGTCATACTTTAAAATCATTTTGCCATTTGTGAACGACAGGTCCCACGTTTTGATAGATAAGTCAAGAAAGCCTAGTTTTACCCTACGTGGTGTGTTCTATTTCAAATAGAGTTGGTAGTTAAACAACACATTTTTGTTGTGAAGTTACATTGTTCCCGGTAGCAATGAAATATTTTAACCATAAATAGATTATTTTCTATTTATATTTGATTAATTTAATTTGTATTATAATTAACTAGTCTTTCGTTAGGTTTTTAAGTTCTTACAGCGGTTAAGAAATTTCATTAATAGGTTTCTGGTTTGTTTTACCGCGTACCTAAGTCCATGTTTAACGACGTTTCGGATCTTATTAAAAGGTTTTAGGATTAATATCTGACTGTTCCTAGCGGCACTGCAACCCAAAAACAAATCGCTGAAACTAGTATTAAGATTTCATTTTTATATTGATTTAAAAAGTCTTTTGGGTCAATCCATATGAAATGATCTAGCACTGGTTGTGCTCGTGTTTTTGCACTTGAGCATTTTTTTAACATGTTGTACTCGCAATATCTTTGCTTGTAGTCAAATCTACAACTCCAAATTTTTATCATCATCATTTGGTATCTTCATGTAGTACTATTTTGGGCTGAATTTTGAGATTTTTATCTGGTTCCCCCCCAGGGATATTTAGCCTTAAAAAATGCAATTTTTGTAAATTTCCAAAATTTATTTCTTAATTATTATTTATTAAGCGAATTTTTAGAACAATAGGGGTGTAAAAGTGAACAATAGGGGTGAGTCCAAATTTGGTGTGTGAGCACAACTAGTTCCCATCTCTTTGTAAACAACTAACCCTTACTGCAAAAATATCCCCGTGAAGATGAGACATTTTTTCAAAAAAAACCAAGATTTGAGGTTGAAATTTCACATTGTGTGAATGCATTGTTAGGCAAGTACCGTTAGGCACAAGTACGCTCCAACGATAACAAATGTGGTCGCCCAGTTACGCCGCCGCTAGGGAACACCCAGATGTCGCTGAACGCACTGAAAAGTGCGGGCTAGTCCGAGTGCTCCAAAATCGCCGGCGGTAATACTTCGATTTGCTATATTTCATATAGATGCGAGGCGTGCAGAAGGTGATGTGTGCAGGAGAGAAGTAAAACCCAGGAAGATGTTTACTCTGGAAGGCCGCAGACGAGAACTGAACTTCTCAACCGCGGTACCCCCCTATTTATTGCATGTTTCATAGACATGGCCAGCAGTGGGGGGGGGGCTCACAACCCCCGCTGACCGCTGTGACGCAACTGCCGCCACGCGGCGGTCCGTCGAACTACAATCTCCGGAGCCCGACAACGCACGGTTTTAATACCATGCCAAAGTCGCGCTCCAGACACAAAAATAAATAAAATACAAAACAGTTGTGGAATATCGCGAGCAATGAACAAATACCAACAAGACCTAGCTCGCGGTATCATAATCAAGGCATTTTTTTAATTTATAAAACAAAATACGAAACATGGAATAGACAGGGGGTGGAGGTGATCGTCCGTAATTTACACAATTATTTTCATTGGTTATCACCCGATACAAATACAATACAAGTGTGGATATCGCGAGCATTAAACATTAATTACCAAAACCAGCTCGCGATATCCACAAAAAAATAGTTACAAATGTGGGCGAGCGTCCGAAATCTCAATACACAAAACGACTACATTCGGTGGACGGTCGCCCCATACAAAATACAATGGGCGGCCCCGCCGTGTGCCTTCTGTGTTCATGGCGAGCTACAAACCGCTCGCTGATAGCTCCGCCACCGCAAGCTGATACGTGGTGGCTAGCCCCTTATGGAGCCCGCCACTGGCGCTCAGCGCCCATCGGCCTGCCTGGTGTCACTGGACCGAATAAGGAAAGGCCTTTTTCAGAGCCGCAGAACCGTAAAACACAATGGGAGCCCATTTCGGGGCTCCCGATCGGGGAATTCGTCCAGTGGAATTCCAAATATCGTCTCCAAGCGGGGCTTCCCGAGTCTGGTCGCCGGCGCTCCGCGTGCGGCGACTCCTCACAAGAAGCTGTTTTCTGAGCCAGTCGTGAGGTGGAATCCTGTGTGCAACATGTATGTAAATGAAAATGTGTCAAATCAATCTTATAAACCATTTCTTTCTGAACAAATTGGTTTTAACCCTGTATTAATAGCACAAATAGAAGCTGAGATATTTTAGTTTCCGCAAAGCCTTTATTTACATTGCAAAATATGCTACGCCCCGTAAAACAAATTTGGCTGCCACGCAAAAACCATAAACAACACAATTAAAATGTTTTAAACTACCGACAAGTCAAGGTGATTGCACAAATAATATGAGAATTTTTAGAAATGGTCAAGCAATTATTTATTTAATTTCTGGACCATTTCATATGGAATAACCCTTTTGCAAAAATATATCGCACTGTCGCATAATTTTAGCGTATCTTCAAATTCGTCGGGATTAGGTAATGTCACTGAACATGTGTCTGTTTAGCTGTCAGGTTAATTGACATCCGCGCACGTTGACCCACACAATTAATTACATGGACATATCACGTATTGACCAGAGAGTGCTCCCTGCGGAATCCGTCAAGAGAGGGGTCCATTAATTATTAAAATCAGAAAAATGTTACAGATGTTGATCACCAATACAACTTTATACCAAGTTTTTAATAAAATTAATCGAGAAAGACAAAGATACTGGCTTTGAAATGCCTAATTAATTTGAATGCTAAATCAATTAATGTACTATACAAATTATAATCAGACGAGTGTTTTTTACCGTAGATACGCTACATTAAAGTGTTACAACGAAGTTATGCTCCGAGTTGAAAAAAATAATTTAGGTTATTTCTCAATGAAAAACAAATTCGGAACTATGTTGGATGGGATTTCATCTCAACCTTTTTAAAAAATACTCACGTTTCAGATGAATGTGCTTTTCCAAATTACATTACCAATAATCTATAAAATTAACTTTATTTACGCATGAACTACAACTACCTTCCTAAAATGCGTGTCAAATTCCATAATGCTAAATATATTTTTTTGTCATTAAATCATGTGATAAAATGTAATCTGTTTGTATTATAACAGTGCCGGTTTGATTGGAGAGCATTAATTTACAAATAATAAAGTGATTTAAATAAAATTTAGGAATTTGTGTTCCTATTTATTTATTTATTTGTAACTATATAATATAATGTAAAAAATATGTTTGGGCTGTGTCCGTCTCACTAGAGAAATTCTGTGTCGAGACGGGCATAGTTTATACGCAATTGTACGATGAATTAGTATTACAAGTAGTAGATAGAATTAACATTTGTTACTTTATACATAGGTGTATATGAAAACAATTTTAAAGTGGACTTTCAAATAATTTTTTTTGGATAAATTTGTAGCAATAATTAATAAAGGTATGAGTTAATATGTATGGGTGAGTGCACCAATACTGGTTCTACTCATATTACGAATCCAAGTTTTAATATTTAGTTTCATGTTCTTAGGACAATCCAATTGGTTTAAATCTTTCAGAATTCTATTAAATAGTTTAGGTCCAAAATATTTGTAGTTCCTTTGGCCATATATTGTATGTGCTCTTGGGGTTTCTAGGTTATTTGTATTTGTCCGAGTGGAAATTATATTTTGAGTTATTTTAAAATGTGTCTGTTTGTATTTATATATGTATTTAAGAGTAGTATATAGTAAAGTGTGATTTTACGGTATGTAATTTGTTTAAAATATGTTAATCGATAATGATACAGTAGCTTAAACCTTACCTTATATAATAAATATTAATGTGATCTCAAAGTCGTCAATCTCGAGTGTATTAAAATTGTTCGGAAATATGATAAGACCAAAATGAAAACTATTTTTAAAATTAAGTACAATAGATTTTTGAAAGAAAGAATAACCGAGACCAGCAAGCAAGTCAACGGTGCTTAGTTTTATCAAAAATATTACTTACTTACCTACTATCATGCCGTTTCACTACGGGGGTAGGAAGAGAGGATAGAGCGCCACACTCCTCTGTCCTAATACACGATTCTCGCCTCATTCACATTCATACATCTTCTCATACAAGCTCGCCGATTGTTGAGGCTTCTAACAGAATCATCCTTCATTATATAACACTTGCGTCATATATATTTCTTATCATTCTCTCTTCATTCATCCGTTCCATACGACCAAACCATCTGAGTTATCGTTTTTTAATCTTTCTCACAATACTAATATCAGCTTTACATTCTTTCCTTATTTCTTCCTTCTTTACTCTGTCATAAATAGATTTGACACATATACCTAAGTGATCTCATTTCCATTCATTCAGTCTACTTTCGTTCTTCTTCTCCCAGCTTCAGGCCTCACTTCGAGTGTCGGTACCAGGATTATATTGTGCACCGCTAGTTTTGCCTCGGTTGACAAATTCCCGTTAGATATAATTCCACTTAAAGCGCCCTTCACTTTATTCCCTGCAGTCAACCTCCTTTCGATATCATTCTCGGCCTTTCCGTTACTATCAAACATACTTCCCGAATACACAAACTCATCTACGTATTTTGCACGGTGTTTTGCTTTCCTTCTCGAATATCATCACTTTGTTAACATTCATAATAAGTTCGCTTTCCTTGCATACATCGTACATTCTACTCACTAGACTAGTTCATTATTCGCCATTGGTAGTGCATCATCGGAAATATTGATGTTACTTAATGTACATATTTATCTTTTTATTTATTTTTAAATTATTAATTTTACACGCAACGAGTGGCTACTTGCAGTAACGTTAAGCGGCAACCAGCAAGCGACATGCGACAGAAGACAAGCGACCGACATGACAGAGCTCGGAGACGGGTAATCGCTGCCAATTATGCGCGGACATTCCTATACGACTCTATGGAGGCATCCTAACTATGCGGGAGGATTGCGCGTACGTGTCGGCTCGTGGAATACCTACGGTTATTATCCGCACAGTAGTACTTAGGTATTCGATTATACTTTAAAATGTTGTTTTTCATCTGAGAATATCTAAACATACGGATGCCATTGTCAAACATTAAAAAATGCATTTTGAAACAAATTTACCCTAATTTTAATTACGATTATTGTGTCTTTTTTTTCTTTCCGTCTTCGTGTCAGTATTGACATATAGTGGCCTCGGTCAGATGAGACTCGGCTCGCAAGCATCTCCACAGATTGCTGTGTCGCCCTCAGAGCTGACTCATGCGTACAATGCATCTATCCATCGGTATGGTTCTCTGCAGGTCTTCTTCCACCCAAACTTATGCCAAGGATAACCTCATTGTCATTCTGACGCATGTGGCCGAATAATTGAAGAGTTTTTTGTTCGTGCGTCGAGCAGTACATTTCGAAAACGTTTATTTTATGCTTGTTTATTGCCGATTGTCCACGCGAAGAAAATTTTCAATCTTCAATTCAGTTTTCTTAAACACACTCGTATCATGTTATACAGTATTCTTATAAATTGAGATAAAACACTGTTTTATTTCACTATATTTTTTATTGTGTTAACGTTAGAACGTTTTCGGGAACATTTTCCCATTATCAATATTATAGTTAAACTAAAATTAGTAATATATGGTGCGTTTGAAGTTAACGGAGGTGGGGGTGGGGGTGGAGTTTAAATGTATAAGAATGGGAATGTAATGGGCGGTATTTGAATATTAATTATGTTTTTATATATATTTTTATTAGAATTATTTCAAAATTTTCTAGAATGTCTAACTTTCGTCCTTTGGCGCAACTATGTATAAGTTGTTAATTACAATTATCAAATGAATGGCTCTCCATTCTTGCGTGCTCAGCCATGGAGGAGTTTAGACTGAAGTTTTTTTATAGCTTTCTTGTGTTCTTACAATCTTTTTCTTATTCTTCTTCCGCTCTGTCCAATATAAAATACGTCACAATCCTGTATGTATTGTGTTTTTAATTTTAATTGAATTATAATATTGATAATGATGATTTATTTTCACATATGTGCCATGTTTGCTGTTTGAAATTGGAGCGGACATATATCAAAAATAAAAAAATATAATTCAGTTATGTTTTTTATTACATTATATTATAAAAAAACTCATGAAATATTTTTAACTGTATTTTTCATACAAATACTCCTATGTACGTTGGTAAAAAAAAGACTGCCGCGGTTTTCACTTCGATGGTCCAGCTAGAGTAAGATCTACTTTTCTATCTTGATCAATTTATTAATTATGATCGACATTTGACACTTGAATTGTGCGCAATAGTGACAAGCAAAGATAGGCGCCTTCTAAAAGTGCAAGAACTTGGATCTTCGGGAACAGATATCCGGTGAAGGCGAAGTGAGAAGGTTGCAGAGGGCGGGACACGTAGCGAGAATAGATGACTTCCGTAACGCGCATCGCAAAGCTCTCTTAAGATGTCACGGGATGGATATCTCTACCTAGAGACTGCGTTCATGGACTTTCATGGAAGTATTAATAGTAAAATTTGATGGCACATTTAGAAACATTCACGGAAAAAATCTAACTAAAATTTGTTACTAAATCTAACTAATATTTGATTACTTTCACGACGAATTTTCGACTTTATATGCGTTCCTTCTACTTTAGTGAGACATCTATTATTTTCCGTTAAAAGTTATCATATTTTTATCTTCTAGTCCAGGTTCTGTGATTTAATTAATTTTTTTAAATATTATATCATTGATTGATTTGGCAATTACTTCGTAGTGTAACATTTTAATTTAAATAAATATATTTTTTTAATATTAACTTTGTACTACACACACGCATAGTTTTGAATAAAATTAATTATGTTAAGATCATGTAGAACGAATGTAGGTATTTAGATAGGGATTTAAATATTTAAGACTTTTAAATATAAGTTTGAAGCTTTACAAAATATACAGTTTTTATATTGAATTTGTACTACAACTACACACACAATTTTTGAGTTAATATCACTACTAGTTTTGGAAAGAGCATTCCTACCCATCTACAGGTGTACATTGAACTAAATTAAATGCTGTTACATAAAAACAATAATACACCTGTAGATAGGAAGGACTGCTCTTCCCGAAACTTTTAATTTTTTTTTTTTTTGCAATAAAACTAGTCACACAATACATTTTTCTAGACGTTTGTCTGCAGGTACATTCATATAAATTTTAATTACATTTAATATAAACAAACATAAAAAACTAATCAGTGGCACAGCTCAACAATCCATTTCATGCTTACAAGTAAGACAAATCATTATTAATAAACATATTTTTTTATTACTTCTTCCAAATTGGTAGAAAGCTTACTATTTCTTAAATACCCAGGTAGTTTAATTTTCAATATAGGAACAGCAAATTCTAATGTTCTCATCCATGTGTGTGTGTAGTCAATATAAAAATTATATCTTTTTAAAATTAAAAACAAAATATTATTATTAAATGAAATTGAATTAATCCATTTTTTAGTATTTGGATAACAATATTGTTATTTTATTGTATTAATTTTTTATGCTCGTGTATTGATTCTTGTGTATCTCTATGTGCATACAGAATATGTTTAACGTATGACTTAACCTTTCCCATGCGGTGCTAAAATAATAATACGCTCTCCGGTGCTGTAAACTCAGTGTACATAAGTGTACATGTTTTAAGTCGGATAAATATGAATATTTTACATTTATTACTTATATTAATCATTAAAATAATAGTTGATATATATATAAATTATTGTGTGAAAGTGCTAACAATGAGAAAAAACATTGGTCATCACCAACGACAGCATAAAGACGCATAAGATACGTCTGACGCGGTCAGCGTACGCTCTGCTACTGAAGTGAAGTGACTAAAGTTATTTATTCATGTTTGTCGCTTTTTATTTAAGATGAAGATCCACTTTGGTTCATTGTCTAATATTTGGGCTTGATTATGAAAGTGTTTTATGTAATAATTGGAATATCTAGACTTACCGAACGCTATACTTGTGTTGTTTAAAGAGGGCTTCTCGATAATTGTGAATTGCGCTATCGGAAAACTCATAAACGATACTAATATCGGATAAATTAAGATAATATCCCAATTCATATTTATTGGATAACTTTAACGATGAAAGAGGTTAATGTTTAACTTTGGATTTAACTATCAACAGTTGAGATTAACTATTAATAAACAGATATTATTACCGATAATAACGAGATAGTTCAGGAAACTTTTCTATTAGTTCATATTTTATATCTCAATGCATAAGTTCGGCGTTAATTTATATATTTGCTTTAATAACTATTAAAACGTTAAAAAATATAATGTATTTTAATACTGTAATGTTCAGCAATGTTGTGTCGTTTAAAAAACTATAATATACGAGTATATTTATAAAATCTTCCTTGTTTATTAGATAAATACATACAAAAGAATCACTCCGTGTTAAGGTGGGTTATGTACAGAGAACACTAGGCATATGTATGGCAAATCTATTTATGACAGAGTAGAGAATTAAGATATTATTAGGAGAGAATGTGAAGCTGATCTTAGCATAATGAATATGATATAAAAAGGATCGCTTGATGAATGAATGATTAAGGAGAGAATAGTAAGAAAGATATGACGCAAGTGTTGAATGCACCAGAAATAGTAGGGGACATCCGCGAAAGACTTGGCATGACCAGGTAACCCAGATACTGGAAGATGGTCCTGTTTGAAACCTCAATAATCGACGAGCTCACACGAAAAGATATATGAATGTGGATGAGGCGAGAATTGTTAGTTTGGATCTGAAGAGTTCGGAGCTCTATTCTCTCTACCTACCCTTGGGGAAACGGCGCAGTTGTAAAATTAGTAATGTAAATTAATGAAACTTAACTTTCTCACGAAAGATGCATACAAGATAGTATAAAATCAGTATCGAGGTCGCCGAGACGTTCGTTGCCTATTGTACTTTGTACGAAGAGCTTACCTTTATCGCCAAGTCTCCGAGACTCCGGGGTAAAATTTCATCCCTTAGAATAGGATCCATCCCCAGCTTTTCGAAAGGGCACAGCCGGAAGGGAATAACTAAGCTGTGTTCTCAAAAGACCCGGATTGTAAGAACGACGCGCAAAGTAAATCGTTCCATATAAAAGCGGTCGCACACTAATATTAACGATTCGTAGGAAAACACATTTACACAGGTAACTATTTCTGTCGATATTGTATATATGTAAATTGTCGACGCGTAGAGAATCGCTCTCTTTCGTTATGTAACTGCACATAACGGCTTGATTTGACAAATTTGATAACTGTGTTGATGTGATGCAGTTGATTACTGTTTAAGTAACTAAATAAATGATAACGGTAATGTCTGCAACTCTGATTTATATATACTTGAGAACTGGTTTGATTGCAAGCTTTACGATTAATTCATTCAGGAACGAAGCTGTATGTATTTATTTGGGGGTAAGGTAGCGATGAGAAAAAATGTTACTTTCGACTCACTGGTGTGATTGTGATTGATATTCGATAATATCAGTGATTGAAAACTGTGACTGTGATCACAGCTTCAATCACAATACACGAAATAAATGAATAAATAAAAAACATAATTTTGAGAATATTTATATAATTCCCACTTCATTTGCGTAAAAAACATATTCTAGCGTATATGATTAATATATATCTTATTTAATATCATCACAAAGAGAAAGAAAAGTTTATTTTTCGGGTCAAATGCGTAAAACGTTTTGGCAAAATCTACTAGATGGCGCTTATCACGAATTATAGCGTCATTCCTTGATGAATATATATAAAATGAATCACTAATCACGATGTTCCCAGATATTCAATCACTGGTAGTGAGTGTGATTCAAATATATCAGTGATTGACACACGGTTCGTGATTTTGAGCTCACGGTTCCCGGTCACGGACTCTTCGAGATGTTTATCGATATGCTGTAATAACCGTTGTTTATTACTTACACTTCCAGGACTCTAACAAATTATCACTCTATATATACGAAAATAAAACATTTGTCCGCCTGTAGTATGTGTATGTGACAGGCATGAAATTTCTTTTAAAAGAAGTAGCAAATTTACGGTAGGTAAATTCATCTCAGTATGAGAGATTAGCATGACGTCAAAGAAAAATTTATGGAAAATACCTTTTGCAACGTGAAGCTGGAATATTTTTCAATGATATGCGAAGGTCTGCCTCAGGATTCAAGAAGAAATATTAAAAAATAACTTTGATTTTAATATATTTAATAACTAAATTATATTTCATTATTGGATAGTGTTCTTCAATTTTTTTATAATTTTGTGGCAGACTGTTTAAAAATTAACGTTGTAAATCTATACTTTATCTTACACATAAAATATTATCAAATTAAGTTTCACGGCCGTCGATTGATAAGATAATTTTTTAACTGCCTCGAGTTGATTTTTATCGTAGCCGACGTTTTGGTCAACACTTCAGTGGTCGTCTTTATCATCAGAAAAATTATATTTATAAGGTTGTAATATCTGCATGTACACTATAACACTGCACAATGTTATCGCAATCAAACTTTACATAAACTAATCATTCATGTATTATTTATAAGGGAAGATTGATATCGATTCAGAATAAGCATAAAAATATTCGAATTTAGTTTCTTCGAAAAATGGTTTCACAAATAAAAATTATCTTGGTTGAAATGTTTATTTTTCACGCCGTACTAATACGTTGATCCGGTGAATAATGTTGTCTTATCCTAACAAAAAAAATAATTTATTAATGTATGATTTATAGACATGTATATATATGTTTATAGTAACAATTTATCGCAACGACAGTTTTTTAACGGAAAATAATAAATGTTTTTTATAGTTATTTTGGGTTACAAAAGTTTACGTGTTTTCTTCTTAACAATGAAATATACGAATAGCTGAAAAAATATTCATTATTTATCAGTTAGTCACCTGACGTTTCATCATTTTTCTTTGCATGTCGATTTGGTACTTTAGCTATTACCATTGTTAGATTTTTTAAATATTTTCCCTCGAAGCTATTCTTGTATCGCGGAGACCACAAACATTTTCTCCATCATCAAATCATCGTCATGATGTACGAATATAATACGCGTCTTGACGTTCTCAAATAGATGCAGCATCGTCACATATTGTGAACTATTCGGTAGGTTGAAAAGAAATTATCATTGTTTTCCTGAACAACCTACTAACAAAGGAACAAACTTGACGACTTGAGTCAGGAACGTATTTTCATATCGAGGCCATACAGACACCGGTTAGACAAACGGCACAATGTCTGGATTGTTGTGATGATGGGAAGTGTATTGTGTTGATATGGTAAAACAATTAATCATTTATAGTTGAAATACTGAGCTCAAATAAGAGTACAGCAGGAATACAATTACGCATACCGCGACGTGTGTACTATAATTTTTATTGAACAGTTAAAAAAGCATTTACTATTTATACGTAAGAAAAATATCAATTTATAAATAACCTAACATAATAAATCACCTTAAAATATTTACTTAATTTTAATATAATTTTCCAAAATAAACATACATGAATTTAATACAACTTAATTGTTATACAAATTAAATGAATTAGTTAGAAAGATATATAGAAAAAATCTATACATCGAAAAGACATTTCGGTTACTACCGGGATGCGCGCACTCGGATTTTTTTCTATCCGGGGAAATATGTTACTATTTCGCCATATCAACTTATTAAGTTTTCGATATATTTGGAAGATATGTAGCGCCTAATTCCAAAACCCCCTAAAACGGATTTCGGATAATTTGAGTTAAATATAAAATTTTGTAGATTTTTATGTCAGCTACATGCAGAACACATTGTTTCTCGCAAAAGTCACTTAAATCCATTCATATTTTATGTTTAAAATCAGGGTTCATTTTTAAATACCTAAAAACGCTTGTTTGATGATCACGTGATCTAAAATCCAGTATGGCTGCCAGAACGATATATACAGAAA
The DNA here is from genome assembly GCA_031772225.1 of Eubasilissa splendida. NCBI lineage: Eukaryota > Metazoa > Arthropoda > Insecta > Trichoptera > Phryganeidae > Eubasilissa > Eubasilissa splendida. The sequence continues at coordinate 13,423,315 of CM062860.1, read as the reverse complement.
ATAAAAATTTACATTACAGAATTATCTCTTTAAAAAATTCTGATGTAAAAACAAACATTTTGTACATTTGCTTTCAAAATATTCATTTTCATCCATAACTCAAAAACGCCTTAGTCGTTTTAGGGGGTTTCGAAATTATTATTATCCGTTTTTAAAGCAATCAACTTTAAGTAGCAATCGATCCCGAATACCTTTGAGTAATACACGCTAGGAGACTTGATTTGGATAAACTTTCATACAATTTATATATTTTAATGAAAACATATTTTTGTTGTGAAGTTGCAATTTCAGCAACAAATCCTTTGTACAAAAAATGTGTTAGAACGATGCCTAGAATAAGTTTGAGGAAAATCATTGAGGCAGTCACGCGGAAATCGAAAGCTCATGGATTGCGGTCCTGGTGGAGGCTCTATTTTATTTTTTAAGCTTTATATTTTTTCTGCCATATATTAACTATGGTTTTTATTATTATTGTTTGCACTCATAAAGAAGAAGTACCTTCATCTATGGGTGTGGCTTTGATACGAAAATAAAATTATAGATTCAGATCGATAAATACATTTGATCAAACTCGAACAAACTTTAGAATAAAAACACTTTGTAAATATTAATAAATTATCGAGTATCTCATATAAATAACAGTATTATTTTAAGTAAGTACCGTTGCCGGATATTCCCGGTGTAGCGCTGCGGTTGCGATGTTGCGCATGCGCAATGGTTTCCTTCATCTGTGTACTCACCATTTACAACGTTAGAGACATTCACAAGATGAAGAAGACAATAGATCAGCCCGCCGACTATGAGATACGGTCCGTGATTCGTTTCTTGAATGCACGAAACTTGAAACCAGCTGAAATTCATCGCCAAGTGTGTTCTGTTTTGTTCTGATATGGTGTTTTGTACAGGAAATAAAAAAAACAAGGGTGATTCGCTGTCTCAGCTTTTCTCAACCGGCGATGATAATGAGAATAATGAGGTCGATAAAAATAAAACACAAAAGATGTTCAATATATGCACACTACGGCTGCAAAATGAAGAATGCCTGTCGCATGCAGAATACACTGATTTATTACAATTCATACAGTTATATTTGCAAGTACCTATACGGCGATATGCCGCCGCTTGAGACGTTTCACTAAAACGTCTTTGTTTTCCTAAATCTATCTCACGGGTTTTTTGGCGCCACGCCGATGATGACACCTTTAAATTATTAACACGTGTCTTATCGTATCAATTAATATATGGCGCCTCTTTGGCGAGTAATTATGTGCGATGTATATAGCACCAAGTGATTTACATATTTTCCTTCATCTGAAGCGGTTCCTTGGTGGCGAGCGCTTTGATTCAAATTCGGGGTACAGACATTGTTTTCATCCCATGCGGCGTCGTTCTGTGACGAAGGTATACAAAAATTGGTGTCTTGGTACCTTCATAATGGTGGCGACTATGTTAAGAAGTAGTTTAAGGTGTAGCGTCCAAAGAAAGTGAAGTGTTGTAAAAATGATGATTTGTTTCTTTAAAAAAAAAACTCGGTACTTAAAAAACGCGCCTCTTATTTTTATATTATTATGTAGATCAAAGGATAAATCAATCATACAGCACTGACATTTATAATATTAATCTGGAGATATAAATATTTACAAACAAGGAAAATATAGGAAGGAATTACAAAAGTAGGAAAAACAAGGAATTATAACTAGTTGATTCATTTTACCGCCCATGAACCACGAATGGACTCTATACGTGGTCAGTCTGGAACTAGATACGTGAAACAATTAAATAGTTCTTATGTGACGCTATTAATAATATTATAATTTCAAATGACGTTTAGAAAGGGAATCATGATATCACATAAATTTCACACAAACTACATATCATAGTCAGAATTGGGATAAGGGTAGGGCGACCGGAGCACTGGCCCCAGGCGCGATATTCTAAAGAGCACCAAACTATGTCGGCTAAAGTCAATTTCCATAGAGTTACAGAGGATTTTACTGTCCTGAAAGCTTTAAAAATAAAGTTACACAGGTTTGATATTTAATTTTCATTCGAATTTTTTTCTCGGTGGCCCTGATTTTAATATCAAGTAACTCGTATTAAAACTTGTAAAAAAATCTCCAATTTTATACGTTAACGAAAGAAACAATTATAAACGTATTTCTACTGGTTATGCATGACACCAAAATGTCTCTTCCCGGCTCTAATCACTGTAAATATTTATACAAAAAATTCTTCATCGTATGTCAGTAGTATGCTTACACTAGATATCGTTTAACGCAATATTTAAAATCCTCTAAGTTCTCAGCCCATTCGCGTATCAACAATGTCGCTGTCGCAAAAACAAACAAATAGTATTGTTTATAAAAGACTAATGAAACCTTCCACATACTAATTTTCACAAATTCAATTTCAGATCCATTTTCAAGGCTGGACTCGGTGATCGGGCTTGTTTTTAAAAAGCGCGAGCATCGAGTTTAGGCGTCCGTATCGTTTCACAAGTTTTCACGTGAAGACTTTTTACACCAGTTTTACACGAATTCAATTACAGTTGGCAATAAATATCAGCAGAATGCGGTGCGACATGTGACGCCACTCGATAAAAACTCCTTATCTTTAGGTTGTTTTATTTGTTTTTAGGGCGCAATTCTCCTCCCCTTTCGCGGTACGTGCGTATGGGGACGACGAGACTCGCATAGTCTATGAGGCACGGCCGCTCGCGGGTTAACCCCTCGAGTGTGGTTAACGCCATCCTCGTAGCGTGTACCGTGTCGGATATCAATAAGTAAAAGGACTAATGTAGAACACCACTACAAATAGATAGAGGTACCTGTGGAATTTTATTTTTTAATGTATACATGTTTTTACATACAAAATTGAGTACGTCTGTCTGTATGTCTGTTCTCTATACAGTCCTACACAATTTGACCAATATAAACCCAATATTGCGTAATACCACTTGAGAAAAAATATGAAGGAAACCTCGAAGGGTCCCTCCCTGTCCTGGAATCGTTTTGAAAGTTGTTTTCTCTCGCTACGATTCCACTCAATAAAGCAACGCGTGCAATATTTCACAAAATATTCAAAGTTTTTTTGGATTTTATTTTAAAGTTAGAACACTTAGTTACGTTCCGGCAGTTAGTTACTTGCGGTGCCTCTTCATAGTTAATTTTTTTCTTCTCATTTATTACATGGCACAATAATTACAGTTGGTCATTATTACATTTTTTATTACATTCAGTCATTAACTGATATAGGATGGCTCCGGATCATTGTACCTGTAGAGTATGTATCAATTTGACGTGAGATTCGTTATCATATTCAATTCGGAAGGAGCCAGAGAGAAGCTGTAGAAGTCATGCACCCCCAAGAGGAGGGGGTAAAAGTCACATTTATGTGTTGAAGTCTCAAAACTCGGTTACAGTCCCGGCAGAAATACACCTTGTCCAGGGCGCAAGAGGGTGTGAGGGAGAGCCAGTGGAATGCTTCCATTAGGTTTTCTAAGCCACTGCTCTTCCCGTCAACATCCATCCGAGCAACCAACCAATAACACTTTATAGGCAACCCTCCCCCACAGGCTATCCCATAGCCTCTCCCTCACATAAATGTATATTATATTGAATGGCATACATCCAAAATTTTGTTGAATTGCTCTCTAGGACCCCGAGGAAAATATAGTCAACACACTCACAAAAAATTAAAAAATGTGATACGGGAGTATTTCTATCTCCAGAGTGGTTTTGAATATCAATACACGTGTCGGTCGGTTCATGTACAAATATATGTGGCGCCTAGTTCCAAAGCCCCCTAAAACGGATTTCGAATAATTTGAGTTAAATATACAGTTTTGTAGATTTTTTTTGTCAGTTACATGTAGAATACATTGTTTCTCGCAAAAGCTACTTAAATCCATTGATATTGCATGTTCATAATCAGGATAGTTTCAAAATACCCCAAAGCAGACAGAGTATATGTTGATATTCCCCCTTAAATTAAATCAGCCAATCACAACGGTTGTTGATGATCACGTGATCTAAAAACTAGTATGGCTGCCAGAACGATATATACAGAAAAAAATTACATTACAGAATTATCTGATGCTGATATTAAAAAAAAAACATTTTGTAATTTGCTTTAAAAATATACGTTTTCATCCATAACTCAAAAACACAAAGGAGTTTTGGAATTAGGAATATTAAAATGACAAATAAAACAATAAAATACATTAGATACGATGCAACGGGTATTGTATATTGGTCATTGGAGCGACTCTCAAGTGGTTCTACGTATATAAGTTCCGTTTTGAATATATGAATCGATCTCGAAATGTGTCGACAACTATTTTCAAATAATTAATTCGACAAATGAATCCAATACAATGCCGTAATCGTTGTTTTGACAGATCTCAAGTACTAAGATGATTCTGTAATATAAATACGCCGAGAGAACGCTTCAACACTAGGATCAAACGCGAGATTAGTTGTTAACTATTCGAACGAGAATAGTACCTACCAACTCGTATTACCCAGCCAATATTTTTACGATTTTTTAGTGATGGAGTGGTAATGTAAAATAATAAGTATTACACTTTGTTTGCTTTTGTAAGCACCGTCTTGATTGATCTATATATTTTTTCCCACATTTTCTCGTAACAAACATGTTAATCTTATCAATATTTTTTATATATGTTTGTAATAACGATAAGATTGGGGATACATAGTGTACCATTTTAACGTGTAACGTTTGGTTTAAGGAATATATATGCTTTGCCCAAAAACTTGGCTTCACTTAAAACAATCCTCTTTAACAACAAAGAAAATAGACGTCCTCGTTGCGGCCCTTCCAGATCTTGGCACCGAATAACTAACTGCTTCGCATCCCTTGCATTCATAAAATACACGCGAGCGCGAGCAAAGTGCTTTCGACGAAGTTGCTTAATTTCACTAACTTTTTGTTTAGTTTACAAGACTTGGGATGAGCTCAAGCTTCCATTAGAAAATGTTAATGTTTCTACGTGGATTAGCTAAATAGGTAGTAAGTACACTGGGGCCGGCGGACCCAAAATTGAGTCTGTGAAAGTTCATTTACCTTGTCGGAAAAGTACCTACACATCCACTTTATGTTCTACAACATATGCAAATATATCTTGCCAGGCAAGACCGCAGAAGGAACAAGGTTTAATTAAATACATAAACAAAAGAAAATGAAAAACCTGCATAATTTAATAACATACAATATCTGAGGAAACTAATTTTAAAAATGGTGTTGATTCAACTGCAAAAAGATAACAAAAGATTTTATGACCAATTTTCGTTTAAATAATATTTATATTATTATACAATATAATGCGGAAAATATTATAGCGAATAATGAACAAGAATTACAGAATCTAGTGAGAAGAATGTACGATGTATGCAAGGAAAGTGACCTTATTATGTCAATAAGTCAAAAGTTATGGTATTCGAGAAGGAGGAAAGCAAGACACCGTGCAAAATACTTGTAGGTAATGAATATTTGGAACAAGTAGATGAGTTTGTGTATATGTAAAGTATGTTTGATAGAAACGGAAAGAGAGAAAGATATCGAAAGGAGGGTGACTGCAGGAAATAAAGTGAACGACGCTTTGAATGGAATTATAGCTAATGGGAACTTGTCAACTGAGGCAACACTGCCGGTTCACAATGGAGTCCTGGTACCGATACTGATGTATGGAAGTGAGGAAGACTTGGCACGACCAGGTAAACCAAATAGATACTGGAGGATGGTTCTGTTAGAAACCTCAATAATCGTCGAGCTTGTATGAGAATATATGAGGCGAGAATAGTGTGTCAGGACAGAAGAGTGTGGCGCTCTATCCTCTCTACCTACTTTCACGGGGAAACGGCGTATGGTAAGTAAGTAAGTAATATTACAGAGATGGCACAATACGAGTATGAAGAACGCAAGTTAAAAAAAAAGTATTATATTGGAAGATGATTTTTATAAAATAAATGTTCAGTAACGTTAACAATCGACAAGTGTGCATCAAAAGACATGTGGTGGACTATCCAAATAATGTTTACCAATCCAGAAATGTACGGCCGTTTTATCCAAATTGTCTGTCCTAGAAACTGAACAATAGTTTTTTAGAGCAAATTGAAAACTTGTATTTAAAACAATTAGTAATTTAAAATTGTTATTATATTTAACTTTGTTTAAACCACTGTGTTGTTTTTACATCAACCGGTTTCTATACTAAAGTATCTTCGTCAGGACTGGCGTGTGCAACTGAACCATTCCATAAAATTTAAACGACATCCATTACTGCGTGTGGGCGAAGTCTTAGCAAGAATGGGGAGGTGATTGATAAGGAGACATTAAAATAGAGAATATATTAAATAGCGGATTTGAGGGAGATTTTTTTGATTTCTAGACTTTCTAAATTATCTAAACTGAGGCCTTTATTATTAGTGTGTAAAATTTCAATGCCGTTTTCTTTTACGAATTTGTGGCTTATCTCTGAAAGGTGGTTGGAAAATTCTGAGAAGTTATTATTGTGAAGGCACTTAATTTTTTTTTTTAATTTTAAACTCCTTTTATATATACCGGATCGACTTCGTCGTTGGAGTTTATAATGAATTTACCTAACTTATTATTTGTGTAAAACGCGGGTCTAATATAATTTGGTAAATTTTTACATTTTTTATCCGTAAGTTTGAATGTGTAAAATTTTACGCCATTGTTCATGATGGTTACCTGCTGTAGGGGGGATATACATATTTATCATGAATTATGTTCATAAGTTAATTATAAATATTCATACCGTAGAGGATGTCGTTTAAGTTTTATGAAATAGTTAAGTTGTACGCCAGTCCTGACGATGATACATTAGTATCGAAACCGGTTGATGTATAAACAAAGTTAAATATAAATACAATATTAAATTACAAATCACTCTTGAAGGGTGGATATTTGAAAGAAAAGAAGAAGAACAATATTAAATTATGTCTATCCACAAACATTAACAATTATTAATTCCGTATGCGTATAAAAATAGCTTTTTTTCTATTAAGAAAGATGCGTGCGACATATTTTAAATTCAAAAACTTTTGTAAAGAAAGGAGCATATGGAAGTATACAGTATACACTGTAATATTAATCGAATGACTTTTGACTCATTCCAAAAATATATGAAAAAAAAAATATAACAAATATATATTTTTAATATTTTGAAAATATGTCACAACCCATGAAAATATGTTAAACTTGAGATATCAATATATCAGTGCAGTACAAGATAAAGTGCTGTATGTAGAAAATTTACATCTTAGTGCATAGGACGTACAAGTTTATGCATTGAGAGAATTAACATAAAATATCTACAGTGAATCCTCTATCTATCGTTTGAAATAAACTATGAATGCGGGAATATAGAAAAAAGTGATATTTTTCACATTCAAATGTTTAATAAATATTCTAAAAAAGATACATATTTCACATGTAAATGGATGTGTTTAAACAAAAATAAAATCAGAAAGCTCCATAGAAACAAAAAAATAATTAATCTTTGTATTGTATAATGTCAAGCGGCAGTCAGTAGCAGCATTCTCTCTCTGTCTCTCTCTCTCTCTTTCTCTCGAATGTTCCGCTCATTGTTTACGAGTGTCGTTAATCGAAAACAAGCATTTAGCTAAGCCTAATTTAAACGATTAATGCGGTAAAATGATGCATAGAGGAACGATCAATTCGATCTATTTTTGGGTGTTTTGTATGAAATTAATTTGGGACTAGAAGAAATAAACGATACGTGCGGGAAAACGATCATTAGAGGAACGATCGATCGAGATTAAACTGTATAAGATTTGATAGCCGTTTGCGACGTAAAGCCCCGACCAATGAAGATGTTTCCAAAAGGCGGAGATCCTGACTATTCACCCACATAACCAAGCTTAATTGACACTCACAAATTACAAAAACCACAGAAATCCGATTATACGAGGAAGCGCCTAGACTAAACCAACATCCGTTTGGAAAATGATAACATTTCGTTATATTTAATATGAATCTAATACGATAAGAATTGTTGTTTTAATCATACAATTCAGCGAAAAGGTGCCTCGCCTCATGCATCAGCTATCAACCGTATGATAAGAATGTTAAACAGAGACCTTGATAAGGGACCGTGAGTCAGCCGTGTTCACCGCAGCTACGGAGGGGATTACTGTCAGCTCGACACTCGACACTCGGAGCGCTATCAGCCCGGCGGTGGAAATGTGACCCAACAGTTGATAACGACGCGAAGGCTTCGATTAGTCCCTGGTGTAGGTGAATGTCACTGTTTAAAAGAAGAAAATGTTTGAACTAGATATAAAAACGTCTAGATAAATTACTTAACTGCATATATACACACGTATATATATTTTTAATGAAAACACATTTTTATATTAATGTTGTTATTTTACAATAAGTTCTTAGATAATGATATCAAATTAAAAGATACACAAAAAATCATAGTTACTCACTACAAAGTCGAAAATTCGACGGGAAAGTTAACGATTAACATACTGTAATTGGTAACTAATTTTCCCGGCAAGATTAATTTTAAATGATTCATCTAATTTGTTTTACTCCCATCATTACATCTTCATTCACTTGCTTGAGAATTTTTCAGATTAAAAAAAAAAGTCGCTTATATGGTTTGGTTATTTAAGCGACTTAAGGCGAGTCAAGTAAGAAAGGTATAAGTATTGATGGCACCAGAAACAATCTGTCACGTCCGTGAAATTCCTTGCATAAATAGGAATATCAAATACGAAAATAAGGTACTATTAGAAGCCTGCAGCCCGCTGAGAAGATATATGCTACTTTTGAAATTAGCAATATTAACTTTGTTGTTAAAATTCATATTTTTATTTGTTAACTTTGTTTTGTTAGCCACTTATTGAGTTTAAATACATCTACCGGTTTCGAAAAATACTATTTTTTTTTTCAGAATGTCAATACTAACTAAAAACATGTATTATTGTTTCTTTACCAGAATCTATTTTAAAAAAAAACAATTATTTAAAAAATAAATTTAGTACCTAAGTCAAATTGTTACTTAAAACAAATTTATTCGAATAATTTAAAAAATCGTAGTTAAATTTAGTTGGTTGTTTATAATTTTTTGATTAGTTTTACACGCTTTATTTATCTCCAACGATTCCAAATGATTTAATTTGTGATCAACACCGTTTATATGCAAAATTGACAATCCCAATTTTTTATCAAAACCATGACAATTTTCTATCAAATGATTAGAAAATTCTGAAAACCCACTATTGTTCAAACACCTCATCTTGACATCCTGAAGAAGAAAATGGTATTTTCCGAAACCGGTAGATGTATTTCAACTCAATTAAGTGGTTAATAAAACAACGTTAACAAGTAAAGATATATGTTTGCGTAAAGTGAGAGTTTAGATGCTATGGGGAAAATTTAAAAATCATATAATTTTCCCGTGTCATATTTTCTACACAAGGTAGGTACGTGACACATCAATGATTCGTTCTCTCGCGATAAATATCAACGGTCAACCGTATCAACTGAGTCAACCGACTTTTAAACTCTGGACACGTCAGTCGTTTAAGAACGCCGAACCAGCGACAAAAAAAAAATACAAGTCAGTAGGACCCTCCGTTGAAATAACGTATCCAAAAGGTAGAGAATGTTCATATATGTAAAATATATCAATATATCGGTGTTCCAGGGGTAACAAATTGTTTGTAGAAAAATGAATATCCATATTCTAAATGATAATTTCTTTAATTCGTCTACGGATGTGGACCCATAATTTCTGTTAACCCTATATTAGTATCGTTAAAAAATATGATGTGGTTACTATCGATATATGAAATTTACGTATAAATACATTTGGTACATGGCCAATGGTGGTCTTGGTAAATAAGAAACACATTAGAATTAGAAGGAACATGTTTAATATTTTTATAGAAGATTTAACAATTATTACTTTGTTAGTACAATCTGGGCAAATTTTCGTTTGGTGTATTCCACAGATGGCATTTTCACACTTGCAGTAAGTGGTCGTAATTTTTTTCTTTGCAGATGGACAAAATCCACAGCATTTTCTTGACTTTGTGATTGCACTTGTGATCCTGGGGCCGGAGTATCTTGCTCCGTGCTGTAAAACTTTCAAAATTGACGATTTAATGATATTTAGCTTTGACTTGAAAAGTGTCAACGTGACTGAGCTGTGAGGTGATGCATCAACAGTCAGGGAGAGCACTGCTAGAGTGGGGGAGGCGGCAAAATTGGCAAGTAGGCGGAGCAAATGCTTTTGTTTGAACAATACGTAAAATTTACGTACGATACTAATCTAGGGTTAAACAATATTTACTGTTAATCTTCATTAAAAACAACACTAGATAAGTGTAATCCCACGTTGTAGCAGGTTAATATTACTTTACATATATTTAGATACCAGATCTGAAGAGCAAGGTTGTATATCGATTCTCGCATTCCTGTATTCTAACATCTCTTCTTACCGCACATAGCACTTTTTACTTACACAATACATATCTACTATTATATTTTTGTAATAAAACAAAAGTCAAATACTATTGAACTTACATTGCTCTTAATGCTTGAAAATATAATGTAACGTTACTGTATGTCTTTGATTGTGAGAATAATAATTTATTTTAAATGATGTGACAATCATATAATTTCGTTAGATTGGTTTACAATTTACTTAATGGCGTAAGTGGCTTCCTATGAACATCTATCTTTAAGTTCACCTGTAAATTCGGTCTTCTCTGATACCACAATTTCCCGTATTTAATACCCCAAAGAAAAGTATAATATTTGATATTCCAGAGATCTAATATTCAAAGTAAAATGACAAAACCGTACTTATGAGCAAAAGATTACTGTATAAAGAAAGAATCCGGAAAAATCGTGTATTTATAAATCTCCAAGATTACTGAAGATAATCCCCGTGCTTCATTTCATTCTCTTGATAACACAATGTTGCCAGTTCTATTAAATAAACTCTAGAAAAAGAAAATTGAATTATCTTTCATGTGCGACGCACAAGGGAGAGCTCGGGAGGAAGACATAATAATAATATATATATATATAAAATATGAATAATCAATACATACAAAATAATTTATTCTTCTTATCCCACGGCACTACAACTCAGGGTGGGATTTGGCCTTCGCAACAAGTATTCCCACCGACTCCTATCCCTGGCCATTCGTCTCCAGTTCCCAGACTCTCTTATCCTGCTTTAGTTATCTTCTATACAGTCAGCCCACGTCTTTCTTGACTTACCTCTAGGTCGCTTCTACTGGAGTATCCACTTGGTCCATCGCATTCTTTAAAATCGTCGAATCTTACAATTGTTTTTTGCTCAATAAATTTTTTAAACTTTCTGCAAGTTCTATTTTAAGCAGTTTGTTTCGTTGAATGAGTATTTTCGACCCCGACAGTTTGTTACACGCATTCTATTTCCAGCTACAAAATAGCATTTTTACTAAAAGCAGTGGAAAATTTATCTAGCGCAATAGTGATTAATTAAAAATGGATTGAAATATTGTCGTGTGACAGAATATCTCTATATATGCACGAGTGCGTGTGGCGTTGTGTGATGAACATCGAGTATGCAACCCATTTAACAACGGGTCACAAAACGTCCTACCTACGTAAAATAATGAGTCATAAAAATGTGGACGCTATCGAGAACGCGTTGCTAAATTCTGCGAGCAGCCAGGAGTCCAGACATGTTTATGACTTTGAGGGCGATTAATACAGCGATCCTGTCTACTAATTTACATTGCGAAAAGTTAGTGAAATAAACATATTAAGCATCTTTTTGTACAGTACAGGATGTATATATCCCAGAACAGCTTGTGAAATGATACTAAACCGCGTATTTGTCTAACTTTAATGAAATAATGTTTTTTCATGTGCTCTTTGAGCCGAAACTTCTCGGCCTGTATACAGACTTTAAATAAAATGCAAACCTATTTATTGTCAATAGATGTGTCGGCACTCCATACCGACATACAACCATACAACGGTGTCACTTAGTGCGTAACAATGAAATATAATGATTACAAAATCTTGTAAATGTCAAACGACCATGAAATTGGGAGTTATTTTATATGTACAATTTAAAAAATGTTATTTAAATAAACAATGCTGTAAAAATGACGCAATGTCATAACAATACGAGGCATCCAACATTGCGTGAAACCACAAAATATAATTCAGTCGTATGTATGTGTGTATATGCACGTGAATGTTACAAACACACACCACGTAACGGGTAGTCTTTAAAATAACTGGCCAAATGTGTGTATGGACCATGACGATATTAATTGATAGTGTAGTTATTCCTAATCTATTTAAGGCCAATATTGTGATGAGAGCATTGCGATACGTGTACATTGCACCAGCTGTCACATTTTGAAGTGTTATAACTTTAACTCGTGCTGTTGACTCTTTGTGTGCAGGGTTGTGTCGTCAGAATAATACTCGTTCGTGGTAACAAAAGTATTTATACTGAATGTTCCAACACAATGTAGTATAGGTCAATATAAGATGTTTCGGAGGCAAGAGGCCGCGCCCACCGCGGCCCGACACATTTATGTTTCACACGCTCATCATTCGTACCAACCTTCACGCGCTCGCGCATTCTTCCCATAGATACATCACACTGAGGTCAGGCTAGGATATTATTATACGATATATAATATATACCCGGTATGATAATTTTATGCGTCGCTGCCTTTCTTAGTTCGGTTTTTTCAATTCTTTCGTATTTCCTCAACATTAGCTTTCCGAGAAATGTTAATTTTAAGATATTCATAAATAGCCCCTATTAATTTGCATTGACGTAAATTATCACGCGAGGCTAATTGGCCTGTCGTTTATTAGAATTATTAATTTATTTACAAGTACCTACACGAGGAATTGTTTTCGTTGCTGACCATGATATCATATGGTTTTTAAAACACAAAAGAAATAAAATAATAATTAATTTTAACTAAATTCATAACATAAAAAGTATAGAATTATGTTATTTATGAAAGCATTATTTTAAATTGCCATGAAATCATTTTCAAATACGAAAAAAAAAGAATATATGAGAATTTTTAATATTTAATATAAATAACTTAGTAAGTGGTTATGATATATATTTGTGGGGAAGGTAACTTAAGCATTAAATGGCTTACCACATATTACAAAAAGTGCAAACAAATATTGATATAAAATTTGTGAACATTCCTGATGTGATAGAGAAAAACGGAGCACAGATTCGGAATTGGCTTATAAAAATCTTCTAGAAACAGCTCTCAGATTCAGGAAGCCAAAACCTTGTTGATCAGTGTAATGCAGTGAAATAATTTTATAGTAATTAACATTAAATGCCTGTTATTGGCGTCATTATATAGTTTTTGCCAACAACTGTAACAGGAACACACACATTATGTACGTACGAATGTGTAAAAAGATGTCGCAAAATGTCGGTTAATCTCCCGGTTTGACGTCCCCGGTCGTTAATAATAAACAACAAACAACCAAATCGCAATGACGCAATATAAATTTATCACGGGGAGAACGGGGGTAAATTACCATAATTATAATGGGTTTCGTACTTATTAAAATGGAAGGGGGGGGGGGGAGTACAAAAACAGCGCGAGGAAAAAATGGTCTTTGTACCGGCGACACCCGCGACGCTGGGCCTCTCCGCGGGCCCGGATGTCGACAGCGCCATTGTTCGGGAACTGGGACCACATCACCGGCGGCGCAGCGGGAGGCACAGCCGCGGAAATAGTTCGTAATTTCGTATTTTCTCTTCAGTAGCGGTGAAATGTTTGCAGTTCCTATAACATACACTTTGGGACTCTTTCCCATTCTTGTCCCGTATTTATACATCTTCTTCTTCTTTCATATTATCTTTCACACGATCGTCAGCTATTAATATTAGATTTTTTAATTTTTTTAAATATTCTTATTTTTTAATGTAATGTTAGAAGTTTGTCTGCAGGTACATTTATATCCATTTTATGACATTCAATATAATCAAAACATAACTAATCAGTCACAGTTTAAACAATTCATTTCATGCTTATATGTAAGACAGGTTATTATCGATAAGTTATTTTTTTATCATTTCTTCCAAATTGGGAGAAAGCGTACTCTTTTGTAAAAATTCAGGTAGTTTATTTTTTAGTGTAGGAACAACAAATTCTAATGTCCTCGATCAATACTTATTGGTGATTTTGGGAATTGTTAAATTCAGATTAGCTACACGTCTTGTATTTTTTCCGTGTGAAGCCACCTTATTTATAGCATCGTTGTTATAATTTTAGGAACAACAGAACATTTACGAGAGAATATAACAATTTTAGATTATGCCTTAATTTAAATACTTCCAGGTGTACACTTTTTTTCACTATGGCTGTTTGAAAATTTTGTATTTGTTTTACATTTGAGTTACATGAGTGACCCTATGATCGGATCCCACATCTTAATAATGATTTGACCAAAAAAAAAAAAAATTCGTAAAACCGACTTGGGATGACGTAATCAAGTTTGTAGAATCTTGTCAATCTTCCTAACAATGACCTGAGATTGGAGCAAATCTTATTTATTTGCAAATTCCATTTAAAGTGTTCATCAATTTTGAATTATACGTATCTAATTATTCTTCGTTATTCCACTTAAAGAGACTCTTGAAAAAACTGTGATCATGTTTACAATGAACAAACGTAAACATTACGAGTATATATTTGACAGATGATTGACTACGCAAGATGACAGATGGTCAATATATTTGTGAGTCTTAAAAATTCATACGATTTCGCTAATATATCTATGATTTTTCTTACTCGTAATAAAAACGATGTTCCATTCATTTTAAATTGAATATATGTTTGCGTAATGTTATTGAATATATAAGAGAGAAAAAATTTAAGTAACCTTAACTTAGAGATATTAAAAACACGTTCGACATATTCGCTACTTTGGTATTTTTTCTTACTGGCAATAACACTCTCATATCCAGATATAATGAATACTAAACGCAATAATGTTATTAAATGTATGCAAAATTTGGAGGGTTATCAGCATGAATAAATTTTTAAATGTAACTGAACAAAATTTGACTGCCACTCGATATAATACACATTTATATCTCCGGGAGGGGTAAGGGAGAGAGTAGGGTTGGTTCCTGTATTTTGCGCAGAGTCCTAAAAAATAACCATGCAAAATTTGTAACGTTTGACATTCAGTATAATGAATACATATTTATACCGGCGGCAGGGAATAGGCGGTCAGGTGAGGAAGGAGGTTCCTATGTTTTTCGCATCGTCCTAATATGCAAAATTTGTCAAAGGATGTAGGTTAGATCTGTTAAACCATGTATAGAGAACTGACAGAGTGACAGAGATTCAGTTTTATATATATTTTATTTGGATTTATACATGCGTATATGGTTTACATTACTTTTTATTCTATATTTTATATTCACCTCAACTTAATATAAATAAAATAAATAATAAACAATTACAAATTAGAACTGTACGCCATTCATAAATCTAGTAGACAATTCGTTATTTCCCAATACTTATACTTATTTCAACATCGTATATTAAATTAAATACTTAAGTCTAATTAATGTGTTTTTACCTGGTTATAAATAATACGCTTATGGCTTAAGTGATAATATCTAATAGTATACCTACCCGCTGTTGAAGCACCCACGTTTACGTATTTTTTATAAATATAAGTAATAATTTAAAAAACAAAATCATGTTTTTTCAGGAAATACTTTTTGATATACCTATATATTTAATTATTTGTCTTCACTTAGTTTTGGGTAACATTGGTACCATATCGCTTTAGAATAGGCTTAGCCTTTTTTTACGTTGTAGAACTATATTCTGCAAATTCGTGTGGATAAATATAATTACAAAATTATTGTATGTTTATTTTTTAAGTAGTCATTTGAATTAACGCCAAGATATTATAAGGTATTTTTAAAATGTTTTGGTTATTCATAATTTAATGAAATAATTTGGTATTAACTAAGCTGATTACTTAAACGTTGACAAGTTTTTATAACACTGTATCTTCGTCAGTCATTGTGTCCTGACAAAGATAGAGTGACATCTATACTGGTTGACGTATACGTGATATTATAAAGTTCCTTGATTAAATTAATATGTTTAGTAGCACAACGTCCAAATTTGACATGTAGTGTAAATAATGTAAATAATATTTTTTTTCCTTATTTATAATGAAAACGTATTTTTGTTGTGAAGTTACAATTTCAGAATTTAGTTATGTGATATTTCTTAATACATATTAAAATTAATCAATTAGAAAGATATGCAGAAAAAATCTATTTGTCGAAAAAATATTTTGGTTCCTATCTGGATACTAACCCGTAAATTTTCTTATCCAAGAAAACGCGTTACCATCTTTCCAATTAATTAATTTAATTTGTATTAATTTTTCTTATTTATTTATATTTCATTCAATGTAACAATTCAACTTAATGATTACGTAAATAAATCGGCAATTGCAAAATCAGGGCACCGTTCATCTGAAAGGAATCTATAAATTAAAATAGTATATTTCAATAAATAAATGAAAAATATTGGAAGAGTCCGCCTCTGGCGTAACGACATACGTTTTGGGTGTTAGGCGAGACACAGTTAGTTCGTCACACGACACGAACTCTTAAGGAAACGTGATTACCAGTTCACCGCAGGAATTTAAAAGTGACGTCACGCATCTGTTTCCTTTTTCTACAAAATAGAGGGAAAAAATCACATACAATTTTTAGAAACTTTCTCACCCAGCGGGACATGAGTAATATTTTCTTGTAAATAAAATAACCGATTTTTTTAAGTTAATATTTTATGAGACCAAATAAAAAAAAAACTATCGAGAAGGTTTATTTTTTAGTAATTAACGCTCCAAATTTTAACCGGAACATAATTAGCAAAATCTTTTCATGTTCTCCATCACAAACAAACAACAATAATTCACAATCGTTTTATTTCATTTAATTTATTTCTTGACAAAGGGAATTCGCCCTCGATTGGCAATACAATTACGAAATCTTAATTATGAGAAATGCTAATTAAAACTTTTAACAAAGGTACAAACTCTGAAATTTCCTTGTTTAGTAAGTAATTCAACGTGTTGGTATGTTCGGAAGAAAATCAACTAAATAAGGTTTCAAATTAAACATACCTTTTGGAATACAAAGGTACACAGAAAAATTAACTTTTTGGGGAAAAGTTAAAATGTTTATTCGCGAAATTATATGCCACGTGACTAACAAATAATATAGACCTGTGGGAAAATATACGAGGGTCCTTAAAACCCAGGTAAACCCACAGCATTCTGTTAATCGCATTTTACGAGAAATACTAAATTATTTCATTAACGGACGAAAGATGTTTCTTTTATAAGAAAATATTATTATTTTCCCAAATATTTTTTAAATCTTTATACATTGGTAGTTGTTACGCTTTGCGACTTTAAAATGGCCGAATATAATGACTAAAACATATTTTTTTTAATTTAAGGACCATAATTTTGAGATGTTGTGAGCTATAGAACCGGGGGCTCCACATCTCCACCGGCTAGTTCAGTGGAGAACATGAGATGTGGATCCTACGAGCCAAACACTTACCATATTTCCCTACCTTATTAATGATCTTTCAAATCTGCATTTGTCCCCCGAAGAAAAATAATTATAACATAATGATATTTAAATAATATGATGATAGGTTGCACTAGTGAAAGAAGTTATGTTAAATTAATAAATTTAATGTGAGAAAAATACTACCTAACATCACCACTACACGGGTGATGGTCAAAGAACAGGATCCCACGAAGATGACAAATCCACGCAAAATAAATATTCAGACGACAATAATAATAATAATAATAGTAAATAATAATGAAATGAAAATGGTTGCTCGGCGACGACGTGGCGAGCGAGTATCCCCAGATTATTATGTTGATCACTACTCCCACAGTGGTAAAAAGCATTATTGGTTGTTCATCAACAAAAATATTTTATAGTATGATTGAGACTACAAGACCTTGGACACGGAACGCTCGTCCTCCACATTGAACTCGCTTTCGTAGCTTTCTGGTCGAAGCGTGATGGGTTATATGGAATTGACTTGGGGACCTAAGTTATCCGCTTGCGACATCGTCCAATGTTCATTATGGATCTTTCATCCCGGTCCAAGAGGGAAATAAAACATTTCTGCAGAAGAGATGAATACAATACAAATTAGGATTTATCGTGAGATCGTAAGAATATCGATGCATTTGTAATTATAACTATTTTTCGTACCGATTTGTTAAACCATAAATCTCAAATTTAAATCGCTGTGCGATTTGTAAAGTTAGCCATATGAAACTGTACGCCGCCTCACTCATTTAGTGGTGAGTGGCCATTAGTGCTCCGCGCGTCGGCTTATCGGTACACGTATGCGCGAGTGTTGCTATTATCTTAAAAATTATTTTCTAATTACCTTTAATTTTTAAATGATTTTAAGTACGTAATATTTCAAATACTGGAATGAAATTTATAATGTTACAATGTACATAGTCATTGTATATGTATTTTAGAGTATGATGTATGCTTATATTATAGAGTCAATACTCCATAAACCTCGTAGTAGTATCGATCAGGGCTAGATGGTTTCAGTTTTGAAAGATTTGTTGCTTCACAATGCATATGAATTACTATCAAAACAGTTTTGACACGTATCATGTCTCTATGATACGAATTGCGTATCCAGTTACCAAGCACCGAATACTACGAGACATTCCAATTACCCTATATAATTATATCGTAGTATTAGGGATCTGTCGATTTTGACATTGCGACTTCAGGGGAGGAAAATATGTATTATGTTGCCTACGGAGTGTGTATGTGCGTATATACAGGTTGAATATTATGTTCCAGGCCGATTTTATTTGGCCGCCATTTTGGTTTGGCAGACGTTTGTCAGTTCGCATTTAGTAGTCGTAGACAGTAATTGTTTACAATTTATTATGCAACATCTAACGCCTCGACAACGTGTTGATGTTATTAAAACAAACACAAGCCTGACTTTTGGAAAAAATTCATCATGAGCGATGAAGCTTATTTTGACTTGCCGGGTTTTGTTGATAAATAAAACATCCATTATTGGAGCACTGAAAATCCTCAATTGATGGCCCCTCAATTAATCATTGGGCTCTGTTTCTTTCAGTACGCAAGAGGAAATACTGTAAAAACTTTTTGGTGGTCGAATTGGGTCGATTGGGCCTGCAACACATTGGCACTGCATAATCGACTAGTTTTTGGTACCGCAACTACAGCCGTTTCCCGGGTTCAACAACAGAACACAATTTCAGCAAGACGGGGCTACTCCATTTCACCAGGACGTTGTCACCTCATTCACACACAGCCCAAGTTACGCAAATAATGTTGATCAAGCAACATCGGCCTGGAACATAATATTCACCCTGTATTATTTGTAGCTCTGTTCGAGAAACGACGATTCACGTTATCAGTGAAACCAAGATTTACCAAAAGGCATACTGTGTTTGGTTAGGTTCGGGACTTGTGTATCTTAATGATATCACTCGTATGTGCACTGAACCCTTCACTAGGTTCAATGGCTCGGATACACACATATATATATATGTATGTGTGTATCCGTGTATGTGTGTATGTGTGTGTACATTACTAATAAGACCTGCTATTTTTTAAATTTTGGACTAGGCGTTGATTTCGAATCAAAGTATTATAATCGTATTTAAAAAAAAATATTTGTGTGATGAATAATATAAACGAAAATAATTTATAAAAGTTTTAAAAAGATTCACGAGTAAGCCTCTTGAGTATACTAACTTATATAAAAGTGAGAAGTTGGGTTAATTAATTAGTTTTCTTTATTTCGTTCAGATATTCAAGAGATTATTTTAAACTTTATAAATATATTTTTACGTATTTACATTTATACAATAGAAGAAAGACTTAATACAAAAATAAATTGAGATAATATGTGGGCGGAAAAATGTTTCAAGAAATATATGAATACCTATAATACATTTAGATTTTATTTTAATTGTACGAAGCGTGACTTCAAAAGACGATGATACTAATATATGTGACAAAGTACCGCGTTTTGAAAGATGTATTTGTTATCTATTAGATATATCACGAGACAGTATGAATTTTGTCACGCAAGTTAACTCTTATTAGACAGGCAGTCGTACGTCTTTGTAGCAAGCAAACTAAAGAAAAAGAAAAATAAAGAAGAATGTGAAAATCAATCTTGTGAAGAGCATATTTGAAATAGTAATTACGACATTCTTTCCATTCTTCAATAAAATAAAACATTTTGGTATTTAAGAACAACTCGGGCATATATGTATTATAATAATGACCCCCATAAATGAAGCAGAAAATGGTGTTCAACTCTGTTTACAGTCAGATTCTCAGCCAAGTTCCTGAGAGAAGACAAAGCGAAGTGAAAACTCGCGGTAAGATAGGAACACCTCGTTTTGTTTATTGCGAGTTGGGCATTATGTAGGGATAATGAGGAAATAACTCCCGGCAGGGTCGGAGGCTAGAGAAATCAAATGGACAAACGATCCCCGCTTTACCGACCTTCCTTTACGGGAAAACAACATTATTCGGTGGTTGTGTACATTTTATCTAACGACACCACTAACGTCATAAATACGTGCTACCTTAGAACAGAATAATAGAATTTCTTCTGGATTATTCTGGTCGTGGGTCGGTTTTTGTAGCGGCCGCACTGATATGAGCGATGCTCTTGAATGCTTAAAATTCAACAATGAGAGCGAACCCACCACATTATCAGGACCGATTTAATAAGCTCAAGGCTCCTCTTTCGGTACTACTCTTACGTCGCTAGTCGTGGTTGGCTTTAATGCTACAATAGAGGTTGTTCGATAACGCCCCACACACAGTGATAGGGCGATACCGCGCAGACTCCTATACCAAATTTGCTCTCATTGTATCCGACCATTGTTTTATTTTTATTATATTATTATCTACAACATACGATTAACATTATACAAATAAGATCAGACAAATAGTAATAAAATTATAGTAACCTACAAACCATAAGGCCGGAGAGCAAGAGAAACGTTAGGAGGCACTCTCTTCTGGGAAAAAGACGGCACAAAAATAAATACAAGTAAGGAAAGGGAGACTTACCTCACGCAACACTGCCGGAAGATTTAACCCTCGGAATTAACGAATTTAACACTACACATACATCACAATTGAGATTAGTTAGACTACAAACTCACAACAATTTGGAGTGCATGTTTGGTATTGTGGTGATCTATCGCCTCCACGGTCATCATTACTGCCGACGAGCCAGAGCTCCTGACGGCCGCAAAACATGCCCGGTACCGACGCCAACATGTGCCAGTAACACGCGTCCGCAATCATCTGGAAGACCCGCTTATGAGCTCGAGTCTTTCAGACTACAAGCTTCGAGAACCACCTCCGTTAACTGCTTATCTTTATTGTACGATCAAATTTCATCCGCAATGTTGTATAACTGTGCTCAGTAAACTTCTGCCAATTGTAAGTAGTCTTGTTCATCTCCATCCTGCTCTAGCCTGGGCACACACACTTACACATAAATATTCACATACCCATACGAATTTATAATTTTACCCCCATAATGTGTTGATGTGATACCCCAATAAATACCCAAATATCCTCGTGTTCTTTCATCTCGCGGAGTGTATTGTGGCTCGTATTTGTGTCGAAATATATGATGATATATGTGGATATGAATGTGTGAGAACAAAATGGAAAGTTATCAAGTTGTGGCGATAACTTTTCATCAATCAACCCCGATTGTGGCACAACACGCCGACCAACAAACGCAGAATAACGCAGAAAAAGAAATATTATATTTTTATCAAACGGCCGTGAATTGTACTAGTGTAGCAACACTACCATCATGAAATAGCATAAAAAATTTAAATAAATATAAAAATACTCGTGTATCCATTGACAAAAAATACTATAAGGTACAAGTTGTTTCAATTTTCTAGAATATTGAAGAACTTTTTACAAGATTTTTTATCACACGTTAGAAATGTTTCTGAACTATTTTATTTTCCATTCTTTTTGTAAATAATAAAAAATGAAATAATAAGGTTCGTACCACAGACTACCAAATATATAGACATGAACTAGCGGACATTCCTCGTTTTAATATTTTCATTTTAGTGTCACTCACGTGATCACTTTGGTACCACTTACGCAATCAAATAGTTCCGCGACTTTTTTTAAATATACGACTCGATCGGAATGAAAGTTTAAGCGCTGACAATATAATATGCATTAATGTTAAAAATACGTCTTGTTTACACAAAGATTTAATTTTTGAAGAGTAAATAATGTGTGTAGAATAGAGAAAAATCCCGAAACTAATGTTCCGAACCCCTCTCCTATATTATATGTACACTTTATTTACTGGTCTATGATTCGTACCGTATAGGTACCGCAACTGGGAAAACGCACAGATTTTTTGGTTTTGAGACGTTGTAGAATTTCAGGTTTGAGTATGGTTTGATTTCTCAAAATATGATCAATATAGCTGTTATGTGTCTCGTATGATTCTGTCGTCCAGCTGAATATTTGGCAATATGTACTGTGAACTCTCGATTTAAGGAATCTCTTAGGAGAATGGGGTGTTCATTTGATCATTCAAATATTTATTTAATAATTTTTAATGAAAAACATAACAGTATAGGTACATCATCTTCATTTCATGATCTTCAAGTTTTATTTAAAAAATGTATCACGTATTTCCTTTTTACTAATGTTCCATTTTTGAACTGAAGATTTATCGGTTCATCCATTTGATGACAATTACTATCGAAGGAGGGATGACATTCCCATTATATTTGACAGAAAAATACACTAGTGATAAAAATAGTTGCTTTACTCAACATATTTTATCGCTGTAACATTCGTACACATTTTCAATCGAAAAGTATTAAAATTCAATTTGCAGGAATTGAAAGAAATGAAGTTTTCCAATTAAAATTGGCAACAATGCAGCTGGCTGAAGGCAAAAAGTGATCACTTCTATACCTATTTAATTAGAAACGGAGGCTTTCATTGAATAAATCTCTCGAATGAAACGGAAAGAAAATCCCATTATTTAATACTTAAACTCGTGGGACATGATAACGCCTGAAACCTTTTTCGTGTCGTCACTTACTTTGATTTCGGTTTTTTTCTTTTGCATTAGTATGTAATAATTTGTCTTGAGTTAATTTTTATTATTTCTTTTACTTGTTTTATTTTATATTATGATTTATCATATTTATTTATTGTTACGTACTTTTGTGTTCAGTACTTCCCAAATTGTGTACCTCACCGAAGATTGTTAGTAGACCAATAAGGAACTGTTTATGTGACAATTATAATGTTTATTACAATAAAAATACTGTTTATAGTACAATGTTATACAACTATTCACGAAGACAAACTGCCTAGTAAGAGGATGCGCTCGGTGCGCGTCATCCTTTTAAACCCGCAACACACGTACCCACGTACATCTACAGCTGTCGGTGCTGGCGCAATGACACACATACGTTCATACAATCTCACATTTATGATTACGCTGTGGATATTTTAAGTGAGTTTAGAAAAAATGAAAATATTACTAATTATTTTTTTGGAATTTTATAATATTTTAAAATAAATCTGTTTACACACATCAACAGTGTAACATGTTTGCCTCAGCACAGGCGAAGTTCAGTACAGAATTATAATATAATACTAGCATCTAGCATGTAGTTCATTATATTATTATCAGATACATTATTATTATTAATTTAAATACTCCATAATGTTTGAATCATCTTAAATTATTAATATTAAATTTAAATTAAACCAAAATTATTAGTTAAACTAGTTTTTTTTATCTAAAGTAAACTAATTTTTTTTTTAATATCTCTGATTGAAAAAAAGATTATCATTTTGATGTAAATTCACTTTTTACAGTGGTTTTACAGTTATAAACATGCATTGTAAATTATTTTACGTTTCTTGCAATTTAATATATGTAGATTTTATATAAATTAAAACTCATGCTTACCTTACCAATATATATTTATCTTGTTTATTTATTTACCCCAATAAATGTATATTAATTAAACTCATTTAGGTATAAATTTAAATAATTTAAGGTGTTTCCATGATCTACCATATGGTATAATTTAGCGCTGATCTGATAGGATGCAAGTTGCTAAAGAGAAGTCCTTGTCTGTATACATTGCACCCCCAAAACGTATAAGGGTGAAGTCAGCCCGAAGCATACGTACGTCACTAAGTCCCCTCAGTCTGATTACCGGGGCATGTTTCTATGAATTGGTCGTGTCGTTCAACCATCGTGAATCCACTGTAAACGGAATTGCAGCGAGCGAGGATGGAATTAAAAAACCAAACTCTCAAATCATTATTTATTCTTAAATAATGCCAGCTTAAAATAAGCACTTCATTATCTTATCAGAATGCTGACTGATACCAATTAATGGTTTTACTTTTCCAAGTCAGTCTTTCTAATTTTTGAAAAAATATATATTTATATTATCGCCGGCCTCGTTTAAAAGTTTTCGTATAATTAATACTAATAATTAATATATTGCACAATAATATTATCTATCGTTTTTAATGAGAATTTTTTTTTGTGAAGTTCTATCTTAAGAACATATATTTTGACATTTAAAACAAATTAGGTGAATCGCTTGGAACGATAAACAAATTAAAAAAAAAAAAAAAATTGTTGCTACCGGGATTCGAACCCGGATAAATGCATTAACGGATTATGCTACACCAACATAGTAAGTTGACATAATTAATAATGTTTCCGTTTATGATAATCCAATTATTTAATTTATATTTGTATCTCAGTATTTTTAGTAATGTACAGCTTTTTTGCTTGTTTGCACTGCACTTCCTTGGTAACAACATACATATATAAACTTAAAAAACAATTTTCAGTACGTTGGATTATAAATACATTTATAATACAATCATAACAGTAACAATTTGCGATACACCCCTAAGCGGACAATACACGTATGTTTGTCCCACGATTTATCCCAATTAGTCCTTCAATTGTAATGTTGAATTAAAGTTGATAAACTTGAATAACAATTATCAATAGATTAGTATATAAATAGATTAGATAGTAAATACGTTATTAAATATATTCAAATTTCCATGTCGTAAATCTATGTAACAAAACTAAATATAGTTTATCTATAGTTGATATTTCTGATCGCAACTAACTTCAGGGTCTAACTTGCAGACTTTCTGAGACAAATATATCAGTTGATTACAAGTCGCCCTGACACTGGCGAGTCTCTGACTGGCGCAACCCTATTCAAACGAGCTTTCCTAGCGCCTTTTAGTCCGAGTAGTAGTAGTTCGGTGATCCGACCTCAAGTATCAGCTTAAAAGGCCTTTCAAACATAATTATTCGGTGGACTTCTGGAAACTTCTATTATTTATGGTCCATGACTTCGGAGATTAGAGTTCGCTTTGTGCCACCGTGCGGCAAAGCTTCTTAGTCGAATCAAATTCTTGGGATAATAATTTCTGGTACTCCTACCTACACAATGCAACATAACTCGGAATCATAATTTATTCTCAATTTAAAGCTCCCGGATTGACCGGTTATCAATATTTATTTTAAATTTGTACGATGATGTTTGATTTATTCGTAAATCATAATTATTTATAATTACACTGTGGATTTTACAATAAAGTTTAAGTATGTTTGGAATAAGTGAAAATATCATTCTTAATCACTTTCACACAAGTTACTATGCAATAATTTAAAGTTCGCATTAATTATAGGTTTTCACATTTAATCCTAGTAGGTCACTACTATAGTTTTACTTCTAATAAAAAAAAATTGTTGTTGGATAATTAAACTAAATAATTTTAATGTTCATAAGGATAAGTTTGTGGTTGGACATAATAATTATTTTAAAATATGAATTAAATATATTAATTATAAAGATATACATATAAAATCAATTTTATCGAAAAATATTGTTGTTCCGCTACCGGGATTCGAACCTGGATCTCTTCCCTAACCGGGGGAGGTGCTTTATCCAACTAAGCTACAGCGGCATTATTTTTAGCGACAATTTTTCGACCCTATATGTTACCTTTTTGAAATCAATACATTCGTCACATAGTAGACAATTTACATTGCGAATTAACTTAAATAGTTGTATGTACATTAGTAAAATACATTAACATATTTTTTTTATTATTTCTATAAATAAATATATTGGTTCTGTTAAAACTAATAAAAGTTATCTTCACCCGAAAATTCAGGAAAAAGGAAATAATAAATAAAGTTCTTTTATACTTATTTTGATCGTGTAATATTAAAAAGTAATACATAATCGTACACAATTGTGTTTTGATGTGTGCTAATTTATAAACGATTTCATTTCAACACCTTCAAATTAGAATGACAATACATTTCTTGTATAGAATTGTTAAACAGTCTAAATTGTATTTAACGATGCCGAAAACAAACCATAAATATCATAATATTTGGCTATTTACCCATAAAGTTTTCGAAAGTTAGTTCTCCTTTTCTACATCAGTGGCGCTAGTGCACGTCTTCCTCCGGAAGTGCCCGAAAATTTCGTTCCTTACCGCTCCATGCTCACAAATTCATTTTTCAAGATTTTTTTATTTGTTCGCTATACTAGCCGTTTCTAAATGCTTCAAGAGTATTATTTCGTAAATTTTTACAGAAAAATAATTTGAAGGCTCTGCGGAAGAAATGTTGAATGAGTATAACTACATTGTGATTTTAATTAAATTAAATTTTAGGGGTTTATATAAGCCGGAAAATCATTAAACGGATATGAGATATTTTGTATACGGAATATTTTATTAATAAAATAAGTTTTTCTAAATTCAATACAATTTTTATGTTTTTTATTTTGAATACCTGAAGCAATTTGAGAGTTATATCTGTACCTAATTTTTAATTAGGCATGGCTTTGATGTTGTTATTATTTTATAATTTTGACAACTTTTATACACCCTGTTTGACGTTTTTTCATATACCTACCTATTAAGAGTGGACACTGGTATTTCTGCGTCCACATATAAACAGATTTTTCCTAAATTACAAAATTTTACAGTTATAGAATTTCTCGCCTTTAAATTTTGGTAGATTAATGTTTATATTCTAGAAGCACAAAATATAATATTTTTTCGATAAATAGATTTTTTATGTATTGTCTGATTGATTAATTTAATTTGTATTAGAAATGAATAGATTGTAGGCAATATTTTGCTTCATAGTCATCGATATTTTATTAATTTTTTCTTTCCATATTTGTTTGAACTGATGAAAGTATAAATCGAGTATTTTTGTTTAGTATTTATTTATAAATAATGACATCGTATCTCCAATAATGCCGAAAATACAACAATTTTGGTAAAATCGTGATTTATTAAAAACTAACATGTATGTACAATATTGCTCACAGTGGAAAACCACTGTCTGCTATAGTACAGTGAATTACTAGTGTAGCAGACAAGGCACCGAAATACATGTATAACTTTTATTCTATTATAACAATATATAACACTGTATTGTAAATTATTATTATTATTATCTATGTTTATTTTATTAATTCCTACTCGTTCACGTTTTGTTAAATATTCAATGACGATGCTAGAATTTTGTATGCTGTTTATTGTACGCCGATGATACAGTACTAATGGTGAATAATGTACAAGAACTACAGAGTCTAGTAAGTGACCTCATGATGAATGTTAACAAGTCGAAAGTGATGGTATTCGAGAAGGAGGAAAGCAAGACACCGTGCAAAATACTTGTAGGTAATGAATGTTTGGAACAACTAGATGAGTTTGTGTATTTGGGAAGTATGTTTGATAGAAACGGAAAGACTGAGAATGATATCGAAAGGAAGGTGACTGCAGGGAATAAAGTGAACGGCGCTTTGATTGGAATTATATCTAACGGGAATTTGTCAATCCAGGCAAGACTAGCGGTGCACAATGGAGTCCTGGTACAGCTGGAACTGGCAGAAGAGGAATGAAAGTAGACTGAATGCAGTGGAAATGAGATCACTTTGGCGTATATGTGGCAAATCTATTTATGACAGAGTAAAGAATGAAGAAATAAGGAAAGAATGTAAAGCTGATGCTAGTATAGTGAGTAAGATTAAGAAAGGATCACTTAGGTGGTTTGGTCATATGGAATGGATGAATGAGGAGAAAATGGTAACAAAGATATATGACTCAAGTGTTGATGGCACCAGAAATAGAGGACGTCCGCGGAAGACTTGGCATGACCAGGATGGTTTTGTTAGAAGCCTCAACAATTGGCGAGCTTGTATGAGAAGATGTATGAATGTGGATGAGGCGAGAATTGTGTGTCAGGACAGACGAGTGTGGCGCTCTATCCTCTCTGCCTACCCGCGTGATGGTAAGTAAGTAAGACATTTTATTCGCTCAGCGAAAATTAAACCATGTGAGTGAGATTCGAATTAACTTGTGAAAATTCATTATAAATCAGTTTAAAAAAAATTAATTGACCTCACTTAAGCGTGTACACCATACCTGTATTTTGTGTAATCGAGATAAAACAGATGAATACAGCAATAGGTATGAATTTTTCTGGTACCGGCTCTTAGAGCTGCGGGATGCTGCCAAATGAAGAAATTCAGCCAAGATGGGTTTACGGATATCGCAATCTTCAATCACGAGGGACCGATGAGAATGACGAAGATTTTACAAATACTCGTACGTAACAAAAATGAAAATTATATAAATAATAAGATAAAACACTTTGTTTAAACTACTATTTAAATAAATCATTTCAAAGTATTTTTGCTTATTATTTATATAATATGTTGTCACTATGTAATTTTTATAATATTGAAAAAGTGAAAATCATACATTGCTTGTTACAGCATTCCTTAGTAGAATCGAGTCTGGTTAGAAATAAGGTGGGTTTTTTTCTTATACCGACTGGAAAAATCAGATGTACTAAAACATTTTAACAAATTCCAAGTAGTGTGTGTGGGTTTAATACGTATTTCTGTTTTCCTTGATCAAGTCTACCGTTTAAGGATTGATTCCTGGAATTCACGTGTTTTTCATCCCGTGTAATAAAAAGGTTGCGCTGCCAACCATTTCGGATGTGTTCAAATAAACATGTTTACTATCTGTGAGCGAGGCTTTAGTCGAGTTTGATATTACACGTATGATATTTTTGATCATAAACTTTTCGCTGATTTCCTAAACTAGTTAAATACATTAAAAATTTGATTAAGATAATATGTTTAAATTTGTTAGTGTATTACTGAAAATTACTTTTTTTAAACGAGATTATTATTTTATGAAATTACTCGTAAGAAACTACATTCAGTTTCTTTCTTTTGATATATTGAAATTTTTATTTATTTAAAGTTGAGATGCGTATACAGAATACGTGTCACATCAATATACTTACTATTTTATAAAAATTATGAAAATAGCAATAACTTTCAGGTCTCCTGAAACGAGAAAAACCCTTAGATCACTGAGCGAGTGACTTAACTACTAGACTAACAAGTTAACATTACATTCAGTTTGGTTCATGCGCTATATCCTTTTGATATATTTGCTATCGCCCCCTCCCTGGATCCGTCCTTGCCTCTAATAATATAGAATATGTCCCGGCTCTAATATAGCAAAATGATATTTTCAGGATTCTGAATGATTGGATTTCACCATCGTTCGTTTTAGAGATCTATATGCCAAATAATCTTAGTGAAAGATATTTGAAACTTCGATCACATACTAAAAAAACTCTAAATGATACTTTAAGGACTTGTGTATAGCTTTCTTGAAAGGAAAAAATGACTACTTAGAAATATAAGCCAATATCCTTAAACAAACCTTTTGTGTTTTTCATTACTTGACTTCATTATTAATAAATGTAATCAATACATCGTTAATTCATTGCATTATTCTATCGGACTTTTTAAGGCGCGACTTTCAATAATAATTAAAATTTTCTCGTTTTTTTAAAAATGTGGGTTTTTATTATTAATTTATATCAGATGTTATATGCTAGATTTGAATTTAAAAAAAATATTATTTAGATATAACCTTTACTCTGATTTGAAACTAATAAACTGAATTTTCATTGCAATAATTAAGAAAATATAATCATTGTAGAAAGATCGCGACCATTAGATACATTTTCCGCGTACCATAAAATTATCTTAATGTGAAAAATTCTTGCATAAACGAAATATATTTTCTTATAATCTTGAAGCCAAGATTATGAAGACAAAACTTGATTGAGACAAATTAACAAAATGTTAAAAATCAATTGAGTTATAATCATTCAATTTGCTGGACATATTAATTTACGACGTTTTTAAAATACTTTGTTTTAGTGAAAAATAATATATTCTATTTAATCTTCAGATAATATTTAAAACTAGGTTTTGTTTATATCAAAAACACAATAATTAATTTTTAAATAATATATTTTCAGTCTTATAAAAGATGCTAATTTTAATTGTCCATCGAATTTCAATACGCCGGTCTATCCAGCCATGACGGATGTCGAATCCGCTCTGTCATAATTTTCGTTAAAAAATGAAATATTTTATCCACAGTATGAATTATTATTGAACTTATTTACAACATTAGTAGCAAATTTCATAAATTAGATGTTTTATTACTGATTTTAAGGGAAAACGTTTTCTCGAACAATGTAAACACTTTATGTGCTATATTTTTATGTAAGTCGCAATTAAATATTTCGTTTATATGTAACACTGTTATGTTTCAAACACTAGCGGTATGTTTCATAAATAGTATATAATTATAAAACATACATATCACCAATGCGTTTTAAA
Source organism: Eubasilissa splendida (assembly GCA_031772225.1). Taxonomy (NCBI): domain Eukaryota; kingdom Metazoa; phylum Arthropoda; class Insecta; order Trichoptera; family Phryganeidae; genus Eubasilissa; species Eubasilissa splendida. The sequence continues at coordinate 13,392,310 of CM062860.1, read as the reverse complement.
TCGATAATATTAAATAAAATAATAAATTGAAACTGTCATAATTTTTAAAAATTTAGAACATTAATTTAAGCGATCATCTAAATATATGTAGGTACTTGTCTGATTTCAATACATATCCATAAATATGAATTTGGTACTCCTTTTCGATGGATTAATTCAAATGATAACACGTATTTTAATTTCATTCCATACATCAATATGAAAAATCTCGGAAAAGACTCCAGATACGAGTTATTTTTGATACTTGTATCGAATGCGAGAAAATCAACAAATTTATTGTCGTCTTTTTTCTATTCAAACCTTCATCTCTCGCATGATTTACTTGACAAATAACATCAATAATTTTTTCTCTGATACTTACAAGAAATTAACTATTAGCCTCGTTTTGAAAGCATATGTAATTCGGGTAGAATTTCTCGAATTTCAAACTGTAAAAATGAAACCACGTCCTAAAATAATATTCACATTCTAATGATATAATTGACTTATAATTATATATATATTAAGATTTAAATGCACATTAGTGATAGTTGGAAGGAAAGTCGAAGATGCATACAACTAGCCAATGTTGCTATGAACCGACTTACGAGAATATGGAAGTGACATAATGCAAGCAACTAAAAATATGTTGGTTCACACTCCTGTCTTTCTAATCTTCGTGTATACAGCGGAGATTTAAATATTCCACAATAGCGACAAGCGTAAAATATACATCTTCGAAATGTATTGCTGCGAACCACGAATACCTCAATCCTGTAACAGATCCAACCACAGGAAGTCACTTTCCACAGCAGTAAACAAAATATTCTTCCAATTTATTGACCACATTATGCACCAAAGTTGCAGCCTATAAAATAAGACTGCTTTGGGTCAAGGAAGATTTGGAAGGGTGCCACAATGGTAGATAGATGCGTTGCATGTTGCTGAAGAAACTCTCGAGGACCGAGATTTGTGGAGCTGCAATACGAGCCGAGTGTCATCTGATTAAGGTCACTATATGTTAATACTGATATGAAGGAGAGAAAAAGTAAAGTTAATAAATAAGAATCGCTTTAAGATTTATGGCACGGAATAGTTTTTCAAAATCTACTTCAAATATTATGAATAACTAGATCCTAGTCACGCGGGTTTCTAGAAACGTTTATTAACGTCGTGCAATATTATGGTCATGAACAGCTTCATATACAGTTGATATCATGATTCCCAAAAGATGGTGAAAGAATTTAAACAACTTAATATATATATTTTTAATATTCTGTATGGGTATTGCATTTATCTGTATTCTCATTTTGTGCCAAACTCTATTTTGGCAAACACTTGTGAACGACTCACTTCCTGGAGTGCCCCGGTTGGGAGGAAATGACCTCTGGCGGTGGAGAATCACGTAACCAATAAGGTAAACTGACCCCGACTCCGCCTCCGCCCTCTTCTCGGGGTGTTGGAATAATATTTCCCCCGTGCCGGGAACATAATCATATTTCTACCCTCTCGCCTAACGTGTCGGATAATACTTTGATATTATCTTCAAAACATTTTTCATTTTACAATGTATTAAGTTGATAATTCGTAAAACACATTTTAATCGATCAATTTTATACTTCACTCGCGTAGCACAGTGCGGTGCACTGTTGTAGCTATTCTTGCTTAATTAAATACGAAAAACTACTAAAGTTATTAATGTTCGCGTTATAATATTGACAACTGGAGCAAACGTGGAAGGAACCCCAGAAACTAATACAAATATTCGCCAATTCGATGCTAGCTAGCTAACTAACCAACTAACTTGCCATCACGCAATTTCCCCGCAGGAGTAGATTAAAAGATAGGTGCCCGAAAAATGTAATTACGTTTTCACAGCCGTTCAGTATCTTCTGTGTACAGTTTTCTGGGGTAATCTGCCGTGTATATCTGACCTTTCTGGCCGACGTTTCGGACCCTGCAATAAGAAAACTGAACACAGAAGATAGGTCCCCGGCAGAGAGCTTCTGCCATGACAAATATGACATTTTTTATTATTGATTGATTTGATTATTTTAATGCGTATTTTTTAGTTAATATTTTAATATTTATTCAATGCATTTTAAAATACCGTATTAAGTTTTGTAGAATATTTGGTCTAAAATTTCATTTCAATATTAATTTACAAAGCTCAATCATAAGTGATTGATACATCTAGTGTAGAAATTCATTTAAAGCAAATATCTCGTAATGTTTTTCCATTCTTCGATTGGGCAAACTTCACTGAATTCATTAATAATTCTCGATGGAGTCGTTTTGAGTCACGTATTTGAATTATTGTTCACTGATCCAAAATATTCAATCCAATTCCGGTACCGAATGGTTACTCAAGCAATGAAATTCATATTTGGCATTTCGGCTGGTTTCTGGTTTCTCGGATCAATCCCCCGAAATAAAAAACTGGGAACATTCGTTCAATTTTCTTAAAAACGTTCGTTGAGCTCCTACCCATGTCTGGTTATTTCCCGACTATCCCCTCATATTGTTACAGGAAGAGCTACGCATTGTTATTGGCTCACTTAACGACTTCGGTCTAATCTAGCGGAATAAACAGTTTTGCGTCATTTTCAATTGAATCTTACTGATCACATTTTTTCATAGATGTATTTTATGTGTATAGAAGTTTGATAGATTTTGCAAGAGCAATAACCGTTCTGAAAGAAAAGTATAAATTGTCATAGTTATTTATTTTAGACTAGTGATGTTAGTGATGAATTGTTATTTTAACTGAATTGTGTTCGATTGTAACGATAATTGGTAACAGATTATTCCAGCAATGACTGGTACACTATAAAGTGAACCTTCAACAGTTAAACATTAATTACAAATCATCGTTAAATCTCTGTTTCTAATTATCTTCACAATAATAGTTAATAATACTTTACTAAACTTTTTAGACTATTTTAGTTTTCCTGTGATTGTGAGAAATAATTTTCGCACCGAATATTACACTATTTAGAACTTCTTCTGCAGTCGGTTTTCTCAGTACTGAAGACCATGATCCATGGATCGCGAACTGTTGATTTCCTTGAAGATTTTCCTTCACGTTTCTCCGTAGCCCGCAGTTTGCAAAGCCGTTGCAATACAACCGCCAATAATATCGTTGTCTGGTAGGTCCTCCGTGTTAGGAAACGCCCTGTTCCCGTCCGACGTTTCTTGAAGAGTGGCTTATATTTAGTTACTAATGCTTAACTGTAAAGAAGCAGTTGTTTTATGACGTATAGGTCTCTAGTTTATTTGTAGTTGTAGTATGTTTGTCAATGACAAAAAACAAAAGTAGAGTCTCTTGATGAACGATAAAACAATAATATTATTTCTAATAGAAATTACTTCATTAAGGATTATTTAAAAAAAATGCCGTTTTCACTAAATATAATTGGATAATCCACCTTCCCCGGTTAGGAAATAGATCCAGGTTCGAATCCCGGTGGCGCAACAACAATATTTTTCGATACAATTGATTTTATATGTATATTTTTCTAATTAATATATTTAATTCACGTTTAGAATATTATTTAGTTTTGAGAGATATATAAATACTAAAATAAGATCTGACTGTTTAACAAGATACGCATAAAAACATTACATATCAAGAAAACCGAACCCGAGATGTGACTTATTTGTGACTTGTGATTATTTATATGATTTGTTGCATTCTTATACATACAGTATATCTTACACATATACATATACTAAACAATTGGTTGTGTGAATCTCTCTTTTAAAAGCTAAGAGGTAATAAAATTGTTACTAGGATTTAAAGTTCCAAAACGTTGGATCGAGGATTTAAAATGAACAGTTTTTTTCTTTTCAAATAATTCGCACAGGTCCATTTACCTTCCGGGTGGCTGATATATTTCTTTATTCCTTTCTTGTACACCTATTCTAACATCGCTCGTTCTAAGCTTTAAGGCAATAAAGACTTGAAATATATTTCCCCCTTTCACATACATTAATTTATTTATTTTCCCTACTTGGAGCGTAATTTAAGAACTTATCGCGCATTCCAAATCCGCTTTCACGTGAATTTTTTTCTGAAATATTTACATCCTAAATTATAATCGTTATTTTTAAAGTCAACCCTTCCATTCGTTTAATTAATTTACGCTCTTAACGACCGCATTGAAGATAATTATGTTCATGTTATGTGACATGTTTATTTATTTTAAAACTTGTAGCCATAAACTACGAAGAGCTTACATTTTTTTAATGCAGGTAAGTATTCTAACCGTCGTTTTTACGCAAATAAAAAACGGGTTTTTGAACGCAGGAGCTAATTTGATCACTATTCTCACTTTTAAATTAAGATCAATTATTTTTGTGCAGATTTTTTCAATCAGTGATCTATGCTAATAATAAACGAATCTATGGTTTACAGTTGGCGGTACTTATAAAATAATGTAGCTTTTTTATCGATTTGATTTTGGATTTTGAAGTTTTACGATAATTTTCCAGTATCTAAATATAAATACGAGTGTATCTCATTATTTTATGGTTTATTTAAAAAATATGAGGCGTATGATTTTGTGTTATTTACTGATCTTTGAGTTCAAGTTAGTGACGTTCGAATAAATTGTGTCAGTTAGGGCGATGACATTTTTAAATGAGAGCAATTTTGATCACGATTGATCAATATTGTCCCTATATTTGCTTATTATTACATAAAAATTTTCGATATATAGATTTTTTTCAAAAACGATACAAATAGAAACATGGTAGCAGATCTTGAAATTTTGCAAAGAGTACTTTTATAATTTTGTGACAAATATAAGTTTTGGGCTCAGGTGAAATGAAAATCGTGGGTGTCAAATCTAAATGCAGGAGAAATATTTTTATCACTCTGGAAAAGGATGTCAGCATTATAAATGGGAAAGGTATTGTAAAGATCCTTCCATTTCCTTCTAATTAGTGTTAATAGGGTTAACATACATCGATTTTTAAATTATATAGATATTGATATCTTTAATATTTATTGCAAACTTTAGATTGTGGTTATTCATTTTAATATAAATTATTTATAACTTTGTTTTTAACCACTTTAAATTAATAATAGTGGTTCAAAACAACGCTATAAATAATTTATATTAAAATAATACTGAACTTAAAGAATCATTCAAATATATGAGATGGTTTCAATACTTAATGGAATTATTATAAACATTATTTGCAAATATCTTTTACATAATTATAATCGTTTTTTGTTCAATTTAAACACTTTCATTTATACATAGTTTTTTTGATTTTCCTTAATCTTTTGTATCTTCTAACATAAAACATAAATCTTTGTTCAGTTAATATTTGATTAATATATTTTATTTAATGTAATATAAAAAATTATGCAATTTTTTTTGTACTCCATACTGATGCAGGTTTCGTGAAATTTTTCCATAGTTAATTGTAATTAATATAACGTAATTAACACTAATAATATACAGTTACAGGTAAATGCAAGTTATTTGTATTGCATGTATTTTGTAATGTACAAATATACTTCGGTACCTACAATTTTTATTTGATTTATAGGTATGTAATATTGTTTAAGTACCTACCTATTTTAATTAATAAGAGGTCTGCATGGTAATGTTATAATTACGAAGGTCCTAAATAGTGTGGCATCAGATCTTCATTGGCGGTTTAAATGATGCCAACAAAATTTTGTCATTTCTTAAAAAAATGTGTTAATTGACTGATAATATTTTATAAATAATAAGACAAAATACTTTGTTTAAACCACTATTTATTGATTATTAAACATACATTTCGATACCTATGGTATCATCTTCAGGAAACAATGTATACTGAAATTAAAAATACAAGCATAGATAAAAACAAAACTATAAAGTGGCGGGTAACTAAGTAGGAACTAATATGAAAACAAATTTAAAAGGTGACTAGTAAAGAGGATTTGGGTATTTATAATATTTATTGGTATTGAAACATGTTGAATAATCAATAAATAGTGGTTTAAACAAGTATTTTGTCTTATTATTTATATTATATGTGGCCACAAAGTAATTTTGCTAATATTGAAGAAGTAATAATATTTTATTCTGCAATTTTTTGTTCTAGCAATTTCATGAACGGTTTATCCTATACCTATGCAGTTTAGTTTGCAACACAGACTTAATGCTAAATCTTATCAAATAATACAAGGGATAAACGAGCTGTACGATTAAATATCTCATTTAATTCAATCTGAACTGGTTAAAGTCGTCAAGTTTAATCTAATCTAATCTAACTACAAAACTATATTGCATTTCGTTACTGAGTTTACACTCACATACTAAAGATAATTGCAATATGCAGTACCTACTTGTGAAATACTTGTGTTTTGCAACTGTGACATTTACAATAATCAAATTATAAAATAATATATAACAGAATCCGGAAGGGAAAAGAACGAGAGGGGAAAATTTGAAAAGTGGTTTGAATTTTCCCGAGTAAAATCTGGCGTAAACAGTTAGTAAATAATGAATAATCTTTAATTGGATACGTTTTTTATTTATAATTAACCAATTTGTATCAAATGGCATCATATCGTTAAAGACGTTTTGTTATGTGAATCAGACATGAATTCTATTTTTAAATTTCAAATAGGTATATAATGGTATCTATATTCTTATTGATGAAATTATTATAACTAACCTATTTATTCCACTTCTTTTATTTAATTTTTTAGACCATGTTTATTATCATGTACCTTATATGTTATAATTGATAAGCCTCTTTTGATTAATAATTATTGAGCTCAATTAGAGCTATTGTAACTAACCTATTACAAATGATACAGAGAAAACATTACCCACCTCGATACAGACTAGTGAGGTGTGTAGGGCACAAAAGAAATAATACATGTATATTAAATTCAATAAATACATAAATAAATAAATGATGTTCAAATTTTCATTATGGCATCACTAGAAAATATGATTCGATCGAAAATTTCAAGCGCTTGCCACTCACAACACTGGTCACGCGGCGATGTGCGGCTCGAGCTGGGTTAGCGGAGAATGACGTCAGCGTGACGGAAGCTGCACTGCATACCAAACAGCGGTTTTACTCTCACCGTTAAACGAGTGGATGAGTGGCGCCATTTCGGCTATCGTCACTAAAGGTGTTTCACAAAAAAAAAATACTTAACACATTTTATTTAACATTAGGTAGTTTTTAATGTGAACACCCAATTTTGGTTCATCTAATTTCTTGACTTCTCCCCTCTCCCCGCGGTCCGCTCCCCTCTCTTGATTCTACCGCGGCCCCCTCTACCGTGGATGTACGGCGGTCAGAGTTTCCGACCGAGACCGCCATATTGTGAAAGTTTCAGTGTTGTGTTGAGCCTTTTGTCCAAACTATTTTTGTGTTGCGGCGGTTTTCTTGAGCTTTTTGAATTTAGAACGCAGTTTCCCACCCTGCGGTGCATCTGCTGAAGCTCGAGCCGGCAGTAAACCGTGCACGTTGTAGAGGAAATCGTGGAGCCGATTATCGTTGCGGATGTGAGACTAAAGACTTAGGAACTCCTAAAGAAGAACATTTGTTTACAAAAATCTTTCATATCATTATAGTCAGAGATAGATTTTTTCCTTGAATGTATGCATTCAATGCTTATCTCCACGATTTCATGAAATTTCACCCCATATTTTTATTTAATTAGTAAAATTTTAAATTATAAACACATTGTATTTAACGACTGATGATGTAGGATGTTTTTCTGTAATCCTTCATTCCTGGAGGATATTTGTGCGATTTGCGGTCCACGGGATATGCATTATCCGTCTCTAGCATCACATCTCAAAGGCATCCAACAAATTCCTTTCCTTTTTTCTTAGTGTTCAAGTTTCCATTCCACACTATGGAGAATATCAGATATTTCACCAGATGGATTTTGTCTTTTTTTAGGATGGACCGATTTCTCCATATCTTCGTCAGACTAGTCATCGTTGATTTCGCTATTCCGATTCGTCTTCGAATTTCTGCTTCAGATCTTCCATGTTTTGAAATGAGAGCACCCCTAGCTGGGTATATAAACTCATCAACCTCTTCGTAGTGTCTTAAGGAATGGTTCCTTGTGAGATTTCATTCATTCAAACATAATTAGTTAATGTTTATACTGCTATAAAGCATAGCTAATTTATTTACCTATGGCACACTTTCGCTGAACCCTTGGGTACTTTTGAATGAATGTCACTACTAAGAAAGCAAATAAATTGTTTTAGCCAAGATGAAATCCATCGCGCTGTGCGCATTACCGAGACAATGGCGCAATTAAGAAGTTGTCGCTTCCTCAGATCCGATGTCGCGGCTTTCAAATCCCTGTAATTAAACGAAAAAAAATGATAAAATTATTTTTAGACAATTTTTATTAACATCTGTTATAATATGATTCTTTCTACAGTACGCAATACGCTGCGAAGATATGAATTAATCTGACTTTTAAATGTTAAATTTATGTTGCTTTTTTTATATTACTAATTTTGGTGTTTTGTAATGTGTAAACACAATTAATGTAATATACAAGTTATGAATGTCGACTGTAGTGTATAATTATAGACAATATGATTATTAAGTAAGGGAAATAATTAAAAAGTAAGTAGATTTAATTATTGTGTAGAAATGCATAAATAAATATAAAGTACTCAAGTGTTCCTACTTTCTGTAAATACTTGTGTACCTGTTCTTTATGGTAATTATTAACTGTTTGCCAGATTTCCAATTCTTTAGAGAACATTATGTTTATTTTTATATGCTTATTTAGATTGTATTTTTGTTTAATTGTTATGTATGCACATTTTTAAAAATTGTATTAGATCTAATTTTAAGCAGTTCTATATTTGTCATACAAAGTTAAATAAGTCTCTGTTCGTATAATTTAAATTTCTACCTTTGTGCCCGCAAGTATATATTTATGTCAATCGCGACAATTGTGCCTATTAGTACAATTCTCCAAAAAATCAAAATGGCAATAAAATTTGACATACCATTTGTAATTTACAAATTCCTGTTATTGAGAAATCTTCATTCGATTAAAATTGATTAATTATTTTAGATTATTAACTTTGTTTTATTAATAACTTAATTAATTAAGTACATCTACCGCTTTCGAAAAAATATCATTTTCTTCTTTAGGATATTATTAACTAATCAAAAACATATGCTATATTATTACTTGATGATACAAAATTATTAGAAATAATTGTATAATCAAGTAACAATTTAAGTAAGGTACTAAATTTATTTTATAAATATATATATATTTTTTTATATTGATTCTGTTAAGGAAACAGTATAACATGTTTTTGATTAGTTAATGACATCCTAAAGAAGAAAATGATATTTTTTCGAAAGCGGTAGATGTACTTAATTAATTAAGTTATTAATAAAACAAAGTTAACAATCTAAAATAATGGATTTTAACCACAAAGTTGATTTTGCTAATCACAAAATAAAAAAAATTGGTTAACGTTAACAGACGGTCCCGTTTGAATTTGTTATTACTTTATGAAAGCTCGCCTCGATACATATACACTTAGTAAGCTGATTTAATCACCCGATGGGAATAAAGTGTATTTTTTTATATAATAAAACAATATATAACTATTATAACGGTACATTAATTTTAATATTTCCAAGTTTCCCAAGTTTTCTTTTGTATTTATAACCAATAGAAAGAATTATCGAAGCAGAAAAAATATAAATACTTTTCATATTATTTTGAATCAATCATTGGTGTGGGCATTCGTTCCTTTCTAATCAACATGAATGAATAATTGAATTCAAGTATTGATTTTCGATTAGTTCCCCTACTGCGAAGAGCGATATGTCTGTGTATGCATTGTGGTTGTAGATTTATTGTGGTTGTCACCTTTACCATACTTCACTAACGATCTTATTTTGTGTTCTTCCAGACGACTTGAGATGGCAGCCACATCACACAACGAGATTGCGTCATTCGCGACACCTAGACTCGATCAAGCCCATAGAAGGAAATGTAAGTATTGTTCACTCCTTTCATTGAAAACCAGCAAACCCGTCGTCACAATTGTGCGACTTAGTTGCAAAATCAGTTGCTTTTACCAGTAAGTCATTTAGCGGTCTTTGCTACTCTGAATTTTAAATAACCGCCAGTATGGAAATTACAATAGCTTGTTTTTGGAAGGAGATAATAATAATAATAATAATATTGGATAATTTGTATAGCGCCATTTTCGTAAAAACTTTCATCTCAAGGACACTTTACAGAAAAACTGTTTATAGTTATCTTTGTTTTTAAAATTAAAAATTGTTAGGAAATGATTCGTTGAAAAGGTGCGTTTTTAGTTTATTCTTAAATAAAGTCACTGATGCACTGTTTCTTATGACGGAAAGCAAAAAGTTCCACGCTTTTGGGCGTGTCAAATTTAGACTTCTGGCAACGGTTGGTCGGTTCTACAACTCTTCCTGCGGCTGTAGTAGAGGTTGACCTGAGAATTTGACGTCTACCATTCAAATTGTCTGGGACACAGAGGTGCCATGTTATGTGTTGTCTGTACATCAACCAGCACAATTTAAATTCAACTCTTTCAGGGAATCGGAGCCAATGTGGCTGATGTAAAAGGGATGTTATATGAGAGAATTTGGAAACTCCATATATTATTCGTGCTGCCGCATTTAGAATGGATTATTGAAAATATTGGATGCTATATCTATTTTGTTTTTTATCATTCACAATAAGAGGTTCATTAATAAATAAAAAATATTTCAAGTTTCAAATAAAATATCGAGGTTGCCGAGATTGTAACTAATACCCTTACTTGCAGAATTACATGTAGGTCTGACAAATAGCTTTTGTCTATTTCGCGTTCGTATTTCGAGTATATTCGTCAAAAGTTGACGCATCTAACAGGACCACCTTCCGATAATAATAAATAATAATAATGGATAATTTGTATAGCGCCATTTTCGTAAAAACTTTCACCTCAAAGGCGCTTTACACATAAACTGTTTATAGTTCTACAATTAACTATGTTTTTTAATTATTTTTACTTATGGAAATGATTTTTTGAAAAAGCGCGTTTTTAGTTTCTTCTTAAATAAAGTTTCTGATGCACTGTCTCTAATAACGGAGGGCAAAGAGTTCCACGCTTTTGGGCCTGCCACTGCGAATGCCTGTTCACTAAATTTAGACTTCTGGCAACGGCTGATCTGTTCTACAACCCTTTCTGTAGCTGAAGTAGAGGCTGACCTGAGAGTTTGACTTCTACCATTCAAATTGTCTGGGATACAAAGTTCTTGAAGATATAGAGGCGCCATGTTGTGTGTCGCCTTGTACATATGTATGTATGATATCCGCGAAGTCTTTTTTTCTCATTCTTATGATCCATCTGTTGAACGATTCTACCTTTATTTTGCTTCATTCAGTCATATCTTTTAAATAGTCCTTGAAATAGAAAATTCAATTCATTAATTTTGATTTTGGTTAATTAATCCCAAATAGTTTTTCTCTCTTTTATCCTCAAACATCTGACTGGTTGGTTCCATGTACCCTCAAGCGAGTTCGTATTCAATATATTTAATAATTTAGGGTATATTTTTGTCAAAAGCGTTAATTTCATTAAATTCTAGGTGTAGGTATATTGTATGTATTTTTAAATATTGTAGTATTAGAAAAATAGACTTACACAATTAAATTACTTTTAAATAATACAAATAAATATTTTTAAGGAGAGCAGTTTTTCAGAACACAGTTCTGTGATATTTTTAATAAAAATTAAATGCACCAATTAGAAAGATATTCAGATCAATTGATTTAATCTGTATATCTTTATAATTGATACATTTAATTTGTATTGAATAAATATTTTTATAATGGCATTGGCCAAACCATTATGAGTGGACGATACAAAGTATCGTACCTACTAGTGAAAAAGCAACGATAAGTATCAAAGTATTTTTGATCAGATCTGAATAACCAGGCATCTCCATTCCTGTGCATTCTTCCATCCCCCTTCCTTCTTACAGACGATCTTTAATAGATAAAATAAAATCTCTTCTCATCATAAATTAATATAAAATTGAGGATTTTGAAATCAATTTAGTTTTTCTGATACAATACACTGACTGATCAAAGTCTCCATGATTCGCGTTGTTTATTTTTATTCCACCCGCTTCTTACTCTCGACTGTCCTAGAGTCAAATTATAATTATTTTTCTAGTTTCATGGTTAACTTCCATGCATTAGTGCTGGTACCAGAAGTGTTGTCATATTTTAAATATGTATTAACGAAATAGTATCAAAACAAAAATGTACAAAATTTTATAGCTGTAATGTAATTACAGAAAAGCTATCCAAAGGAAACTTTGTAAATTTATTTATATGATTTCATTATTTATTATTATCATTATTATTTTATATTTTAATAACGGTTTAGAACGCGAAGCACTTAGTAGGGACGTAGCCCCTTGATAAGATTCTGTATTTAACAATGATACATTGAGTAGGAATTTCCATTAATATTTATATTGTATTATCGTGTGATTAATGCTCATAATCAATTATATTCCTGAATATAAATGTAGAACCCACTTAATTATTCCGAGATATTTTATTTTACGAAATGGTTTCCCCATTCTTTATTTCTTGGCCCGGCTCTGGTTCCAGTTAACTTATTACCGTATCAGTAAGCAATTCATTCGCTTAATTGTTATTACTTGAATTTGCATAGTTTAATCATATTTTCTCAATTTATCCTCGAGTTATGAATTGAAGATATTCTTATCAGCTCGAATAATAATAATTCTTATACTTCTTGAATTTAACAGTGGTAAAATAAAATCTATGGTTAATTTATTACAATTTTTTAGTATTTTCATAAACTCTAAATTATTTAAAATTCAGATAATTAATAATTTATCATATATTTTGCCTTAGTAGACTTTTGTCCGATTTTTATATCATCTTCGTTGTTTCATTCTTGGAAGGGAGTTCCCTATCATCGTGATGGTGGCGACATTATAAGTAACATTTCCCCACGTTGTTTGTTTACTTCAACAGATGTGTCCACCTTGTCGGCAACCTTACACGATGGCGGAATCCCTCGACACTACCTTAAACCATCAGTCTCTCTATTGTTTCCGTGCGTCTATGACATGACTAATGTATCTAAGAATGAGTGAGGATTTTCAGCACATTTCTAGTGCATCTTTGTGCTTATGGTACTCGTCATAATACTAACTCGAATGATTTACGATAAATTAATTTATAATCCGTGTATATTTAATATATCAGTGTCTACAACGCACTATTTCAGTATTCTAAAGTTAAGTAAGCATATTTAATAGACTAGTAAATGAATAGACATGATGTGAAGTGTGTATATAGGAGAGAGGTTTGGAACATGACTAGAGGAATTCTACACACATTTATACAACGAAACAAAAGTCTGATAGATTATGACACATTTATGCAACAGTAAAAGTATTTACTCTTCGAAAATATTTTTTTTATAAACAAGACATATTATTTACATGAATGCATATTGATGTTGAAATTTTCGTTCTAATCGAGTCATACTTTTAGAAAAAGTCGCGGAGCTCTTTGATTGCGTGAGTGGCACCAAAGTGTACACGTGGGTGCCAACAAAATGAACATTTTGGGACAAGGAATTTGCGTTAGTTCATGTCTATTTATTTGGTGGTCTGTGATATTTAAATAATACGACACTCACTATATTGTTTGAATACGATGTTGGTATAGAATGTGTTCAGGTTTTCACGGCCCTTCAGAATTTTCTGGGCTTGTAACTTCTCTGGCCGAAGTTTCGGATACACACGACTAAACAGCCCAAAGACTACATGTAAAATTAATTAAAATTTTAGTTTAGTGTAGTTTTTAAATTTCTCTCGGTAACACTCGTTATTTTTTATTTTATATTTATTAATTTTGTTGGAACCGACACATGAGATTAATCTCATAAAACGGCTCCTGGGAAAGGTGGGTGCTTTCAGGTTTCTATTTAAAAATATTCTGTTTATAAATGTTTTATAATAAAAATAATATCATTAGCTATATTACGTTTAGGGGTGGGTACACGTTTCTATTTTAGCTCACTTTGAAGTGTTTTTAATAGCATTTAATAGTATCAATAATTTTCTTAATATTTTCAGGTAAGCTATTAAAGAATTTTTCCCTAGGTGTGTATTGTTGTGTTGCGCAAATGATGTATTAATTTTAGAGCATGAAAATACAAATTTGAATATAATACGATTTTTTGTAATAAATTGATATTTTTGTTTTTCTTTTAATATTTTTTCATGTTTTTGATATCTCCACCGCATATCTCATAATCTATCTTATCTTCCGTAAGCATTACGAATTTTTTCCTCAAAACATCAACATAATCGAAACTACCACATTGATCCGGCTAGAACGAAATATCATTTCAGCGGATAACAACTGAGTACGTACCTACACATATAACGTTGTTACCCGATGGCAGATGAAAAAAGTGACAAACATACTACGACGCGCACGGACGCAACAAACGGATCAAATAAAACATTTACTTTTTTAAATATAAAATTATATATGTTCGTGTTATTTTTAATAATTCTCCGAGCTTACTTATATACGTTTTTAATATACAAAAAATAATCTTAAAACAATCAAGCCGTGTTTAATATAATTTATACAGCCCCATCAATGTATATTATGCCAATAACAATAGGTTTTTTTTTTCACCGGAACGGATTCATCATTTTCCTTTTATTTCTTATGGGAAAAGGTCGCTTGGTATACGACCTGTTTGATATAAGTTAAAAGATCTGGAACGGATTAAGGACATATTCCGAGGTACCACTATACATGTTCCCTATCGGCGTGCTATCATTTTCCTGAAGAGTCAAGCGGGCGTTTAGTTCTAAAGACCTTGCGTGATGGTTGTCATAGCTCAAATCATACGTGAACCACTCACCCGAGCCCTGAATGTTTTGTATAGCCTTTAGTCGAAAGGAAAATTTAAAATATCTGTATACTTACACGCTTTATAATGAGGTACACAATTTTCTGGAAAAACTTTTACTTTCCGTAACCTTATTACGGTTTCTACATGCTCAGTCTTCTGTATTCATTTCTAAAGATTTTTGAATCTTTTTCATACCAATTTAAAGCAGAGACTAAGCCGCGTCCATAATGACACAAGTTACTGTAGCCAATTATAAATTTGAATACAATATTGGTATTTACATGAAACTTTCCGAAAGGAATTGTTGAGATATCTATAAATGACACACATGGTATAGTATACATCTGTACCCATCTAGGTCTTACGACTGATGTGTCAAGGCCGTTGTCTACTGTTTACTTCAGCGTCTTGACAAATATATTGAAGTAGAATGTCACCAGGTCTACTTGACATTTTGACAGACCTACTTACCCAACATTATCGTGAAAGTTTCGTATCCTTGCCGTAATTCCCTTTATCCTTAATATTTTCTATCAAAATGGCCGGAACCCAATTTATATTTCATAGTATAATCACACTTACTTCTCGGTGCGAGTCGGGACTGCTAGAGGTGATTTATGAAAAGGTTCCGTTGTAGGTTTGTTAGTGAAATCGCGGCTTTATAGGCGGGGTGACATTTCGGCCCTTCTCGGGGGTGACGTCTTGTAAATATTTCTATTATTCTCTACGCATTTCACACTTTATTTTCTCACATTTTGTAACGCTGAAAGTTCACACCGTCGTTTCGGCGGCATTACCTACTGACATTTACAACGGCATATAATTAATTGTTGTACCTAATTGAAATTTCAGCCGATCCGATCTTTCTCCTGACCTTTGGGTTTCCGCCTTCGCTGGACTTGGTGCTTGATATAGTCTCTTCATTTGCGTCTTGTCGTATTCATTAACCTATTCGTATTACGTCCATGTCGCACCAAACTATTCATCTAACGGAGCCTTTCCACGAGTTACCAACTGAACGTAGTTAAGCCGAAAGCAGTCATTCCGCAATTACAAAAAGATACATATTATTTTTATCGAACACAATAAATTTTATTCTATATTTCATCAATAACAAAAAATCATAATCTAAAAAACTCCATAATATGTTATAACCCCAAAATCTATTCTTAAATTCTCTTAAAATTCGGTTTTTATTATAGACCAATTGTAATTTCGAATGTAACAAATGTATGTAATTTTTTAGTTTGTCTAGTATTTCCCAAAGTATATTAGATACATATTTTCAGTGATAGTAATTATCTTTTATTAGTATAGTATTGTATTATGTTCTATTGAATATAATATGTAAAAAAAATACTGCCATTTAAAAATGTATCGATGCATCTAAAGCGAATATCTAGAAATGACCTGTTTGCTACTTGCGATCCTTTGCGTAGGAGGGGTCGATATATTATTTATCAGTTTATAGGCAAAAATAACATTCAAGTTATGTAGATTTGAATAAGAGTGTTTTTATCTAATTTTGTGTTTTCTGCGACTGGCTGCTTTCTGCGCACTTCAGCGCACCGCACCTTAAATATGCATAAAAAATAATAAGAAATGAATTAGTTAGCGAAGAATACGTACTAACATGGAACTGTTTTTGAGATAAAAATTTGCCCATGAAATAGGCGATTCTTACTTTTTTTGACAATACGTAGTCGAATTTTTAATAACATCTTGATTGGAAAACTACATCGTTTCTAGGAAAATCAAAAGTACGATAGGCATACATGTATCTGCGATCAATATTAATTTATTAAATCTCAAAATATTTAATTCGCCTTATCCGGATTTTAATGTTTCAAATTCGGTCTCACTATTAATTTTCGTATTTCAGATTCTTAGAACCAGGCAATAAACTATGAACACCTAAGACTGCCACAAAATATTATGCCACGATTTACGTGCTGTATATAGTAATGAGTTTGTAAAGGTCTATTTAGAAATGGATTAATTAGGAATAGATTTATTTTACATATATGTATTTCAAATAGTGCCATTAATGATTTTAATAGGTATTTGATTACTAAGCACATAGCTACACAATGTATATAAAATGCACGTGATAGGCATTATTTTATTGTATAAATCTACAAATGCGGGCGACACGCCATCTTATATTTAAAACAATTTTATCTATTGGTGCGATCGACTGGGAATATTTAAGAAAGACCCGTTTACACTTTACTTCCCTCGCATGTTTGACTAATTCATTATTTTTTTGTGTCTTTCAGTATGGCCGAACATCGAACAAACTGTCCGTGAAGAACAATCACAAACCTGTCTTCACGAACTGCTCAAATTATCAGCCTTCTGTAAAAGAGGACTCCAGAATAGGAACTTATGTCTTCACGGTGAGTACCTAATTAGCTTGTACTTTCATTGCCATTTAGGTAAATTTGGAAATATTTATTTTTCTCTTTAACATCGGATAAACAAGGTGTAACATAGCTCACAATATTTTGTGGGTGAATACCTGACTAAATTACGCGTCGAAAATGTTCAAGGAATATCTGCAAATTCTGCACACTTACGGAAAATATTATTGTTTGAAATTTTTACAAAATCATGTTAATCTAAAGCTAAGATGTAAAAGTCTACGTAATTAGATTATTAATCTATATCTTTGCTTCAGGCCCTAAAACATCTAACAAAAAATAGTTTGGCCACTTGAAATTCGAATACCTTAATTTTTTGTCTTTTAGATATAATTTGGAATCAATAAAATATTTAAATTAATCGAAATAATTGCATAATTACGATTCTTTTAAAAATATTTTTATATCTCTGATATTGTTGAGATTAGGCACATATTGCATGAATATTTTCGGCTCGTAATTTAGGCAGGTATTCAACCATAAAATATTAAGGACTAATTCTGTTACATAACACAAACATAATATCTTACAAAATATCCTTACCAATACCTATTTCCAACTTATTGATTTGTTAAAAAATTTAAATGAGAAAAAACCAAAAATGGCTAACCCAATAGCTAGTCAACTAATTAGATCGGTTTTAAACTTACATACATTAAATCTTTTTTATTTCTTATATACAAAATACCTACTTATATATGTATACATAATTTACAATTTGGAATGTAGGCATACATATGTAATGTTTCGTAAATTGGGCATATATGTTATACCTAATATTTTTCAAATAAAGTTGATTTGTAGTATTCAAACGGCTGAAATATTTTTGAAAATGATAGTAATAATAAATACGTATTATACTTTGATTTCCGTAAGATTTGAAAATAATAAATTTAATGCAAAAAAATTAGTAAGAATAATAAATGTTTTATTAAGGAGAACACATTCTTCTTGTGAAGTTGTAATTATTCAGAACATAGGTCTATGATATTCCTTTAAATATAAATTAAATGTGTTAATTAGAAAGATATACATATAAAATCAATTTTATTGTAAAATATTACTGTTGCTACCGGGATTCGAACCTGGATCTCTTCCTATCAAGGAGAAATGCATTAACCGGTTATGCTACATCAACACAGTGCATTGACAACAAATTTTCGAACTTATATGTTACAATTTTCAAATTGATACATCTATCATTCCATTATTTGAAAACCATTTGTCGTTAATGCACTGTGTTGGTGTAGTATTTTCCTCGGATAGGAAGAGATAAAATTGATTTATTATGTTTATCTTTCTAATTAATACATTTAATTTGTATTTAAATAAATGTTTTATTATAGGAAACGTAATTGTAATAAAATTAGTACATCGATCGTAAATGTATAAAATGAGTAAATCGTAAAATGTTTTGATTTAAAAAATTGTAACGACATAAAATTTTGTTTGACGTAATATTTTGGCCGGTACTGCTCCTCCGCCCACCGCCCAGATTGCTCGGCTGGTCGCTACACCACTGCTCTGCAAACATATTTTACATTTTCGTACAAAAACGATTTCGTCAGTCGACCCTGCAGGAGCGATGTGTGCGTAATTTGACTCGGCTCAATATTTAAATTTGTTTGATAAATCGCCGTAATGAAATGCCTTAAACATTACATCAATCACGAAGTTCCCCTTCTCCGCTTGATTAAAGAACATTCCCGCCACACTGATGTGTTTTAGATTTTTATAACAATTTCAATTTGCCTAATGAGCGACCGTCTATCTTTTTTCAAAGCGCTTAATTTTAATTTGGTAAAAAAAAACATTTTTGTGTGCCAGAGATTTGGGGGGTGGGTATGTGATAAGAAATAATGCAAAAATAAATAGTTATTATCAGCTATTTTATTAATGCCCTTTAAGCTTTATGCCTAAAAAGGTAAATTGATTTAATAATGTCGCTCTTAAACATATTTAAATCGGATTATTTAAAAAAAAAATCAAATGTGTCACACTAAAAATAATAAAATAAAATACCATAAATATTAAATAATATATCTCGTATTTAATGTATGAAGCAATTGAACTTTATTGTTTTTAGTTAATTAACTAGAATAAACTATTGTTTTACTATCTATATCTATCTTTTGCTACCGCCCGGTTTCAAAACATCCGTTTCATCAATTAAACAAATTAGTCAACAATGGTTGCACATAATTAATTCATAAACTCTTAAACAGATAACTATTTAGCAATTTTTATATTGTACTCTGATAAATAGCAAATCACACCGATCGATCAGTGATATCAAATCTTATTTATATATTTCTTCGCAATCAAAATATTTAGACCGTAGATACTTACTACGTAATTATATAAGAGAACTAATATACAAATACTTAAACTCAGTTGCAATGATTGCTCCACATTCTACATTGATAAAAAAATTCATCATTTCAATATTAAGGGTTAAAGAACACAAAACAGCAACGGCTTTTTTTAGAATTTCCGTACCATAATTTTAATTAATATACACAGGAGTAACCATTTTACATATACATAAAAATGGCATTAAAATTTATAACCTAGAGACGTTTTAAATTAACATAATATCTCTGAAAATGATTGAAAACATGTCAGTTCAGTTCCATTTTAAAGTCGTTTCCGATAGTTCACTCTACCCTCGACCTTCAATCCCCGCACCTGACTCAAGACACTTAACACTGAACAGTTAATGATTAGTAGTACTAAAAATATTACATAAATAATGAGAACTAGTCTAGACTGAGACTAGACAACATCTGTTGAATATTAAAATGGTAGTGGTTTAATACAAGCTTTATTCTAGTTAAATAGTCAAAAAAATATACCTCATCGCTTACCTTAAACCATTCCTATTCATTCTGTTAAGCCTTTTATTTTATTTTAAATAGAGATCCGTACACGAAATATATGTCACATTAATATTCTTACTGTTTTAAAACTAAGCTAAACTATGAAAATAGGTCTAATATGCATCGAAGAGAAGAATTTTACTTTCGGCTGGAAATTCTCTTACAGTAAATTTATCACTTCAATTTTCTTCTCTTCTCACAAATTAAAGGTAAAACGAAACCAATCGTCATTAAATAACTTAAGACATACTTTCCTAAGAATATAGAGCCAAACTGACAAATTATTAAACTTTAATGTTTAATTCCGCTTCCTGAATGGAGATACATTATAACATATAATATTGTAAAGGCTGGATGTTATTCCTTAATTTTCCCTTCTAGACATTTTCGCATAATGAGATAATGTATATTACCTACAAAATGGATAATCCTTTATCATATCTTTTGTAATAATCGTGGAGATTCAATGGAAACATCGGTTAGAAAATTATTATGTAAGAAACGAGATTTCTACAAGTATTACTGGTCCGGTGATTTAGTTGTGAAGCCTCGTTTTATTGATCCAAGGTTGATACAATTTGTTTTATTCAAAGATGAAAAAAATAATGAATACGGTTAGACGTGATCTGTTTTTTTTTTTTGACGAACGAACAAATGATAGATGGTGACAAAAAAATGTTACCTACTTTAAATTTTCTACATCCTCGTTATTCCTTAACAATTCACATTATAATCTGGGTAGATTAGATTATGTTTTTAATACTGAACACAGCTATTTTTAAATATTTGTACAATAATATTTTAACATAACAAAAATAAAAAAATAAACTTAACGTATACAGTAAACATAAAATACATTTTAGTTTCGAAAAAATAAATATGTAATTCTTGTGCACTTCACAAGTTCATTTGGAATAATAAAACTTATTAATGAGAATATGTAACATGCAGTTCAGCTCTTTTTATAAAATGTATTTATGAAGACCGGAAAAGACTGATATTATTTGCTTCATAAATCGCGGGGTGAGTACTAAATTGTTCTAACAGAACATTTGCAAATTTTACAACACAGCAAAAAAAATAATTATCTCATTTTATTTATTTTGATACATTATTTACAACAGTGCAATTTATCTAATACATTATCAATAAAATTAAAAATTCATTTAGCTGACTGGAATTCTTTATTATCGTAAAAACATAGAACAAAGGTTGTTTTTATTATCATATTTTTTTACCATACAAAAATTGTTCCATCATCAATACAAAATATTTTTCATTGTGACTATCCATTCTATTTGTCTTTCTGAATCTTAGTCAATCAATTCGTCATTTACTTATATTGAGTGTACTTAAATTTTTTTTGACGCTCTTACATATTTAATACATAGCTAAAATTTCGCCTCTGATTTGGTTTGTTTTTGTTTCCTCCTCAAATTTTGAGTATTCTTGCCATCAAATCTTGACACCAAATATCGTGTATCCTATTGCCTTTCTTCAAATATTTTAGTAGTACACATTTTAAGTATACATTTAAATATATATTTTTCTCCTCACTCCTTAACATGCCCAAAAGGTTTGTGTGCCTGCTGCACCGATTGTGATTTTAAATCCTGGCACTCATTTAGTCACTTTATTTATTTATACTTAATGAACAAAGTGTGTTACAATGTCAATAACAAATAGATTTTTCTGAAATGCTTTTTTTCTTTTTCTTTATATTAATCAATTTTTTAACTCCATTGTAAATCAACACAATAAATCAAATACGATTTTTTTGGTTCTATATATATATTTTTTTAAAATAATTGGACGATTGTTTCAGCTGTCTATGTATCAGTTGATAATAGCCTAGACGATCGTCCAATTATTTGGATAAAATAAATATTAAACCAAAAAATCGTATTTAATTTATTGTGTCGATTATATTATATTTTGAGAATGTTAGACTTTTGTAGTCATTTACAGGTAAAAAAAAAATAATTCCAAACTCCAAATTTTTTATTAAAAATATTTAAGAGTTATTCCATTTGCTGCGCGGACGCCATTGTACACGAGTATACTGCTCTTATATATTATTACTCAGCCAGCGATGTCACACAAATCGTTAAAGGTATTTATCACAACCCCCAATCCCTAATAAATGAGAGAGATGAAATATTTACATCTTTAGATGAGGCGATTATAATACAATAAATTATTTACGTAAATAGCCCGATTTGTTTGATACGATTCTGTGCAATTTTGCCTATGCTTGTGTACCTCACAAGTTCATTTTAAATAATAAAACGTAATCATCTGCATATAATGATATTAAATAAAAATCCCCTTTCTCTCTTTAAATCACGCCATCGAAATTGGGATGCCGTGCCAATACATCACCAACATCGAATATTATATAAAATCTCCCGATCCTTAAAATAAATGGAATTATGTCAAATCTGAAACTAAGTTTTTTCAGCAGATATCTCTAATGTATTTTCCAAATATTTCAGCTCAGTATATAACATTGATGATGGGAATACATAACCTTAATCCGATGATTGCGCATCGAATATTCACTCTATTGATAGAAATGGATTATCTATTATAGTTTAAAAAGAGGATTTACTAATTATTATAATATAAACGCGTATTTATATAATTAAAAATTGTTTATCAAAATAAAATTATTGACGAAGATCGGAGAAAAGCCGGCACAAGCAGCGCTATTTTGTAATTTAAGATGACTTGTAATTCTTATCGTTTGTCTTCTTTTTAGCGATGAGACGCAATATTTAATTCAAATTAATTATTGCTGACACCGTTAGATTTTTATTTATCCGCGTATATTTAATTTGCTAAGAGTTTTTACTTATATTTCCCGGATTCGAAAATGAAAACGACGCCTACGAAAAACTGCGATTTCCAAGTCATTAGGCAATTCGATACATTTTTTCTTCAACACCTGAGATACACAGAATCGCGTTATAACGTTAGTTCGGATGAGCGCTGCCATTTATAACGTAATATTTCGGGCGTACCACATCCTTTTATTGCTATCAAATTGCTGTACAACGGCTTTATTGAATCTTTTATTATTTATTTACTGAGCTTACCGAAATATCGGGGCGCTAAAGGGAAGCGAAATATGATATATATATAACACTAGAGCGGTGCCATTTATTGCGAAGCAGGTCGTATATTTTAAAAACAGAAAATTCATATATTGAATTCATTCAAACGATTTACCCCTTGAATAAGCGATATATTTAGAATAATAGCGATGTATACCAAACGCGGTCGCTTCGTGCATGCTTTGGATGCTAGAGTCAAAAAGCTTTGGACTTTTTGTTTCTAGCCGAAAATAAATAAATTTGTCCTGTCCTTTAGAGAACAGTCATAAAACACAATGACACGGCGCGCACGCGGAATATATATACATTCTCAACTTTCGAACATCTATGAATCGCATAAATATACAGATACCAGCAAAAGTAGATTCTATCATTCGTTCCGTATCCACAAATTTTGAAAGTATTCGACTTTCACGCGTGCGCATTCAGTTCCGCCTATCAAGCTCTTCGAATACTGTAAACGCATTCGTTAATAGCATCCAACATACAAAGAACGATTTTAATGCTTATGCGAGTAAAATGCACAAAATAGCATACATATTACGAAGCGAGCGTATTGTTTTGAGGAATTTGTTTGTGTGACGCATTTTTTACAGTTTGGATTGAATACTGAATTATGGAAACATTAAATATACACATAGTGAATAGTGTGTGTTCGTAGACTAGTCTGTAGATTTGTATATTTGATAGTAGATATAAACTTATTATCCAGCATCCCTTCTACAATAAGTCACCGACCGCTACTGATGTATACCTACCTAGTTCTGTGTTTCGAAATAAGTATTATAACATTCCCGTGCGATGTATTTAAGTAATGCGATATACCTATACCTCCAATAGTTCCTGAAAGTTTTAAAAGTATTTATCTTAGTTAATTTTTATTTTATTCTAAAACGAAACAACTGAGGTACACATTAACTTAAAATAATGTTTGATAATTAAATTTTATTAATACTGAAGATAATAGATCCCTAATCTAAATGACCTTTTTTATAGTGCCTTATTTGAACGAATATTGTTAGTAGGATTTCATTTATTTAACATCTCGCATATTACGTTATCAGCTCTATCTTAAACTGTCACGGCTTTGCTTAGCGTGTGTTGAAAGACAACACCTGAAACATTTCAACCTGCGAATTAAAAGATAATGAAACTATTCAGTATTTTGGGAATTAATATTCTTTGTATTTGAATAACAAAAATTTAAGACAAACAAATAAAATTGTTTTCTAGAAAATATGATTTAACAGCTGTATTTTGTAATACTACTTCATTTACTTAAATAATAATTAGTGCTAATTCAATTATGGTTTTCATTATTACGTGGGAATTTTGAATTCCCTAGAATTGTACAAACGGTGTTATTAAGTATCAATTTTGAACTATACATATATATCTAATTAATTATTCTTCTTCATTCCACTTAAAGATATTGTTGAATAAACTGAGGTCATGTTTACCATAAATAATTACTGAACAAATGTAAACATTACGAACATATGTTTGGCAGATAATTAACTACGCGAGATGACAGATGATCAATATACAATACTTGACAGTCGAAAAAATTCATACAATTTCGCTAATAGATGTTTTTTCTTGTTTTAAGTGACGATGTACATTTCATTTTAAATTGAATATATATTAACATGCTGTAATATAAAACAGAAAACATTTTAGGAATCTTTTTCTGTTTTTAAATAGGTAATCCACCATTCAAGAATGATTTGTGCAATACCTAATCTTAACCTGGAGGTATTAAAAACACGTTCTACATATTGGCCAGTATGGAATTTTTTTTTACTGGCAATGACAATGGACACTAACATATCCAAATACAGATCCGATAGCGATGAAGTGCAATCATATTATTAGATTTATTTGTGTTATTCTAATAACATTCATTTTATTTGTATGGGAACGATTTTGATCTTGTAGATATATTCCGATATTCTATGTTTAAATATAATAGTGATGTTTTTAATGCTGTTCCGAGTCAAAGATACAACTGATTTTGATACTCAGCCATTCTGTGTCAAACCTACATTTTTAATATTTTTTTCTGTCTTGAACCTTTATTTTTTATAGTTTGTTTTGCTTATTTTTAATTTGTATTTTTTCTATTATATTTTTTTATATATATATTTCATGCTACTTGTGTAGCTGCTCGTGTGTTTTTTTTATTTATTTTTATATTTTACAAAATCTATCTTGTAAAAGCTCATAAATTAATAAATAAATACATTATTTCTCAACGTTTTATATCAATGGAAATAAGTTATGATTGAAAACATAGAAGTAAGAGCACAATATTTTCGATGAAGGTAACATACTCCTAGTATGATATTATTTGAACTTCATATCAGTAGAGGATAGGAGCTGATAGTTGGCACTAAATGATTTATAGAAAATCTGAACATTTTGTATTCCCCAGGTGAAAGCGGAAGACAAGGACCCTCCGGAGAATGGCGGTACAGTTCGGTATCAGTTTGTCTCCACTTCCGGGGAGAAGCACAAGTTCCAGATCGACACCCAAACTGGCGCCATCAGCACCGCTTATGTAAGTGTACCATAATATATTTAACAATTGACAACTAAATTTCCAACTAACTGGTACCTGTTATTATGTCAGCTTTGTATTACCTAAGTTTTAATGACAATTCAAAAACAACTTGTCTTCAGGATAAATTTGATAACTGTCTTGTCGATGATAGTTTTCTATAACTTTGGTAGGTATCCGATTTTATGTGATAAATATTATTTATTTATCTTGATTAACACACAAATTTGAAATACTTGTGCATGATTATTTGACAATACAAGAAATGATATTTATTTGACAATACAAGAAAGTCTCCGATGATTTATAACGGGAACGTCAAATGAAGCGCGTTGATTGACATTTGAAATTGTGTATTTCTTGAAGAGTAAAGCAAACTTTGATGAGACCAGATAGTGAAGATTGTTGGAGTTCTGTATTCTCAGTAAACGTACAAATACGTAACTCAAAACATATTTCTTTAACTTGCAAAGGAAAACTTCTTGGACAAGTTATTTGAGTTATTGCAGAACTACGAGAAAACTATTTTCATTTTATTATAACTATTTTTTTATGCAACTTTCTCGTTATTAAATAAAACATTCGTCATTAATTACAATTATGATAAAGACGCATTTTTTTAGATTAGGTGGTTTGAGACAACTTTATTAATTCTGTTAATAAAACATATTAACCATGATTTTCAACCAGATAGGAATCTGGTAATTACTACTATTATGTTATAAAGAAACAATAATACGCTTTCATATGTATTCATTAATCGCTAGTATAAATAATACCGATTATTTTATAGCGGATTTAAATTCTACAAATATAATATGTATTCTAATAGTGCAAAATAAATAAAAATACAACTTTAATAATTGCATATTAATAATAAGAAAACACCTTGTTTATATCACTGTTTATTGATAAATCAACATGTTTCAAGACCAATGGTCTCTTCTTCAAGATACAATGTATACTAAAATTAAAAATGTAAATATAGACAAAAACAAAACTACTAATATAAGTATAAGTAGTGTATTTCCTAATTATAATAGTTTCCTGTATCCTGAAGAAGGGACCATTGGTCTTGAAACATATTAATTTATCAATAAACAGTGGTATAAACAAAGTGTTTTCTTATTATTAATAAATAATAATAATTCATCTAAATAATTTTGTATATTTTGGTGGTAAGATAGTAATTTACGTTTTTATAAAATATACTTTACCTACCCGAAGTACATACTTGAAACATTATGGTTACTTAAACAAAGGATTTATTTATTCAACTAACTTACTTACCTTCACGCCATTTTTCGCATGGCTAGGCAGAGAGAATAAAGCGCCACATTCTTCTGTTCTCACACAATTTTCGCCTCATCCACATTCATACATCTTCTCGCTCGTCGATTATCGAGGCTTCTAATAGGACCATCTTCCAGTATTTGGTTTACCTTCTTCCGTCTTCCGCGGACATCCTCAATTTCTGATGCCATCAACACTTGCGTTATATATCTCTCTTACTATTCTCTCCTCATTCGTTTTAAAAATTTGTAACTGCACATGTGTTATTCCGAGTTATTTAATGACTTTACAATAAAGTGTTTATGAATTTTAGGTCTGTTAATACTGAACCTACTCCATACGTAAAATAATAATCGTGAATTTAGCTAAGTGTAAATGAAGTGTAATATGTATATATCTAGTTTGATTTCTTAAATACGATTCTACGTCGTGACGTGATGTTATGAAATGAATGGAGTATCTTGTTATTTTATTGCTGTATTTTGCAAATAAATTAGAATGATATATCTAGAAAATAATATTATTGATCGTTAATGTTAATTATATTAGATACATTTCTGGAGAATAAGATCTTCTGGAATTTTTCGAGTTAGTGCTAACTCACAGGAACGTCTTTTGGCGACTTTCGATGACATAGTTGATCGCTACGTGTCGATGGCTGTACATATCAATGAAGCGACACTTTGTCGCCGGTTCGGGCGACAGCTGCTAGCTTGACGTGGCTTGACTCGCGTGGCATGGCTCAGATGGTGGAGGTGGTAACAGCCTCGTAAGGACCTCTCCTCCATTCATATTACTCCATTGTATAGAATCACCTCATATCTTTAAGATCGCCTATTTGATTAGGGGGGTCAGGGCACTGCCCTAGCATTTCTTTTGACATGGAACTTACTTCTCATTAAAAAATATGTTGATACAAAATATTTCGCATAGAATTTTGTTCATCACATATCGTGCAGCGGACGGATATTACGAGAATGAAAAAAAAAATACAGGACCGGATATTTATAGGTTTTCTTTGTTAAGAATTTGATCATCTGGGTGAGCGGCGGTGTTCCATTCTTTCAACCATTGACCACAATCGCTTGAAGACAAATGAAATATGCGAATTCGACTTAAATAAACAGTCATTCCTTAATTTACACGTAGCTCGATAGTTTTTTTTGACATATGCGTCATTTTAACGTTTGCACAATGATTGATTCTTTATATAACATCCTTATGTCTACTTTCGGCAATGTGATAAATCAAATAATTCCTGTACATGTAACGACAGCAATACTTCTTCGAAATTCATTTTCGAGTCCCGAGCTACAAGCGCTGGCCCGAAGTCGTATTTATCGACGATACGGCGGCGAGTACAAGTCGTTTTTTCCAACGGCCGTCAATCCTCTCATGCTGGCAGTTTGACTTTCGTCGAAAAGCGTGCGAATTTAGCCTTACGTGATGAAAGTTTGACGACTCCATCGTGCGACACGTCCCGAAGTTCAGTGTTCAGGCCCGCATTGGGCTTGTAGTCTGCGCGCCGCACTCGATAACACAGTTTAATCCTGATATTGCTTCACGCCGAAGTGCCCATTAAGTTTATACGGGGAGGAGTGTCAAATGAAACCTAAAGCAGACGTGAATTACATTTTGATGTAAATTTTCATAGAGATGTGTAAAGTAGGTGGCGGGCTCGCTTCGGGAAAGCGGCGAATGAGTCTTCTAATGTATCTCGTCATAGTTTATGTGATGAGATTTACTCAGGCCGTGTGTGTAAGTAACACTAACACAGTATTAAGTTCATAATTGAAACTGTCGAAATGTCTTTTAGACGCTATAGCGGAGTTCCTGGGATATTAGACTTCGTTTAATGTATCGTTTGTATTCAAAGTAACTTCCTTTATTATTTGAGATTACATTTCATGTTTTATTATTTTTAGCATATGCCAATGTATATTTCGATACTGCTCATTTTAAAAACGGGCTATTTGAGTGCCGTATTTTTACAAGTATAAGTCGCACCCTAAATTTATGGATACAATTTTTTGAAAAAAAGTTTTAATTTAAAAACATTATTACTGAACATTTTCAATGTCTGAAACGGCTCTTTATTCATAAATTGCATCATATTCAGTCCTATACAGTGCGGTGCTGTCCGATCGATTATATTTTAGAGAAATAAACTTGTCCAAATGATCAAATTTGCACAAGTGTGATGTTCAACAGCCAGTACGCGTAATACGTATGTCCAAACGTCACGCTCGATACTAGTGTCTAGTGTCACGTCCGTCCATAGTCGTTTATCATAGGTAGGACAGAAAAAGAAAAAGTAGATATGTTTTACAAGTACCTAAAAAATGTGTGAATATTTTATGTCTTGCAAATTTGACTTGCAGTAAAAATACGGTATATTGTGTTCTTGTTAAATGGAAAAAACTGCACCGCCGCTTTTATTAATTTATTAATACTCCTTTATCCGCAAGTGCGTGCGTTTAAGTTGATATTGTTATGTTTGATAATAGTAACATTTGTAAATTCTGCGTTTACATTGCGTACAGTACAGTAAAGTACATATGCGGAAATTGTTTTCATCAATTTTTCAATACCATTTAACTTTTTTACGTCTATGTATTTTGAAGATTTTTCGCAGTCATTTTCAATTCTGTCGTAAATCGTTTCGCCGAATATTCAAATAAAACTTTTCCTCTATCCTCACGAGGGAGTGAACACTCCGAAACCGGTTGGCATCATAAATTCAACATCGCAATTGTTTAAATGTAAAGATATTTTTATTATTTAAGTTATTTTATTCGCTTCTTTTACTCACAAATCTTTGGAATTTTCGAAATATGTAACGAGAAGAAATGTATGACATAAATTTGTATAATACCTGAATGCTTATATAGTTAATAATTTCCGGAATCTGTGGAATTTCTCGGCAGTTTCATAATTTATCTCGAATTCCGCGCTCCTGTTGTAATGACCGTCTGATAATTTAAAATTCTACCTGCAAGGTGTCACGGTTCACGTGAGACGAACTTATAGAAGACAACGCTTTAAATGGTATCACACTTTTTTATGTACGACCTTTTTTTGGTCTAGCATTAAATAAGTCTCACCTGGTGTCCAAGAATCATGGTTGATCATCGTCTTCATGAAGAGATTTAATCCTCGCCTCAGAAAATTAGCAAGGAACTTTTCATGTAGCTTAGTATAGTAAGGGTAGCTTTTGTTAGGAAACAGTAAAATGTGTAGTAATTTAGTAACGTATTATATCAATTTTTAAAAATAACACTTTATTATTGTGAATTTAGAATTTTTTCAGAACATTATGATATTTTAATACAAATTAAATGTATCAATGATAAAGATATACAGATAAAATCAATTTATTGAAAAAATATTTTTGTTACTACCGGAATTCGAACCTTCCTATCCGGGGAAATGCGTTAACCGATTACACTACACCAACACGGTAAGTTGACGACAAATTTTCGAAATTATATGTTACACTTTTAAATTGATACATCTGTCGATCCAGGTTCGAATCCCGGAAGCAACAAAAATATTTTTCTGATGTCTTTCTCATTGCTACGTTTAATTTGCATGTAGGTAAGAATTTCTCTCAATTATTTATTCTTCTTCAACATTCTTTAGGTTCAAAGAATACAGATTGTGTGATTTTTTATTGACGAATTCACGGATCATTTTTCAATTCTTGATTTTATTCATTTCAATTATTTAATATTTTGGCGTAATTTATAGTATTTTTTTCTTAAATTTTTTGTACACGGTGTATATTTCTCATAGATTATCTTAGATACTATCTTTAAATGTAAGTTTATCGCTTGTACTATGGAAAATGCGACTAAATAGTTGTTGCCCGAGACGATGTTCGAACCCGCGTCTACTTGGTTACTAGGCAAACGACAAGAGGCCGATATTATCATGAGAAAAAAAATTCAATTAAACCCGATGGGAAATAAATCCGTGATATACACTCGACCGTAATACTAAAAATTCTTCTAGACAATTATTTTACGGTAACAATTTTGTGTGCTATTTAAAAAGCCGCTAAATTCGTTAATATTTATTACTTACCACATGTCGTACATTTTTCCCATATTTAACTCCTCCGCGTTCTGAAAATTAGATAAAAAAACGCAAGCGTATTTTATTACTCCATGTTTTACAGTTATGTTTAAAAAAGCGTAAAATTATCAAATAACACCCTACACTCGTATAATTTGGAAAGGATGCCGAAACCCCTCTTCCTCGTCTACCGCCCCTAAAGTTTGTCGCATCAGCCGAAGTGCCGCTACACCCCGCGTGTAATATATTATATGGATCCTTTTGTGTCATAACATATTCATCGCGTTCGGATGAATTTATGAATAATTTTTGGATTTCATCAATACCAGATCGTGTGCTTTGATTTCTACAGCTTCTGAAAGCCTCCGTCGCTTCGATACTGCGTCTAAGGAATTCAAATCTTGCGAAATTGTCGCATAATTAATCCATAATATAATCACGCACAGATTGATCGTAGTCTGCTATTGCTAAGTGCTGGCATGGAACTCGAACTCGTACTCGGTACTAACAAAACCTTCAGCTTTATGAGCATAATTCGTTCTAAATACAAGCGGATTTGTGTCCAATATACAAGCAATTAATTTATGTACAACGATGAGAATCAAAATAATAAATGTTGGTATTTAAAAAAAGTTACGTATTCTTCTTATGTTCAAATTATTTTTATAATTTTTTTATGTTAAAATATCTATTTTGCAAGTATAATTTTGAATCGGTGGTGGGACCGCACTCCTAAATTTGTAAATTTTTTAGTTTTGTAATTTTAAATGTAATCATACTAATATATTATATATACGATTAGTAAGTTGATGTTATTAAAGAGTAGATATTTGTGTTGTTCTCAAATTTTTTTTTTGAAATGTGAACATTTAAAAAAATATTTATGTTAAATGAATGCACGTAAATAAATAAGCCCAACTTTGCACGGATAATAACCCCCTCCCAACCCCTCACACTCCTTCCCTTTATAAGTCAATGTTACCCGCCGTATAAAGATACAACTAATTTACTGCGAAGCCATTTACTGCGCCCTTAAAACATCTTGAGTGTTGATGGCACCAGAAATAGAGGACGTCCGCAGAAGACTTGGCACGACCAAGTCCAGATACTGGAGGATGGTTCTGTTAGAAGCCTCAACAATTGGCGAACTTGTATGAATGTGGATGAGGCGAGAATTGTGTGTCAGGACAGAGGAGTGTGGCGCTTTATCTTTTCTGCCGCGGAGAAACGGCGTGATAGTAAGTTAGTCAGTTAAAACATTTAATCAGACAGATAACGGACATCCTAAAATATGTGTCTTAAAATGTGTAAAAAAAACTATCGTCATTGATCGTTGATCTAGATATAATTAATTAAGCATCTTAAATACTTGGGCAAGAATTGTACACTAATGAATGACACCCAACAATAAAATGATGGAAGAATAAATTCAAGAATCGTTTGTCCAGGTATAGATGGTCTCAATAGCCATTTTCGACATTTCGAGTGCTACAAAGCCCTGAAAGGGGAAATAAGAGGAAGAAAAATCCACATTACGTCTGCTGTCTAATTGATATAATTACTTGCATTCACTTTTGTCAATCACCCAATTGTTTTGTCAATTTTGTGATACAGACCCAGTCCGCAATATTTCATATCCCTTGAACATTTTCGACTCGTAATTTAGTCAGGTATTAACCCATAAAATATTGTGGACTGTTCTGTTACATACTGTATATTCTTTAAATAAACGAAAAATGTGAAAATCTATATTATATTTTATAAAACTGAATTAAAATAATAATTTGTAAATATATGTATATTATTATTTTATACGGGCTACAGAGGGAAACGGTCGATTATAACTTTTGAATATTTATTATCAAATTTTTATGAATAAGATCTATTGATATGTGTTACGTACTTGTCTCCCAAGCACGTCTTCAGTGTACACCTCGTAATGTAAAGGTCCAAGAAATAGACTTTGTAACAATTATACATTTATTACAATACGATACAATTTTGTACAAGGTATATCACTAGTATAGGTCAAACGATTAAGTTGATGAACACGCGGAGAAAGAGACCGCGCCCTGCCGCTCGCCGCCCTTTATAGCCTCGCACGCACGCACGCCGGCGGTGCGGCACTCACACACACAACCATACAATCCCAAGGACATCACAATATGTGATAAATATAACGTTTCAACATACTTAACAATACATAATTATTTTTTGTTGCCGTAGGTTTTCGACAGAGACGAGCCAGCCAGAGAAAAAGAGGCCTACATTACAGTAAGGGCTAGTGACAACGGGCAGCCTCATTTGGACGATGTTTGTACCATCAGGGTGGTTATTGAAGATATTAATGACAACCCTCCAGTTTTTGACAAAGTGGTAAGTTACTCTCATTCATTTTCAAAAAATACTTCGAACTAGATAAGTCGGGTCCATTCTACATTTTGAATCAGAGTACGTTTATTAAATGCTGATCGATAAAGCCCGCTGACATCTGTCTGTATAAGTTGAATTTAATACCTCTAGAAATTATTTTTACAATTTTGGAATTTCTCGATTCTTCGGGTGATTTTTGCTCGAAAATTATATGTATGAATGTGGATGAGGTGCGAATTGTGTGTCAAGACAGAAGAGTGTGGCACTTTTTACTTTCTGCGTACCCCCGCAGCGAAACGGTGTGTAATTGTAAGTAAGTAAGGTCTTTCATAGAATGTTATCGACATGTAGTACATCACGTCAATCCATTTTATTGGATTCTAATAAATCGCATTATTCCTAGCGATATTCATTGATTTTTATATATAATAAATAATAAGTGTGATGTATAAAAAACCTGACTGACCTATTAATTATTTTTTATAAATATTATAAAATATTTTCTTGAATAAAACGGTAAGTTCGGACCCGAGATTTTCTGTTGTATGTACTGGTATTTAAGAATATTTTATTACTATAATGATCGGTATATTAAATTTTGACCATTATTTGATAATCAACATATTAATTTTCTTTAATGTATTATGGATTTTTCGCTTAATTTATCTTTTGCAATTTACTGTCAGGTCTTTCGTGGGGGCATTTGGAAGGTTGGTCGAAATGAAACTTGTCTACTTCAATTGTTTTTTTTTTTTCAGTTTACGATTGCATGTTCAGAATAATCCATCTCCATTTTTTGGTACAATTTTTATTTGTATTGTTTCAAAATAGTTGATGCTGTGTCAGTCTTAGTTATCAATGCAAAGTTTCAGTATGTACACGAAATAGATAAATGTTGTGTTTGATGTGACTTTAGCGTAGTTGAATTGTTGTGTATTTACGTGCCTCACCACCATCGTTTGTATTGTCTGATGGACGGACGAATGGTGGTGGGTTGAAAGCGAAATAATGATTAATTTTATTGATTTTTTTCAGTCATATTTGGAATCCGTACCACAAGATTTGTCGAGCGGAAGGGAGGTAATGCGAATATCAGCTACTGATATCGATGACGGAAACAACTCCATAGTACATTATAGTCTTGACACTTCGTCTTCGGATCATACTTACTTTCGCATAGCTCCCGATACCGGCGTCATATTCCTCAATAAAACAATTGACGTGAGTACCAAATAATGTTCTAATTATGTATGTATAGGTTTTCACGAGTCTAAAATGGTCTTACAAATTAAATGCTTTGAAATAATTAGTTAAAATACCGTTGGTAAACAAAGAAGTCCTACAAGTATCAATTACTTACACCAAAAGTTACCAAACTTTTGTTTTTCAATAATTAAAGAGCGCCAACTTTGAAAGAGTCCAAATTGTTTTGCCGCAAATAATACATTTAAAGAGCTTACTTGCGCTAGTTTGAATGTATGGCAGTAGAATATATAATATTATTTTATAGATATTTTATTGTGATAATTATATTCGTAAAAATGTAGAAGCACTGAACATGGATAATCCAATATTGTTAGATTATACAGTAACATGTAATCTATTTAATCTATCAGATTAAAAGAAGTAGATAGATAAGCTTGGGTATGTAATAATGAACGTACATTAAATATCTGTTACATCATGGAAACTTATAGTTGACCAATATAATAACCTCATTTTTTATTCCCCACGAAAACAAAATTAATAAATTCTATTAACGGAATGGGTTACGGAGTGGATTTTAGTGAAAAATTCTTCAATGAGTACATTTATTATTACTAAAATAATCTAAATGATGGGCATAGCGTTTATAATATATTATTATTGTTATCTTCAGAAACCACCGGGCTACAAGTTTAAGCTTGGAGCTCAGGTGAGGGATATGGGGGATCCTATCCAGACTAGTTCCATCGCTCTGGACATCCAGGTAGTGGAATCCAACAAGAAGAGTCCATCCTTCACGGAGGTGCCACATGGCCGAATATTTTTGAAGGAGAACCTAGCAGACTATAATTTGAACATCGTAACTTTAAGAGCAATGTAAGTGATTCATTTTGTATATATACTTAAGTTTTTTTAATTTAAATTATTATTCCGTTTACAATATATGTTGAATGAAGAGGTGTAAATTATTTAAAATGCTGTGAGTAGGTTGTGTATTTCTCATTTAGTTAAAGCGAGTATGTATGCAATAAAAATACGGTATATTTAAAAAAATAAATACATTTTGATTCCAATATTTATAAGACAATAAATATATATATAGTTTGTTGGTCTAGTAGCTAAAACGATGGACTAGTGATCTAGTGGTCGGGGATTTGCGCCTCGTTCTAGAAGATCGGCATGATAGTCCTATTTTTATAGCACAAGCGTTTAGCTTAGTTTGAAAATAGTAAGAATATTGATGTGGCACGTATTCCGTGTTCACATTTCTATTTTTTTTTTTAATGTATACTATACACATAGATTTAACTATTACTATTACATATACCAAGAATGTACTTAAAATATCTATAATTCTGGTTAAGTGGTTTGAACACATTTTAAACTGTTGTGGTGATTATTAAAGTAGCAGTAATTCCAAAAATCTTCGACATTTAGAATTATTATTTAAGTGAGTCAAATACCTACACACTGTGTTATTACATTTTCTAAATGTAAAAGAAATCTACTGACAACTTATTTTACAGTTAGATGAATCTTATATTCTTTTATGTATTTATAAATAAATTCTTAAATATTCTATAATTCTTTTATGTATTTATAGATAAATTATATGTGTAGGTACGAGTAAAACATTCAGGTTTTAAGAAATAACTTTTATACACATACAATACGACCTTATTTAACTATTATTTTTTTAAGTGTCATTAGGCTCGTTATCTTTCAATTAAATTCGATGCTTTGTCTGGTATACAATGTAACTATATGACAAACTATTTCGTCAGATGTAAGTATCAACTTTCAGTATGCAAACTTTTAAATATTCTTATTATATATAATAATTTGCTATCAGTTTGGTTACGCACCTTTCTAAAATCTAAACTAAAATCCAAAATTGTAGGTTCCTCCGTATTGGTTTTACACATTCATGATGGATTGCTTTCCATTTTTTCCGATAAATCCACTCAAAGCTTTTTTTCGGAAAGAGTAATCCGATATTGGTTAACAAACAGGCTTTGAATTTCCCCTGTAACAACCAGAGCGAGGATTCAGTGTCCAGGAATCCTGACCGTGCCGGGCCGTCAGGAATCGTGATTGCCTGCAAACATCGGAGACCCTAGCGCAAATTCATATCAATTTCTGCACGGCTGAGGCGGTCTTTCCCATCTTTGTGTGGATTTCTTCCTTTCTTTCCCCCGTATATCTTCACTAGTTTCCCGGCCTTACGACTTCCTCAAGCGAGGTAGTAAACTAAATTGATACTCGCCTCCTAACGTTTATCGCATTCATATGTATAACGGTCCATAGCATGTATTTTTCGTTAATTATATTGTTGTATCATTTTTATATATTGCACGTTTGTATATATGAAAAATAAGGAGGTATAGAGGTAGTAATGTTTGCTCTATGCTTGGATCACGGTGAGCGCATTAAAACCTTTTGTGCAATTTTAAGGACAAGTGGTATTATTTTTAATATTTATTGCGAATTAAAGTTAGGTACATACTAGATTTTTTTTTTCAAATCGAATTTTAATAACATTTGAACAATTTGACAAATGATTTTAGTTAGGTAATATTTAGTACACTTCGAGTATTTAACTCAAATATTGTCAATATGATATACTGGTCTAAATAAGAAATTTATAAAAATGAAAATTGACTTTTCAGGCGTATTTTAGTATAACGTGTTAATCATTTGTCATATATACAGATAAAGAATATAGTTTCCATATTTCTAAAATAAGATTCCCATTAGTAACTTCTACGTTGTTTCAGGGAAATGAATATCAAATTTCAGACCATAGACGGCGATAGCGAAGTTGTAGTTAAATACTCAGAAGTGTTTTTACTTGGTAACATATATATAACTTCCGAAAATTTGGTATTGTACATATGTTTTTTATTCAAAATTAATAATTATATAATATATGTAAGGCCTCTTAAAGTATTAACGTACAAAGTCAGGTACGAACAGAAGTCCTCCCAACGTATGAACCTCCCGGGAAATTAGTAATTTTCGAGTTAAATAATAATTTTTTTATTTCTTTATTTATTAATACATACATATTACAATTTTTGAATGGTGGGTTTTACACTAGGGCCTTGGTCTGATCTGAAGAACCTCATATGTGTTCGTTGGTTTAAGGCGTTACATCACATCACAATCCGAAAAACATGGTTTCGAGAAAAACGAGATAGAATAAAAAATGTGACAATGTATAATTTTAAATACATAGTGTATTCACCTCAGGGTTCTACGCCTGTTCTTGAGACCTATCATGTATACATACTATATAGGAGCATAAAATAATTATTGGCTTATTCTACGCCAATACCTTTCCTTTCAAGTACACCCGCAGAAAACAGTCGGGAACCGTCAAATCTGGTGATCGAAGAGGTCAGTCGATATCATCACTTTTTGACATGCGGTCGGGAAAAGTTTCTCGCAAAATTTTATGAGTAGCTCGGGCTGTGTATGAGGTGGCACCGTTCTGTTGAAACCACATGTGTTGCAGGCCCAATCGACCCAATTCGGCCACCAAGAAGTTTTCCAACATGTGACGATAGCGATCACCATTACAGCATTGCCATTATTGTTTAAATAAAATGTTTTAAGGACTTCAAAGATTCAAGTGTTTTAGATTGTAATCAACTACTCTCAACGACTACCAAATGCGAACTCACAAATGTCTGCCAAAGCAAAAAATCGGCCTGGAACATAATATTCAACCTGTATTTGTATCATGTATCAGTTGTATTTTGCGAATGTGATTTGTGTTATCTAACCGTTAATAAAGAGAATAATTTATTTTCTCGGTTCTCTTTCTCTGTTTTCGCCTTCTTTTTCTTCTTCTTGCTAAGTGTTCTTGCATTTTGGTAACACAGTTACCCGAATAAAGCAATGTGTATTAAGATTTTAGCTCGAGTTCGACCCGTATAGAGGTTTTAAATAGGTTCCAGTTTGCTTAATGGGGTCCCATCTATCCGATACATATACACGTATAAGACAACAAACACAATATTGGCAGTGTTTTTTTTCAAAACAAATTCGATATCGCTGTACAGTATTTATGGCTAGCGTCTGTCTAACGGGCGTACAGTGGATTTGGCGTACTTTATTCACGGTGTAAGGAAAAAAATGTCCACATGGACTAATGGATAATCGATGTTTTTTTGTACTCTGTATTCCAACGTAAAGTCAGTAAATTAAATAAAAACATTACTCTTTTGACTCGTGGTGACTTTAATTAGTTTTTAAATATTTCTAGTTCTAATATACCTGAAGAAAAGGAGCTGTTGTTTGAACTGGTGACGGGACAAACCGAGCAAACTAATAAGAAGAGCACCTTCGTCATGGAATCTGACGGTGATTCTGCGTACATCAAGCTGGGAAAACACTTGGACTATGAGAAGATCACGGATTATACTCTCACCGTGAGAGTGCAGGTACAATTTAGTATTTATTTTTAAACTGATTCTGGAGTTATTTAATCATTAAGTATTTCCTCTTATATACATTTAATTAATACCTTTTTTTCCAGAACAAATACAATTTAGCAGCTGAAATAATTGTGCAAATAGAAGTAGAAGATGTTAATGATAATATCCCTGTTTTTACCGAAGTCAGAACTGGAAGTGTTTTGGAAAATGAACCACCTGGAACTCCCGTAATGCAAATAAGAGCAATTGATGCCGATGGAACATCAGCGCATAACCAAGTATTCTACGAGCTCGCTGACCACCAGGACCTCTTCACGATAGACCGTGTGACTGGAAACATCACGACATTAGTTAAGTTTGACAGGGAGGAAAGAGATTTTTACAATGTCAAAGTTATTGCGAGTGATAATTCTCCTTCCGTTTTGATTCCTGGCAAACACAACATGGGTCAACAAGTGTTTAGAATAGAAATAGCAGACACGAACGACAACAATCCGAAATTTTCCCAGGATACTTACATCGCTGATGCTATTGCTGAAGATGCCAATATCAACGCATTGGTTACAGAAGTAATTGCTTACGACAACGATACAGGTAACATTATTTTTACATTACAATTGTTTTTAATAAATACATTACCTTTGTTGTTCTGAGTAGACACGATCGCAGAAGAGAAAGACGAAAATAGATACTATTAAAATTAAATCGATCAAATCATTAAGAGTACCACAAGGGTCAGTTCTTGGACCTATCCTTTTCATTATCTATATAAATGACGATGCAATCATATATTTCGCGGGAGACAATTATGCAACAATACAGAAGGAATTAAACTATGACTTAAACAATATAGCAATATGGCTGAAGAAAAATAAACTAAAACTAAATGTAAACAAAACTAAATTCATGAACATTGGAAATTAAAGAATACCAACCACACCAACAATTATCATAGATGGTGAAAGTCTGAAGGAAGTGACTGAAATAAAATATTTGGGAGTCATGAAAATTGAATTTATCGCGAAATACAAAATACGTGACTAAAAATATTGCTAAGAAAATCTCACTTCTGGGAAGGATCAGAAGATTTATTAGTACTGAGTCTTGTAAAATAGTATAAACTCTGTTATTATTCCTCATTTCAACTACTGCAGCAGCATTTTGTTTTTGGCTAACGCAGAAGAAATTCAACAATTGTCAGTGTTGCAAAGTAAAGCTTTGAGAATAATACTGCTGCTACGCAATGCTGAAATATCAGAATATGATGGATGACCTTTAAACTGAAAATATATTTGAATATAATGTTATTTATTTACAATATCCTCAATAAGAAAATATCAGCAGGATTTATACGAAAAATTGATGCAAATCAACAAGAGCATCGTATAAGAGGAAGGGATAGACTGAGACTGCCATTCAGAAAGAAGGCCAAATTTCATAAATCGATGATATATAGTGCGATGAAGATTTTTAATGAAATTCCAGAAAATATAGGAAAGAAGGAAAAATTGAATAGATTTAAAATAAAACTGACCAAATATGTAAAAGATGAGTTTTAGTAAAAGAAAATACTTTAATCTTGTTTATATTAGACCATACATAGGAGTGCTTATGTATGCACTATGTTAAGAATTAAATAAATAAATAAAACTCTAAATGTGAATTAAATATATTAATTAGAAAGATATACATATAAAATCAATTCTATCGAAAAATATTGTTGTGGATCTCTTTCCTAACCGGGGAAGGTGCATTATCCAACTATGCTACAGCGACAATATTTTTAGCGACAATTTTCGAACCTATATGTGACGTTTTTGATATTAATACATTTAATCGTTCCATTATTTGAAAGAGCCATCTACCTTATTTTTACAGAATCTCAAATACCTTTGTTCACAGACCTATGTTCTGAATAATTACAACTTTAAAATAAGAATGTGTTCTCCTAAAAATAAAACTCTAATTCTGGTGATTGTTTTCGTTTTGCTGATGATTTAGTAGCACTAGATTTAACAAAGAACTTGTCCATTTGTTACCTATTTCTGTCTGTTTTTTAAAACCTTCCTGAAGTAGTCACGTTATCATTGAATGCATTTATATTTTGGTCGACTATGGCAACATTAGGTGCTACTTTTCGACCATATTTGCCGCAATTAAACAGCATTCCCATAATGTCAGCAGTAGGCATGGAGCCTTTATTTGTCCCGTCTTCACCAGACGAAATTTCCTCCATTGTTTTAGCTTTTTTTCTTCTATAAAGCTCCAATAATTCTTCTGTGGTGAGTTCCCCTCCATGCTCCTTCACCAATTCGTCTACATACTCACTATCAACCTTCAAACGGTGATGGAAGTGATGAATATATAATATTTTAACGAGTATAAAAACTCAAAGGTATTTGAGATTCCGTAAAAATAATGTAGATGGCTTTCAAATAATGGAACGATAGATGTATTAATTTTAAGAAGTGAAACATATAGGTTCGAAAATTTGTCATGAAAAATACTGGCGCTATAACACAATTGGTATTGTATTTCTCCGGATTGGAAATAGAGATCCAGGTTCGAATCCCGGTAGCGCAAAAACAATATTCTTCGACAAAATTGATTTTATATGTAATACATTAAATTAGTATTTAAAACATCATAGACCTTTGTTCTGAATAATTACAACTTCATAATAAGAATGTGTTCTCCTTAATAGTATAAAAATATTTTGACCCCTCCTTCGTAAAGTATCGTAAGTAAAAAATGACATATTTTAATCATTCTAGTATTTTGCACGTGTTTGATACATTTTTAAATGACTAATTTTTTTTATATTATGTTTAGTAGTACCTACATCATAGAATACAATATTCATATTCTTTTAATCTGCTAAGTATCAAATGTATGCGAAATACTAGAATGATTAAAAATGTAATTTTTAACTTACGATGCTTTACGTAGGAGGGGTCGATTGTTTGTTATCAAAATGTGAGGAATATCGAATCAGACGAATATAGAGGTTCAATTGTGCATATAATGAAGTCACACACTTGCTTAATAAAATAGGTGTTTGTTTTTCTCGTGATAAAAATAAGTGAGACGTGGACTAAATCGTCGGCCGCTCAGGCACTCGATTAGCGTCTTACCACTAGACTATAATATGTGTGCTGCAAAGTGTGAGAGATGAATCTGTACGTTTATACGATATCTCATAAGAAACATTTTTTCAGCTTCAACTGTCAACTACAGCATCGTGGAAGGGAACACGTACGACGCCTTCACCATCACAAACTTGACTGGACAGATTCGAGTAAAGAACAAACTCGACTATGAAAACCTAACGACTTACACGCTGACTTTACGAGCATTCGATGGAATCCACGAAGACTATGCTAAAGTTATCATTAATATCGATAACGTGAACGATAATCCTCCAGTTTTCACTAAAAATATAACAAAAGTTATCGCTGAAGAACAGCTCTTCGAAGGTTGCATCGCAAATGTAAGTTACTCATTTATTTATTTACTGTCATGTATACCGGGTATAACAGACCTAATCCACTATGTAATCCACTTGACTAAATTTCTAGTCTATTTCGATGATTATTTCATGGATCTTTATCATTTAGGTGGAAGCTTACGACCCCGACATCGCTGACAGGAGCGCCCCACAGAAGATAGTCTACTTCATCGTCAAGCAGGACCAGCAAAAGCTCATGTCCATAGACAATGAAGGATGTCTCAAGCTTATAAAGCCTTTGGACCGCGATCCTCCTACGGGCTTCTCCACTTGGCAGGTCCTTATAGGAGCCATGGATCAGCAAGGAAGCGTGACAGGACTCCGATCTACGACCGAAGTTATCATCGAGTTAACTGATATCAACGACAATGCTCCATTCTTAACAAATGTAAGATATTCTATCGATATTTTAATTTGACGATTTGGTACAAAGATTATTATATGTACATTTATTTATTAGAGTCGGTTGTTTGATCAGTATTAAAACTTTGCTAAAGTAATTTTTTACCATCGTCCGAGGTAAAAACGTTTGCGAGTTATTCGAACGTCGAGTTTACTACTATACTAAGTTTATCCCGCTTATTAATAGAAAATCTGAGAATGACGTCGAATTTGATTTATTTTAATAGGCAATACATACGATTTTAGGCTTTATTAACCCCTGCGTTCGAAATCTGTCAGTTTTCTGGCAAAAAATCTTCGATAATAATAATAATAATAATGTGTTTATTCCAGCGTGATCAGGTTTTTTTGTAACCAGATTCGCCATAAACATATTATATTATACATTAAAGTTACGAATAAATATAATGTTATGAAAAAGAAAACCAAGGAAAATATTAATAAATAAAATGTATATAAATATTATATAAACAGAATATAAATACTACATATATAAATACTTCAGTCACGGTCATTGTTGTATATGTAGATAATCTGTAGGCGTTGTCTGGTCAGGGAACCAGCTTTCCATGACAGCGCTCTTGGTGAGCCACTTGGTGTACCAAAGTTGGTGCTGAGCTCCAGCTGCAGCTTTACACCCGCAATTCGATGTCTCAGAAGCATTGTAGATGCGCTGCAATAACGCGCCAATCCTAACAGTATTCTGTATAAACTGTAATAAATAATAAAAATTAAACAGCGAGGTCATCATCGGATGAATTCTCATCACTAAAATAGCGGGATATTTAATTATTCATTATCGTATACTATAGTATCAAGACAGATGACTTTTGGAACAGCTGTGAAGAGTCCGTCATTTTTAATCAACGATTTACGGTTTTCACCATCCGATTTTCGAAAATAAAATAAATTTATTGATTAATATACTTTCAATGAGTGGGTAAATATTTTTACCAACGACCGAAACCGTTTTTTACTAAAGAAATATTTTTTTACTCTTGTTTAAATTTACCACTGATCACACAACCGTCCTACAATTATGACATCATCCAGTTTTTGAGTTAAAACTAAAATTACGTAATACAAAAAAAAAATTGTGTCTATGTCACCGTTTCGAGTGGGAGCGACGGGAAATCAAGATTACATTCACAATTTTTATATCATTAATTAAATTGTTAATTTTTTAATGAATTACGTTTATGTAGTTTTGTGTAACTCAAGCAACCTGGAGATTATATAACTATTAGAGACATTTTTTTGAATAACATCATACTATGTTTTTTTTTTTTTAGATATTTTGAAGGAGCAGTTTAATTCTGCATTTTGCCTTATTTTTCTTCTTATTTGTGTATGTTTGTATTTTGTACAGACGATGCCTGTAATATGGTACGAGAACCAAGACCCTGGCCCCATAG
This sequence comes from Eubasilissa splendida, assembly GCA_031772225.1. Lineage (NCBI taxonomy): Eukaryota > Metazoa > Arthropoda > Insecta > Trichoptera > Phryganeidae > Eubasilissa > Eubasilissa splendida. The sequence goes on along the minus strand of CM062860.1, from coordinate 13,347,662 downwards.
TGAACCTGACGGCCAAAGATTTCGACTCCAACGCGAATGGGCCTCCGTTCTCTTTTGCCTTGAATGACAGCGCTTCCCATGACATCAGAAGCAAATTTTTCATTAATGGTGAGTTTTTTTAAATAATAATTTAATTGAAATCTTCAAATGCATATCAAAATAATAAATAAAAACTATCACTATCGACGGTGTTCCTGTATTGGCGGAGCGTTTCGGTTGAATAGATTTAGTTTCAATATACAGGGTGTAACAGTCCTAGTCCACAATTTTTTATGAGTCGAAAATATTCAAGAAATATGTGCTTAATCTCAACCACGTCAGAGGTATAATAAACATTAAAAAAAAAACATAATTATGCGATAATTTCGATTAATTTTAATATTGTATTCTTTCCAAATTGTTTATTGGATACAAAAAAATAAAGGTCATCGAATTTTAAGCGGCTAGATTATTTTTTGTTACATGATTTAGGGCCTGAAGCAAAGATATAGATTAATAATAGTAAATTTCGCTAATATTTATTTCGAAGTAGGTACATGATTTTGTAAAAAATTCAAACAATAATATTTTCCAGAACGGTGCAGAATTTGCACATTTTCTTCGTATAATTTAGTCAGGTCCATTCTTAAAATATTGTGGGTTAGGTATGTTAAACCTGGTATATTCATTTTACTTTTTTAGTATGGCTATAAATCAGTTTAATTAAATGCACAAATTAAACATGTTTTAAATGATATGCGATGCAACTACCCCATCATGAAAGTTGAATATATTAATAATTTTTGGCCGATTTTTGTATAAACATGAACATAAATGTCATCCAATCCATTGTAGGTACGGTATTTATCCATATAACCTCGCATTCGGGTTTGCTTGCAACAATGCATACCTTTTTAATATTCGAATTTACTGAATCTTCTTCAACGACTCCTTCCAAATATCTAGAATCTAGTTTTTATAAATAGCTTTCATATACCGTATGTCAAAACATAGCGTGTCATATTGATATTTTCGGCGTATATTTCTAATAATATATTGTCACGCACGTTTTTTCATGTTCATATTTGATGTTCACAGAGTGTATTATTTGAAAGGTTTATATGCATAGTGACAAAAATACTGCAATAAGAGATAATTGAATCATTGAATAATGTAACTAACACACCCATTTGTGGAATGTCGTACATTAGGTGGTAGATATATGTAATTTGTTTAAAAATGTGCGACAAGCTTGTACATACGTTATAAAACTACCAGACTAATGTATATTATTTTTAACGTATTTTAAATGTGATCAAACTTTACTTCTGACGGTATTCCACGTAGCCGGAAATCTTTACTGAACGGCTCCTTAAAGGATATTTTTTACCTGGAGGCTTCTCCCTTAATTGACCTCTAAGCTTTTTTCAGTTGCTAAGTGAAATTAACGAAGCGAAAATTTGCGAAGAACTAAGTCTAAGATTTTCCCGAGTGACGAATTTTTGATTAATTTATTTGTCGTTTTAATTATTTTTATGCTTGACGAAAAACGCGACCTCTTCGAAGGTCAGAAATGTTTTTTATTTTTTGTAATTCCGGTTTAAATCCTTCTTTTTTTTCTTCTTAGAAATGTAATTAACTTAACTCTTTTGGTTTAGTTGAGGGGGGAAGCGGTTGTAGTTGTTGATCCTTTTCTTACTTAGGCTTGAAACTGTTTCTTGTATCACAACCCTGCATGAAGAAATTTAAATTATGCGACATTTTTTTTTAATTCCCGGCACGGCTTCAATCACAAAACATATTTCTGAAAAAAGTTTTCCATCTAAATACAATCTACATAATCGATCTGAATTACAATTAATTTATTCGGACGCATAATTAGAACTCCATCAAGAATGAAAAAAATGTATATATGGGACATTATGATATTCCGTTTATTCGCCCTCTATTGTTGTGTAAATTGCCGCCCCACCCCTGGGGCCGTAGCGTGACCGGAGTGCTTCTGAAATGACTGAAAACAACCCTAAAATACAACAATGATGACGAAACGTGTCGTGTCCAACGCACCACTTTTATGGGTCTCATACAATGTCGTTCATTGCTTCATGTCGTACTTAATCCACCTCTTTGTCCCTCGGATAGTCGGTGCGGATGGCCAAGTTGGCTCTCTGTCCTCAAATGGGTCTCAGAAATAAATGTCAGAACTTATTTCAGCAAGCACGATTGCACCATCGTGGAAATACTGAAATATGTACTGTTTTCTGGGCCATTGTGCTATGTGTAATGTCAAATATAATATAAACCCCAAAAATTATTTGAGAAAATAAATCACTCAATAATATTGATTGATCTTTTGATCACAACTTGGCAAATTCAATGTTGTACTGGGCGATTCCGGTTTGAAAAAGGAAATTCCAAAAAAAGTGTATGAAAGAGAAGATGCTGATAGGATAATGTTCTACACATCTCTTTGCGGAAACAAAGTTGGTTGTAGATATTTTTTGTAATTATACAGGGTGTAACAGACCTACTTCACAATATTTTATGGGTGATGATACCTGACAAAATTACGAGTCAAAAATGTTCAAAGAATATGTGGCTAATATCAACATTATAAGAGATTTAAAAAATAGTGCATTAAAAAATATCGTAATTATGCGATTATTTATCGAATTTATCGAATTTTGAGTGGTCAGACTATATTTTGTTAGATGATTTAGGGTCTGAAGCAATGACCAATAATGGATAAATTTCGCAAATATTTATTTCGAAGTAAGTTAGACTTATTAACATGATTTCGTAAATATTTAAAACAATAATATTTTCATTTTAAAGAGAACACATTATTATTTGTGACGATGTAATTTTTTCAGAACATAGTTCTGTGATATTTTAATACAAATTAAATGCATCAATTAGAAACATATACATGCAGATAAACTCAATTTATCGAAAAAATATTTATATCCCGGTGGCAGCTAAAATATCATTTCGATAATTGAGTTTATCGTTCTAATTGATGCATTTAATTTGTGTTAAAATAATATTTTTCGTTACTGTGCAGAATTTGCACATATCCACGCATAAAATGTTGTGGAATACGTCTTCTAATCTTTTTAGTTGACATTATAGTGTCGTCACCATACCATCATCATCATCATCATCATCATGAGGGAACAGATTTTTTGAGCAACATTTGTCACCTTCTATCTCTGCCTAATTTGTACGTTCGGTACTAGATATTTCATTTAGATATTTCAAGTATAGCCTTACTCTTTGTGTAGAGTGCAGTGTAGTTTCTGATATACTATATCTCATGATAATTGAAATAGTTGGAAATAGAGATTTCGTGTGCACGTGTTCAGTAAATCCAAAACAGAAGATCCGGAACGATCTGAAAACCTGACATTTTTTATATTAGAATTACATTGGGCAAATTTGAAAACTTAAAACGCTGGCTTCATTAAATGATCTTGAAAACTGACCAAAAGTTAGCCGTGCTATATTTACATTAGGAGGATTGTTAACCACTTAATTTAATAAACTGCTACCTTTTATCGATCGAAATAGCTTTTACCTTTTTCAATTAAAACTTTGGTCTAAATTAGCTCCTAAAATCCGTTAGCTTAAATTACCCTAAATCTCCCCATCAAAGGGATTATTACAGAAAAAAGCACCCCTTTAGATAGTGCAATTGATCTTAATTTAAAAATATATTTTATTTATTTGAAGTATGAGACTAATTTTATTAAAAATGTAAATTTTGATGCCAATAATACAACACCGCATTATACATAGATGCAGATATTTTTTCACTACATAATATGTACGTACTCCGTATAACAGTAGTATGTACATTATTAATGAATATTTTTTGATATTGAACACTAAATATTGAAAATTCTTTCCAATTGAAAGAAGCATTTATTGAAGCAGAACAAATTAAAAGTCTCCAGTGTTCTGAAGAAACTAATAGCGTAGTCTCGGAATTAGAAATGCTACGAAATAAAACACTCCAAAAAGGGATTCCAAATTTAAAAGCTTTCGCGCTAAATCTGTCATATGATGCCAGATTTATTTGCAGGCTAACTTATCCGCCATTTTGGAGGTTCTTCGTACTCGCAAAGGCTGAATGGGCAGTCTGCGTTGTTTGCTTCTCGGGTGAAAGTGTGTAAAGGACAACACACACATTCCAGTGTGGCAGGACCGTCTTTCAGTGCTGGCGTCTGTCGGATTGGACTAGACATTTTTTTTTTTTTTTAAGATGGGTTCCGTATTATGCGGGTGTGTAAGATGACTATTGCGGGAGTTTTGAAAATATTCGAATCTTAATTAGGAATCAGACATATACTAATAAATTCCTATCATAAAGTTCTCTTAAGACAGGAGTACTAATGCGCGAAGGGTTAAAGTATTTTCAACACCAATTTTTTAATGTAATGAATTATATATAAATAATAATAATTATACATCATTTTACTTATTTAGGATATATCTATCTATCTAAAAAGTATTAATTGGTAGGTATATGTAAATTATTCATACCAATGATAGACTTATTGTGCTGACAATATTTTAAGTACGCGCAACTTTTAATTAATACGATATACTTAATAAAATATACATCGCGACCATTTTCACTGATTCATCAGATATCAAGAATTTAGGACCACAAACCCAAAAGACTGTGATTAATATATTAGTATATATTAATGTACACCCGGGCTCTGTACTATACGTCCAGATTTTTGGAAAATAACTTCATCCTGGCTTCAATAAATTGGCGGTTTGGTGTAGTAGTAATGTATTCATATCTCTGCTGGTGTATTAGCATTCTTGTTAGACTTCTTTTTTTCTCATAACTATAAAATTGTTATTCTTATTAATTAGTTATTCAGCACACAACTATTGCAGAATCTCTTGTATATTGTATATTAACCTTTCCCATACGGTACTAAAATAATAACGTGCGCTCCGGATATAATAATAACAAATCACGTTGGGTTCTTTGAGAAAACATTTTGTATTGTTGTGCATGGTAAATACTTATATATTGTTATTATTTTATCCTATACATAAATATATTTCGGAGGAATACCTAAAATGTGAATTCTGTACTGTTTAGTATATTTACAGAGATATTTACATAATTAGAGGCAATGTCAACTCAGTTTACATCACCGGAGAGGAAAGGTTAAAAATAAATAGAAAAACTATTCTACTTTGCGTATGTAACACATAGTTTATATTCAATAGCGTTACGGACATTTTAGTCAAAAGTTGATAGCTTCCGCATTGTATACCAAAGGCCGCTATTTAGTTACTTACTCATTAATTATTGTAAAATTGTTTTATGTTTCTAATTAGAGACTTTCCTTTATGTTAGGTACTTAGATTTGTCATTCTTTGTCTTATTTAAATAGTCTATTTGTTTAGAAATATTTTAATATGTCCAAGAACACACAATTACTGGATTTTTACCTAGAAAGGCACTGTTATTAAAGAAATAATAGGTATCTCATAGAGACGAAGCTATTTTTTATTATACTTAATATATGGAAGTATGGTTAATTACAGAGCTTACGACCTCTGGCTTGAGTGATCACTTTATATAAATATAACGTTCACCATTCTCACCTATCCATCTCCATATCTATCAAATTTTTTAAAGTTGTATATGAATATGTGGACTCGTTTGGAGTACCACTACACTATCGCCATCTATGGATTAAATTAGATAATTTCATATACCTGAAACAGAATATATATATCACAATAAGAATCGATTTTTTTTTTAAAATTATTAAAACGGTATACTTTATCTGTAAAATGATTTTATCACATTATACTAGAATACGCCTGAAAAATCAATATTTTTCAATTTTATATATTTTACTATTTTGACCAGTATATTATTAACAATATTTGAATATGTCCAAGAACACACAATTACTGGATATTCACCTACAAAGGCACTGTTATTAAACAAATGTCATAGATACGAAGCTATTTTTTATTATATTTTCCATATAATAAAAAATATCTTCGTCTCAATGTGTTATCTATTATTTTCTTGATTATTTGTTTGTTTCAATTTATTACCGGCTATACATTCTTTCCGTTCGTTCCAGACGTTCAGGCTGCCGTGAATCAATCGTTCACGGTTCACGCAAGAACGTGTGTAGCGAGCTTTACGGTGGGCAGCTGTGTATATTCCGAAGTTTTCTCCTTCCGAGGCGGTAGCATTGTCTCGTCTGAAGACTGTAATGTCGATATACATCGCTAGCTTTCTTTATTCGCGCCTTCGTACGGGCCTCCGACCTTGGGCCGGGGCCATCTTGTTTTCGGATCGGTTTTGTTAAATTTGTAGCAACATCTCCCCGACTTCGGAAGGGGAAGCTTTCCATAAAGTCCGCTGTTCTGAATTAGTGAGAGGGAATATTTATTCAGATGATTTATACAACTTGGCAGGAATAATTTTAGTTCAAACACTGAAGGAAATTTCGTAATATTATAGTTTGAGAAATATTTAAAAAATTAACCATTTAACCCAAATAGTATAAAAATTCAATTCTATCGGAAAACATGCATTTTGTAAAAAATCTCAGAATTTTATATTTATTCATCATGTTTTTGACTTGTCTATGATTTGAGTTAATTCGTCATATCCATAGATAAAGCGTTTCATATGTATGGTAAAAATCCGAAACATTAAAATATACGAGTAATAACTTGTTAAATACTTACGACCGAATATATATTTTTTAATACTAATTAAATGATATACATATAAAATCAATTTTATCGAAAAATATTGTTGTTGCGCCACCGGGATTCGAACCTGGATCTTTTTCCAAGCCGGCGAAAGTGCATTATCCAACTATGCTACAGCGACATTATTTTTTGACGATAAATTTTCAAACCAATATGTTACACTTTTTCAAATTAGGCAATGCATTTATTGCAATTATTTATGGAAATTGGTGATGAGGTTTGTGATTTTTTATGTTAGCGGGATAGAATTTTCTTTCGATGTTCCACCAACCCGATGATTCAATCGAATGTATGTGATGGATGTGATATAGTTTTTGTATTATTTAAAATACACATATAAAAATTTTTTTTTTTCTCAAAAATCAATTTAAATAAGTAAAAATGTATAATTTTGGGAAAACCCATCATATGAACGCCATTACGCTAACATAAGATAGTTATTCATTTAACATATTAACACAATGTAAAATCTACATAATCTCAATATATACCGCACTATAAATTTAAATGAAAACCGGAACATTTTTGACACATTTTCTAAAATAGTTAGTAAAAAACTATGGCCAGGAATATACGTAAGTTAACAAATTTGAAAATGCGGACCTTTCTGTCCGTTATCTGCACGCCGCTTTGTTGTTATCTCTCCACCACTATCCACTTACTATGTTTACTTTGTTATCTTTTGTTCTCGTTCTAACATATATGTATATATGTACGCCTGATTCCAAAACCCCCTAAAACAGATTTCGGATAATTTGTGTTAAATATGCAGTTTTGTAGATTTTTTGTCAGCTACATGCAGAATACACTGTTTTCCGCAAAAGCCACTTAAATTGATTGATATTGCATCTTCAAAATCAGAGTTAATTCCAAAATACACTAAAGCAGACAAAGTATAAGTTGCTATTACCTCTAAAATGAAATCAGCCAATCACAACGCTTATTGATGATCACGTGTTCTAAAATCCAGTATGGCTGCCAGAACAATATATACAGAAAAAAAAATTCATTAAAACATTTTGTACATTTGCTTTTAAGATATACCTTTCCATCCATAACTCAAAAACACATGATGTCGTTTTAGGAGGTTTTGGAATTAGGCACCATATATATAAATATTAAACAGTTTCATAATTATATAAAAATATACTTAAGTATTTTCTATCTCATGTGTCATTTTATATACCAATCAGAAAATAGCCGATAACAGAAAAGATCCGAAAATACATTAGATTATGTATTTTGTAGGGTTTTAGGGTTACTTTGATTTACAAAGACTCAAGTTCGTCGTAGGTTCCTGAATATCTTCTATTTTTCAGAATTTGTTCTCTGAATACGGTAATTGTTAAAATAAACTTGTCATCGCAGTAAGTTTTGCATACAATATATACTGCGTATGTATTGGTGGCACCAGAAATAGATAATATCCGTTATTAAATTTATATTAAAAATTTGAGATTATTTAAAGAGTTGAATATTGGATTAGGCATGTAATAAATTAATATTTCTGGTATATGTATTTTTATTACAACCTTTTTTTACGTGCATGAATGATAAATAATAAATAAATAACGCCAACGAACCAAAATCAACGCAATTAGAATTATTCCGCGATTACTCCGCCCGAATTTCTTTGTGTCAATACTTTTTCATATTAAGGCCCCGAGTACACCCCCGCTCACAAGAATTTGGCCTGGAATTAGTGTATACAGTGTACGAACCCACCCTACTGCCCCCCTCTCCTCCCGCTACGGCCGTAATAAATTACGCGAAACGCGGCAGAACGTCCTACTAATATTTGGGAGATAGAAAAACACACAGGGTGAAAGGTATTACGTTTTATCTCATCTTTCAGCTCGGAGATTTTTTTCCGTCTAGAATGGCTACTCTTGAAATCTCCAATGTAGAATCAATGATTCAGTTTTTGCAATATATATTACACACTTTCCTATTCTGGCACATCTTTCGATTCTTTGTACATTTTAGGATTCCAAAATTATCTGTCTTTCAAAATTTGTTCCATGTGATCACACCAGATTAGGGCTTCCAAACCGGACAGAACCGTAACCAGAGAATCGGGCACCCGGTTCTTTTAATTTTTTTTTTAAATATTTGATTTTTCCAAATGAAACATGAATTTGCTCACTAATATATTATTATTTTCGTGGTGTTCAGGTATGAAAGTATAGAAAACGTTATCATAAATGCAACGAAATATAATATATTAGCAATGCCGGAATTACTGCTTCCATATTGTAGGAATATTACTTTTAAACGTTTCCACGCTCAGTAGACATTACAAACCCGACCCATAACTCGCATGTTTATTGTGAGAAACCAATGCCCAACGTTCATTCAATTACGATATTTATCTAAACTAGATGGGATATCGGATGCTGAATGAGGAAGACTTTGACATCTACAATGTATATAATATGTTTAATAAATTTGTAATGTATGTAATAAAATAAAATCTATCTTCTGTCTATTATTATCTCCTTTTTGTTTGAACTTTATGAGTGTATACGACTGTTTTGATTGAATAAAATATTATCAATTATACAACTCTTTTAATTTTCTATTCAAACAATTTTTATTTATTTAATTAAATATTATTTGAACGTAATGCTGAAATCAATCATTTTTGTATTTGTTGTACATACATAATATGAATCTAAACTCTGGATCAACATAATTATAATGGTGGATAAGAATTGCCCAGAACCGGAATCGAACCGGGTACCCGGTTCTTTCATGAAAAATGCCCGAGAACTGGGTAATGAATTTGGCCGGGTTTTTGGGTGCCCTACACCAGACCTTCCGTGATCGTCTTTGGACTTCTTTTGACTGATTTTTGCTTCGAATATCTTTAATATTTATTCATTCATTTATTTATTATTCATCACAGTAAACTTAAAGAAAGCAATCACGCGGAAACGCGGCCAGTGTTTTTGTGTCGTAGTTGCTGCTTAGCGGTCAATGCTGACCGCTGTGCATCCACGGCCGGTTTTATAGTTATTTTTTAATGTTGAAAGTATAATTTATTACCATAAAAAGGGAAGTGATACAGTATAACGTAACCAATTATCGCAAATACTCATACAATAATTCCGGATTCTTAAACGAAAAGTCATATTCACTACAAATAGTTTAAGCAAAGTATTATTATTACCACATTAAATTAACCAATAATTGTCCAAAAGGAACATAAAATTATATAGTATTTATTTATTGGTACCTATATTATATAAATGTAAAAGTACGTTTGGACTGTGCCTATTTCACTTGGAATTTCTGTGTCGAGACGGGCATTTTATTTTATTATTTTAGGTATCAAACCTTCAATATCAAATATTTCATTTCTTTAATACTTGCAAAATTACTTTGTTGCAATATAATGTATAAATAATAAGATAAACACTTTGTTTAAAATCACTATTTATTGATACATCAACATGATCGATATCTATGGTATCTTCTTCAGGAACAAATGTATACTAAAATTAAAAATACAAGAATTGATAAAAACAAAATTTTCGAGGTCGGTAACTAATTAGGAATTACTGTGAAAACAAATTTAAAATGTGACTATTTGCAAACAGGATTTTGTTATTTATAATATTTAGTTTACTATTAACATTTCGTCTTATTTATAAAACTTCAAATTTATCTAACTAATATTTGTATGTAAAATTTCTAAACCCTTGTTAACATTAAAATAATGGTTTGTTTCCAAAAGATGATTGGCGAATTCAGAATAGTTGTTATTATTTAGATATTTCAAGTGATCTTTAATTCTTATATCAATATTTCATTTCAATTTCACATATATAAAAATGATTTCAATCATTGCAAATTAATTTGTAGATTATAAATAACCAAATCCTTATTGTAAATAGTCACCATTTAAATTTGTTTTTACTGTAGTTTCTAATTAGTTACCCACCACTTATACTTTTATGGTTTAGTTTTTATCTTTAATCATCTATGATTTAAAATTTTTTCAAAATATTTTTCTTTTTATTTATTTCTCAGTTTGAGTCGCGTGTTGTTTAACACATTATTGCATAACACCATCTATATAATGATTCACTTTTTACCTAAATGCAAGTACACATTTAAAGGTTTTCTTGTAATACTATTATCAAAAGACACCATTTAATGTAATTTTGTGTCCGTATCAATACCATAAATAAGAGATTATCAATATACTCGTATACTATAATACTTTTTAGTATGAAAAATAATTCACATATAATACATATCTACGATTTCATCAAATTTAGCAGAAATAAACATTAGTCGACTGCTTTTTCTTACTGGCAATTAAGATAATGTACACTATTTGGACGGAAGCTGCGCAGTTAGAGCAATATAATGATTGATATTATAATCATATTATATAATGGGGACATATTTCAACGGGACTTGAGTAAGTAGAAACTTACTTCCCACAACACACCTTGACTCTTCTGTGCGGAAATCTGCAGTTAGCAAAAATCTCAAAGTGGTCCACGTTGCGCCATTATCCGCTCCGGCATACATGCCATCGGGTATCTCTCACTCCGAGGTGTTTCAGTCCCAACTCTTGACACCCTCGCCGGTCGCGTTTAATCTCCGAATGGCGTGTCTTACGACCCATCCTCGGAGGGGTTGGTGTATAAGGCATGGGCGTGTAAGGTGAGCAAACGCCTCGCAGTCCTACGCCATAAAACTTGAACCTACTCGACGGTGATATAACATAATGTGCTATTAGCGATCGCTCCCACTCCCCCAGATCACGGACTAGTTAAACTAACTTTTACAACTCGGCGAAAGTTTAACGATGGTTTACGTGCGCCTTTAATTGGTCAGACCATCCCTCAGACCTCACCATCTACTATCAATGTTGACTCGGTATTATTAGTTTATTTTGGGTTCTTTATTTATTGTCCTTTCAAATTATTTGTTGACGTAAATATTGCATTATTTTTGTCACGCCTTGCCTATATGCTAATTATAATTTTCATTTAAAAGTATGCATATATTGCATTCATGTTTTTTTCTCTAACAATTGAGATCACCCCGGCAACAACACTGTATATCGTTTTTGGACAGATCTGAGTTATGAATGTACATGCGTTGTATATTTTTTTGGATATCAAATCATATATTAAATAAATAAAAAATTTATTAACACAATTTCCAAATAATCTTACCTGCAACAAAACTGTTCATACAAAACAACATTTATAAAAAATATATGCAGTGTTGTTGCAGGGGATTTATCAAATATAATATAAACAGATTGAAAATAATAAATCTCTTTGTTAACATAAAGATTATGAAAAAAAAAATATTATATACATATTATGAACACAATTAAAAATATCGTTTTTATTTAGTAAACTTTATATTTGTAATTTTTTAGAATTATGAAAACTCACGACAGTAAAATGATAAACATGGTTTGATAAATAATAAAGTGCTAAGAGGTGCTAGCATGATAGGCAATAAAAAGTCTGTTTTAGGCTGCAATTATATTTAATTTTTCTCCAAATTATATATTTGTTTCGACAGTCTTCTTCTGTTTTTTTTTTGTAATTTTGTTATAGTGACACAAAAGTGATCGAATTATGAGTTTGTCTCCTAAAATCTATAGATAAATTCCTTTAAATTGTATTACACAAAGAATGACTGCCTTACTGCTTTATTTCGATTTATTTGTTTAGTAGGTCTTAAAAAAACGTTTAACTTCAGATTGTTGATTTAAACAGCGGATAATTTATTCATGAAATATATTTTCAGAGACAAATTCTTACCTTACTTTTATATATCTGAAAAATTCTTCGAGACTTTTTGGAATTTGTTTCATTTCCCATTTTTCTCGGCAAAATGAAATTCAATAATTGTTATTTGTGAAGTATTTTAGTTTTCTCGGGGTTATAAGCCTTAATTTTAGCACCAAAATAACTTTGGCTTAATCGGGCAGTAAAACTTGGATGAATCGTCTTTTTATTTCAAACAGAACAATCATATTTTGCCTTCTATTTCAACGGGAATGCCTGCTACAAGAAAGGGTCTTAAACATTTAATCTGATTTATGGCAACGTCGAAAGTAAGGATGTAGTTTACGTTCCTTGAGCAAGGAAGTACATATTTCACTTAATAATATAAATTTTACATTTTATTGTTCAATTAATTTATGTTAGGAGAACACATTCTAATTGTGAAGTTGTAATTATTCAGAACATACGTCTGTGATATTTTAAATATGAATTAAATATATTAATTAGAAAAATATACATATAAAATCAATTTTATCGAAAAATATTGTTGTTGCGTCACCGGGATTCGAACCTGGATCTCTTTCCTAACCGGAGAAGGTGCATTATCCAACTATGCTACAGCGACAATTTTCGAACCTATATGTTACCTTTTTGATATTAATACATTTAATCGTTCCATTATTTGAAAGAGCCATCTACCTTATTTTAAAAAATAAGGTAGATGGCTAAGGTAGATTGTAATTTTGAGATTTTGTTCGAATTCCGGTGGCGTAACAACAATATTTTTCGATAAAATTGATTTTATATGTATATCTTTCTAATTAATATATTTAAAATTAATTTATGTACATTATTTATTGTTATGTAAATTGGTTACACGTACTCGTTTATATGTTTTAAAGTAGTCTAAAGAAAATTAATCAATTAAAAACATAATATCATACCTACAAAACTTCCTCACGTTTTTCAATAAATTGCACCTATTATACTACGAAGTACATCTGTATTATATACAAGGGTGTGTTAGTGTGCGTGTATAAACATGTATATATAATTAAATTCTCCAAAAATAAATCCAGTTAAAAAATTATATATCTAAGATCAAAAAGTTTATTTATAATTGGATCTGTGATGTAAGGTGAGGGCATCAATATTATTTTTTCTTGTTCTTATTTTATTGTATTAAATAATAATAAAAATAAAATTTATATTAAATTACTACACCGGAAGCTATTTTGTTTTTTCTCATACGATCCTTTTTATTTTTGCTTAAAAAAACCCTTTCGGTGCTTACAAATTTAATACTATTCCTGGGTATACTTGGGTTGCTGATTTCAAAATTAGTATCACATTTTCTCTATCAGGTCTAACTTTTGAGATATGTTATATGCCATTTATGTTAATTCCTCTGTTCCATACATAGTAAAGTAATCTTCTTTTATATAAGCACAACCGCAAAATGACTAATATTTATATATTACTAACCATCGACTGGCTTATTTTCGTAATAAATAATAATAAATCATAATATGCAGTTTAAAAAACTTTTTTTGTGAGGTTTTACAGGATTAGTCTCGCTACTTTAACAGCCATGATGCGGATGTCCCGTCATCCCTGGTACCTCGTTTCCATGATTTTTATGGCTTGTGTTTAACTGTTTACCAAATTTAATAATAATATACACACAAATATACTTTTGTATGTGTCATTCAATTAATCAGCCTTGTCGTGTGGTAATTCTACTTCCCACTCTCTAAAATGTTTCTCAGGGATTGCCATAAGTTTCGCATTCCAATGTGTCACCTAGAATTCTGTCACACTACTTCAATTCAGTATTGTTTTTGGTGAATATTTACTAAATTTGTTATGTCACGCGTATTTTTGTTATTTTTTTGAAGTATAGTGCTATAAGTTCAAAGTTTAATCTGGTATACATTTAATTTGGGGCCGATTTTTATATCTTAGTATAATCTTCTTAATCGAAGTGAGCGGCTGTAGAGGTAATTAACCTTATTACTTGTAGTGCAGTCGAGAGTTTAAAAACTAGACAACACGTTTTTAACTAGTTGAGCACAGTTTTCTGATTTATGTGTTCCAGAAAAGTTATTTATTACTAAAACAAGTGAACATCAGGCACATGACATAATATTGTACATCGAATTAATGATAGTTAAGTCTTTCACGAGCACTCTGATCGGAAGACTATAAAAATCCCTGCTTTTTATATTTCCATACTCAATCTAAGAAATTTTATCAGCAAATGCTCAAAAGTGCGGTCCATTTTTGGTTAGTCTTTACGAATTACTTCATCAGGCCAAGTTTAATATGTAACGCTAGCAGGATATATTTTTTTTCTTTCAACTTAGTTTGTTGATGATGTTTTCTTTCCATCTTGCTCACACAATGCAGCGGAGGATGAATGAAATTGTTTACTAACAAGTAAACAGTAAATTCATAATAATATAAATATATAATACAAAATGACAGAAAAATCGGCATCTAATTGTTAATTAAACAATGACAACCTTTATTTTTCTATATTTTATTTTATTTAATATGAAATATGAGATTAGAGAGAATGAGGAGTGGGGTGCCATTATTTTGCGTAAGTCCTAAATAATAATGATATCTAGAAAAGTGGGGTGAATATATTTTCCTCAAGTTCCAATTTTCCTAGAGTGAAACTGAACAAAATTTGGTTGGCGTTTAATACAATACACATTTATATAGAGGGTGGAGTGGCCACATAGAGGGTGCCTATGCTTAAAGTGAGCCTTAGAAATCCAAAACTGGAGAAAACTGTCGGGTGAACCAAGACACACCATAGGTTTTAGAGCCAATGATGATACAATGCTTGATTCACTAGAATAATCTGTATTTAGAGAGGTGTTTATATGTATATAGCCGTCAAATATTTTTTATAGATCTAATACAACTATAAACCACGGTGATCTTTTTCGCGTTAAAACTCTTCATTATAGTTAAATAAATTAACTTTGTAGCAAATGCATGTGTAAATATATTTAAAGAGAACACACTATTATGTTATTTCAGAACACAGTTCCGTGATATTTTAATACAAATTAAATGCATCAATTAGAAAGAAATACATACAGATATATTCATTTTTTCTAATTGATGCATTTAATTTATATTAAAATAAATAAATAATTTTTGTCCTTAATATTAAATGTTGTGCAAATAGTACTAACGTGTTCGTTTTATTTTCATGCTTTAAATCAAATGCAGCCAGTATTTTAGATTTTACTCATGTTCACCAAACTCTTCTTTTTGTGGTATAATAATCAATTTTAATATAATATTATAATCATTATGTAGCTACACGCTATAGTAAGTGCTTCCTCGTCACTGTGATGGTAAATTAAAATGTTTAATCTTTTTTTTTATTTCGCAAACACAAAATTAAGTTTCGTAATTGGAAACGAAGAATTAATATGTACATATAGTATTTTAATATCTGCCTCACTGAGATTTACCCGTGCAGAGACAAACATTATACATGATTAATCAAAAATAATATTTTACTTAGTCGATTCAGCAAAAATAAATTGAGAATAATGAAAGAAAGAAGAAAAAAAGGGAAATAAAAGTTGTAAACGTTACGTACTTGACTTCTTAGTACGTCTTTAGTGTACACCTCGTAATGTGAAGGTCCAAGAAATAGACTTTGTAACAATTATTTTTTTATTACAATAAGCTACAATTTGGCTAAGGTATATGACTAGTATAGGTTAAACTATTAAGCCGATGAACCGCAGATAAAAGATACGCATGCACTCCTGCGCGCCGTCTTTATAGCCACACATACCCGCACCGGCGGTGCGGCACACATACACACACCATCTCACCATTCCAAGGACATCACAGAAAATAACAGAAAAAAGGAAGAAAATTATGCATATATTTAAACTATATAAATATATATGACAATGCCTGAAATTTGTTAATATAGTTGTATCAGTAATATAAAAGTTTTATCTCCAAAACTAAAATTGATACAGAAAATTTGATACCATTTATGGAATCAGCGTCTCAAAGGTATAGGTAATTTATTTTGTTGGTTTGTGTTATTTATTACTCTGTTTCGTTTACTTTTTGCACTATTTCATGTGTAATACAAAATATTTATGAAATAGCAAATAATGTGTTATTATTATAATCAGCACTTGGACATATCTCTCGGTACATTAAACAATATTAATGGGGTGACAATAAAATTTTTGTTACGGTGCGAATTGCCTCACAGGCGATCAGACCGTGATTCCAAAAAATGGTTTTTGAACAATGAATGTACCACAGAAATGAGAACATAATAATTCATTCCATTTATTATTATCATGCATAGTGTAATTTAAAATTTAACAAACTTTTTTCAGTTGAGTGCTTCGTTAGATGTGTTGGCTGACTAAACGAATACTCTCTGAGAGTTACTAAAGAAATTATCAAACTATTAGTTTTTCATTTTTGCAAGGGATTAAAATAAGTGAAATTTAAAACATTATAGAATAAATTACTCAAGACGCTTCTTTTTCTGACACGATTATTTTTTTGATGTGATACATTAAAAGATGGAGTAAATTATCGAAAACTGATAAATGAAACGAAATATTGTTATTAAATAAATATCAGACATCTCATAGAGACAAAGCTATTTTTATTATATTTTAATGGAAAATATATAGAGATATGGGTTGATTACAGGAATCACGATCTATCTTACTCGTAATATAATATACTGGTTAAAATAAGAAAAATGTATAAAAGTTGATTTTTCAGGCATATTCTAATATAATGTGCTAAAAACATTTTACGGACAAAGAATAATGCTTTAATTAATTTTCAAATAATCAGATTCTCATTGAGTTGACATATGTGCTGTTTCAAGAAAAAATGAATATAAAATTTGGCCTATAGATGGCGATGGTGTAGTGGTACTCGAAGTGAGTCCACATATTAACATATATACAACTTGTGGAGATTGATGGGATGAGAATGGTGAATGGTGATTTATATAAAGAGATCACTTAAGCCAGCCGAAGACAGGTCGTAAGCCCTGTAATTACCCGATACCTATATATATTTGTCTATAGCCTTGTCTCGTTGAGATATCTGATATTTATTTAATAACAGTGCCTTTGTAGGTAAAAATCCAGTAATTGTGTGTTCTTGGACATATTCATATATTGCTGTCTCGTGTTTTTTCTTTGTTACTTATCGTCCAACGGTGTGACTGCATGTGTATCAGTCAAATGTTTTATCGTCAATAACTGTTCAGGTGTTTATATATTTCAATTGCCTCTTTAAAAATGCGAAACGTCGACCAAAAACGTCAGATTTACACAGCAGACTAGCCCAGAAAACTCTACACAGAAGATTCTGAACAGCCGCGAAAACCTAAGAACAGTTTTGAATAGTTCGTTAATTAGAAATTATTCACGTACAGTGTTTCATCTGGCACATCATTGATGAACTTTAAAATGGCCTGAGAACATCGTTTTTTTTTCATTCCGCTAATATGTGTTTTACAAGTTATTTAAATACAGTAACTTCCGGACTTACGTAAGTAATGCGTTCCGTAGACCTTTATGTAACTGTAAATTTCTTCGATTCGAAATAGGTCAATTTATTTGCTCGTATTTTAATCTTTCCGTCTTCATACATACAAATTATTTTTAACTTTTCTTCTATACTAATTGCAGATCTTTTTTTTAGGTTTGATACCCGCGCATTCGGTTTAACGTTTCTATTACATACCTATTATTATAGATTATACGATGCCATTTATGCATACTAAGTGTTAGAATTTACAAAACTCGTAAAAGCAAGCGCGCTTGGGTGTTAGATGTTTGAAATATAATAATTGGGTGTAAAATTTTATGAAGCTTCTACTCGGTAATATTTCTAATTTTCGAGATTTCTTTTTTACGTACCTGCGAATTACGTCACTCGGGAACTAACTGTATAGATGTTTTGATCCAAAATTATTTCGCGGAACCCGGTTTAGAACCGGCACGGCTATCATGGTGAGTTTAATTATTTATGAGTAAAAATATAAAGACTTATACAAAAATAAATAGAAACCTTTAGTGCAAAAATAATAAGGGTGACCTCGCTCGCTCTTTTCACATCTTTCTTTCAGACAATAAAATATATCCTGCTCTTTAGAAGGACTATAAATGGATTTTATTTGTCTGTGGTCTTTGATTCTTAATCCTGACCATGTATGGCTGCAGTTTCTTCTTTTCTACGAACTTTTATAGGCTATTCAGAGAAGATGCATACTTGCGTGCCCCAATAATGCCAACTCGTAAACTTTTCATTACGTACTGCGAGATTTTGTGTTTGGTATTCATTCGAATATTTACTGTTAAAGGTTTTTGTATCTGTAAACGGTCAAACAATAGTTTCTCGCCATAATAATTACCGTAGAATTAGCTAATTAAATATATATTGAAAGAATAGTTAACTAAGCAATTACTTGCTTTATTTTAAAATACCCCTGCTCGGCTATAATATACATTATAGTTGTAGTTTTTTTTACTCTAAGGTGAGGCATTAAATTTTTTTTATTTGCTTAAGATTGTACTATTTACTACACAATAAAATAAAAAGAGTACCTGTATAATATTGCTTTTTATCTAAAAATAATTTCCAATTTTTATTACATGTTTTATTCTTTTATTGATTTTGTTCTTTATATTATGCATGTTTCCTGATGAACAAAAATTGTTATATTTCTTAATATTTCTATCGATAAACTTTTTGTACTTTCTTATTTCATTTTATATTTTATTACTTTTTATTTTATTTCACATTTATTATTGTTTAATTTCGTTTCATTATCTATTTATTTTATTCCTCCTTTAGTCAATTCATACCATAATATTTGTATTTTTTTTAATAATATAAATTCAAGACTTTAATTTGACAACGTTTATTATTAAACAATGAAAAACATTAGAACGTATTCCTGACATCAATATGGATAAGATAAGGGTCATTTTTCCGTATTTTTTATCATACTATCTTTATATTTTATGATTTTTCCGAAACTTGTTGGTTTTTAATATAAAACTCGTGTGATTAAATACAAAGTTAATTGTATAATCAATTTTATTATTCATGTAAAAACATCAATTTTTATAACTTACTAATTTATGTATAACATTGTTACTTTGTGAATATTTTCGTGCTGCATTCTATGCTAACTTATCGTAGCTTACTCAATAAATTCATGTAATGTAGATATTTTTAGTGTTTGTAGTATTATTTTTCATTAATAATCAACACATGTTATCGTCTAAGAGCATATCACGACACTAATGACTAATGACGCTAATGTATTGAGGGTGTAATTACCATTAAATTACAAATTGCCGTGCGTTTTTGTCAACCGCCCTTATTTATTTCCACCCTGAAAGCCGCCGAAACTCCGCGTATCAAATAGCATTTAATTATTATAATGCATCGCTGTGGAAAGTCTACGGTTATTCCATCAAAAAGGAATGAGCGTCTATTCAGAAGTCTTTTTCTGGGGTTATTTTTCAGAATAAATTACCTTAATGCCGATCTCCGGAAACTGACAGGAGGCGCGGGGGCCGGGTAAGCTTTGACGTCTTTACGAAAGTACCTATCATTAAAAAAATGTTTTTTATATCTAATTAAAAAAATTATCTCACTTTTTAATGCAAGTCACATATTTATCTGACATTTTTGAAACCGTGCGATATATAATTTACAATTTTAATGGTTACAAAATTTGATCTTCAGGTTTCTAGAAACTCCTAGAATATCTATTTTCACTACCTACGCACTACTATTTCCTTCTTTCTTTACCCTCTCTCTCTTCATACATTTACCTTCCTCTCCGCCCCGATACACCTTTATTTTAATTTTTTTTATTAAACATTTTATTCTCCTTGAAAAGTTATCTTTTAATGTACCCTTTGAAACATTCATCTCTTCAGGCATCGCATGCATATTTATAGATATATACGGGTGTTTTAAAATGTACAATACAGTTTATCATAATATGGTGGGGTGCCGTAGTTTTGTGACTGTGAAAACTCCGGGTCGCACTTCCCGTGGAACGGATTACGATAATTCCGGTTGTTAGTCAGAATTATCGCAAAGTGGCGAAGGAATATCGAGAGACGGATATAGGAAGAGGTTGGTGAGGGGAAAGGATGTTTTAGGATTACGAAACAGTGACGCACAGTCAATTTTGTTTCGTCTATAAAGAGTTTCATGACAATAGTAAAAGATTTATACTTTTTTATTCATGCTGTCGTTATAATTACATAGATGTTCGGAATCGTAAACCAATCATTCTAGATTGATCGACAACCATGACGGTCAGTCTAGCGATGGATATTTAGCGCGTACAAGTGATTTTTATTTTATATTTTACAGAGAATTTGCAATTTGACAACATAGGTACAATAAAAATAAGGTCATTTTAATCCTCTTAAAAATGCCCACCACATGATTTTAATCCAATATGACAACGCACCGGAGCATACAAAATACTTCAAATACTACAGTAGATGTGAATAATTGTACATTGATAATGAAATATGTCATAGTGTCTAATATCGAAAACACATTAAATACCTCATGTGTCCTTTTAGAATTTAAATATTATATTAGACACAAAATACTATGAATATTGTCTTGTATGTTTAAACTTCTTAACACATTATTTACATAATATTTAGCTCCTGATTAATACATTAATTTTAAATATATTATTTAGAAAGATATACATATTAAATCAATTTTATCGAAAAATATTGTTGTTGCTACCGGGATTCGAATCTGGATCTCTTTCTAATCGGGGGAAGGTGCATTAATCTCGGTAGAGACAACAATATTTTTTGATAAAATTGATTTTATATCTTTCTTGCTAATACATTTAATTAGTATTTAAAATATCACATACCTATGTTCTGAATAATTACAAATTCACAATAAGAATGTGTTCTCCTTAATAACATTAATTTTATCTGTTTATTTAAATTATATTTACGAAAAATTGGGGTAGTAACGTCACAAAGCCGTACACAAATAAAAGCCTTGTCATATATAAATATGTGTACATATATGTATGTACACATAGACACAACGTCACAATTCCTATGCGTACCCAGACACCGTATATGATTTCGCGCTTTATAAGACACTTAGAAAAAAAATAAAAAATTCCTCCTCCTCTTTATTTTCCCATGTTGATAAAAAATAATAAACTCGCCCATTATTTACGTTGCGGAGCTGAAACGTTGCCCTGTTCACATTTGACCGAGACGATATGTTTTTATTTTCGGAGCATTTTTAACAATGGAGTACGTAATTGAAAAAGCGCCATCGATTTTTTCCGCCGCTGAATAAATCTGGCCGACGACAGAAACACACCCGCGGCCATTGTGAACAAAGACCAAAGAAATGTTGTAAGAATTAGCCCGGCCATTGAAAGTATAACGCGGGACCGCTGTTCGTAAATAATGAGCGCTGGGGTATGGTAATATAGTACTACGGCATTCGACACTTGAAATTACAGTAGAAAATGGTAGTTGACACGCGAAACTTTTATATCCTCGCCGTGTTTCATTTCCTTCTTGGCATCATTACACGACGGCCTTGTAGCTTTTCAATGTGCCCGGCGGAAGTTGTCGCGGAAGCGGCTAACCATCAACATATTCTCGTTTTTTAACATTTCTCTTCAACCTGCTGCGCGACTACTAGACTCCTGCTTTACCGACCGAAGTCGTATTCCCGCTTTACCGACCGTAGTATCGTATATTTAATTTATTGACGCTGACACCCAGTTATCATTCAAATGAGCGAATCAGAGTAGGGGTGAAAAATAGATTCGAGATGTAATAATGGCGCCGTTTTCAAACGTGAAAAAGTTCGCATCAATTTATTTTATGTTTTATGGGTTATCCCTGGTTATGTGTGAAATAGCGTTGTTCGCCGAATAGAAATATTAAATAAGAACAATTTTATAGACAGAAATGTACACCTAAATCAATACAGCATGACTTGCTTGTTTGGTTCAGTAGTAATCGGGGGGTCAAGACTCGTTCCAGGAGACCACCAAATTAGTCCTATTTTCATAGCACAGCCTTAGTTTGAAAATAGAATATTCGTGTGACATGTAGTCCATCTCTATTTAATATATTTATGTAGGTATATAACAAGATTTCATCGAGATGAATGAAAATAAAAATATATTTTTATGACAAAAATTCTATGTAGAAGGTATTCTTGAACCTTTCAGTAGAGTTTAGGCTGCTTTTAAAACTACGAAACTCGTATTAAATCAGTTTAAATTTCCGTTTATTGATTCATAGCCCCTAGGACTTAATATTCTTTAATTTTAAACATCAATTGTGAAAAAAGAAATGTCAATTAGGTATTGTGTATTTTTTACATTGCAAACAATATTTTTTCATTATTAATAAAGTGTAAATATAGAGTTTACGTTGTTTTAAATAATTAATAAAAAATTATGATTGACTATTTTTTAACCTCTCTATGGTGTATTATTTTAGATCTAATGTAAAAGACTATTTTTTATTATCATTTTATCAGTCTCATATTTTTAGATAACCTCTTTATCGCACGTCAATCTGACTGTAGATCAAGACCCCGATACGAATCGACCAAATACCCACGTAGAATAATTTCGTCATAACTGTATTAAATTAAAATTTTCGGGTTGTGTTTACTAAGCAAATAAAATCTATATCAACTTTCGTAATTCTGCGACCTTTGAGAAGACGGTTGTGGAATGGGCGTATTTATTTTCTTTTAATGAAAATCAATCATTTTGAAATAATTTAAAATCGATTCAAGTTTTTTACAATCAATCATTTCATCTGAATATTTGGTAATAATTAATTTGGGAAATTTCTATTTGGTTATAACATTTTCGTACCCAACTTTATTTAGTACTTTTTATTAATGTTTTCTTATCCCATTTCGTTTAAACATATATAATTTAGTATTCATTTATGTATACTTCTTCAGTAAATGCAAATTTATTTTATGGCAACATTTTATATCAGTGATGAAAATTTTATTTTTAACCAAATCCAATGGCCACCTTTTAAATTTGTTTAGTAGTAGTAGTAGTAGTAGTAGTAATAGTTACCCACCCATTCCCCTCCTCTTTTTTATCCTCTCCCATTGCGTATATTTTCAGTTTTGTTTATGTTTGTACTTGCAATTTTAATTTTAATATACATTGAATTCTGAAGAACGGACCATTGGTCCCGAAACATGTTGAGTAATCAATAAAAAGTGTTATAAACAAAGTGTGTTTTCAATATTAATAATTTATCTATACTATGATGAAAACATTTTAAATGGTTGATAGTTAAAACAATTTATAAGGATAAACAGAAAATCTTTCGTAAAAATAAATAGTTATAATACTACTTTTAAAATTAGCAATATTATCTTTGTGGTTAAAATTCGTATTTTTATTTATTATCTTTGTTTTATTAACCACTAAATTGAGTTTAAATACATAATTTTTATACATAAATAACTTTTCGAATCAAATATCTAAACACCTACTACGAAACATTAGACCGGCATTTTATACAAATAACAGTATAGGAAATTTACTCATAAATTCTAAAGACAATGATAAATTTAACAATTCTGGTGTCTATAAACTTAGTTGCAAAGATTGTGCTGCATTTTATATTGGTAAAACGGGTAAAATTTTTAATATAAGAGTAAGGGAGCATTTGAGATGTTTGAACAATAGTGGGTTTTCAGAATTTTCTAATCATTTGATAGAAAATGGTCATGGTTTTGATAAAAAATTGGGATTGTCAATTTTGCATATAAACGGTGTTTGTCACAAATTAAATAATTTGGAATCGTTGGAGATAAATAAAGCGTGTAAAACTAATCAAAAAATTATAAACAACCAACTAAATTTACTACGAGTGCCATTCTAAAATTTTTTCCTAAAAATTATTCGAGTAAATTTGTATTATTGAGTTAGGTACTAAATTTTTTTTTTTTTTTAAAATAGATCCTGGCAAAGAAACAATAATATATGTTTTAGTTAGTTATGACATCCTGAAGAAGAAAATTGTATTTTTCGAAATCGGTAGATGTATTTAAACTCAATTTAGTGGTTAATAAAACAAAGATAATAAATAAAAATAGTTATAATACTACTGGGATTTGAATCCGAAATTTTTCATTGTCGAGAGAATGCGTTATCAATTATCCTAGATTGCCTTAACTCTCCGTGAAAACTCATGTTGTATTGGTATTTATTATTTCTAGACTGCTTTACCATAATCGAATAAGAATATGCTTCAAACATTGTTATAATTGATACACCATTCTGTGGCAAATCCATTTTATCATTTAGCGGTAAAAAGTACATGAAATTTTATATTCAAATTAATGGTAATGATACCGCACGTGAGGTATACCCGTGCGATCGTATGACCGTGTAAGTTTACACCCTATGTATTCATGTGATGTCTATTCATATTTTTAAAGACAAAACATGAATTATTATTTTGAAGTTGCTATTTTTACAGAACATAGTTCTGTGATATTTTTAATACAAAATAAATGTATCAATGAGAAAGATATACAGATAAAATCAATTTATCAAAAAAATATTTTTGTAAAAATTGCAACTTCACAATAATATATTATCCTTAAAAATTTAAGTTGTATTAATGTTTCTAAAATTAAATAAAAATGAATGAATGAATTAATTCTGGCGTCTCCTATCGGAGTTTACACAAAGGTGTTTGAAATTCCGTAAATATAAAATTGCTTTCAAATAATGGATCGATAGATGTATCAATTTAAAAGTGCAACACATACGTTCACAAATTGGACAACTTACTATGTTGGTGTAGTAGAGTCGTTTAACGTATTTCCTCGGATAGGAGAGGATCCGGGTTCGAATCCCGTTAACAACAAAAATATTTTTTCGATAAATTGATTTTAGTTGTATATCTTTCTCATTTGTATTATTAATATTTATTTTCCTCATTATATTATTAATCGGTTTAAATTCAACAAAAACAATAAATCATAAAGATGATAGTAGCCGTGATTAATGTTAAATACGATTACCATTATTTTATTGATTATTATGTTCAAATGACGCACGCCACTGGTAATTTTTTTTACAACATGTTGTATAACTAATACCTATTCCTTGTTATAAAAATCTCATTCGTTTCAGGTGCAGACTTTTGTTTGTATTACTCATGTTGGAATCTCGTGTTCACGACGCTCATGTTACTTCTCCTCGACGCTGAAATCTCGAGCACTATAGGTCGTAAACTTGAATGTTCTTTTTGAGTAATATAAGCAGCGCATCATAGCTTTAGCCCATCCGAGCCGATTGAGTGCGCGCCCCGCTTAAAACACAAATAATTAATTCGTTGGTATTTATATGATCATTGTTTATTTCAACAGGAAATACTTTAACAGCCGCTGTGAGGTTTGACAGGGAGGAGACCAAGGAGTACTTCTTGCCCATAGCCATCACTGACTCCGGAAGTCCTCGAATGACGGGAGTTTCTGTGTTGCACGTCGTCATAGGAGACAGAAACGACAACGCCATGTCCGAAGGACACAGCTCCATATTTGTTTATAACTACAGGGTAAGTTTGAAAATAATATTATAATACCACAGAATACCAATATGTATAGGAAAAATTAAAGACCTGTTGTTTGGTTGTCGGCTGTGTATAGTGTAATATAAAAAATATATCCGATAAAAATGTACAAAATTTATTACAATTGAATCTCAAAAATATAATTAAAGATAATCCGAGCTAATCAACACAGTTTTCCAATCAAACTTACAAGATTTACTTCCGTATCTTAAGAACCACTTCTTTACTTCCTTTTTAAATTCTCCAGCGCTTGTGACTTGCTTCATACACGACTGCTTCTTCAATAACATTCAATATTTTTGGGACCCGGTAGAATTAACTATTCGGCGCAAATTTAGACATATTAATTTGATTTCGAATGTTTTGAGAATGTGTACAAAAGGGCATATTGAAAACTACCCAACGCCTAATAATGAAATGCGACTGACGAATTAATCAATAATGTCCAACACGACATCAAGCTTGTAGATTTCTCTCGGAACTCAATATTATGCGGTCAAATATTTTTCTGTCAAGACCTTGGACAGTATTCTGGGCAAGATTGTGTCCCATATGAAACTGGCTCTTCATTAATATTAAACTTTCTTTATTGTGCCGTCTCTTTTGGGAATTCTTATTCTGAAGCCGACTAAATCAACATATATAATTAAAGTTGCGCATATATAAAGTAATAAAGCTTTATGTTTACTCTAAATTTTAGTATGAAGTGTTGATTAGTTGGGTTTCCTTATGAAAAAATGCGAAATATTGTTTAGGAATCAAAGTGTTTTAAAAATATATATATATATATATAATTGATATCTATATTATTATAATATATGTGGTGTGACCGAGCAAGGCGTGATATAATTATGTATTATTTAACTAGATACATTAAAATAAATCTGATGATAATTTCTGCGTGTATTTTAAATTTGCGCTCAGATGGATGGACTCAATGAAATTGACTTGCACAACAGTTGGTCATATGGCTACGTAAGTATTGAATTTAAGAAAGTTTTTTTAATATTTTAATTTATGTATTTAGTGAGCTCGTGGATCATGGTATCATAATTCTAATCAAGGAGAACACATTCTCATTGTGAAGTTGTAATTATTCAGAACAGACGGTCTGTGATATTTTAAATATTAATTAAATGTATTAATTAGAACGATATATATATATATATATATAAAATTAATTTTATCGAAAAATGTTGTTGCGCTACCGGGATTCAAACCCGAATCTCTTTCCAATCCGGGGAAGGTGCATTAATGAATCTGGCGTCTTCTATCGGACTTCTCAAAGATATTTGAGATAAAAATAAAGTAGATGTCTTTCAAATAATGGAACGATAGATGTATTAATTTTAAAAGTGTAACATATAGTTGCAAAAATTTGTCGTCAAAAGTACTGTGTGCTGTAGCATAGTCGGTTAATGCACCTTCCCCGGATTGGAAGAGATCCAGGTTCGAATCCCGGTAGGAACAACAATTTTTTTCGATAAAATTGATTTTATATGTATATCTTTCTAATTAACACATTTTATTAGTATTTATAATTCTTAAACTAATGTTATATTACATGATTTTATATTCTTTTGGGCGATTTTTGGTTGAAATAATGTGGTATTAAAAATTCTTTACAAAAGTCTAAGCTGCGTAAACTATTTTTTCAAAAAAAATATCACCTTTTGTGTAAAAATGTGTCTTTTTTTAAAAATTTTGTGAGTTAACATTGTTTAGAGCACCATAAAAATAAGGACAAGAAAAATTTCTCGGAAATAAATTAAAATTAAACATGTGTCCACGTGAAAACATTCGCGGTGTAATTATTATAGTAAATTTTAGGATTATATAATTTTAATATTAATATTTTAAATAACTATTTAATTTTAAACACATTGCACTCTCTCGGCAGTTGAAATGCTCTTATATCAATTTATTTCATTCAAGAGTTTCTTGATCAAATTAATTAATGATTATGTCCTTTATTTTGTGGATAAATATGTTGACACATCGTACATTTACATTTTATATCATGACATATTCTTAGACATTTCTCAAATACGTTTTGAGATCGCATAAAACCGATTTATACTCATATATTATAGATACATTCATGTTTAAATTCTCTATCCCCGCCTCTCACTTCTCTATAAATCCTCTTTCCGTCTGAAATAAAATACGTTTAAAGATCACACAGAAACTTCTGTAGATCACATATGTATATGGAGATACAGATTTCATCTCCCGATATACAGGATGAATCTGCCAATGGTAATTCCCAGTTCAAAAACTGTTGCCCTCTATGGTATTGTACCGAATCGCATATATTGTACATGTTCGTGAATTTCAGTTTTGTATTTTTATTATTTTATATTGGTTCAGTACAAAATTAGTTATGTTTGCATAATATAATGTATTTATTAATGAAAATTGATATGATATTTTTTACAAGAAAAGTGTTCTACTTATTAAACACAGACTGTATTTAATATAGAAATAATTTTGGCAGCCACTCAAACGATAATTTTTTTTACGTATTGTATAATGATAGTTTTGGGTCAAATAAATTCAATTTTACGCAACTAAGCAGCCACAAAACAATAAAAGAATTCATGTTTTAGATTTATGATAAATAAGCGAACGCTTTGAAACCGGTTGGCCTATGGTAAATATTTTTAGAGTTTTCTGGTTTTGTACGAGATTCAGTATCAGTTTCAGTAATATTAATATAAAAATCATCATAAATTTATTACACTTAAGATGAAAACTAAATTTGGTCAGTGGCGTGCTATATTTCTTTCATCCTTTATATTTAATGAGTTTATAATAAAATTGTTGATGTTAATAAATGTAGGCACTGAGGATTATGTGATCATTTTTTCACCACTTTAATATATAGGTACTAATCTATATTCTATATTCTTGTACTTATAATACTCTATTTTAGTAGATACATAGAAACAAAAGACGGAAGTCTATCTTGAGGTAATATTCACCTAGTATAGCGTACATGGACCTTACTGGTACGAGGGCAAGTCAATAGTTATCTATATCTTTGTCTTGGTGCCCATGGCGCACAGACTTTATGGAAGCCAAGCTCGCGTGGATGATTTGATGGGTAGAACCATGACTGATATTCAAAGAAGACGCTACCTCACCGATGATAATTCGCCTATTCGCTTGAACCACCTCTCGAGCTTGCTGAATCTTGTCGACTGTGGCGGAGGTTGAAGGGCATACTACTTTCTATTCGTGCGTCACACTTGTCCGGCCACTTTTAAACTTCTCGATCCACAAAAAAAAACACCTTTACGTGATAATGCACTGTCCCCGTATTGTGATAAAAATCGTATCATCGATCGTTGTTCCTCCTTGGTGCAAACTGTTATCGGAGTGGACATGTTTACATAATAGCTGGAAGGCTAATTACGTGATCGGGATCAAAATTTGAACACGTGACCGCAGTCGTACCAACTCTAAGTAGGCATGCGCAGAAGGCAGTATGACAACCTTGAAGGTGTATTAGTGAAACCGTGAACACCGAAAGTGTAGATAATTTTTGACTCGCCCTCGTATATAAGTGTTGCACAAATTACATATCAAAATGTATCATTTTTTTTATAATCTATGTAGGTATACCATGAAGATTATACATTATTTATGCAGTCTTATAAATTATTATAATAAAACATACTAAAAAAAATATTTCTTATTATTAATAATCAAAGAAATTTGTACATAATCTTTTATATTCTCTATAAGCTAATAAGTCTGTTGTATTATATATATATAAATATATACATTTAGGATTCCGTGCCATAAAGCATTAACAATTTGATGACATTTAATAAAATATGTATGAATTGTCAAAATCGCAAAACGTGACATCGAACTGGTTTCTTGCGACACGAATTTCAACTCGGATAAATTCAAAACAATACGATATCACCTCAAAGGAGTCGTAATAATGACTACTTTCGTAATACGGGAGTTGCCACGATATTTGATGAATATTTTCAATAGAGTTTCGTTTATTACGAGTAGCGTCTAAGAAAAGAAAAAGAAAGATATTATAATGACGGCTGCGTATTGTCACCGAGGATTGCATTATTCAACAGTCCACGATGTCTCACAATCGTTTTGCTTTCTCATTTCAGTTGCAAATGAGAAAGTATGATTTAAAAAATATTTTTTATCTATTATTGTTCATGTAAATTATTAGTACGTGTAAACAATTTTTAGTAAATATATAAGAACAAATTGACAAGGTAAAAAACACGTTTTGATTAAATGATCAGAATCTTTTTAATAATTTAATAAATATTCTAGTAAACTACTTGCTAATAAAAATAGTAAATATTTTAACATTACAAATATTTTATTTATCAAATTTTATTTGTTAATTAAACGAATTATCCTCTCTCAATCGCTTATTTTGTTAAATTTTTAAAATGAACTATTATAATTTATTCTATTTTGGAAACAATTTGGTTTGAGCCCCATGAGCATGGCCGGTGTAAGAATGCGGCTGAAATTATCTGTGCAGAAACGCATTTGAAGAAAGGGTGTCGCCTAGTTCAATGTGATGCCATTCAGCATTCATTTAAATTATTCAGATGTGTCAGATCGCTTTTTAATATATTCAACCTAATCGGCCGGATGCGCGTGGCAGAAATCTCACCGGCATTCTTACACTCGTTATACTCTACATTGTGACGATTTTCCAATTAAGCTAAGCCTGATCTAGAGTAACCTTGTTACATTTAAAAATATTTTCAGTAGTATGAAGGTCATTCAGGAAAAGAATTTCAGTATGTGTGACGTGTAAGGATCGACTGTCTAAATGATCATTAATTGGACTTCATTTTTGGTAATTGAATCATGCCCAGCTCGGTCTAATGGAGATATCTTAATTGTTTTAATCCATCCTAATCTACCAAGAAACCAAAATATAGGTTGACGTTAAATGATTTACTTGACGATTTCACGTCAAATATCCACATAAAATGAGTACACGTACGAAATTATTAAAACATCTTGTGCATGTACCTCATTATTGAGCGATATTCTAATAATGATCAAGCTACGGCAGGCATCCGCATTTGTAAAATCAAAATAATTATGAATTGCGCTTTTTTCTCCTTAGTAAATTTATAATATAATCAATCATAAAGTAAACAATGTTTTTACGGGAAGCATATTTTTTTTTAAGTTGATGTATTTGTTAATATAGACTAAAAAAACTCACGAGGATTTGTTCTGTTTTTTTTAAGTGCCTTTATATAGCTAATAATTATACGTAAACCAAAATGAAATATATCCTAACATAAGTTATGCAAGATGGATTCTCTTTTTATTTGTCGCGTGTTTTCTTACTTAAGCCTTCGTCATTTGTGATTTTCAACAGTAATATGACGTCACCGAGCTTCTTTAGGATATCGTTTCTATTACTAAACTTTTGGAACCTTCACTCCATCGGTTCCATACTCCTAACTGTCAAATGAAAGCAAATGAAAAAATATTTTCCAGTAAAGAACTTTTAAATTTATACATTATATTAAAGTCGCCATCGTTATTATGTTCGGAATAATCTAATTATTTAAAATGTGTACTGAATTATTATAATTTCTAATTGTATATGTTAGATTGATTAATTTTGACAGCCTTAATTTTAAGAAAAATCTGTGAAACATACAACCGTTGACATTTTTTTTTGTAATGAATTTTAAACGAATAAAGCCACTCCGTTGGTAATTATTTTTCTTCCTGCCTGCTATTCGCTCCCGTCGCCCCCTTCAAACATCCACCCCACCAATGGGAAGAGATTAATGAACAGAAAAACCTTCCCTTTTCTTTCATTTTTTATCACTCGAGATTTCATTAACAAATTAATTTTGTGACCTCAAGGGCTAGCCTGTATTTATTTTTGTTCAACGTGTTCGCACCTAAGTGAATAAACCGGAATCTCTGTTTATAACATTTTAATTGTGATTTCTTCGAAATGTGATTGAGCTATTTATTAAATAAAACACGAAAAAGAAGTTAGCATTACTGTTTTTGTCATTTCATCTTAACGTGATGTTCTTTTTAAGATTTTTCTTTCTTTTAAAGTGTTTGTAAATCATAGTACATTATAACTATATTTCTTTTTAATACTGATTTGGTGCGGTCAATTTACATACCCCCTCCTCAATTCCTACAGTTCACTATCCCTACAGAACAAATTACTCTCGTACAAACCAATCATCTGTCCTATACTCGCATACGTGAGCCCTGTCTGGGGTCAAGTAACACAAATAGTTTAGAATCCAAACAAAACTACATCCATAGGAGAATCATAAATTCACCCTGGTTTGTCAGAAACACAATTATTCACAAAGACTCAAACATACATCTCCATAAACTCCCTCGGCCTGTATGATCCCTTATCCGATCCACATCATCTTCGTCCAATTTCACTTCTCTACCCTGAACAAAACACAACAAAAAAATTGAACAAAACTTATAAAAAGATTCTTTAAAAATTTTCACTAAAAATATAAAAAATTCAACAAAATCAAACGAAAAAAATTAACAAAATATAAAATTTTAAAAAATGTATTACATAAAAAAACTTTACCCATTTTTGCTACAATTATATACAACGTTAAAATTATCTGATATTAAAAAAAAAACAATTACATAATGTTCTCCGAATAGGGTCCCCCAAAAAATCTTACGCCATTGTTGTTACCTCATATGTCGGTGACAAGAGAGCTCAGCTCTTATCCTTCCCCTCTTTAAGAATCGAATCAGAGGTGTACATATATATTTGATTGACTTTTTTGGATTATTGTATATCTGTTAAAATATTATCTAATTTACAGAATACTTAATACAGCAATTTAGAAAGTATAATAGCAGCTTATAGTTAACTCTTCAATGATTTCCCAAGTATCGGAAGCAAGATTGGGCACAAATAATACTTTTGTACAGTACATAATTACACAATTTGTTTGTCCAGTGTTAGCTTAATATTCCGTAAACCGTTGTATAAAGGAAATTGCTGAAATTGATTGAGTATACGGAAACTGAGTGTCTTGTACGTATATTCATATGTATACTTAGATAAAACATTTATTCGGAACTCGACAAACCTTTTCCGGACCCGGAAATCGTAACGATACCTCGTCCACTTACGATAAATTATTTATTTTCGTAGTTGAATGTCAGCCGCCTCCCATTTTTTCTTGCTTAATATCAATTTAGAAAGATTACAGCACTTTAAAAGTACGTTATTGTTTTGAGACTTTTTTATTTTTGAATTTGATTCTGATATTACTCTTTTTAACGATCAAAACGTGTTTATTGATTGCAACTGTATTTTCAAAAAATGCTTCTGAATACACGTATTTAAATAATTTAGATTTCGAGTAATAAGCAATATTTCTGGGGTTCGAATTTCGTGTTTAGTTTGTTTAGTTTAAAGTGCATTCGAACAGTATTACATTTAATATTTTTTCGGAAAACAACATTCTAGCATAAATGGCCCTAGAAAAAGTGGAGTATACCGGAGTGGCCATAAAGCCTATCTGCGGGACACAAGAGGACGTGTAATGCGGGCATAAAGTAACCTTTACTGGTCTCCTCGACATTACTGACACCGCGCTGGACATCTGCGGTGACGTCGTAGACGTCGGAAACGGTAATCATCGTCGAAATGGCACTTGAAAGGGTATCTTCAAAACTTGGTAGGAATTGAGAGAAAGCTCTCCTGAATTTGATCGTTGCCGCACAGAAAATCGCGCAATTCGTGGTTTTAAAATGAATATGCGACATTCGTACTCGCAGGAAGAAGAATGCAAAACGTGTACCCATGTATGACAGTCTCAGTTTAAAAGCGAAATTATATTGTAGTTGGTTCATATGCACGTGTGATCGTGTAATACATGCTTAAATACGAGGTGTAAACAGAGAGTAAACAGTAGTACCCTGCTAATGCATAGAATTAGAGACCAGACCATCGCTAGAATGTAAATATCCCCGTAAAGCGAAGAAAGGATTTTTTAGTTGTGAATGTATATAAATGCCTACTTTTCATGAAAATGTTAATAGTACAATTTTGCTTTTATAAATGAATGGATATAAGCGCGTAGTATTTAATATTCTCATAACTTAGTTGCAGGAGCCCTTATTTCAATTTTTCATTATTAAGGAGAACACATTCTTATTGTGAAGTTGTTTAGAACATGGGTCTGTGATATTTTAAATACTAATTAAATGTGTTAATTAGAAAGATGTACATATGAAATCAATTTTATTAAAAATATTGTTGTTGCCACCGGAATTCGAACCTGCATCTCTTTTCAATCCGGGGAAGGTGCATTAACCGACAATGCTACATCACACAGTACTTTCGAACCTATATGTTACACTCTTCAAATTAATACATCTATCGTTCCATTATTTGAAAGCCATCTACTTTATTTTTACGGAATCTCAAATACCTTTTGAGTAGTCTGATAGAAGACGCCAGAATTAACAATTCGTACACGTTGTTTCAACGTATATATTATTAAGGAGAACACATTCTCATTGCGATGTTGTAATTATTCAGAACATAGGTCTGTGATAGCCGGTAGCAACAACAATATTTTTCGATAAGATTAATTTTATATGTATATCTTTCTAATTAATACATTTAATTAGTATTCAATTTTTTAATTACGCCGTTGATCAGTTAGTTATATTAGAAAATCTTCGGTCCTTCAGCGCAACTCTTAATTTTAGGTTTAGTCAAAAATCACAAGAGAGCTAAGTCAGGTGAATAGGCAGGATGAACTAATTGTTCATTGATTTTTCGCCAGAAAGTCTCACACTGAGCGCACTGTAACAGCTCTAAATTTCGATCGTCCATTTTTACGCCGATGTGCACTCCCTGTTATTTTCTCACTAACTAATTAACGACTATCAGTTTGAAATTTACACACGTATTAGTTCAAATATTATCACCGAATACTCGCGTTATTTCGATACGATACGTCACGGGCGACACAGGTGACTACGCCGCCTTTCCGGGAAATATATTCACACCTCGTATATTATGAACGCTGTATATTTTTATATGTTTTGATATCATTGGTTCTAGAAGCTATGCGCCTTGTAATAATACTTATATTGCGATGTATTATATGTTTTTTATTGCCAAATAATAGTTTCTCTGAAAACAGTTTTTTTTTTACTTTGTGATAACATTATTAATGAATTAAAGTCAAATAACTTTGCTTGCACCACTTTATTAGATATAAAATCTCCATGTTTCCAGAACAATCTTCTCTTCCTCAGGATAAATTGTATACTCGAGTTGAAAGATTAAGATTGTAAGAGAGTTAGGGAGAATGGTGAAAGGGGGAGGTAAACCAAAATCAAAATAGAGTTAATTAGAGAATTACATGGTCATTAGAAGGGGAAGAATGATTAAGTGGTAAAATATTCAATAGAGGATTGTTTACAGATTTTATCAGGTTACTGTGTAACCTGTATGTAATATTCTTAACCCTGTGTTAAAATTAAATGTTTGGTCATATTCTAATAAATGATTTTATAATTCCGATTCATTTTTTGCTATTTAAAGCTCTGAGATGTTCTTTAACCCTTATTTCAAAGTTTCTAATAGTATTTCCAATGTACAACATATATATTATATGTATTATCTCTTCACCTTGGATGCTGTAAAGTAAAATATTTATAAAATTCTTAACATGATATTATATTTAATCAAAAAATACAAATAAATTTATCATTTATCACGACGGGAAAAATCTAAATAATATACATAACTTAAATTACTTTTCTTTTTACATATTCACGCCTACAAATCCTAATGAAACATTAAATTTACGACCGAGGCCTGCATAGACTGCAAGAATCTCGCTTTACAATAATTATTCTTCATCAATTAGATTCCATATAGCAGTGCTGGAGAACAGATAGCCTAACCTAATCAATTTCTCTCACATCACAAATCTAAGACCTTAAAATTACAAAGCGCTAATGGTTGTTCCTAGAAAAATATTGATGAATTAGACAATTAACCACGGTTTCAGAGTTTTTTAAATATTTTAATTTTAAAGTTATAAAATGATGCACACACGAAAAATATATGTATCTATTCTCAAAACACGGATGCATCGGCTTTGTAACACGTTGAATTTCGTTAACACTTTTCTTTGCAGGAGCATACCTGAATTGAATAAATATTTATACTTAGAATATACTTAGTTTTAAAATAATTTACTATTATATTAATTTTTTTTTTAAATATATTGTATTTGTAAAAGCCCAGATGATGGTAATAAAATAAATACATAAAAACGAAAAGAAAGTCCTACAAATTAATTGACAGCGGAACACTGTAAAATCTACACTCATGATCTTTATTTGTTCAACACTGCATCAGGACGGATACAAATAAATGATTTCAATTTTATAATTAAATTATCACAGAGCGCGCCATCTCAATTACTCCAATAATAATCCACTATTGAAGCGACATGTTTTTTTCAGATTTTCGACGTTTTGCATTATTTGTTTTTATATTTGGGTGTTTATTATATTTATTACGTTAATTTAGTTTAACTATACATCACTAGAATACAGAGTCATGACAGTGTAATTCGGTTTTAATAATTAACACCAAGAATTACAAGATCATCTTGATTTTACACATTTTAATTTTAGCTTTTATTAGCATAAAATAATTCTAAATTTCTACTCCAACAGGGCGAAGCGCCAGACACGGAAATCGGCAGAGTATACGTGACTGACCCGGATGATTGGGATTTACCTGACAAGGAGTTCAATTGGCTTTCCTTCATTGCAAAGAGTCCTCACTTTGATGTCCATCGGGAAACTGGGATGATTACCATGAGGGAAGGCACCCCTAACGATACCTACCAGCTCCGGTTTAATGTAAGTAAAAATAGTTCGATTGATAACAGTCACAACAGTATCAATAAATTTCATTTCGAATGCTTTATCATCCTTTGTGCTTTAACTGGTATATTATTTTTTAGGTTACCGAAATTAACTGGCCCATGATACCGTTACACTGGGTGGAAGCTACTGTCAATGTAACAGTAAGAGAAATACCTGAAGAAGCAGTGGACAAGTCAGGATCAATTCGGTTTATCAACGCAACCGCTGAGGACTTCATTACTGTTCAACACAATGTAAGTTTAACTTACTAGGTTTTTATATTATTATTTGAATCTTTTGACACGTATTAGTGACACAAACGACTAAGGTAATATATAAAATGATAACTGATATTTATTCCCGTTAATTTAATTTGATTTTTATAGATTCAATTAGGGATACCAGAATTTGTGAATTTTGTAATTGATTGGACTTTTCCGTGCGCGATTTATACTGAAATATTAACTAAAGATTTTATTTAAAATTTTAAAAGATGAATAATAATAAAAATATTTTCATCAATTAGAAAATTATACAGAAAAATTTATCTATCAAAAAAATATTTGGTTAGAATACCACCGGGATACGAACCTGGAACTTTTCCTTGCCGGGGAACTGGGTTACCAATTTCGCTGTATTAACCATTTAAGATTTAATTATTTTTAGACTTATAGATAATACTTCTGTAAATGGTGCATGTATTATTATTATTTAAATATAATATTAGTTTTATCCTTGTGATAACCAAATATTTTTCTGTATATATATAATTTGTTTTTAATATCGTAGAATTGCATAAAAAATAGTATTTTGCATTTTTTTCGCAATAACATATTTTTTTAATTTATACCAATTGATTGTATCTTTTTTATATAACGGTTTTTATTAGTTTTGCGCGGTTATCTCCATGTAAATAAATTGGTTCGTGCTTTTTAATATGTTTACTTTGCTATTAAAAATGCCGTAAAGTTTTAAATATTCTCTCCGAAGCCTTAACAAATTTTCCTGACTAAAGCGATTTATGTGTTCTTTGGAAATTTCATTGAGCTATTTTGTGCGCTCGGAGCCGGCTTAGAAACTATGTATGATATTTATTGTATGCACAAGACTGGCTAAGCTGCATTATTCAAGGTATGTAGCGCTG
The DNA here is from genome assembly GCA_031772225.1 of Eubasilissa splendida. Taxonomy (NCBI): domain Eukaryota; kingdom Metazoa; phylum Arthropoda; class Insecta; order Trichoptera; family Phryganeidae; genus Eubasilissa; species Eubasilissa splendida. The sequence goes on along the minus strand of CM062860.1, from coordinate 13,309,356 downwards.
TTTGATTTTCATCTGAGATAGAGTTTCGAGTAGCAATCGAGGCATATACCACTCACCCAGAACAAAACTCTTTCGTTTACTTGCTGCATATTAAAAGCGGCTTATAGAAAGATTGCCGTGGTGTGCTATCTTCTTATATATTTTTTTGTTTATTTACTGTCACGACGTGATATGATAAATATTTAAATCTACAAAATAAGGACAGTACAGACAATGTAGTGCAGTGTAGTAGTACAGTACAGACCCAATTAGTAATGGGACGAATCTTGTTTTATATAAAGTATTTATTCGGGTATGGGTGAATCGTTGGAGCTCCTTAGGTTGGTAGTTAGGCCGACCTGCGTGGGTGGGACTCCACCTACGCGCCTACCTCTCACTCACCATACCTCGTATTTTGCAACTCCGTTAGTCTGTCCGTATAAGTGAGACTCAATCGATTTTGTGTCTCGTCCACTGTTCTTCTTTTGGGTGTGTTTTTGATGAATGGATCCCTGAGTGTCTGCCTTGAACTACTGCAACTTAATTTTCCATTTATGTGTAAAACTATGTTCTATAGATTTATATTATATGATTTTTTATGAATAAAGACAGCACTTAAGGGACGCTGAAGGGTTTAAATCTTAATTGCTAATAACTACATTGAATTTCTTATTCTTTTTCGTTTTGCTTATACTTAAATATATAATTGAATTAAAGTCGCGTATTTTTATTAGCTTTGATGAGTGGGACCGACAAGGAAGCCCTAGCTTCCAAACCGGTCCCGGGAAAGAGTGGATCCCCCCCCTCCAGCTGTCCTTTTTTTAAAAAAAAATAGTACTGACAATGTGAAATAAGTATAACATTCTTGCAAAAAGCTTAACCATTTGATGTTGGGGATCCCATTCACATGAATCACGACACCTTATTCCAAATAGTTTTTCTATGATATTAATATTAATTTGCGAAAATGAAATGAGATATCGCCTGCTACCGTTAGGTGAGGTTAGAGTTACTACTAATTTTTCCACAATTTGTGGCTTTGGGCCACATGGAAGATTCCATCGTTATTCTCTATTTTATAGTATTCGAGGTACAATATCATTTACCTTGAACCAAAAATGCTAAAAAATATACCCTTTGAGTGGAAAAATACATAGGTACACGTGTTCGGATGTTTGGCAAACTGCCCGTTTAATGGATGCCTTCGGTATTTTATTTTGAAAATACGTCTGAGATCGCTTTAATAAATGTCCCCAAAGAATAAATTAGGAACATCGTTGATACCTTATTCACTTAATTTGCCGTATACTTATCATTGTATCAATTGTTTTATTACATTTCTCTTGTGATTCTTTTCTAACAGAAAATAATTCAAAAACTTATCTTATTTTTCCTTTACCGTTTATATAACATGCATTATTAACTAGTGATGAGAAAAAATGCTACACTCGACTGACTGGTGTGATTGTGATTGGTATTCGATAATATGAGTGATTGTAAACTGTGACTGTGATCACAGTTTCATTACTGATGTGCATGCGTCGCACGATATCACAATACACGAAATAAAAAAATACAATTTTGAGCATATTTATTTATATAATTAAAACCTCATTTTTACGCAAATGAGCATATATTAGCATAAATAATTAATATAAATCTAATTTAATACAAAGATAATGATAATGTTCAAATTTTCAGCAAATATGCGTAAAACGTTTTGATAAAATCTATGGCGCTGACCAAATTACGGAAAATCCGGTAGATGGCGCTGATTCAAGTGATAATCGATTTAAACAGCGGCGTCAGAAAACAAAAAAAAATTGATTTACGAATCACGATATTCTTAGATATTCAATCATTGATAGTGAGTGTGACTCAAAGATATCAGTGATTGAGTCACGGTTCGTGATTTTGAGCTCATCACTATTATTAACCATTTTTAAGTTTTATGCTATTTTATACTATACAGCACATTAATCATCTGAAATACGTCATCCATATTTTTTAATGTGAATTTATTGTACTTAATGTAATGGGCTGTCAATGTAACCTGTCAAAGAGCAGAACAAAACTGTCCGCTGGGCCTAGCTTAGGCTCACTACCGTTGAAAGCCAGTTGTTTCAGTTATTATATTTTATTATTGACTTTTAACAATCAAATTTTAAGAAAATATAGTAAACCTTAGATGTGCACTTAATGTTACTCGTGGAATTTCTTAATGAAGGATTAATCCCGCACGGTTTGAACGTGTTGAAAATTTTGCGATTGTGAATAATTCTCGCGAAAATTTACTGTTGCAAATCCCCGCCTCCGAGTATTAAATAGAAGGGCGGATTAACGTTTCTCTGTATTCATTTTTTACGCTTTCGTACGCGCTTTTAAGGGATGCTCTTGCCGGCGACTCACGCGGGTATCCCGCTTTATCCTCGCATAATAATAAGTTCTATAAATAAGAATGAGGTGCGGTTTTGATCGATTCCTTTCCGCAGTAGCGGAAAACCCCCGGAGCGGAAATTCCACCGAAACGATCGTCGCATATTCCGTCAACCTCTCCTTTGTCAAAATAAACCAGGGGAAATATTCCAGAAATTTCCCGATTGTTGGTGCTCCTGCACCGGTTTTGTTGTGAAAGTTGTTTTTTCAAAGATACCATCTTTCTCTCATATTTACTTTTTTCTTTGAAATTTTTGTTGTGGGTTGACTGTGTTTCCGATCTGCCGGTTCCCCTATAAATGATCACTTTTTACATTAAAATAAATTTCAAACTTTTCAGGAGAATACTTCATTGTGTATTATTTCTTTTAGTAACAGTCTCAGTCAATTAAAATTAATATCTCTCCACGTACCATTTAGATCGACCCGGCAATCCGTACTTTTCCACATTCCCAGAAGTAGAACAACTTACATACAAAATTCATTCATTCGCCGGTCATGCAAATACTATAATGAGAAATTTACATAAATTGACTTTTACAACATTAACCTTACTATGCTCAAAGGGTTCTTTTTATGAACCACCACTATCTCAATTTTGGCCAATCATTTTACCTACAAACACATCTTGCTCTCTCTTTACCGCAACAATAGTTGCAATCTCCCCACCCTTTCTCCATCTTTTTCTTTTTTCATTTATTTTATGTATATACACACCTATATATCTAAATATTTTTGTGGATTTTCATTATTAGTACCATATGTTAAATAGTTATTAAGTTTGTTATAATATGTTTACACTTTCAAAATCCCCCTATAAAATTTCAATTAAAACAAAATTAGGGTTTTATTAAATAAATAAGCACATACATAGGTTTACCCTCGGTATGGATATGAAAGTGTTGAGTTCGTATAATATTATTTATGGCCATGGTGAAAGAGTTAGACATAAATCTGTAGACAAGGTAGGGAATTGTAGAGGAATTTTTAGTCTTGCAACTAGTTCTTTCGTTAGTTCAGTATTGAGTGCAATAACTGAAAAATTGTAATTCATTAACCTTTAAATCGAAGGATCTATTCTTTATTTATTCATCAGATCTCTGAAATAATGCCAAAATAGAGTTTTAAAAAATATGAGTAAACTCGATCAAGACAAATATTAATATTAATGTGGATACTCGTTATACTACTTAAATAAACTGAATACATACTAAAATTCGAACATCTTTCATGAATGAATGTGAGAAATAAATAAACGATTCGCCATTAAAATATTGGGTTAGAAAGAAAAAAAATAGCTAATAAATTATTTGGACATCATGTTATGTTTTTGTCGGCAGTGAAAAAAATATCAGGCTCAATACGTGATTAGCAAACAAACTAAATTTCATCAGCATGTAAAGTAAATACAGTCGGCTTAATATTTATGCGTATTCAAAATGAATAGTCACAAAACTAAGTTTTTACTTAGTCAGCAGGATTATAAAATTGATTAGCAACAAAAAGGTTAGGTTAGGTTAAGTTTAGCACAATAAAATTAATATTACAGCTTGCCAAAATCGTATTAAATATGATTTACGATTTGCTTCTCTATCGCTTGTATTACTGCAACTGTATTTAATTAGCTAAAGAAATAACTTTAGAGCTGCCTAACATGACATTATTTGCTGATCAATCTTGTTCTACTTGCCAACCACAAGTGGCGGTTTAACCGGCTGTATTTGCCGGCAGAAAACATTTTAGTGCTGACCAAAAGCCTCAATATTGTGTTGACCGTTTAATTAATAACCGCTTAATATTAATATTATGTATTAACAATGTTATTACTTTCGGGATATTATGGATAAAATATTTCCAGGGTCTCAGCAAAAAGGACATCCTCCATCAGCAGCTGTCGGTGATTCTTAACGCCAGTTTGGAAAATGTAGATGTGTTTACGGTGCATAATAAACCTACCGTCAACGAATCCTTCCTGGACGTCAGGTGGTCCGCCCACGGGTCTCCTTATTACCCATTAGAAAAGATGAACGCCCTGGCGTCGACTCACACCAACGATGTTTGTATTTACTACCATAAACTATTACCTTTTCAAAATGTAAAAAATTCTCCAACCAGTCGGTTGAAATCTTCTTTCCAATAACAGTACTTTTCATTATAATAAATTCTTATTTAGCGATATTCTCTGATCATTATATCCACTTCTATTTATCAATTGTTTTGTGTTTATTGTTTTTGAGGTAAGTTTGTAGAACTCCATATTCATACGAAAATAAAAACACTTGTTTCCTAGAATCACACACAATTATTAACTAGAATCATACAAAAACACACGTAAAAAAACCCTAAGAATTAACATGAATATTGTCTCTACCTCATTTACATAATATTGTATAGCTATACACTTTTATATATTAACTTTTATTGAAATATCATTAGTATTGAAATATCACAGAATTGTTTCATAGAATCGTGCCAAAATATAAAAACCCAGAATTTCCACTATTACCTTTTAAAAGTGCTTAAAATTATATAACTGTCCCTTTTAAATAGATTTAATATAAATACGAGTACAATTCGTTGAATTTAAAATGGTTCGATTGATAATGCCCTTGTAAGTCGAAACGCGTCTCACGGGAATTAAACTAGTATCACTAAAAACAAGTGTTATTATTTTCTTATGTGTTTTGTGTTGTTTATTTTAACATAAATAAAAAATAATTTACAACGTGTCAAAAATAGTAAACTATGATATTACAAGTAAATTTATGTGTTGTAAGAAATACCATTTCCTCACAATTATCACGATAAAATAAATAAATGTATACGATCTAATGTAAATAATCTCTCTAAGCGCTAGATTTTACCTCATGTGGAGAGGTGGCACATATTTTTTTTTCAGTGAAATGATATTTTGTAATTATTATTTATTAACTTTGTTTTTAAAACTACTAAAACATATTTATATTCACCAACCGGTATCGGAAAATTTATTTTCCTTCATCACAATGTGAAAAACAAATAAAATCATGTTTCAAAATGTTCTTATATTATCAAATTCTATTTTTAAAAATATTTATAAAATAATTTTTGTCTTCAGTTGGAATCTTTACTCGGTCTGAAGATCCACATGGTCAGTATTGACGAATGCCTAATTGAGAAGGTTCACTGCGAAGACTCTTGCCGGAATGTGCTGGTCAAGTCGAATGTCCCCCTGTCCGTCTATACCAACAAAACCAGCTTTATTGGAGTCTCGGCAATAGTCAGTCCAGAGTGTACCTGCGATTTTAGTGAGCCACTCATCTGCTTCAATGGAGGTAAAATATATATTTTTTTATTTTTATTTTTTTCACCCCATTGTCTTTCTAAATAACTTTCCATTCACTATTACTTTTGTTATAATCCTTAATTTTGGATCATCCCATAAATATTGCGGATTTTTCAATAACATGAACTAAAAGTCAGAGAGAGACGGGATAAACTACCTGCATCAGCTAAAATTACTGCCTGCTTCTTATTACAAGTTTTGAAGAGTACAGTTTGATTTTAACAGTTATTTTTTCAAAGCTATAATGGAAGTGAAAAAGGAGCATATTCGGCATATTTTGCTTTATGAGTTAAGAGCAACAACGCAACGGAAAGTATGAGGAATATGCAGTATATGGGGATCAGATAATAAGCGATAAAAAGCGGTGGTTACAGATATTTCGAGCTGGAAACTATAGCCCAGAAAACGAGCCTCGTCCTGTAAAATCTATAAAGATCAACGAGGACGTCCTGCAAACCCTGGTCGAAAAAAATCTCATTGTAACTAGCAGAGAAGCTGCGTGCCGTTGGAAAAGTCAGCAAATTGGGTCAAATTGAGTCTAATCACACGCTGAGAGTGAATACTTTTTTTTGAAACGATGCCCCATCCACCATATTCGCCGGACATTGCCCTGTCTGATTACCATTTATTCCGCAGTCTTCAACATCATTTCGACGGAAAAAATATGAATTTTGTAGACGAGGTCAGAATAGTATTGGAAGAGTGAAGAGGAGCCTTGCAAGTCTACCAGAAAGATGAAAGGGCATTTTAGAAAATAATGGAGAGTATATTTTAGATTAAACGAGAAATTTATTTATCTTAGTTTAAAAAATTAAAAGATGTATAAAAATACCGCATTTTTTATGGGTTATAACAACTCTTCGGACTTCAGCATTTGTTTTATGTTCAACAGCTCTTTAAAATGTTAATTTTTTTTGTTTTTCCAGGAACTCCATTCTCTGACAGATGCGAGTGTCCACCTGGGTTAGGAGGTCCCCGCTGTGAGCAGACCGCAGTGGGCTTCCACGGGGATGGCTGGGCTATGTACCCGTCTCCACGAGCCTGCGCCGAGGGCCACCTCTCGGTCACAATCGCCTCGGCTGCCGAGATGGGGCTCATCTTTTTCGCTGGACCGCTCAGGCAAAACCCGCTGCTGAACGTCCAAGGTTGGTACAGATGAAATATGAATAAACTCTAATAACTTTTAATGAGGTGTGTTAGATGGGGAATTTAATGCTCAGATGATTTAGATTTAATTCTTATTTATAATTAAAATTGAGAAATATTAAAACAAATACTTTATTCCTTAAAACGAATTATTTGTGCAATCAAATAATAAAATTTAGCAAGGTTAGGTTAGGTATTTTTTGTTCAACAAAGATATATTTAAAGATTAGCAAAATCAACTTTGTGGTTAAAATTCATTATTTTAGATTGTTAACTTTGTTTTATTAACCACTTAATGAATTAAATACATCTACCGGTTTCGAAAAATATCATTTTCTTCTTCAGGATATCTTTAACTAATCAATAACATATGATGTATTGTTTCTGTAACAGAATCTATTAAAAAAAACATATATTTAGTACCTAACTTAAATTGTTACTTGATGATACATAAGTATTAGAATAATTTTCAGGAAAAAATTTTAGAATTAGACTTGTGGTTAAATTTAGTTGGTTGTTCATAATATTTTGGTTAGTTTTACACGCTTGATTTATTTATTTAAGTTATTTATTTAATTTTGTATCATCAAGTAACAATTTAAGTTAGATACTAAATTTATTTTATAAGTAATTATTGTTTTTTAAAAATAGATTCGGTTAAAGATAGAATATAACATATTATCTTTATCTGTTAACTTTGTTTTATTAACCACTTATTGAGTTTAAATGCATCTACCGGTTTCGAAAAATATCATTTTTTTCTTCAGGATGTCAATTCTAATCAAAATCATAATTTTTTACTTTTGTAATGCACAACAAATTCATTTTATGGAACAAAGAATTTATTTTAATGCACATATCTCTTAAAATAGTTCCCAGTTACATCGTACCTATTAAAATTTGTGAATCTACACACGTAAATGTAACTTATATGAATCATGAGCTCGAAAATTTAATTAAGATTTGATTCTGTAGGTCCTAATGACTGCGATGGGCTGATTATTTTGAAAGAATGCCAGATGACAGGACACTTAAGATCATGACCAAGTTGATACTTCAGTCGAAGTGACCTTGATGCTGATCAAGAAAGAGATTGGCTGGCTGTGTGCGAGTGAACTAGAGTAGGATGGGAGGGTCCGATAACTACAGAGGATTCGGTGGAGAGTAGTTATAGAGAAGGCTAAATTCCACCCTGAGATGTAGTGCCGTGGAAGAAGAAGAAGTTAACAATTAATTCTTTTTTTCAGATTTCATGTCTTTGGAGTTGAATAATGGCTATCCAGTTCTGCTTGTAAACTACGGTTCTGGTACGACGAGGCTCGAACACAAACATATGAAAGTGAACGATGGCCAGTCACATTTGATAGAGATCGTTCTGATGAAGACCAGCATTGAGATGTTCGTGGACAGATGCAAGCTGTCTTCTTGTATGAACCTCGCTGCACCCGTGCCGCCTAATGAATTTTTGAACGGTGAGTCATACAACAGTGTGATCTACTTTAGCGATAGCACTGAACTTTACAATATGTGATTTGGATGTGGAATTTTTTTTTTTTTTTTGTGTTTTAGTAAATGGACCACTTCAACTGGGTGGAGCTAGTATTAATCTTCAAAGGTTAGGCAATTCATTTGGTTGGAAACATACACCAACCGATACCGGATTTGCTGGCTGTATCAGTAACCTGACATTCAATGAAGAGGTAACCACGAGTTTTATTTAATTTTTTTAGTTTTACAAATATATGTCGAGTTCATTTAGATTTAGTTTAATTTAATTATATTAAAAATACATTGATCACAAAAATAAATTGATAATTTTAGTCGTCGGCATTAGGAGTTTGAACGATTGTGTTTGAATGAGACGTTCGTTAGTTTATAATTGTTTTTTTTTCTTTTAATACTAATAATAATCGTGTTTTCTGTTTAGACTTATAATCTGGGAATGCCAAGCGCTGCCAAGAACGCAGATCCTGGGTGTCAATTAAGCATGGCTAAGGCTGTGTCCTTTGGCATCGATACTAACTTCCTAGTTGCCATTTTCATCTGCATATTTATCTTGTTGAGTAAGTTATCTATTATTATTTTCAAATATTAATTGTAATTGTAACTGATTTTACATCCGGAGTGAAAATTTTAAAATTGATATGCTTTTGATAAAGTGTTACTAAAATATACAAACATGTTTTCAAGAGTTATCTATTGTCAGATAATAATTTTTAAACACGTCACGCAGTGGCTGGTTTTGTTTCTATACTATTTAATATAGTTGATAAACTTAAGACTCTGTAAAGACTGTGGATTTCTTGGAATTCATTCAAAACAACGCAACGCACCTCTGAACATGCAAGTTATAAAGTTGTAATTATTTTGTTATCGCTACACATTTGGACGTACGACTTGGGGTTGTTGAAATATGATTGGATTAAAAAATAATTTTTCAATCACAATTATATCTACATTAGGCTGAGAACTTTTCGAGATTTCTACATATGGTATGTACGTAGGTCACCAAAATAGATTGAAAATACATTATTGAATGTTCTATTTGTGGTTTTCACAAAACTCACGAACTTCGGTTTTTAATGAATTAATTAACTATTTACAACTCATTAGTTGCCCCATTATTTTTGCATTAGCGCTGACCGAAATATCTATTTATTTCCAAGAAACACGTGTTTGAGATTTGTCGTCAACTACTCGGTGAACGCTCGCCTAATACTTGACTCTGCGCCTAGCTCTCCCGCTATGAAACTTATTTCTCTTTTTTTCTTTCACCCGTCGAGCTGATCATTTGACTTGCGCCATCCACAGACTACCAGTTAATAGGTTTTACAAAGTTTGTTAGTAGTTTTATAATCATACCCCGCTGAACTGGCCGGCGCGGCGCGAATATTATTAGGTTATCGATTTTCGATTTGTTTGCTTTCCGGAAAGTGTTATCCGGGCTGATTTTGAAAAGTTAAGTATTGTTTTATGTGCTCGTATGATCTATTTTTTTAATTGTGTAATATCATTACGAGTGTCGTGTTGAAATGTACGTTAAATAGTCAATAAATAGATTCAGTGTCGATGTTAATATTTAAGGCACCGAACACGAAAAAAAAACATCGAACAAAATTGTTATTTTTCCGATAAGATTTTCCTTCGTACATTGCGTGATACGTACCACTTCAATTATTTTTTAACATATGAATATCATGAAGAATATGTCATGATTCGAAATACAAGAGCGAAAATCATTTTCAGATATGGCGTGTACAAAATTCAATTTCGGGGGGGCTTAATTTTATACAACAAAATGTGGTATATTATCTTTAATGACCGCGGAAGTTAAAATGATTTTCACAAATGGTTCTTGGGTTCTCGCAGAATGATTTCGGTTCAGATATAAAATGTATATTTTGTTATTTTTACACCAAAAAGATTCCTTATGCTTCGCTTTTGACATTTGAATTACACATTTTTTCCGGCCGACTTTGACATTTCCATTCGTTATAAAATTATTCTCGAGAACAATGATTGTGGATTTTTTTTAGTATACATTACTTTTTAAATTAATATTATATTACAGTTTTACTGTTTTGACATTACCAGCATTATTCCGTTTAATTTATTGAATCAAGGTTCGTACAGCCTTTGTAATTAAAAATAAGTTGAAACATATTGTACTACCTATTTAATTAATTTTATTTTACATGTAAAAATTATCAACAGGTCGTTAATAACCCTCATAGTTAGTCTAGCATACATTAATGTACAATGTGAAAACATTTTAAAACAGTTAGGACAATAATGTGTTAACAGAATACACTTTTTATGGTTAAGAAATTAAGAACACGCTTAAAAATTAATGTCATGTTGCATATTAAAAATGAGGTAGTATAGTGTAAAAAAGTTATTCAAAAAATCTCATTTACAAAACTGAAAGATTTTTTTTGATATCTTGAAAAATGGAAGACTTACAGATGTTCAAAGTTGCGTGTTTTAATAACGATCGGTTTATACCATTTTATCGTGTGACGTTACATCTTCTGAATCGACAAGTCAACTTCATGCTAATATTGTTAGTACTGGCCAGTACGTATGAAAGATGTGACGTCACACGGTGGATATGGATAATCCGAGAGTATTTCAACAAACCCAACTTTGAACGATAATATCTTCGAAAGTATTACACATTTTGAAAAAATTCATAAAGTATGGTAATCTGTATTTTTTTAAACATACTACTAAAGCATGCTCCATTACCTCATTGAGAAGAATGAACAATATATTAAAAGCTACTGCACATAAGTACAAGTGCGTGGGTTCCAAGGTCAACGAAGTATAATCACGTGTCAGGTGACAGTCCTTGACGTTAAAAGCGAATAATATGCTTTATGCGAGAACTACGATCTGTGTTGCTTTTTCTCCAATAGATAGATAGTGTTTGGGACATGTATTTATTTGTGTAAATACATATTTATTCTTGAATGAAAATAATGCACTGTGCCTTCTCCCCTTGTCTTCCCTTCCCGGCTTCGCCGCCAAATCAGTCGATCGGCGACCTTGAGCCAGTACGGTTATACGTGTATGGAAAGGATTACAATATTATACTAATTTGAGACTTCGCGTCTATACTATCTCGGAACCTTTGACGAAATAGTGATTAAAACATACTGTCCACATTTTGGAGATGGCTGCAGAATCCGGATTATGGTGAGTGCCTATTCCTTCCGTAGCCTGAATTCTTCCGGCATCTATGCTTGTACGCAATAGATAGTCATGGACTTTTTATGTTCTACCGAGTAGAATAGAATCAGCAAAGAGGTAGACACGATACTATACTCTTGTACTCCTAGTTTTTATTTCTATCCACCCTTTTCCTAGGATTATTATTATTTTCATTTCTGAATAACGCCGTTATTTTCTTAAGTATTTCCATTAATTAATTGAAGGTTTATCGTTAAAATTTTCTCATAATATATTTGGGTGTATTACTGATACTGTCGTTCTCTTCAGTCCTGCTGTTGGCTGTGGTGGTCCACCGGCGACGGTCCGAGGGCTGGGCGGAGAAGGAGCTGGATGATATCAGGGAGAACATCATCAACTACGAAGACGAAGGAGGCGGCGAAGGGGATGCTGGATACGACCTGCACGTACTGAGACAGATGTACGATCCACCGGAAAAGGAAAGAGATATGCTGCACACTAACGGTAAGAACTTTTACCTTCTTAAAAATAGTTTGGATCTCTCTCTCACTTCGCATTGATTTACATAATTTTTGGTTCATTAGAATTCGAATAACCGAAATTTTTTCTTACATCCCAAACCCAGGACCTTAAAATTACAAAGCGCTAATAGTTGTTCCTAGAAAAATATTGATAAACTAGACAATTAACCATGGTTTCAGAGTTTAAAAAAAAAATAATTTAAATTTATAAAACGATGCACACACGAAAATATATGTATCTATTCTCAAAATACGAATGCATCGCTTTGGGTTACAAGTTGAATTTCGTTGAAATTTTTCGTTGTAGGAGTATACCTGAATTGAATAAATATTAGTACGTAAATTATACTTAGTTTTTTATATTATTTTAAAAATGTACTGTTATATTTAAATTAAATAAATGATTATTTTTTTGTAAAAGCCCACAAAGTTGATAGAAATAAATAAATAAAAGTGCTCAAAATAATTCAAGGAAAATTTAATTTTAAATGCGCGATGAAAATGATGAGATTCTTAAATTAATAATTAGAGATTTTTATTTTTACACGTACTTGAAGAAGAACCAGTTTTAAGAAGTTTTATAACATTATTCATATTTCAACAATTGGAAATTAGTATATTCTCAACCTTCTTCGGGGATTCCATGAATATCGTTCACGGTCGATGATTTAATATTGGAAACTTTTTTTCAAGATTCTAAGTTTGTTCAAGTTTTCGGCCCGTTTCTTTGGTAAGAATGGAAATTGTTGTTTTGAAACAGTTGAAAATCTTATCGTCTGGGACTAGCTTCGACATAAATGGGAAAAATGTGTGTAACGAAAAATTGTTAGACGTTGGTTTAACTCCCATTTTAAAATATCAGTAGAGTAATATATTTCATGCTCCAACACAGGGAGTCATGCTACGATATGAGCGGTGAACAAATATATTGCGCGAGTCGGTAAAATATCATGCGTGTGGCATATTAAATTCGATATGACGGTCGAAACAATGTTTGAGTGTCTCTAGGGAATATATCGGTGGATATCTCACAATTATAGGGCGACAGACCTTATTAAAAGATTGTAGCAGTAATACCGTGCATTTATGATTTCCGATGTATCGACGAATATATTAATTAACGATTATTAACGTTTACCTTTCCGTGATAGAAAATACCCGTACGCAGCTATGCTGTTAACTCGTGTTATCTTAATAAATTAAGAGTTTTTAAGCATTTCTAAGTAGAATAAAATTCTTTTACAGGCTTAAATTGCTTTATATTGGTTTATGCCGTACATTTACTATAAATATTAAACCATACAAATGAAAAAAGGATAAATATCATATTATAATATTCATTTTTCGGAGCATCCAACATGATCTTCCACCATATCTATTGATTTTATTAATGAGAGAAAGAGATACATGATACAATTATATTAGCATGTTTGTTATTATTTTCACCGTGAAATAAAAGTTTGGTCTCTTTTTGTCTCGCTTAAAATTGAATTTTTTATCATAGCAACATATAACATCCAATATTTATAGTAGATTAAATCGGAAGAAGGATTCACTTCCACTGGTCATCTATAAATGGAAATGTTTTTTTGGTATTAATTCAAATATTATTTTATATTTATGAAAATATTACATAAGCTGCATGGCAAGGGAAGGGTTAATGAGTTTTTGACTTTCATAACCAAAACATTAAGATTAAAAATGTTGGTATATATTTATTATAATGCAAAGTAAAATTCCTTTCGATTTTGTAGATTTAAAAATTCTTTGATGTTAAAATTAAATAAATTGTCGGCGGAATGGGTACTCATTTTGAATCGAGGGTCGGGGGTGGATATCGAGGTCATTAGTGTGATTCTCACAATTCCCTTTGGCCAGAAAGTTTTGTAAGAAATGTTTGGTGTATCGTCGGCCCATTTAAAAGGTTTTCCACGGTTAATTATTCACGAGCAACTTTCGCTCTCGGATTAACGACTCCATTTGATGGCGCCGAAGTTTTGTCTGTGGAACAAATTAAGTCTTCGCTGGAAACCAAATATTTTCTCGTAGGCGGTTAATTATTATTATCATCCCCACTGCTGCGATCGACCTTCGCAATTACTTATTAAAACGAATGTAATAATAATAATAAAAATAATCATTTTTATCAATAATCGTGGATATATGGATTTAATTTGGATATTAATAATATTTATACCTACCACAATTAAAATTTTTATGTAGTTCCTTCTTATGAAAACTGACTATACGCGTTTATTTTTTCTAAATTAAAGATCTAATCTTATTATTATATACAATTTATTAATTTTTGTATTTAATATCTTATGTTGTTCAAATCCAATAGTCTCATTATAAATTTGAGTTCATCTTAAAAAATGTCTATATTCAGTGATTATTTTCGGTTCAAATCCCTTTTCCAGTGTATTCCCATAAAAAATCTAATAAATAAAAAGTATTTTCAAAAATGGGAGGTGTATTTCCTTTGGCTAAGACACAATTGATATAATAAGTAAAGGTGTATCTATAATAATTTATTAGGATAACACATTCTTATTGTGAAGTTGTAATTATTCAGAACATAGGTCAGTGATATTTTAAATATGAATTAAATATATTAATTAGAAAGATATACATATAAAATCAATTCTGGCGTCTGCTATCAGTTTACTCAAAGGCATTTGAGATTCTGTAAAAATATGGTAGATGGCTCTTTCAAATTATGGAACGATTAAATGTATTAATATCAAAAAGGTAACATATATGTTCGAAAATTGTCGCTATAGCATAGTTGGATAATGCACCTTCCCCGGTTAGGAAAGTAATCCGGGTTTGAATCCCAGTGGTGCAACAACAATATTTTTCGATAAAATTGATTTTATATGTATATCTTTCTAATTAATATATTTAATTCATATTTATAATAATTTAATTTGAGGAAACCATTAAAAAATCAAATATGTATTACCAATTTTCTGGGAAAATCCTATGAATATATTCGTACCATCTTAGTAAAATAATCTTTTTTACAGTGTTAAATCTATCATGATTCTGGTAATATATGAATAAAATGCCGAAAATTTCATCTAAATGCTCGGTTTTGATTATAAAACTCATTTTTAATCGGTAGGATAGATTCTAATACCTTTATTGAATTTTGAGGTAGTTAATGTTTTGGGCTGCATTCCCGAGATTATCGCCAGGGCTGATGTGACGGTGATTCTATCATAGTTCGGAAATTTTATTTTTGCATGAATCTTTAAATTTTCGTTCATGCGTGCAATTATTGATTTTATTAATTATAATTAATTTTTTATTAATTATATTAATATACGCTTTCATTCGGCTTCTTAGAGGTACACGAGAAATCTATGCCCAATGCGAGAGTACAAATTTGACCCCTATTATGTGACCTTTGATTCATTCGTGACTGGTTTTGGAGAAATTTGTCGACTTTCTCCTTACCGCGGTGTGATGATTATGATTGGCCAGCTTATTTGTTCCATTTATAATATGCTTCTGTATTTACCAAGATAATTCAACGTTCAGATTTGATACTTTTCCAGTGCGGCCAGCAAGTTAATCTTATTCTCAAATTAAACATATAATAGATATCTCATAGAGACAAAGCTATTTTTTCTTAATGGAAAAATAATTCTCATTGTGATATATATGCTGTTTCAGGGAAAGTGAATATCAAATTTAGTCCATAGATGGCGATAGTGTGGAGGTATTTGAAGTGATTCCACATATTAACATATATACAACTTTAAAAAATTTGATAGATATGTAGATTGATTGGGTGGAATGGTGAACGTTACATTGTGTAAAGTGATCACTTAAGCCAGCCGAAGGCAGGTCGTAAGCCCTGTAATTAATTACCCATACTTCCATATTTTTCCATTAATAAAAAATAGCTTTGTCTCTATGAGGTATCTATTATTTGTTTAATAACAGTGCCTTTGTAGTTGAAAATCCAGTTTTGTGTATTCTTGGACATATTCAAATATTGCTAATTTTATTCTCATTTAATTTAATATTATTATTATTATTTTTACGGATGATTTCTTAGTTAGATCTTTTCTTGAAATTATATCATAATATTTCCTCCAGAATGCTTCGCATTATTACCTTTGGATGTTTTTAATGGTCACTGGCGTATTTATTTCCATCTCTGTGTTATTTCGTTAACGTTATTTCATCCCTACTGTTCGTAAGATCGTCAAAAGAAACAAGTTGTAGAACGCTGAGCACCGCTTTGTACCATTCAACAAAAGATGACTTGTAAAAAATACTTTGAACTCCTCAACAGCGTAAAACAAGCGGAGTTGGAGAGAGAGAACAATTTTAAAATACAATCGCACTTTTTACCACTTACGCTTGTATAACGCTGCGGAAAATGTGAAAAAGGAAAATAACTAAATGCAAATTTTATGATTACGTTCAGACATAAGAATATTTTCCTTCGTTTTAAAAATGAATAACGTAGATACCTACTTACCAACTGATTTCTTTCTGAACTTTAAAATGCGTTTAAAAGTGTGCATAATTTATTTTTAAAATTTAAATAGACCTACGTGACAAATGAATATTTATAACTGGCAAGATGGCCGTGTGGACAAATATTAACACGCCACAGAAATAACGCCCCAAGATTTTCCTTTACACATGCGCTTATAGCGTGTTATTATCAAACATCTACACATGTGCTTGTAACGTGTTATTATCAAACATCTACACATGTGCTTGTAACGTGTTATTATCAAACATCTACACATGTGCTTGTAACGTGTTATTATCAAACATCTACACATGTGCTTATAACGTGTTATTATCAAAAATCAACACATGTGCTTGTAACGTGTTATTATCAAATATATTTTAAGAGATACATAAAAAAGTTTTTCTTTTCCATTGACTTTGGTCAAACAAAAATTTAATATTATTTCCACATAATTTCTAGTGGAAGTCGACAATAATTTCTCGGAAATAATATTTCAATTTTGGATTGCTTGTTTTATACATACTTTCAGGAGTTTAGTAGTCGAGTTGGTAGCGCTATCGCTTACTGAACGAAAGTTCCGGATCCCGTACCCATCAAGTTGATGTATAGCGGCTATCAAGTTGATGTATCGGTCGCTCTAATTCTGAGCTATGACATAAAACAGCAATACTTAATTTTATACCAAATTATTTCTACTCGCCAGCTCTCTATTGGGAATAATGTACAGGTACATTAGCTTTATGTTATGTATTTACTGGTAAATCAAAAATATTAACTGCTATGTACTGACAAAAATTATATAATTTTTATGAGATAATGCGTATAAGTACATGTCTACATCAATCATCATAGAGTTATAATTATATATGTAATACAAAAAAAGATTGATCTCTATTAGTTTTCACTTTTAAAAATTGTTGTATTGCCTGCTGACCTTAATCTGCCACTTTTGATATTACATTATTCGAATATAATTTTTATTTAATTCTAAAGTTTGTAATTCTTTCTTAATAATTAATAATTATAAGTTGACATTATTTCGAATTGTAATAGATTATTTATTTTAAAAACCCCACTTCACTCAATTATATACCGTACTGTAATATAAATCACATATCCGTTAATTATTCAACTTATAAATAATATAAGATTTCTAAAAATATTTAATACAATTCACAATTATTCACATATATACATATCATCTTAAATCGAAAGAATATAATAATCGCGTATTGCTGACTCGGAATTCAATAAAGCTTTTAAGTAGAAAATCGTCAATGTAAATAAGGATTTGTCAGTTTTCCTTACGAAACATTATTTTATCGCAAAGACAATACTTACATTCTTTTTCGTTTTGTCATTTTGTCACATTTCTACATGATGGCGTTTTTATTTTACTAAAGGGATTGTCAAACATTTTTATAACTTTCACCTATTTATAATACACTCTTTTAAGTTAAATTTTAACCATAACCGTGCACGCAATTTTTTTAAAAATAATATATTTTATTCTAAAGATTTGATTTAATGAAAATCGTGATTGTGCTTGGTTTGAAGGAGTTATTACAAAATAGCTTGTTTGATGATTACAATTATTTTTCTGCTACCCATGGTGTTATTGAAAATATAGTTTTATTTAAAAAGTGCTCTTTGATATAAAATATATACCTTGCGATAAAAAGTTTTGCTCGGAGATCTAAATATAATTTTTTTAAATGCTTATTTTATTGCGAAACGATGTATTGAGATGGTTCTGGAGATTTAAGGGAAGAGTTGATTCATTATATCAGTATTACGTTATATTGCGACTGAGTATTTTCATGAAAGGTATACATTTTCAAAAGAGCCGTATCTTAAGGATATTCCAGTATTGCATTATCTCTGTTGTATACCTCTTAAGTCGTTTATTCATTGGTATTTTACATCAAAGCTTTCTATGGTAATGTCACATTAAAGTGTATTAAATATACTTCATTTAAAAGTAAAATTAAAAATGTACAACTAACGTATGGTAATATCACATCAACATGTATTAAATATACTTCATTTAAGAGTAAAAAATGTACTACTAACGTATGGACTATTTGTCATGTTAATAAAGTAAAATATTTTACTAATTAGTATAAAATAACTTTGTTAATAATCACTTTAGCTTTGTTAATCATCTCTAACCGGATTATTCCTCTTCTACTTCTTGTATTATCTTCTATGGAAGGTCGGCGACCAAATTGTAACATGCAAAGGTTATAGATCACCAGTATTTTGGAGACTGAGCCACTCTCTGAGATTATGCAGCTAAGATAATATAATACAAATTAAAATTGAAAGATATAATCAATTTATTGAAAAAATATTTTGGTTGCCACCAGGATAATTTAATGTAACAATTAAAAATAAGATAATCTCATTCTACTTACGCCTCTTGATGAGTACTCATCGCGGAGAATATGTCTGAAGTGTACTTCTTCTTCCATGGCACTACATCCCAGGATGGGATTTGGCCTCCTTTACAAGAGCTATCCATTGACTCCTATCCCTGGCCATTCTTATCCAGTTTCCATACCCTCCCATTCCGCTTCAGTCTACCTCTTCCTTAGCCTGTCTCTAGGTCGCTTCCTCTGGGGTATCCGCTTGGTTATGATCTTTGGTATCCTGTCATCCGGCATTCTTTCACCTCGGCCCACTCATCGCAGTCTTCGGGTCCTACAGAATCTTACATTGTTTCATGCTCACTTAAATTTGTGAGCTCTTCATTCATTTTTATTTTGTAACTTCCATTTTCTAGCGTAGGTCCATAAATTTTTCTTAATATTTTGCGCTCTAATACCGTTAGTTTATTTTCTTCGATTTGGGATAGGCACCATGTTTCACAACCATAAGTGACCACTGGTCTTATTATAATTTTATATATTAGATATTTATACGCACATTACTTTTCGTGGACCCGTTGTGTGAAGTGTACAGTCTTTCTTAATTTAATAGTTACTAGTTCTCTTGACTTGGTCGTGCATATTTATTAGTAAAATGGTCAACCTAGGGAATCTTTAGCATACGCCAGTACAGTCACATCTAAAAGGCCTCCAGTATTTTCATTACGGCTTATTTTACCTTCAAGTATATGGATAATTGTGTGAAAGAACTGGAATGTATGAATGTAGGAGCAAAAATGGGCGATTTGATTGTATGCTGTTTATTGTACGCCGATGATGCAGTACTAATGGCGAATAATGAACAAGAACTACAGAGTTTAGTGAGTAGAATGTACGATGTATGCAAGGAAAGCGACCTCATGATGAATGTTAACAAATCGAAAGTGATGGTATTCGAAAAGGAGGAAAGCAAGACACCGTACTAAATACTTGTAGGTAATGAATGTTTGGAACAAGTAAATGAGTTTGTGTATTTGGGGAGTATGTTTGATAGAAACGGAAAGGTTGAGAATGATATCGAAAAGAGGGTGACCGATGGGAATAAAGTGAACGGCGCTTTGAATGGAATTATATCTAACGGGAATTTGTCAACCGAGGCAAGATTAGCGGTGAACATTGGAGTCCTGGTACCGACATTGATGTACGGAAGTTAGGCCTGGAGCTGGCAGAAGAGGAACGAAAGTAGACTGAATGCAGTGGAAATGAGATCACTTAGGCGTATATGTGGCAAATCTGAGTAAAGAATGAAAAAATAACGAAAAAATGTAAAGCTGATGTTAGTATAGTGAGTAAGATTAAGAATCTTAGGTGGTTTGGTCATATGGAACGGATGGATGAGGGAAGAATGGTAAAAAATATATATGACGCAAGTGTTGATGACACCAGCAATAGAGGACGTCCGCGGAAGACTTGGCACGACCAGGTAAACCAGATAATGGAGGATGGTTGGTATGAATGTGAATGAGGCGAGAATCGTGTGTCAGGACAGAAGAGTATAGCGCTCTATCCTCTCTACCTACCCCCGCGGGGAAACGGCGTGATGGAAAGAGCAGCACAAGTATCATCATTTTCCCAAAAGTCATTCTTGCCATCTTGAGTCTATAAGTTATAGATGAGTCTGGATCCCAGTCCTCCTTTAGTCAGCAGCCAAATTACTTAATATTTTATTTCCGTTTGACATCAGTGCTATCCATTAATAAGTAAACATTATCATTATTTTGTCTACGTATTTCCACGAATAGAATTTTCTGATTGTTCATCTTGAGCCCATAGATATTACTTAACTTTTTTTAGTATTATCTGCAATATTATCAGATTGCATCCATCTCTCGTTTACTTTAATATTTTTAAATTCTTCTACATATCATCTGTAGCAACCAGTTTTATATGGAAATAATTGAACTTTATTTTACGATATTAATTATTTAAATGTCTAACCGTAATATTGTTATTTTTTTTAAATGTTACAAATTAAAGTATTTAACATATGTGGAAATAAAACACTCGTATTTTGATTCTACTCGTTTAATTTACTTTCAACGCGTTTCGCCTGGAGATTGATAATCCCCCTTAGGAAATTAAACGAGTAGGATCAAAAAACAAGTGTTTTATTTTCAAATAAAATGTGATTATGGAGTTCAAACAAACTTACCACGGAAACAGTAAAATAGTATTTAAATTTACTTTGTTCGAAATTATGGATATGCAAGTAATGGCAAATATACTTAAAAAGAGAACAATTTATATATTGTAGCATAGTACAAAAATAACGTATACATTATTTTATTTTTTTAGGAATATACATTTAAAAAAATATTAAATAGATTATAGATTCAGATTACAAATTCGATTCCTGTCAAATTTAAAAAATATTTATGTTTTTTTTACTAGATTGAAAATGTATAGGTTATTAGGATTTATGCAATTTTGTTATTATTGAACAATTTAAAATATAACATGGCAGTTAATACAGGTGCATGAATTTAACATATTTTATATTATTTACAAAATTTAAATATCTACAACATAAACGATCCAGTGAGTTGGTTAATAAATAATTGATTTAATTTAATAATTAATTAAACGCTTTAGATATGTTATATATAACTCTCGTGCAGTTAGGATATTAATTTGGATATTACTTAAAATAATAGAGCTTTTTAAAATATTATTTAATTATACAGTTACATAGAATAACGAGCACCGATGAATATAGTGAAAAATATAGCCACACCACATTCTGCCGAAAGCATTCCACAGGAGTGGCGTTCTTGTAATAAATATGAATAAATACCGAAATACGGCGGGGGTCGACCAAATATTGGTGGGAGAAATCAGTCCCGCCCTTGTCGTAGAAAATGGGGGATAGAAATACCTGTCACACCGAATTCACGGAAAAAGGAACCTGAAACTACTTTCTGGAATGATACATTTGGATTTGACGTTCGGTATTTATGAGGATTATAGCGAGAGTAGGGGCCGGCATTGTCGGTAATACCTCCGTTGTGGTTATTCCTTATTGATTGTTGCCTGTGATTAGATTTTACGTTGAGCCTTTAATAATGCAGAATAAATTGAGTGATACTGCTAACGAGGACAAAGAGAAATCGTATAAGATTTTAAGGAATCACCACAAAACATCTTCATATTATTTTTATTTTACGGATTTATTATATAATTAACTCAATTGGTTATCATGCTAAGGCATTTTAATTCATTATTAAAAAAATATTAATATCGGTACCGTTAAAAATATGTCGAAAAAAACACACTTCTAATTAAATAGTTTCGTTATGTATTTATATGTAATTTTTAAATAAGATCTAAAAAATTGATCTAGTGTAGATGACGCTTATAAATTAACGAAAGTTTTAAACAACATAACTCAAATAATTTTGTATTAATTATTAAAATTTCTATCAGTAGTTTAATCAAATATTTAAAAAATTCTTATCAACGCTCACGAGAATTCCTCATAATTAATCGAAATATGCAAGTGAGCGAGTCATGATATGGTATTTAAAAAATGCGCCACTTCTTTTAAACCTATATTTACAAAGCGATACTTTTATGAGTCGGTGAATCTATTTTAATCGACGGTAATGTTTGGTGTTTTACCACTTACTCTACTTTATGCATACTCGTATGTGTCTATGAAAATGATAATATAAACTCCCCATTCTTCGAAAAACCGTCGCGAAAATTCAGCTATGAATAAATCGTATCAAGACTTAGTACATGTTGAGAAATACGAATAGGTTATATTCGTCTCGGCCGCTATATCATCCCTTGTTTCAGTATACCCAATCCCTATGACATCTCAGAAAACGAACAATACGTTCTTGGTTTATTTTCGCGACGTCTTGCACGGAGTTAAACCATTTATAATGTAGATAGCTTGGCCGTTCTACTATAAGTCCTGTAATTCCAGCTCCGTCCATGAATGGCCCCACGGTTCCCGACATCTCGGGATTCCTGGACGACAAGAAGCACGTGATCGACCGCGACCCGGACACCAATCCCTTCGATGACGTTCGGCACTACGCCTACGAGGGAGACGGCAATACGTCTGGTTCGCTCTCCTCACTCGCCAGCTGTAAGTTTATTTTATTTTTTATATTGTTTATATCCTTTCTATGTCTCCCACTGGATGAATATGCTGATAAACTGGCCAAGGAGGCCACTCTTTCCGGAGTTTTCCCCCATCAATTTCATATCCGGATGTATGACAGGCTCAATATGGTAAAAAAACGTACGAATTCTATCTGGACTACACAATGGATGGATCTAAATAATCATAAGGGTAATCGGCTTAAAATAATTCAAAGATCTATTCCCCGCATCCCCTGGTTCTCCAAAAGGAAAGTCTCCAAAAGAACAATATCAAATATCTCTAGAATGAGAATTGGGCATTGTTCGGATTGAACTTGATAGATTTCCCAATGTGTGAGTGTGGTACCGAAGAGAAAACCCTTGACCATATCTTTTTTGCCTGTCCATTGAGGATCACAGATATTTTTTTACAGTAATCTCGTCAATGGTAATTTTCAACTCCCGGTTAAATTGTGTCATCTTCTTTCTTTTAACTCGCCACATTTAATCTGTATAATAGCAAATTTTTTGAACGTCAATGGTATTGACTTGTAATATAGTGGTATAATATTATGGTTCTTTATTCTCTAAAATAGAGTTTTAACTTGATAAATTGCACACATCACTATTGAAGGGTGGATTGCCTATTTAAAAGAAGAAGAAGTCTCCCACTGTACATTTTAATATAAATAGTTCGATCTGCAATTACTGCAGTAAATTAATAATTTAATAAATAAAAAGTGTTAAATTTCACCAAAATGGAAACGTAATGAAACATGAATGTAGAATAGTAGCCCCAAAGATATTTATTTTTAGTTAAAGTATACAGTTTTGTTTATCAAATTTTGTTCACTAGTTTCAATAAAACAATCATTTAAACGCCGCTCAGTAAATCAGAAGATTTTAAAGACACGTTAAATTATTAACACTCGGCGATTTGACGTCAAAAATCTGAAGATTAGGTTTTCACAGTTTTGTCCGCTTTTCAATCCCATCACAGGTACGGACGAAGGTGACCTCAAGTTCAACTACCTGTCGTCCTTCGGGCCGAGGTTCCGGAAGCTGGCCGACATGTACGGCGAGGCCCCGTCCGACGAGGACGAGAGTCAGGCTCCCGGCGAGGAGAGCTGGTGCTAGTGGACCATCAGGGAGACTTCCCTCTCCCGGAGCCGCATCTTCCCTCCAGACTCATCCGGCGCGAGGGCCCTTGGTGAACCGCAGAACTGAACCGTTTCCACCAAAACAAGTGTACTTTTTTATACAACCAACGTGAATTTAAGTATCGAGTGTAAAAATAAAAATAACTATCATTAAAGTGATACACATTTTATTGAATTTGACGAAATTTATGTAAAAAGTTATAATGCGAGCTTTTTTCGTGATTAGACTAAATTTTTGCGACAAATCGCGAGTGTTTTTTTATTTTGACTGGAAATTTATTAATTTTTTCATGTCAATTGTTAATATTCTTTGTTGTTCTAACACGAAACGCGATAGGACCTTTTGTATTCAACCAGTCAATTTTGTTCGGATACGGACGTTAAATTAAAATACACCGCTGTCGCGTGCTAAGGATTACGTAGTTCGTATAATACAATGGCGGACGTTCAACAGTTTTTTCTTGTCGTCGAATTTTTCCAAGAGGTGTCTATCAATGTTTAATATTTTATGATAACGCAAGGCTAACGTAAATTTTTAAAATATAGACTGACTAAATATAGCGGGCTGTTATCGTATGTATGTAGATTTTTGTATCGAGATAATTAAATAAATAATGTAAAACTTACGTGACGAACATATACATATACATGCATGTATATGAAGAATCAACGAACACTAATACTAACATATATCATAGTAACATTTCCTCGACATACTGTCATTGCAAGTTCATTGCAGCAATGTGGTTTCAGCAACATGTTTTCTGTTATTTTATAATATTCTGTTACAGTTGGTGATTACTTCGTAACATGTTCCAAGAGTATTCTATGTGCGATATGCAATATATCGGTGTCTCCTCGATCACTTGACAAACTACGCATGTGATTGTCACACTTTTCACGTTTGAAAAATAGTTTTGACATATAAGCAAAAAAGTGAAGATTTTTTAATATTTCTGTTTTTCAGCAAACAAGGCACTATTTGTTAAATTGTTCAAGTTGTAAAGTGGGTTTGATGGGTTTATCTACTTAACTACGATAATTGTGTGTAATTTCCATAGAAAAGCACGTTTTACAATATAAACTAAACCATGATGAGAAATGCCTCGTCGATGTGCGTATTTCATTAAAAAAAAAATCTGTGTAGTAAACAGTTTTTACCTGTAGTAATAGTTTGTGAAATAGGTTATATTTTTGGTATCGTTTAATTATAATTATCATTGTAAGATAGGAAAACAATTTAAACTAAATAGGTCAATACATTTATTTTTATTCTTTTAATAAGATAAAATTAGTATTATTTACATTATATCTAAAATTTGAAACATTTCATAAAAGCAAAAATGCCAAATTACTGTCATGAAAATTTTTCATCTAAATTGTTTTTTGATTCTTTATATATTTTTAAAATGTTTTCTTTATTTAAAAACGTGTTCAAAGATTTGTCGAAATGTGCAGCACTGTAAAAAATATTAAATTAGATTTATTTAATTTTAGAAAACACATTATGAGATCTCATAAGGTGACATGAAAGTGTATGACATTTTTTCAATAATATTAATTTTTCTTATCTAAATATTGTTTAAGGTATGTATATTATTAGTTGGTCATTGTGCCATTTCTTTTCATTAATATTTTAATTTTATATTTAAGGTATCATAGTTAATCCGTTTATGGTTATTTATATTTTGCAATCAATAGTAACATTATTTCTTATATTATACGTTACTTAATATCTTTCAGTTATCATAACTGAGACTGGTGTAATTTAATTAATACCTTTCTCATTTACTATGCCTGCTGTCTCAGTCTAAACTTTGTTTTACGGCGCGTGTACACGGATGAGACTTCAGTCTCTCATCTCAGAGATTTGTCGGTATGCGTTATATATACAATTGACAATGAGTCACAGCTCGAGCGACTTTCTATAAGACAAGTCTCATCCAAGCACACAATTACGCGTTTTATGTGAGACCTTTTGTACGTCATCACATGTTGATGTAACGTTTGACTATGCAAGTTTTCAGTTCAAAGATTTCCATAATACGTAATGAAACATTACTGAGAAAGTTCTAATCAATGGCAAACAGGATAGGCATTGTATTGTGGATATAATATGTATGTATGTGGATATAATATGTATGTATTGTGGATATAATATGTATGTATGTGGATATTCGTCCCCACTGCGTCATTATGAATTCCCCATCCGCTTAATAATAAATTCTTTGCAAAGATTGAATTTTATTGCTTTAAGTTTATTTTTTTACCGATTAAATGCAGCTAAACGACAATGTCACCGCGAATGGGGAGATCCTTAGAATATTTTGTATCAGGGTAACAAAAAAGTAATATTCTCGGGATTTTCTTTTTCTTTTGTTAACAGATATTTATCAAAATTGTATTTTATTTCCATAAATTTATTATTCGAAACATTCCTTATTTTTCTTTTGTTTAAGGCTTTTTAAATGTGGTTCTGAAGTCTTGTTTCACTCTGTCAAATATTAGCAACGAAATATGTTCCGTATAATTCAATGCCAGGCTAATGGCAAATATGTTCTTTCTTATTTTATATATATATATATATACACTATGGATACATACCTTGTGAAGCGAGACTTTGGGAATTAGAATTTAGTTATTTTATTATACGACTTTATTGAAATATTATCTAAATATTAGGTAGGTACGTACATTTTTTAAAAATATAATTTAACATTGTACAAATACTTTTGGTGGATAACGTCTTTTTGTCCAAACAAAAACGTGTGATTTACTTATAATCTATAAAGTCAATATTTCTTTTTTAGTTTCGTTTAAATCAGCCATAGTATTACCTTATAGATCATATAGATAGGTTAAACAACCTCTATTTTATTTTTTTTATTTTAGAAGAAAAATCTTCTTTTATTATGCTTTTTATAAAAAAATGTTAAGATATATTGTATTATTTTCGTTCAAAATACACCATTTAACGTGTAATTTTTTAAATGTTTGACTTTGTGAGTAAGGCTACGCCCGGAAAAGTCGAAGTGTAAAATAATTCAGTGTTTTTTACAATCCATTGAAAAATGTATCAGTATATTAGTAACAAATTTTTCTTAGTGAGTATTTTTCCTGTAGATAGTATCAATGTCAACATTTCTATAAAAATTTGATTTGTGCAGAAATTACATAATATATCTTTTATAATTATGCATTTTCTATATATTTTTCTTTTATTTCTTATGTTTTCTGCATCGATCAGATGATTTATTGAAGAAGTCCTGTAAATTGAATATCAAAACCTGCAAAGAAATCCTTTTTTTTGACCATTAACTATCGAATTTGATTGATTTTAAACAATAATATTTTCGGAAAAAAATTTATACCATTCATCGACTGTACATAATCTCCACTAAGAATGCCAATAGTTATTTACCAAGCTACGATTCTGCATCAACACATGTTGTGTATTACATAAAATCCTATTATATTTTTCAAACCACTTTAAAGTTTAATTGCGTTTTCTTTAACTTAAATATACCACATTTACTTGAACATTTTTGGAAATGAAGGACTCAATTATTGAAGTCTTTTTCATTCTGGAGTTTGATTAGTATTGGTCAAAAAGGATTTCTGATTTTAGGGATACATATTTTATCAGTATAAACTTGCACAATTAATAAATTAACGTATAAGCCCTAAAGTATGTTTAAAAACCGGTTTGTGTATTCCTTGTAAGATGTATAGCGTATTGTTGTCATGACCACGAAGATGTAACATTCATATTTCGGTGAAATACAATATGAATACAATTATATCTTGTTGTTTATATACAAAAGCTCCAAAATTCCTCTCTTCCTTTCTTTATTTCTATTCCTTGGTACTCAAACATCTAGAATATTAACATTTTGGAGCTGGTATCACATGGAAAATAGCATGTTTATGGTATAATCTAAAGTGTAATCATAAATAATAATTTAAAATAATTGAACCACAACTGACCGGAAAGTGGAAACTGGCTTGTGATTTTTTTTCTTGAGATACGCCATTGCAGGATGTACCCAGATCAACCAGAACACTTATCGGGCTTTGAGATAAAGTATTAAAATCATTGTGGTAACTTTGGTAGTATTTACCACCAGATTCCCTCGGTGTTCTGTCCTCTCTTTATATCGAGTCACTTGGATTCAGTTACTTGTAACAATAACTCCGTGTCCAGGTAACAATTACACGATTATTATAAAAAAGTATTTATATATAATTATACAATTCAGAGATAGACTAGTAATTATTGAGAAGTGGTGATGGAAAGAGGCCCGTTCCCCCAGAAACGGCCTCTTATAATCATTGTCCCCCACCACTCACCTACTCACTCTTCTGACACACATACACAATCATTGAAAAACTTCACGTTAAAACCAGCAGAATCGAATGGTGATGGTTAAATAGTTATTTAAACCGTTGTTGATACTGTATTCGATTATAACGATGATTGTTAACTGATTATTCGTAATTCTTCAAGCAATTACTGGTACACTAAAAAGTGAACATCTAACTGTTAAATCTTAGTTACCAATCATCGTTGAATCTCAGTTATCGTCACAACCATAGTCACAAAACAGTTTACCATCACTAATGAGATCCAGAATGACAAATGATATGTGTTGAAGGGTTTGGTGATAAGATGAACAATATGAATTGATAAAAATTATTGTCCCAGTTATCAATCAATGTCACAATCACAGTCACATCCATCACTACATCGAAGAGCAACCAATGGCAACAAGTTATTGCAAAAATGCGAATATATAATGGACTATAAAGTTAAAACTGATGTACAGGTGAATATTTTATTGTAGGCTGATTTTGTTTGTCCGCTATTTTAGTTGATTTCAATTTATTATGGAGCATATAACGCCTCAACAACATGTTAAGTCGTTGTAACATTTATCTAAATAATAATGGCAATGCTGTAACCATTAATGGTGATCGCTATCGTCATATGTTGGGAAACTTCTTGGTGGCCAAATTGGATCAATTGGGCCTACAATACACGTGGTTTCAACAGGATGGTGCCACCTCACACACTAAGTTTGAAATTTTGCATAAATTCCCGGCCGCATAATGTCAAAATAATGGTGATATCGACTGGCCTCCTCGATCACCTGATTTGATGGCTCCCGACTATTTGAAAGGAAAGGTCTTCACCAATTCTGATGCTACAGGACAATATTCGAAATGAAATTTATGAAATGACACGCGAAGTGTGCGAGCATGTCATAAAAATATGGTTAAAAGAGCACGCATTTGTGCCGTGTTACTTGGCCGATGTCACATTTCATATATAATTGTAATAAATCAAAATATCGATAAATAAAACCAAATTGAAAAATTGTGTTTTTTTCCTAGTTATTCAAATACATAATATTTTTTTTACCTTAGGTAGTTTTTTCGTACGTTTTCTCTCGCATATACCTTTAGTCTCTTAATATGTAGATTTTGAGGTAATTTTTAAATTCACTATAAACGAACTACTTTACTTATAAGCGAACAATAGTGACGTGATTTTTTAAATTTAATGTTGACTTTCTGAAACATATTTAAAATTGTATTTTTAATTTTCCATATTCGTTTCAAATTCGTGCGACGGTGACCTTAAAATCGTAGCTAAAGAAAGTTAAAGTAAAATATCAAGTCATGGAATAGGGAAAAAATATTTTTGGAAACAATACCCTATTTTAATGAAGAATTTTTTCAAATTATTTAAGATAATACGAACGAGGAAACATTATGTTATATTACACATTTAGCTCGAGATAACAAAAAAAAAATATATTTTAATTCAAAAGAGAAACAAACAAGTAAACCGAGAAAGGATACCAAAGAAAACGCGGGATTATTTAAAATGGCTTCACGCCCATACCACAGAACCACCGAACCACCGAGAGCACAGTGCGATTGCGGGAAAAGTTTTCCTACACAACTTTACAAACGTGAACAGCATTTAATACAACCACCCCTAGTCAGGGTCTTCAAAATTCTCGAAGCGCTTTCTCCCTCGCACGCATCCCCGCGTTTTTCAAACATTTTTCCTGGACGCGCGGCCCTAATGTCGAGATGATGAATTATTAGGATTTTGAGACGCCACTTTCTGTGAAAGGTTCCTCGGGCTAGGAGGCGTGGGGGCGAGGGGCGGGAGTCAACTACCGAGCTAACTCGGTTTTCTTCACTTCGTCACCGCCCCTGAGCGATGTCGATCTGAAGTGTAAAATATTATGGGAATTTATCAAAACGCCTTATAAACAAGGAGAAAATTTGAATATTGGTGAGTTTGTTATTTTTAGTGTTCGACAGTTTGCTTTAGTTTTTACTGGCTAAGTGCGCGTGATTCGTAGGTGTTTTAACGACAATTATGTCAAGTTCACAGAAGATAAAATAACAATTAATAAATATCAAAAGAGTTTAATATTTATTCTTGGCATTTCAGACTAGAGGTGAAATAATTAGTTATTTTGGATAGCATGAAACATAATGCAGCATTTGAGTTACGTATACAGTGTGCGGCAGAACCGATCGAGCAGCTTTGAGGAGTTATGAAAAAGTAATGGGGGGTGCAAAGAGAAAAAATGATTTTATTTTCGACGTTAGCAGTACATATCATTTATAATCATTAAGTTATGAAAATAATGTCATCAAGATGGCGGCGGATAGTAGCAACACATTGTTGGATACAATTTCTGAAATTTTGTACATCTCTTTCAAACATATCGCGAGGTATGGCGTTAACTTCTTCAATAATCCGCTCCCTTAGCTCTGGTAGGGTATGAGGGCGACATTTAAACACATTTTCCTTATATATCTCCAAAGAAATAAATCACAAATGCTCAAATCTGGTGACTGCGCAGGCCACCTCACATCACCCCCCAGAGAGACCAGACGTCCGAGAAACATTTCTCTCAAAGTATTGAGTGAGTTTCGGGAGCCCCATTCTGTTGGAGCCACAACACTGAGACATAACGTTCGGAATTTACGGTCACTGTCACGACTTCCTCCTCAAAGAAGTGCCGGCATATCCCACCAAATTGTGATATGGTACACCGCACTGTTATTTTAAGGGAATATTAGAGGTATTTCGTGGATTATTTGGGGATCATTTTCAGCCCAGAAGCGGAAATTTAGCTTTTTCACAGTCCCACTCAGGTGAAGATGTGCCTCGTCGTTACTGAAGAAAGCTCTTAGCGTCGCGATCACAGATCAGTTGTTTTCAAAATACGCGCGTACGGCAATGGGGTCACCGACGGAACAGGGGGAGACCACGTGCATCTGGCTCCCCCCACCACCGCCCGAGCATTCTTTTGACATTACATATTCATATACTTACTGTGTTACAGAGACCACTACCAACTATTATAATGTTAAGAATACAAAAAACTGCCTTTTTTTCAAAAATATATTTATTTATGTAAATCAATACTGTTATAATATAATATCTGCATAAATCGAAAGTTCTGTAAGTTTTTTTATGTGAAGTGCTACCGTAAAAGAAAAATCGTGTTTAGAGAGGAAGAACATTGACATTATGAACATAATTATGATAAAAATACAATTTAAATAATCGAACACAAATTAATAGTATAATATTATTAAATGACTATTTAAACGTTTTCATAAAAGTAAAACGTAGTTAAAGGTAAGAACAATCTAAAAGCTAGAAATAAAACAATGAAATATTAATGAAACTCATAAAGTGTATTATATAATGACCAATGATATTAAAAACATGCCATCTTAAGACTAGTATAACACATTTTGCATTATTTATATACCTAAGCAGCGTACGCCACCTTGCCGAAGTCCGACTGATGAACTCAATTTTTATAAAAAATCGCGGGCATTCATAACTGCTATTGCCATGTTGGTAGCAATCCTACATGGCAATAGCAGACAACCGAAATCGACGATCTCTCACTTTCGGCACTGGCAGCAAGAATCGGGTAGATGTCATCTGTGTGTGAAGGTGTTTTTTTAACTTTTTTTATGTAGATCTAGTTTTTTAATCTTTTGAACAACCGCCATTTTAAAACAATTCGGCAAATCAAGCTGTTTTACGAACTTAGCCGGTATATTTACTGATTAAAGTTTTTAGAAAATATATACATAATATATAGCATTATGTAAGGAGACTTAACAATAAATAAATTAGCGACATGGAATGACTGTTTTGTGAAATCTATTTTTTAGATACATAAAGAAGTAAATAAATTAATTGTGGTGACTTCTATACAATGTGTGTAAATTTTAAATTGAAAGAAAATTTTTCGTATGTTGTGGGTGAGTTGATTGAGCTCATTATTTGGGGGATCGCTAGGTAGGGGTGGTGGGGGGGTTGAGTCGGGGGGGATTATTTTGCCTGGGTCGGTATTTTGACTGGTTGGGTTAATGGTAGGGCGGAATTGTCGGTCTTGTGTTGGGGGTTGAGGGGTCGGGTCTAGGAGGGAAGTCGTGTCCGGGTGGGATTGTTGATTGGGGGGAGAGTGAGGGTGAAGGCCAGACTTGCGTAGTGGTTCGGCGATGGGGGGCGGAGTCTATTTGGCGGGGTGATATGTATAACGTGTTGATTGAGTGGGGCTGTTTCGTCGATATGAGGGAGAACGTGTGGAGGTTGAAGTAGGCGGTCGGTTGGGCCGGGTGGAGAGGTATGGTAAAGGCAGGAGGGTGTTTTGTATGGAGTGTTATCGTGGGAGTGTGGGATTGTGGGGACCGGTTTTGGGGGTGCAGGCTATCGAGGATTGACGGTTTGGTGGTCGTGTGGGCTGTAGTGTTGAGTTGATGTATTTAAGTGATGGGGTTGTGATCTCTGGTGGGAGGGGAAGGGTGGTATGGGGGGCTGTACTGTGGGCGGGGTGTAGGTGTGTCTTTTGGTTATGGCTGACCAGGAGGGTGGTTGTTGTTTTGTGAGTGTGGGGGAGATGGTATGCCGAAGGTGGGTTACTATGATTGTTATAAATTTTATTTTATATTATCAATTTTTTTTGGGTTTTTTCATATTACTATACTATATTTACTAATGAGAACATGCTATGAAAATAGTTCTTATTGATAGGCTGTTTGGTAGGTTGGTTAAACTCTTGACCATAGGGGTCTAATCGCTCGATCACAACAGCTAAATTACATCAAAGAATCAATTGTTTTTTTCAGAATTCCCGTTTTCAGGAAGGAATCATCTGAAATTCAAATTGATTCATGTAATGTGATGTATTTTGCTATAAAAATGTCCTTTCAGGTGTGTTTACGATTAAAATTGTTTAATAATAACTTTATTTAATCAGGCCTATTCTCAAAATTGCAATATTGAAATGAAGGTGATTGTTACACCAACCCTCAAAAATAGACAGATAGTTTTGACATATTATGGTACGTTTATCTCCCTCACTCCCTCACTCTCTCTCCCTCTCTCTCATTCAAATATAACACTATTTCTGAGGGTTGGTGTAACAATCACCTTCATTTCAATATTGCAATTTTGAGAATAGGCCTGATTATCATATAATAATACAATACTAAATTATAAACATATCATATTAGTCAAAGAAATTGAGAAAAGGTTTTTTAAGTAATTTAGACATATTAATTGTTGAAAGAAATAAGATAAAAGTTTGGCTGCAAAATATTAGGCATAATATTAGATATTTAGCTTGGTTTTACATTGAAGAAAGAAATCTGATAATGGTGTTGCATAAGTAAAATAAGCACGTACCGTTTAGTTATAAGATTATTCATTCTAAAGGATTCTAAACACAAATTAAGTTACATAGTGAAGCTCTACGAAAGATGTCGCTGCCTGGTGGAGGTACGGTGAAGAAATGGAACGAACAGGTGGAACGCCCGGCCAGTGCGCTCATAACGGGAACTCCGGACGTCACAATGCCAGTTTGGCGTATCGATGCAACATGTTCAGCAAACATCGAGTTGTATAAAATGGACGACGAAAAATTGGTATGCTAGGACAGGACGGCATACGAGTACTCAGTTACTGAACACTCCCTGCAATCTTATTTCTGGTTCAGATTAGTCGAGGCAGTTCAAATGTTACGTATATAACACAGCACTAATTAGCGCGCTTCGTATGGTCATGCTAATTATATCCATGGCTATGAAGGTACTGGGAATAAAGCTGCTGAAGATCTTTAGGTACCTTCTTCACCTTCGTTATACTTTTAATGAGGATAGTTATCATGATAGGGGATCATGGAACAGGGGCTAATAATAAAGGACAGCTGTAGGGGTAAGGGGAGGACCCACCCCTTTCCGGGGACCGGTTTAGAAGCTAGGTTTCCCTTGTTGGTCCCACTAATCAAAGTTAATCAAAATGCGTGACTTTAATTCAATAACATATTCAATAAAAAACAAAAAAAATTAACCTAGAGCATGGAACTGGGGCTATTGATGATGACACGAAAGAAGTTTCGGGACTTGAGATGTGATAATTTTATGGTCCCGGAACTTCTCGGGATCTGAGACTTTTGTTTGCTCATGGATAATATTTTAAAATTTATTTTTTTGATAAATATTTGTATGTATTATACAGAGTGTAACATACCTAGTCCACAATGTTTTATGGGTGGATACTTAACTAAATTACGAGTCGAAAAAATTCAAGGAATATGTACTTAATCTCAACCATGTCAGAGATATAAACATTTCAAATAAATCGTAATTATGCGATTAATTGAATTATTTATTGATTTTAAATTATATATTGAATACAAACAATTTTGTTAGGTAAGTTAGAGGCTGAAAAAAAGATATAGATTAATAATGGATACATTTAGCAAATAGTTATTTACGTAGATTTAAAGCTTAACATGATTTTGTAAAAATTTCAAACCATAATATTTTCCGTAACGGTGCAGATTTTGCACATATTCCTTAAACATTTTCGATTCGTAATTTAGTCAGGTATCCACCCATAAAATATTGTGAACTTGGTATGTTACACCCTGTATATAGGTATTGTGTTTGTTAAAAAAGCTAAATAGTCAATTTCTAAAACAAATGTAATTAATATGATATTTTTTAACACATTTATTTATTATTTATGAAAATATATAATAAAACAACACAGTCCAACAACCGTAAAAAAACATATAAGTAAATATTTTTTTTTTACCTAGCAAAATAAACTTTTATAAATTCTAATGAATTTAATGCTGAATCAGATAACCTATTTCTAATTTTTGTAATAAATATTTCTGCTGTTGAGAATACTCGCTCGTTTTTTGTCGATATTGGTTTTATCGTCAACAATGATTTATATAAAAAATGTAATTTTTGCGTCCGTTCTCCAGATGATAGGAAAATCTTAAACTCATTTAGTTTTTCTTTTTTAATGGAGAAATCTTCTGGTTGTTCGTGATTTGTCTATTTAATTCCTCTTCCATCATCAACGTCACAATCTCAATCGGATCGTCATCAGTATTATCTTCAATTACTTCGATATCTGAATTTTCTTCACTGGAAAAAAGACGATCTAATAAATTTTCTCCATATTTCATTCATCTCCATACATTTTTTGGAGCAATTCTCAAAATGCTTTTCATTGGCAACATAGTCTGGCTTGTGTAAAAAGTGTATTATAAGCTGCTCATTTCTTATTTCTTCAATTTTTGATTTCAGTGCTGCAAACATGACGAATGATTAAGTTGTATTAATTTTCTGTGTATGAGATAGTCTCAGCTGCATTATCAGTGAAAAAATTTGTAACCGGCTTTAATTATAATATTACGCACATCTATTATCTATTACGCACATTTTAAATCAGAAAATCTCGAGTCCCAGGACGCAAGACAGCAAAAAAGTGGGAAATTCCTGTAAAAAAATTCCCAGAACGTCTCGACGCAGAATCACCACTTGCCATCTATAACATTAAACATAAATAAATCTTAATTAAATATAACTAAAATAAAAGAATATTGGAAACCTCTAATAACTGCCAGTAGATTGTAAAAATGTCAAAGCAGATAGTTTTAATGAAAAGTACTTAATATTATTAGATAATTATATTAGGCGGAATAAATGCTTGTGAGCTGGTTTTAAAAGAGTATAGAACAAAAAAAATATTTTGATACATTTTTATTAGAATTTTTTTATCACACATGCCTGTATTGTATAATATTATGCTTAAGTCTTTTAAAGCAACCATTAATATTAAAACATAAGTAACTGAAAATAATACGATAATATGTGTAAAGTTGAATTCAAATTGTCGACATTTTATTATGTCGAACATTCGAATGTTTGGAAAATGGCTGACCTCTGTGAAATTATATCTGTCACAGGGGATTCCCAATGCATGCAGTTGAAGAACTTTTATTTCTTTTGTTTGGAAGTAAAAGAACACCTTTCTCGACGATTCTCTCTTGAGATAGCATTCAATATTTATTACCTACTATTCCACGGAATATTGATTCACCTATGAATGTGATTTGTCTTACACGTTGGTCGTTTTATTTCATTCATTTATTAGATTTCTTTCATGTTTTATACGTTGGTTGTTGTAGATTGTATTTCGACTGAAAAGCAATTTCGATATTTTGAATGTGTAAATCTAAACGCGTACATTTTTTAATATACCTTTACATCTGAAGAATGATTATTAAACACATTTTTATATACTAATTTAATGTATCAATTATAAATATATACATATAAAATGAATTTTGTCGAAAAAAGTTGTTTTTGCGCTACCGGAATTCGAACTTGGATATCTATTTTTAATCCGGGGAAGTACACTACCAATTGTGTTATAGCACCAGTATTTTTCATGACAAATTTTCGAACTTATATGTCACACTTTTTCAAATTAATACATCTGTCGTTCCATTATTTGAAAGCCATCTACATTATTTTTACGGAATCTCAAATACCTTTGAGTAAACCGACTGCAGGCGCCGAAATTATCAATTCATTTTTTTTAAATTTTGGACACATTGATTCAACTTATATTATTAAGGACATTATTAAATCAATATAGATGGCTTTCAAATAATGGAACGACAGATGTATTAATTTGAAAAAATGTAACATATAGGTTCGAAAATTTGTCATGAAAAATACTGGCGTTATAACACAATTGGTACTGTACTTCCCCGGATTGGAAATAGAGATCCAGGTTTGAATCCCGGTAGCGCAAAAACAATATTTTTCGACAAAATTGATTTTATATGTATATATTTATAATTAATACATTAAATTAGTATTTAAAACATCACAGACCTGTGTTCTAAATAATTACAACTTCACAATAAGAATGTGTTCTCCTTAATACTTTTTTATATTTTATATTATAGGGCAGTGTCTTATATCCCAGGATGACATTACTAGCTTCTCCCTTACCACAACCGAGTGCGTGACATGAACATTCCACCCCCCTCGAAGTGAATCTGGTTATCACTAAACATTGCGAATCTAGACTGGAAAATCGATAAACATTCTTGGTAATGGGCATCACCAATATCATCAGCAAATACAGACCTGAAAGATGATCGACAGCAGCGTGGCTTGGGAAGGCAATGGAACCACCGACATGAATACTTCCCTAATAGAATCACAATGCAGTCCAACATACTGCAACATGGTCGACAATCTTCGATAGAAGATGAAGACGACACACGAAGAAGAAGAATATTATGTTAGTTAATAGTCTTAGATTGTAAGGGGGATGAAACATTTGCCACGATACTCACGTTGCTGATCTTACTGTTCTCCAAATAATTGTATTTTTTATATTTATACTTATTTTATTATTTTATATTTAACATATTCCATTAATAAACATAATCATGAATGGCGTAAGAAATAAAAAATAGCCTGGCGCAGGATCTTGCCTCCTCAAGTAATTGTCGCCATTCCGATCTCCACCAGTTCGCAATGCCAATTGCACGCGTAATGCATAACCTGCGTAAAGCTGACTGCACGCGCAATGCGCAACCTGCGTAACTCCGATTGCACGGGGAATGCGAAACCCGCGTGACACCGACAGCATGCGCAATGTGCAACCTACATAACGCCGTAATTAGAGCATTCCAACACGCCTCCGGTCGGTGAATGCTTTCTTCACTTGTCGATCTATATCCGTATGTTCAACATGAACACCCCATCTCAGCCATGTTATTCTAATATCTTGAACGATACTACAAAAGTAACCTTTCTTTGTAATGGATATGGCAATAATTAACGTATATTTTTACATTTTCGAATATTTTTTATTTTAAACTTCATCTAAACTTAATATCTATTTATTTAATTCAATTTAATAAAACTATTTCTAACCATATTACTTTATTTTTCATGGCAATATCTTTACTATGCTAATATAAAAGTTCATTTTTTGCGTGTATATTAAAAATTGTATCACCGTAAATAAATTGAATTAAAAAAATGTTCTAATTAAAAAGTAATGTCAGATGGGAATCCAGGGATTTAAACCAATCTACAAAATTTTCGCGTCGTGAAATAATTATATTTATTTCACAGATGCTTACAATGTATACTTTTTCTAAATTTGTTCGTACCAGTCTAATGAGTTTAACATTAGAAACGAGTAGAACATCATCTTATTAAAATTATACTAGAATCTTTAGCCCGGGCACAAAAAGTTGTAATAATAGTAATGTACAAAAAAAGATATATACTGTTCGGAGCAACATTTTACATAAAATTGTTGAATGTAAGACAAACATATACACAATTATTATTGGAAAATGTCACAAATAATGGCACACTTCATCACCTTATAGAACATATTTATTCAATACGCTCCAGACAACACTAAAAAGCAGTAGTCAGGAAATTGAGAACAGCATTTGGCTAACATTTCATATATTTCTGGCTTTTTTACAACGCAACCAATAATGAGTGGGAGGAAACAATAGTCAAGTTGCAAATAGAGGTGGGTCAACAGAGATCGGAGTCGCCCTTGACCAATATTATGAGGTGAATGGTAGAGATTTAAAAAAAAGTTTTTTTTTTAATAGAACTTGAATCCTGTCATTTATAAAAGTACCTATATATTAGTTTTCTACTTATTTTTACTTTTTTAACTTTGATAATTTGTATTGAAGTTCGATATATCTTGTACATTTTCATGTCAATATATATATTACGTCTCCCCGTCTATTTCTATGATTTTATGGACGTCTAGGACGCATTGGATCCCGAAAGCTTATGGCTGTATAGTGGTCGATTAAACGGTCAGGTCTTTAATATTGTATATTGTAAATCAAAACATTGCAAAATCGTATGAATTTTGAGCTGTCATCTCTCTTATCTATGGTCATCTAGCGTCGCATCATTGAATTCGTGAATGAAATCGTACGAATTTTTTCTATGGTCGTACTGTCAGAGAATGATGCAACGCTGACAGTTTGTAATATTTATGTGTGTTTAATAATCATTTATGTAAACATGATCTCAGTTATTTCAATAATGTCTCTAAGTAGAATAAGTTGAAGCGGCCACTAGCAATCGGTGATACAAGTGTAAAACATTAGCCTGTACGGACCACGATACGGACCCTGATCTAGTGAGGTGGGCAAGGGTCAGATGAAATACTTATGTAATTGTGATGTCCTTAAGATGGTCTGTATGTGTGTGTGTGTGTTAGTGCGCCAGTACCGCCGGTGTGAGATGTATGTGGGTGTATATGTGGCGGGCTTAAAAGGATGACGGCACGGATGACGGATGATGCACGGCCTCTTTTCGCTATCGTTTGGCTCCGTGACTGGTTTGGTTCGGGGGAGCTTGTAAATCTGTTTGTGGCGGGGTAGATTTGTGGTGTTGGGGCTCTTTTTTTGTGGGGTGACGGCGTTGTCGTCGGTCGACGGCTGCGTGCTCGCGCTTGGTCGGTTGTGGTTGTTGGTTGTTGTGCCTTAGTTTGTTTGATATTGGGTGGGGGGTGGGTGGGGGGGGGTTTAGTGGGTCGGGGGGAAGGGGGGGCGGGGTGGTGCGATATTTGTGGGGACTCGGGCCGCACGAGGGGGCATGGGGGTGGGATGCCCTGGCCGCGGGCGGGGACTCGCGTTGGGTTTGTGGGAGGCAAAGGCGGCTATTAGTCCCAAGTTAAGGCGCCACTGCCGGATAAAAGCCGCCTATGGTTTTTTCCTAACGAGTCAATCGGGGACAGGTTTGGTGGTGACAGTTAAATGCCTTTATAAAAATATGTGCCAAGACAAATTTGGTAGCGAGTTATAAAATAGTTTCAGAATTGTGTAATTGATTAGTTGTTCGTGGGTGGATGGCCGTTACGATAGGGGGGGGTTGCGGTGCGGGGAGTGTTTCACGGCGCTGGTAACAAATTGTCGAATATGCTGGTGTTATGAATGAGCCTCATGTTGCAGAGATATATAAATACATGATACGGTGTTGGTAGTATTGTGTGGAGTGGCGCGGGATGGCGAGGAAAAAATAATTAATTCGGTTTTTCTGGAATGCATGATTATAGGTCCTTCTAGGTCGTGACAGTTGGTCAGCGGTGGCGGGTCGGGGCGGGGTGTATGCCTACTGGGGGGGAGGGGGGGGGGTTCGTGGTCGTGCGGGAATGGAGTGGGGTAGTGGGGTATGGTTGTGGGGGGGTGGGTTTTGTTTTGTGGGTGGGGTGGGGTGTACAGGTTGGATGCGGCGGATATGGGTGTGGGTTGATATATATAATATCTGGGGGGGAGGCTGGAGAATGGATACTACGGGGGGCGCGCGTTAACATCGGCCCTGAAGAATTGTCATATTTGTCCGCGTCTATGTTCCCGTCCTCGATCCATTTCTAATGCTCAACCTCAGTACGAGTTTAGATTCTAGCGCTATCGAGCGCCACCAGGTTAATATTGTAATTTGATTCGTACTGTTTCTAGAGTCGATTTTTGAATTATTGTGTTGTTGTTTGTATGTGCCGTGGGTGAAATTACTGTCTTCATTTGGGAGCGAAGGTCATTGGACATCCTCGCGCATTGCAGTATGTGGTTTATGGTGGCGACTACAGGGAGTTCGATGGCGTCATTTTTGAGGTAAGGCGAGCATTTCTCGTAAAACCTACCTCAAAAAGACCAACATTAAGAGAAATACTTGGGAACTAGATGCAAGAGACAGATCTAACAGGTAGGTAATGGTACGCAGTGTCATTTAATACTACGAACCAGAAAGCTGACAGAATGCTGCAAATAGGAGAAGAAAACGCAAACAAGGCGTGGAAGATAGCCCACAGCCGGTGTCTTACCATACCCAAGATGCCCCAAAACTTACGGATCTAAGATTGCACTCTTCAGTTATCTAAAGACCTGCAATCGTGAATAATAGTTTAACTCGGACACGAGGGATAGCCGATGATAACATGGCGTCACCAGTATTTTCTACTCGGGACAACGAATCTGTTAAAATTTTAAATTTTACATATGCCAATCGGATACCACGCCAGCTAAGAGCGAGATCACCTATTATATCACGATATCTATATGATGAAGAGTATATAATGACAATGGTATGGCAGTTA
Organism: Eubasilissa splendida; assembly: GCA_031772225.1. Taxonomy (NCBI): domain Eukaryota; kingdom Metazoa; phylum Arthropoda; class Insecta; order Trichoptera; family Phryganeidae; genus Eubasilissa; species Eubasilissa splendida. Next base: position 13,267,551 of record CM062860.1, on the reverse strand, counting down.
TGGTTAAATCGTTATTTTAACTGTTATTGTGGCTTAAATTGTGTGGTGTTATTTAACGTAAACTTTCAACCGGTGGCATAACTACAAAAATTGGTCCCTAATGTAGAATGTATAAAGAGTGCCCCCAAATAAGTATTGTTTATAAGACATAGAATCATTCGTACTGCGTAGTTTATCCATTGAATAGTAAGAACTAAATTAGTCTCTTATTTCACAATATTAATAATCAAGCGATTTTCACTTTATGGCGATGGTGCCTAGCTCGACATACTAGCTAGGTATTGCTACTGTATACATCGATAATATGTTAACGTGTTTTTGTAATGTAAGTGAGAAACGATTTTTTAAATTCTATGTCTTGCTGTGGATTATTATTAACGCTTGAAAAGGTATCCGATACTGCATTGCCTGCGTTGGCGTAGTTACGCCACTGCCTCCAATAGTTAAATATTAGTTATTAATAATCGTTAAATATGTTACTGATCATCGTCACAATCAACGCCTACACATGGAAAGATAAATAGCTCCGATAAATTATACCAAAAAATCGCTAGATAAATTTTTATAAAATATCGTTAAGTTAAATCGAGCATGGGATACTAACAAGTAGTTATAATAAATGTATCTGTCAGTTTATTCAGTTCATATGTACTATGAAAATGTTTTATTCTTTAAATAGGAAAGATCTATCTGTAATCGTTGATCTTCCGAAATTCCAAAAAGTTGACAAATTTCACATAAAAACAAATTACATTAACGAAATTTATTATACGTCAACCGGTTTCGCTTATTTCAAGTTTCATCGGGAAGCATTTAAAACTGATCATAAATACAAAAATAGTGGACTCATATATACATAAAGAGGGAGATAGAATATAAAATTACATCTGAAAGAGAGAGACAGAATACATATATTAAATATGAATTAAATATATTAATTATAAAAATATAGATATAAAATCAATTTTATCGAAAAATATTGTTGTTGCGCCACCGGGATTCGAACCTGGATCTCTTTCCTAACCGGGGAAGGTGCTTTATCCAACTAAGCTACAGCGACATTATTTTTAGCGACAATTTTCGACCCTATATGTTACCTTTTTTTTGATATTTGACATTTAATCGTTCCATAATTCGATATTTAATAATTAATATATTTAATTCATATTTAAAATATCACAGACCTATGTTCTGAATAATTACAACTTCACAATAAGAATGTGTTCTCCTAAAGAATACATGTATAGTTAAATAGAACATTGAGGGAGATAGAATATAAAATTATATGCGATAGAGAGACAGAATACGTATACAGATACACGGAACATTAAGGGAGGAGAAAATACAGTGTTGATGGATATTAAATTGATTTTAAAGTAAACATACTTAATATGGAGCTAATGGATTATTTTTTTTTTTTGATTATTAAGAATTGGCGTACCACTATTTATTTCTTTTTTTATTTCGAGGGCTTCTAAATTGTCCAACCGGAAGTCAAACTTGTTTTTATGGTGGATATTGACCCCCGTGGTATTATTAAAATTAAATTGAGATAAGCGAAACCGGTTGACGTATAATAAATTTCGTGGTTTCATAAAAAGTCATTGTTATTTTATTTCATATAATATGTCAATTCAAAAGTGCACTCCACTGGCTTCTATCCCTGGCTATTCTTGTCCTGTTCCCAGTTATGGGTAGCCTAGTGTTAGAGTCTCTCGTTTCAGTGTTCGTAATCGGGATTTTTTTACCGCGTATTGTGGGTGATTAATCCTACGACGAATCCTCCTCCATTATCCGGGCTCGCAGCAGTGTGGGTAAAATAGTTCCCCATCGCTACTGGTGAAGTTCATATAATTATTAATTAATATTATAATTCAGTTAATTTGGATCGATTTATTTGTCACTCGATCTTTAAGTTTTAAAAAGAACATTAACCTCCTGATATATGTGTAAGATTTGGCAAATAAGCGATAAATTATTCACATTTGACAGATAAATCTATTCGTGTATATGCAACTGATCACAGTCACGTGACGGTTTACCACACAGACTACCAAATATGTAGACATGAACTAACGCAAATTATTTGTTTCAATATTTTCAATTTGGTATCACCCACGTGATCGTTTTGGTACCACTTACGCGATAAAATAACTTCGCGACTTTGTTTAAATATATGATTGGATTGCAACGAAAATTTAAACGCTGACAAAATAATATGTATTAATGTAAAAAATACGTCTTGTTTTCATAAAAATTTAATTTTCAGAATGAATAATTTTACTGTTGCCTAAAAGTGTCATAAACTATCGGATTTATATTTCGATTAAGAATGTGTGTGGAATGCCCTTGTCCCGCAAACAATATTCCAAACCCCTCTCCTATATCCAATGAAACCTCTATCATTTTTGAAGGGACCTGCTAAAATAAACTATAAATGCGGGAATATAGAAAAAAATTACATTCTTACATCATATTCTAAAAATGATGCATATTTCACATGTAAACGAATGCGTTTAAATATAAATAAAATTCGATAGCCGCACAGAAACAAAAAAATAATAAATATGAATTAAATATATTAATTATAAAGATATACATATAAAATCAATTTTATCGAAAAACATTGTTGTCGCGCCACCGGGATTCGAACCTGGATCTCTTCCCTAACCGGGGGAGGTGCTTTATCCAACTAAGCTACAGCGAAATTATTTTTAGCGACAATTTTTCGACCCTATATGTTACCTTTTTGATATTAATACATTTAATCGATCCATCATTTAACAGAGCCGGATAAAGCACCTCCCCCGGTTAAGGAAGAGATCCAGGTTCGAATCCCGGTGGCGCAACAACAATGTTTTTTGATAAAATTGATTTTATATGTATATCTTTATAATTAATACATTTAATTCATATTTAAAATATCACAGACCTATGTTCTGAATAATTACAACTTCACAATAAGAATGTGTTCTCCTAAAAAAAAAAAAAAAATAATAATTAAACTTTGTATAATACATATTAATTAATCATCATTTGGTTATTTTTATATTTTGTATTTTTCGGTCGTTCATGCTTCTGAAAACAAAGATACGATTAAGATAAGATTAGATCTACTATCTCCGTCAATTCAAGAATCACTTGGGCGAGCTGTACAGTTGTCTACAAACAATGAAATATTTCGTTGTTTTAGGCGCATTTCTGTGTCAAATTAAAATAATTTGTTGTCATCCATGCCTTTTTGTTTACGTAATATTTTACGGGTCAAGTTTTCGCACTATGTCAGTTTCGCATATGCCAGTTCCATCACTGTTGACGTAAAACAGAGATCCTCTCTTTCGACCCTTTACCACCGTGGCAGGACTCGCTGTTTAACGTTGATGTGCAGTTAGGCAGGCAATTATAAAACAAGCCACGATTAATGCGCTAAAATGATGCGTAAAGGAACGATCGATACGATGTATTTTTGCGTGTTTTGTATGCAATTAATTCGGGACTGAACGATCGATCGAGATATCACTGTATACACTTTATTTCATTCTATTCATTTGCTGGTGCTGAAGGGTTTATTGATAAGATGAGGAACAATATAAATTGAAATGAAATATTGTACTCCATTCTCTGTCGACAAAATGGAGAGATTTGCGTTATTTTCTCCATATCGCGCCGGTAAAGCTTGACTAACACGATTTGATGTGTCGTGTTGTTTTCGATTTTCACTTGACAAATTTTAGAACTAGTGGGCGTCGATAGAAAGGGGAAGAAAGGGCGCACATCGCCGTATCGCACCAATACTATCCCGTTCTAGAAGTCTCCTGGGATTTCGTTGGCGTACGGTATCTACAAAAAAATAAAGATCTGACTCACCCCACGTTTGGTTTGGTTAGGGTATCTGGCATCTATGATACCCGTGGAGCAGCTGTTTTATGGAAAGATGAAATAAATAAATATTCTTAATGAAACATTCCAGAATCTTATGAGTATTAAATAGCGATGCATACATGGAACATATGTAAAATTAATATTATTATTATTTTTTGTAAGGAAATTATGTTATTATATAGGACGAACACAGTGCTATCCATAGACCACCAAATCATCACTTTGGTACCACTTACGTAATCAAATAGCTCCGCGACTTTTAAAAAAAATATATGACTCGATTTGGAACGAAAATTTGAACGCTGACAATATAATATGCATTAATGTAAAAAATACGTCTTGTTTACACAAACATTTAATTTTCGAATAGTAAATACATTTACTGTTGCATAAATGTGTCATAAACTATCGGATTTATGTTTCCACCAAAAATGTGTGTAGTATGCCCCTCGTCTCGCAACTAATGTTCCAAACCCCTCTCCTATATGTATACTTTATTTCATGTCTATTCATTTATTGGTCTGTGGTGATATCCTAGATTGGAACGATTATTGAATTTTATACTTCCTTTTTACAAGGTGAGCATCATCTTGTCACCGAAAGCCAATTACCAAACAAAAGCGAAAATTACCAAGCGATGAATGTTACTTTATATAGCTCATGTTAATGTCATTTTAAAGTGCATTTTGGTAGTATCACTTTTATTATTAATTTCAAAACGGGTTGATAAGCAGAAGAAACTGTTAGTAAACGTGCGTACCATTAATTCTTTCTACCCTGAATTATTAAATTTTAGTGCCTAGCGACTGTACATTTTTTGTAGTATTCTACAAACATTTAGGTACATAAATATTAATTATAATTTGTGGTACTTACATGACGTACACAACAGAAATAAAGCATAGTACAAAAAATACGAAAGAAATATTCTAAAACATTAAAAGAATAGTTGAAAATTTAAGAAAAAAAAGTTAAAATAATTATTAACAAGTAATACAAGCGCGACAAACCTAACCTTGTACAAGCCATGCCATGTTAGTAGTCTTAATAAATTGAGTATATACTATTATTTACGTAGACTTAGTAGTATCGTCAGAGAACTGATATCGCAGTAAGATATATGACTAGATAAAGTTGATAGTACTTTAATGTACCGTCAGAGTAGAAAGGGTTAAGGAATATGCGCTACAGTGGTGGTCTTAAAAAAATCGTGCTGGGGACGCGAGCCTTGAAGATGAAGAAGGTCGTGAGCGTTAAAGGTGACAATTGAATCAGAACTACGCACATAAATTCGAAAGTTGCACAGTCACAGTTCTAAACCATTTAAAATTTAAAAAAACCTTTGCGAAATGGGTGCCGCACGAACTGAATAAAAACAAACAAATTCACCTATACGAAATTTGTTCTACACTGTGGGCTATGAAACATTACCTCATCCACCATACTCACCAGACATCTCCCCAACATATTACTTGTTTAAGAATTTCAATAAATTCTTACTGGTTAAGGGTCTTTAATAGCCAAGCGGCTGCCGAAAGTGCACTTCGAAATTTTGTAAACTCCGGAATTTTACACCGCTGGAATAAACAAACTAGTAATTAATTTTAAAAAATGTGTCAATTCTAATGGTGCTGATTTCGATTAGTAAAGTAATATAATGGATATAGTATCCAATATATATATATATATTTAAAAATGTTGAAATTTGTACGATATTTCCAAATGGCCAAAGTTGCCTACGAGGGAAGGAGAATTGTTAGCCTGAAAAGTATTTTATTTTTCGGCGTAAGTGCCTTCGCCGCAGTATTTGATTTTGTACATCGCAGGGCGTCGCAATTAAATTTGAATAAATTTCCCCGCTTCATCGCCGCCGCTGTGAGCATGTAATTTTCTTTAAATTCCTTCAGGATATATCTTGTGACTTTTGTGAAATAAAAATGGGAATTCGGCGGGATATAAGGATAATGGGAGAGAAATTAAACCCGGGGCGGCGCTTTCTCCTGATTTAACTTGCATACGGATGGAAAATTTCATACTTTCGTACGTCCCGGAGACGCCGGTTACTGTGATCAAATTTGTAGTTGTACTTTTTAATACGAAACGCGGCGACGCGACATCCGGAAACTATATTAATAGTCGTCGTAGGGTGTATATTATAAAGACTGTTTTCTTTTATTTGGTGAGCAAAAAAATAGAAAAAAAAAACAAAAATGAAAAATGTATAACTTAAAAAATAATACACGTTTCCATATCTACTTATTTTTCTTTGTAAAAAAATATATGGTGCAATAATTTGTAGGCAAATAATATGAAAAATAAATGATGCGTCATGTCCAGTCTCTGTAAAAATTTGAAAATGAATATATTAATTAACATAAAAATTGTTCGGTTACTAAAGTGCAATGACAACCGTAATTTTAAAATATGATATTTTCAGGAAGACACGTTTATGACAACGAGCATTAAAATGATGTGTTCGATCTTTATAATATATTTATGGATCGAATTGTTAGTGTGTGTAAATTACCTTCCTGCTGTGTGGCGCTGATATTTGTTTGTGTGTAATCGGTTTCTCGCTACCGTGTGAACCGGTTTAGTACTGTACATCTTGCCATTGTGCATGGCGAACTTGTATGTCCAAGTGTATTTTGTGCTTAACAACCTGGAGCTCGAAGACCTGAGAATCCAGTGGAAGAAGATCCAGATACCGAAAGGAGCGTTTTACAGGTGGGTCGTGTTTACTGGTTTTGGGTGGTTCTTCAGTCGCCGTGTGTTCCTTATTCCTGTCCTTTTCTCTAATTCCTTCCACCCTTAATTCCCTACCCCCGTGTTCATACATTATGAAACATTCTATATGGCTATAAAATGTTAAATTTGTGTTATAGGTGAAAATGGTTAGAGTCCTCACTTTACGAATCAGCACAATAAAATTAATCTTCTTACGGCGTGAAATAAAATCGATACATTTATGGATTGTTTTATGAAGGTATCTAATTATTAATATTTCTTCGTATATATCTCAAGTATTTGAAAATTAAACTATGTCAGCTCATCTATGTCATCATGGATCTAAAATGCATATTTAAAACAAGCTTGTGATCTTAAAAACTTTTTCGTAACCTTAACGGTTTTCACACGTATTTGATAGTGAGGATTCCGTACGAATGTTGCAGATTCCAAATCACTGCGAACTAAAGTTTTTACACAATCTTGAATGGTTTACTATTTTACACTCTTTTTAAGGTATTCCCTTGATGTGACAATAAAAGCTGAGTCGTGAGTTAAAATATATTCCAAGATCTTACTTACTTTCTTTTTTTCTTTCTTTCTTAAAACACCGTTTCTCCGTAAGAGTAGGCAGAGTGTATAGAACGCCACACTCTTGCAAGATCCAAGATCATGAATCAAAAAATGTACCTATTTAAGGAAAATCGTTATCATATTATTTAAATATATTACACATTAATTTGAATATTTCACAGTTATCATTTATTATGTTCCAGGCCGATGTTGTTTTTGAATAACTAAAAAATAAAACAAAATTTTTTAATTTAGTTTTTATTTATCGATTATTTAGTTTATTACAATTATGTGTAGAATATGACATCGACCAAATAGCACAAATGCGTGCTCTTTTAAGCACATTTTTCATAACATTCTCGCACATTTCGCGTGTCATTTCAGCATTTTCATTTCAAATATTGTACTGTACCATCGAAATTGTCGTTGGCTTATTGCAGTAAATCTTTCCTTTCAAGTTACTCTTACGAAAATAGTCGGGGGTCGTCAAAGCAGGTGATCGAGGAGCCCAGTCGATATCACTACTTTTCGACATTATGCGGCCGGGAAAAATTTCTCGGGCTGTGTGTGAGGTGGCTCCATCCTGTTGAAACCACATGTATTGTAGGCCCAATTGATCCAATTTGGCCACCAAGAAGTTTTCTAACATGTGACGATAGCGATCACCATTAATGGTCACAGGATTGCCATTTTTATTTAGATAAAATGTTTTAATGACATCAACATGTTGTTGAGGCATTATATGTTCCATAATAAATTGTTATCAACTAATCTCTACGACTACCGAATGCGAACTGATAAATGTTTGCTAAACCAAAATGGTAGACAAGGAAAATCGACCGGGAACATAACAAAATACATCCTGTACATCCAATAAAATATTTAAACGTCAATTGAACCGCATCTAACTGATAATTATTTTCATTAAAATGAATGAAATGCATATTAAAACAATTTTAATTACGGAGTTATTAACTACTGCGACATCTGTGTAAGGTGCTGCTAGTTTTTTAATTTCGATGTAAAAAATACTGCAAGTCCATTGTTTAATGTATTATAATAACTCTCACATTTGATCTTAATTATATCATTTTATTTACATGTATGAAAATTGTTTCGCTAACGCGTACCACGAAAAATGAATGATGTGTTAGAATAATACTTTTTACTTCATTATAATTTCTAAGTAGAAATTGTTGATAATCTGTTGGAATGTTTCATTATTTTTTTTTAATAAACCCTCCAGTATGTACTATGTTAACAGTGGCGTGCAGTTGGCACAAACTTAGGTTTTGCTGTTACCGACAATGGTAACTGAGTATACAATAGGTAGGTATACTTACTACGTATCAAAAAAAAAATTGATTTTTTTTAATTTCGTGAACGATGAATTCTATCATTTTCAAAATAGACTATAATTGTAAGTTTATTATATTTAAATAGGCAAATTCTTTTATTGCTCGATACCGTACTTTGTTTTCGATTTCGCTTAAAATATTTTCAACGATTCCTTCTTCCGACAACGGATTTAAAATGTTTTATTAACAGTGTTCAAAAACATTAATTTAATTAACTAGTTTTACAAATTAGCATAGCCGAAACTCATAAGAAAACTAATTGTATTTTGACATTTAATTTAATATTGGTAATAATCTAACTTAATAATATCCTGAAAAATGCAAATTCGCTCGCTTGACAGATGATAAATAACCTATAAATTTTATCTATGCAAACACCGAAATATGGAATCATAGTTTGGAATACACTAAGAACACAATACGTTTAGTCTGTCAAGTAAAACAAATATGTCGAAATGTTATTCTCCGCAGTTTTCAGTAATGATTAATCCCTTTTGAAAACGGTAGCCTTAAGCACAAATTGTTTAAAAAATGCAGAAAATCTGCAAACGTTAAGATGCCGACATAGGTTCATTAAAAAAATATTTTGTTTAGTACAATTTTCCTGAGGATTGAAAAAACAAGTTAGGTTCATTAAAGTCATAAGTGTTACCAAATCGCGGAGCCGAATGCACATTATAAATGGTTCGCAAATAACCCACGGCTAGATGTGGGTTACGTCATAGACAAGGTTACACTAATTCAGATAATAACGGATAGAATTTTATAGGGTTCCTTCATAATATAAAGATTATTTAATTTCTCAGAATTTTTAGTAATACGCAGCTTTTTTGCTTATATGCAATACACGCCCCTGTATATTAGTATCCTTTTTCAAATTTATAAATATGTTTTCCACATTTTATAACATATTTCAATATTCAGGTAACGTCTATCTATGTCATTTGTATTGTACAGCAGTCAATTAGCGCACTCGGGCTTGCTGCTGTTATAACGAATCTTCACACAATTAATGGTTCAAAAATTTATAAAATAATATTCAGCAAATATTCACAACTCGGAACTTTAGATGCATCATTTATAAATGTGCAAATACACACATTTTATAGGTCAGAATAACAAGAGAATTAATTGACATTATTCCGTGTATTTTTCAAATCGGTGAGACTTGTTAATGTCCGCCAACCGTTCGTTCGTTATTCATTTGCTAATTTGAAATAATGAGAAGACTGACATGAGTTTGTACGAGAAAATAAATAATAGATTGTGGCAATTTTATTAAATTTATTGCGCGCCAAATGGCGAGATTTATTTTAATTCTCATTTAGATGTCAACGGTTACAAAACTATAATTTCCCTTATATTTTTATATTTTTAGTACAAGGTTTTTTTACATAGAGGCGTAGTGTTTATTGTGAAATATTAAATGGAAGACCTTACTTCTAAAGAAAGACCATTAAAGTGTTCTTTGTAGGTACTAATGGTATTATAATGTAATGGGAATATTGATGTGTTGGTCTTTTTATTACATTCTCCTGACTTATTATATATTACTTTTAAATCGCTTTTGTGTGGGTACTGCTCAGAGGAGTAGACACGGGCGACAGCATGCAGGAGCTTTGTCCTTGGAAATTTAGTCACAATGGATCACTTCACGGGGGAACAACTCGCTTTCTATGTAAAACAGTTTTACATAAATAACGATTCATATGGGATTGTTCTGCATGGGTAAAAAATAAATTTTGCATTTTTGAAAGTTTATTAAAAAATAATTACAGGTCGTATGATAATGAATGTTTATTTCACTGAAAGTGCACAATTTGAAAAATCATGTAATATCATAAAAATAATATATTCTAAATGTCCACCGTCCCGCCGCTGGCATTCCTCGAATCTGGCACCTAGGTTTTGAAAAATTATTACACAAAGCGCGTGGATGTTGGCTATCTCTTGACGAATATTCGCCTTAGTGTGGTTATTGTGGTTGATTTATCATTTATTATTATTTAAGTTGATTTTGGTATCACCGTAGCAGCAGAACGCTTGCAAGTCGTGAACCCTGGATCTTCTCATTAAGACTCGTTAACTCGTGCGACAACCTCTTCACTTCTCCTGCTCCATAGCCGTCTGATTTTCTTCTTATTTAGCGTTGTACCGGTCTTCTAGAACTGCTTGAGTCACAATTTAATTAAATTAACACTCGGACATTGATTCACACTGTGTAAACGGTAGTGAGCGCGAAGCAGGCGCCGAACAATCACATAAAAATCGTTATTTTTGTAAAACTATTTTACGCAGAACGCGAGTTATTTGCGACTAAATTTCGAAGAACCAAACTCCCGCGCGCTGTCGCCCGCGTGCCCCTTCTTCGCGCAGTTCCCGCGCAGAAGTGATTTAAGAAGTGCAATAACTTATGGCCCATTCTGTACTATATAAAAATATTATACTCCTAATTATTATAATGTACATAATTTAAACGATTTCTTTATCGAAACATAAATTTATTTTATAGGAGGGTAGCACTTCAAAAATAATCTGAAAATAATAAACACTACGTTAAACGTACGTAACTGATATATTTATAAATAAAAAAAGATATACATTTATATGAATTTAAATTCAGAGTACAGTATCGTGTATGGAGATATACATACTGTAAGTATTATACTGATAAAGGTAGCACTGTCAGCCGCAGATGGGCTACCTGAGAAATCGGTAAGTACCACAATTTGCCAGTACAAGCGAATGGGAACTCAGTAAATCCACTGAATCTAACATTCAATTATATGTAAATGTATGATTTTATTATTGAAAGTGTCCTTCGTAAAGAGACTTTAACTGATTTGAATGACCAAGTTTTTGCCTCTTTCTCTTCTCTTTTCCACATTTTTTTAAGGGGTTACTTTTAATACCGATCCATATTATTGTATTTTAAACGAAAAAAAAGGTTTATGTTATACTGTTGTTAAGGCTGTTTTTTTAAGAGGTTTGTTTTTCGAATTGGCAACACTTTTTCCATCGACAGCTAACAGCCGATTTGTGCTCAGTTTGGTTTGCTATTTCACAATGGATAGATTTACGCCAGAACAACGCTTGCAATTGTGCAAATGTATTTCGAAAATCGTGGTTCAGTTCGTGAAACTTACCGTGCGCTTCGTCCATTTTACGGTCGATATAATCGTCCATTCATGCAAGTAATTCGAATATCCATGGATCCTTTTTGTACCATGCATACTTTCATTGATAATACCCATCTGCAGAGACGTCGTACAGTGCGCACCGATGAAGCTGTTGCTGAGTGAGTCGATTCGCCATCGTGCACAGCAATTGAAGCTGTATCCATTCACTTTATGGAAGATTTTGCGGAACAATCTTAGTTTACGAGCTTACGAGATCCAGCTCGTGTAAAAATTGAAGCCACGCGAACAAAAAGTGGTGGCAAATTGGACTTCCGAATTGCGCATTATTTGAGCCAGCCGCGGTGCCCATATGCGCGAAATCATATTTAAGCACTAATACCATAAAATTATCTTTCCAATAAAGCCAATATTAAGGCCATTACCATGATTTTTATGTGTTTTATTTCATTTTAAAGTTCTATACCTCTAAAAAAAACATCCTATATATTATATTATATCATATATCAGAAAATATATATACATACTTGGTTATTTAAAAAAATCTTTTATACTTATATAATATAATAATAATACTGTAACACTAATGACACTAGTGACGTGCTTGTGGTGTATTAATTACGATACTCGCCTCGCGATATAGTGGCTGGGGGTTCGAGCCTCGTTCCAGTTAGTCTTATTTTCATAGCATACGTATTGAGATCAATTTGAAAATATTAAGAGTATAGATATGACACGTATTCCATGTACGCAACTCTATTCAAAAAATAAAAAAACTACACAGAAATAAATTATTAAAACAAATTTTAATTAATTTACAAGTGTGTATTACAAGTGTCTGGAGTTTTTGAAGGAATACTTCCAATAAATTCGTTTTTTCAGTGTGCTTGAAAATTCCCTTACTATGAAAAGTTGTAAAACTATATAATATATACTACTTATATATAAACTTAATGCAAACATTCCTAAGATAAAATTCTGTAATTAAAATATTTAAAACCATTAATTTTGCACATAGTTTTTATTTTTTGATGATTAAAAAATGCTTAGAATTTTGTATAAACAGCTGATTTCAAAGAACAATAAGAGAGACCACCCACTGCGCCGACACCGAACTCTTTACTGTTTATAGTTAAAATTTCTGTAGAAAAGATTTCAGATTTTTTCACAAAATTTAACCTAATTTTTTTTTTTTTTTGCAAGGTATCACATATATTATTATACCTCACGTATAAAATATATAAATATTAACCTTGTATAGCGTTATATAGTCTAACAAAATATTACCACCGTTACAATTACTAAACATTACCAAACAAACAAATTACACCGAAAACATAATCATAATCAAAAAATAATCTTTCAAAATTCGTTTAATACAAAAAAATATTTCGGTCCCGTGGCTTCTTCTTAAATGATTTCTATTATTAAAATTTTAATTTGCAACTGAAAGAATTTTTCTGAAATTAAAGCAGTATAATTAATTAAACATAGCCACGGTATCACTTGACTCAGACCTTTTACAACATGCCTGATTCAGCAGCAAAAAGTTTTTTTTGAACCGCATTTGAAAATATTTTTGGAAATAAACTACATTTATTTATAATAACTTGAAAACGCTATATTTTTGAGTTACTTTTTGTCGACTTATGTATAGGAAAATATTCTGAAAATAATAAGTTTATAAACAAGAGCAAATCATTTGTATTGTGTATTGCCTGTTCACGCCTTATAAACCTAGCTACCTAAAATTCACACTCTACAGCCATATAGTGCTGAAGCGCACCGACCAATAGCAGATGTCAATACATCGTGACGGACGAGTCCTAAAAATAGCGAAGGCCAGCCACTTTTCCGCAGACCGTTCTTTCGATAACACCTCAAGCGAGCGATTCCAATCTTACATTTTATTCGCGTAATTATACTCGCTTTATACTCGTAGTACTTGAAATTGAAAATCGTTTGTAAGTTTTGTTTTATTTAAATACTTTGCTCTAGACACAGCATAAATACTCACACACACATTAATATACACTGCGACATGCACCCACACGTGTGAGACATTGAAGAGAGTTAGGGTCTTCAGTCTCACCATGTACAAAACCTTTTGATCAGAATCGCATAACCTACAAACGTCGGTCACTCTATCTGAGTAACTCGATAATTCAGATCACATTTATCGATCACAATTCGTTATATAACAACAACCCTACAGTATCAAAAGTAGAAACATTATTAATGATATATTTTCTTCCTCGAATTAAAATAAGTGAAGAGTTGTCTTACAACAGCAGTTACCTGCCCGACATTAGGTACATTTCTTATATTACAAGTTATTTTACTGTCAGCTGGAGTCTGTCCTTTAGTCAACGCTGTCACCTTTTATGTAAATAAATGTTACCTCTCACCTGAGCGTGACGACTGAAGTGAATAATTGTCTGTTAAGACGTAGTTTTCCGACTTTAGTATTGGTATTCTCTTTCAACAGAACGGTACTTACTAGTGGCGTGCAGTAAGTATAGATTTAGGTATTATACAATCATATATAATATGTGTAATACAATATATGTACTTCCGTTTAACCAACGTCTATAGATAAAATAAATCCGTCGTTTATATGACCCTACTGTGTATTTATTTATAATTTTAGAGTACTATTAATAGTGTTTTTTAAGTTTAAGTTTTAACGTAAAATAATACTTTCTTACCCATATAAAAATGTATGGACATTTTTAAGAACACTTTCTATGACTGAACATGATTAATTTATTGTTTGAAAATCCTTCACGTAATAACTAAAGGAAATAATTATTTTTATTAAAGGTTGACGCAGGAAATAGTTCTGCCAATTGCTTTTGGTTTTTCCCAAATCAAAAACAAATTCATGCACCTCGAACGTAAATATCGACCATGAATTCATCATGTTAAAAACAGTAAGATAGTAAAATTCGCGAATTAGTAAAAGAGAAAGTAGACACTTCAATGATTTGCATGCTGTTATACGCTTTTCTAATGTTATTCTGTTAAACAACAGTATAATTAATGACTCCATACAAAACGGATCAACCGAAAGGATTTTTCAATTCAGTAAATAGCTATTTATATGACTCGAGTAATTCACTAGCTTAAAGACAGAATAGAGTAATATGAATAGCTCAATGCGGCGAATACAAAAGAGCGCCATGAGTACAGCAGTGAATTGTCGTGGTAGTTTTTATAACTAAGTAATTAAAGTCTCCACAGATACACAGACGGCGCTAATTGTAAAATAATGTTTTCGTTTATGTTAATCCAATCATTTAATTTATATTCGTTTCCCAGAATTTTTAGTAATGCACAGCTTTTTTACTTGTATGCACTGCACGCCCCTGGTAATCGCAGTATATTAAAGTTTCCCATATTTAAATCACAATTTACATTTTAATCAAGATATGATATGTCGCATGATGACACAACTGGTGCCAGTTACTTTCAAATCATTTTTATAGTGTAGCTCATACATCAACCCGTTTTTATAGTGTTTTTCTTTTCGGTAGTAATTTGATTCTTGTGAGCACCACTGAAGAATAGGAAAGAAAATAATATAAATCAGATCAAAAATCTGAGCAAGTATCCCATTTAAAGTTACGCTTCCTCTAAGCGATAGGTAAAGGAAGGAACATATCGTAACATTTAATTGAAACTTTTCTCGATATGGTTACGAGCAAATTGCTCGAATATTTTTATTGTAGAAAGGAAAAACTGGGATTTTTTGAAAAGATAAACGTCAAAGGTACGTACTCTAGATTTTTTATGATACAGAGTATTGCTCGCAATGCGAAAATGTTGGAAATCCTTGGTTAGTCCTTCGAATATTCAAGAATACCGCCCTTATCTGCGCTATACCAGCACTATTATATATAAATGTTTCCACAACAATTGATATTTAAAAGTTGTTGCCGCCCTTTATGAAACTGAAACTACAGAGAGATCACTTGGCTAACCCTATATCGAGTCATTTATGTATTGAAATGTTTTCAAAGCGGATTAAGAGTTTTTTTAGCTGTATGATCAGAAATTTACAATCCGTAAAATAATTAATGAAGTTTCTTGGGGCTAAAATTCAACACATGACCGACCTCTCGGAGGAAAATAATATAATATAATGGGAGGGATAAAGATATCAGATGAAACCAAAAATAACAATACCTTACGTGCTCTATTGATACTGCCGAACAAACGAAAAAAAGGGACTTCAGATCCCTTTACTATATTTGAAATAACCGATATTTTGACTGCTGCATAATATTCATATTTCACAATGGTATTGATTATTCACAACCTCCATAATAAATTTTCAAAAATTTCACACGACACTTTTTCATATATATTTTGTTACTAACTAACTTACAATCATGCCGTTTCTCCGCGGGGGTAGGCAGAGACGATAGAGCGTCACCCTCCTCTGTCCTGACACAAAATTCTCGCCTCATCCACATTCATACATCTTCTCATACAAGCTCGCCGATTGTTGAGGCTTCTAACAGAACCGTCTTTCATTATCTGGTTTACCTAGTTGTGCCAAGTTTTTCGCGGACGTCCTCTATTTCTGGTGCAATAAAAACTTGCGTCACATATCTTTCTTACCATTCTCTCCTCATTCATCCGTTCCATATGACCAAACCACTTAAGTGACCCTTTCTTAATTTTACTCACTATACTAACATCAGCTTTATATTCTTTTTTTATTTCTTCATTCTTTACTCTGTCATAAATAGGTTTGCCACATATACGTCTAAGTGATCTCATTTCCACTGCATTCAGTCTGCTTTCTTTCCTCTTCTGCCAGCCCCAGGCCTCACTTCCGTATATCAGTATCGGTACCAAGATTCCATTGTGCATCGCTAGACTTGCTTCGGTTGATAAATTCCGTTAGATATAATTCCATTCAAAGCGCCGTTCACTTTATTCCCTGCAGTCACCCTCCTTTCGATATCATTCTCAGTCTTTCCGTTTATTTTAAACATACTTCCCAAATTAACAAACTCATCTACTTGTTCCAAACATTCATTACCTACAGGTATTTTGCACGGTGTCTTACTTTTTTAATATTTATCATAAGGTCGCTTTCCTTGTGTATATCGTACATTCTATTCACTAGACTATGTAGTTCTTGTTCATTATTTCCTATTAGTACTGCATCATCGGCGTACAATAAACAGCATACAATCAAATCGCCCATTTTTGCTCCTACATTCATACATTCCAGTTCTTTCACACAATTATCCATATACAAGTTGAACAGCCATCGAGACATTACACATTATATATTTTATAAAGTGCTAAAATTTATTTGTATGTATGTATGTATATTATCTTAACACTTTTCTTCATTTTACTAATTCAGAATGAAATACTGGTGACATCTATGATTTATAAAATACATTTGCTTTAATTTTTTTAATTATTTTAATTTTAACGGATCATCCATGTCAATTTTTCTGTGAAAACAATTTAGTTATTGTAATCGCAATGACTGGTGGTGTAGTATATGAACTACATATATCATGAGAAACTAAAGGCGAAAAGTAAATACGTGTTTTCTAATTATGGTAACCTGAGACATTTTTTACATTTTGTCTCATGTATCCTAGTGGCGAGTTAAGGGAAAGAAGATGACACAAGTTAACCGGTAGTTGAAAATTACCATTGACGAGATTACTGTAAAAAAAATTGTAATTCGCAATAGACAAGCAAAAAAGATATGGTGAAGGGTGTGAAAAAAATGTCCCTCTATCATCGTTATTTTCTACTTCTTGCTTGAAATCATATAAAAGCAAAATAAATCATGGTATAAACGTAAAATAAATTTATTGGAAGTAATAAAACGAAAAGAATAAACGTAAAAACAAACTTTATTTTAACTTTTTTTACAAAATATTGTATTTCTTCCTATCCGGGGAAATGTGTTAACCGATTATGCTACACCAACACAGTACGTTGATGACAAAATTTCAAACTTATATGTTGCACTTAATCCTCTTTAGCTTTTACTCCCGCGAATGGTTGAGGCCCATTTTCAACCTCTCCGAGAGTCCTCTCAAAGGTCGTCTTGCTCAGCTGCCCGCCAGAATCGGATTCTCGTTCCTGATACGTCAACTTACACAGCCAATCACCGCTCGTGTCATTGGTCGGTAAAACAGGTTGCCCAGGCGTCGGCGCAGATTAAAACATCACAATATATTGTAATGAATACTTTAAGGTGAAAACATTATTATAATAATTGCTATAAGTAAATTAAAAAATAAACATTCAAATTAAAAACTTTTGATTTAAAATACGATTCTGTTATCTCCCTTTTTCGTTGCGTGACACCGTTATCAGTATTAATAATATGTATTAATATAATGTAATATATTATCAGTATTAATATAATGTAATATATTATCAGCATATTTTCATTATCAGTGCGTACCTATATTAAATCTATTTAAGTTAAAAAGTTTTACTTAATTAAAGAATTTTTACAAAACATTTGTTATTTCACACATTCCGAGTTGTTAAGCGAGTTACAAAGACAGAGTTATGAATAGTTGACCCATTTTATAATCATTAAATTATGATGCTCGGGTTGCCATTTTCAATCACAATCATCCCAGTAACTAATATCCCGGTTGTGTGTTATGAATGTAAGTTGTCTCGATGTTATTTTGATAATAAATCATACTGAATCATGATTCACTCTGATGCAACGAGAGACGTCATATCAAATAATTGAATTTGTGTATTTATTCAATATTCCACATTCTGCATATTGGCGGGAAACGAACGCCATTCCTTTGTTCATAAATAATTTTCTTTGCCATTCCTGTTAGCTTTGTCGCATTGATTGGTATTTTGTATAAATAGCCGGTAAAAAGAACTTTAATTTTAAATATGAATTAAATATATTAATTAGAAAGATATACATATAAAATCAATTCTATCGAAAAATATTGTTGCTGCGCCACCGGGATTCGAACCTGGATCTCTTTCCTAACCGGGGAACGTGCATTATCCAACTATGCTACAGCGACAATATTTTTAGCGACAATTATATAGGTTCGAAAATTGTCGCTAAAAATATTGTCACTGTAGCATAGTTGAATAATGCACTTTTCCCGGTTAGGAATGAGATCCAGGTTCGAATCCCGGTGGCGCAACAACAATATTTTTCGATAGAATTGATTTTATATGTATATCTTTCTAATTAATATATTTAATTCATATTTAAAATATCACAGACCTATGTTCTGAATAATTACAACTTCACAATAAGAATGTGTTCTCCTAAGAACTTTAATTAATTAAATTTAATAAAAAAAATTTTTTTCCTCTAAATTATTCACATTTAAAAAAAATCAAATCAGCTTAACCTTGCAAAAATTCAAGACACCAAGTTTTTTGAATCGTTAAACAGTTTAAATATGTGGGAACGAACGTGACAAGGAATAATGATATCCAACAATAAATAAATAGCAGGATAAAATCAGAAACGCTTGTTACTTTGGTTTGTGGAAATTGCTGTCGTCGAGACTGTTGTCGCAACATTTTAAGATTGTTTTGTGTATAACACTGATACAACCAATCGCTTAACATAAGTGGGGGCAATAAATCAGGTTGCAGGTCTTCGAAAATAAAGTATCGCGTAAAATTTACAACCCAATACATAATAACCTAACCGAAGAAAGGAGAATGTTAAAGAACGTGGAAATTCGGGAACGCTATGCCCAGTGGCGTAGTCCTAAAATAAATGGGAAGCGTTCCGATATTTCAGCTACTAAATAAAAATAACGTTTGTTATCTTTTCTCCGACATAGTGAGGTATTTTTTCGTATATTAATTAATACACTAGTGGCTCTCTCACAAAAATCAGTCCACAAATAATAACGAAAAAGAGAAAAATTCTTAGAAAAATAAAATGATTTAACACAAACAAGTAGTACTTACACAAAAATCTTGTTGAATTCATAAAAAAACACACAAGACTGATAAAACTATGTGGGTGATGATAAATCAACTCCCCAAATTCAACTGAATATTTAAGTTTTCAATTTTAGCTCATTTAGGTTCGACATAATAAAATGTGAAAGTATATTTTGAATGAAATATATCTGTTGGTATTTATAGACACGGCCACACCACTATTCCTGAACTGTATGCACACACACACACACACACACACACAGACAACACACACACAACACCCACACACACACACGTGTGTTGTTACTAAACAATGTTATGGTTTTTGTTGGTTCATGATTTTTTCTAACAAATCGTGCCGGAACGCGTTCCGGCTCCACTGCACTAATGGGTATGCCTCTCCAGATATATATTGAGGCTGCAGTGGGTGGGTCATATAGCGGAGAGTAGACGAGTCCTGTAACACGAACAAAATCAAGACGAGTAATGTCTAGACGGATCTTCAAGAGGTGGGCATGCGAGCAACAGACTGGATTTCATGGTTTGACTGGCGCTCTGTAGTGCTTTGTTGTTTTTTCTTACATATGGTATAGAAAAAATGCATATAGTGTAGTTATTAATTTAAGTACATTTAGTCATTATAATTTTGATGAAATCGCATCCATGAACTAAAATTAATATGACACAATAAAATTGATGCAATGAAATTTTATCTATTTTTAAATTACCATTGTTCCATTTCCATTTATATTACAGAAAAATACACCAAAAACTCAATACATCCGAAAGTCTCAATCCGAGCGATTGTCTAGAACAGTGATGGCGAACCTTTTGGGCTCGGCGTGTCAAAATTTTAGAAAATCTAACTTAACTATTTATTTGTATAGTATTTCATTTGATGTCAATTAATTAATTGTTCATTTCAATTATTTGTTTTTTTCACATACATATGTAATAAATTTGAACCTTGTTGTCGGGTAGACGTCTAACTGTCATGAGTCATACACGCTTCGCGACAAAAGGTCGAAACACGACGTTTTACGACCATGTACGTCATACACAGGCGCAGTGATACGATAAAAAATCAGCTAGCCAATGTCCACTTGTAAATATTTTTTTATAAATTCGACATTAGATATACATACTTTATATTTGATTTTTTGATTGTCTGTTATTTCTTTTATGATATAAAACATAAGTTTATAAAAATCAACGCGTGGGTCATTTAAAAAGCCTGCCTGGGTCAGTGTTTGACCAGCGGGTCATAGGTTCGCCATCACTAACAGGAAATTAATATGTATTTTAGACCGAGTTTTCGCGGTGGCGATCTGTGTTGAGCTTAGATTTATATTTATTCTTAATACCTATTATAATAAAAATTACATCCTCATTTAGTGAGAGCAAACTTGTGCCAAAAATAAACAAAACTTTTTCAAAAAGATTTCATTTGTTTCTAGTACATTAAAATATACAACGGTGTAAATACAAACCCGAAAATTGTAACGAAGCCATGAATATTTTACAATAAAAATGAATTTTTGCATCCACGAAAAAGGAAGAAATATGCCCAAAACCTTCTAAAAATCCAAACATAGCGTAAGAATTACTGCAACAGGAGGAATATATTGAACATTACATACTATTTTGTATTCATTTCCACCTTTAATATTAATTAGAGTTATTTAACTGAATCACGGTTAAATATTTATATACAAATTAAATGTATCAATTAGAGAAATATACAGATAAAATTAATTTATCGAAAAAATATTTTAGTTGCCACCGGGATTCGATCCATGAACTTTTCCTATCCGCGAAAATGCGCTAACCATTACACCACGTCAACCTAGTAAGTTAACGACAAATTTTTCGAACGTATACGCTGCAGCTCTTTCAAATTTTTACATCTATTGTTCGATTTTTCTAAGCTTACATATTTTATTACGACATGACACACTCTATCTGAGATGCTCGATATGTTTAATTGTTTTCATGTACGAATGATTATTGGCAGTCATCATTCATGCACTTCGATTTTGAAAGGTTTTCATATGTTACTAGTCCTGGCTATATTGACAAGGCTCAGCTCCATAAAATTCCAAACAGTGTTGCAGAAGTCAACGCAATTAGAGACTTCAAAATATTACGTGTTACGCATCAAAATATTATGCAAGTCGATCGCGAGAACGATCCCGCTCCAACTAGATGACCTTGTAACTTTTAAGTAATGTGATCAGCTTATCGTTATTCACAAAATCTGTCAGTTAAAAATAATGAAAGTGATACTGAAGGGGCGATAACTTGAATTTGATGGGTCAGGGCGGTCAACCTTTTTAGAAATAGGATACACGAATATTGAGGATGAAGGTAACGTATGCATAATTGTATTTTTACTAAATTTTACGAGAAATATTATTCATGAGTGAAACATGATCGTGCAAATATTTTGAAACAGTATTATATGTCAAATAATGAAGTTACGAGAATAATAACAACCTATTTAACTTTATGAAATTTTGGAGAATTACTTGAAATTGTGTTTATTTAAATTAATGAAATTATATCAGAAGGATTGAACGGGAGAGGTAATCCGCCACTACGTCGGAGTACCGTTGTGCGTTCATGTAGATCGTGTTGTGTATTATGGTTATGTATTAAGGTAGGCAGGTAATAATGAATAGTGTTTTGACAGAAACGCATACTTACAGGTTTCACTGAATTTATTAGCGCAAGGTTACAAAAGTAGCTAGACTATTTATTGGATTTTTTAGCGGACGTTGGTGTCTGTCTGTTCGAAGCCCGCAGCGGTCAGTCACTTAGCCTATCCACTTAGTGCATTACAGTTCCGCAGTAGTAGCTAGGTATTGCTGCTATCGGGCGCGTTTAAATGTTCTACAGGGTGCATTCGGAACCAAGCCTCGATCACCACAAGATATTATTATATTTACATATTAAATAATTATGGTATTAGCGAGATTAAACAGACAAACTCCTCTGAACTGCTCTAATTAAAAACTGCCTCAATTTCAATGAAAAACTCATATTCATCTAAATGACATTTTTCTGTTTTTAGAAATAAAAAAATCTATTTAATTGAGTTAACATAAATATGTATATGAAAACACGGAATATAATTTGAGTAAAATGGATTTACTGGTGTATTTAAACTTCCCCTATATTTAGAAAAATTATAATTATAATTAATTTAGTCAAATTTATAAATATGCTCCATTAATCGGGAAATTTCAAATACAGTCATATATTTATGCACATACTGATATTTCTGTTAGATTATTTTTTCGTGGGTCTTTATTGTCATAGCCAACACTTCGGGCCTTATTACAGTGTACATCATCAGGGCTAATGTGCATCACATACATAGGCTACGACAAAAATAAGCCAGAAGAAAAAATTGAAATTATGCACTTTTGTTTATGACCACTTCTTCTTAACCTTTTAACTGCCAACTACATTTAAAATGGAAGACATCACATAGGGTAAGATTAGGCTTTAAGGGTCTTGACTTATCTATCAATAGCTGGGATTTGTCGTTCACAGATGGCAAAATGATTTGATTTCAAAATATGACTTTAATACCTGTAAGTTTTCACGGTCCAAAAGAGCGTATTAACGCGTTCATAGCATTTAAAAGGTTAATAATCCTTAGATGTTTGGTATCAATATTCTTACGTTATAACACATGTATTCATAATAATAAATATTTTCACATCTAGAGCCACGTGGCGTAAAAACAATTAAACCACAATTAGTGTTTTAATAGTATTTTAATGAAAATATACTTTTTACGTGAAGTTGCATTTTCAGAATATAGTTTCTGTGATATTTTTAATACAAATTAAATTAATCACCTAGAAAGATATACAGAAACAAACTATTTTCTAAATATATTTGGTTGCTACTGTTTGGTTGGATTCGATCCTGGATTTTATGAACTTATATTTAGATGTATTAATTATAAAGCACTACAGTTCAAAAAAAATATCGAATACGTAATTACTTGATGTAGCAAAATTGGTTAACGCGTTTCCCCAGATAGGAAAACGTCCAAGTTCAATTTCCGGTAGCAACCAAATATTTTTCCGATAAATAAATGTTTTCTGTATATCTTTCTACTTCATTAATTTAATTTGTATTGTATATGGTGTATTTTAATTCTTTGCTATACAAAATAAATTATGTACTTATAAAACTGTAATGCAAAAGTCATGGTTTTGAAGTACGGCATAGCTTGTTAAAAAGGCTTTATGCATATCCTGTTTCAAGGTGGTTTACAAGGCATAAATGCGAAGAAGGCAAATAATGACTTGTGAAAATGTATTGAAAGAGAATGAGCCAATTTCGCAAAGGTTTCTCAACTAATTGGCTCGGAAGGGCCGATTAGCGGGCAAATGGGATCCACGAAATTTGTAAGTAGCGAAGTGCAGAAGACACATTATTCAATTTTGCCCACCATCTGTTGGCGTCAGTTAATATTAATACGAAGCACCTCCTCCGGCGGCGCGGTAGCTATGAATATTAATGTTACAGCTCCCGGACCGAATTGATTCCGTACACACGGGCGACTTCCTGTTTAATCGTACATTTATTAAAATGTTGATGTTAAATACGCAATTTAAATGTATTTAAAAATAATGATTATGGAAAAACAACGAGCTTTCAAACGAGCAATAATACATTTAGCGGAACTTTCAAAAATTATTTCTTTGTATAACAAAATTTTCAAACATCCAATACAATTTCTTTATATAATCGTTACTCGCTATTTTTGTGATTCTATTACCGAAAATGTAGACACCTTTGATCTTCCACAATGTCGACATTATTGAAGAGGTCGATGAAATTTTATTAAAGAGAACACATTCTTATTATGAAGTTGTAATTATTTAGAACATAGGTCTGTGATGTTTTTAATATAAATTAAATGTATTAATTAGAAAGATATACATATAAAATCAATTTTATCGAAAAATATTGTTGTTGCTACCGGGATTCGAACCTGGATCTCTTCCAAATCAGGGAACATGCATTAACCGATTATGCTAAAGCAGGACAGTGCATTGACGACAAATTTTCGAACCTATATGTTACTTTACAATGATAGTTATGAGTAAAGAAAATCTCATATATTTAAAATTTAGCAATCGATTAATCAGCTATATGAGCTTATCGCTGGATGAAAAATATCGAGCAAACCTCGGTTAGATCATTGGCTAAGTCGTAATCTGATGCAATCCTTTACATTAAGTCATATTTTGATATTTGTCTATTATTTTAAAAGTTAAGTACTACCTTAGCAATTTAGAATATTTAAAATGTTCCACTGGGCACCAAATGTTGTTCAGTATATCCGTGAAGCATATATAAGTTTCTCTAATCCATTAACTGTAAGAGTAACTTCAAATAGTTCATATTCGTCCTATTGTCGAAATTTCAGACGCCATAATGTGTTGTAGATTCTGTTGGGTGCATTTCAGTTTATCAATATATTGCTTGAGGGCGAATAAATACTAATATTGTTATTATATTCCTATAGGGATGCCGGTAGGAACTTAAGTATATTTGTACTAGTTTGTACAATGATTCTATCTGGGAATTTAACCCTTTCTAAACCATGCAGTAACACTGGTCTACCATCATAATTACACCTGTAATATTTCGGTAAATACATGCAACATTAAATTCATATTTTAGATAATCCTAAAGAAAATATTAGTACTTTGTTATGACTAGTAAAAAACCAATTATTAAAAGATAATCGTATAAAAACAATTATTTTATCCATTCAATCTGTTGTGAAATTAATACATTGGTAAAAATACCATTTGTGATATGAAAGACAGTGATCGCACACTATTTTGACAGTGAAAAGAACAACAGACATATAAATATAATTGTCTCTTTCTCACTAATTAAATGAAGGGAGATAAGAAGGAAGGGCACATTGTATAGGACTTAATGAGTGCTCTAAATTACGAGGGCCAAGTAAAAAATAAGGTTCCTTACGCTGTACACTCGCCACGCGAGATGCTAGGCGAAATCCGGCAACACCGCCTTGATTGTTGGTCCCTTAACTACATCCCCACTACCGGGAGCAAACGCTGCGACGCTCAGTAAAGGCCTGACAGCCATCCGCTATGGAACCCGCCATCGCCGTTACCGCCAGGTGTGAAATCCGTTCGGTGATTCGATTTTTAAACGCGAAGAAGCTTAAACCTGTTGAAATTCATCGACAGTTGGAAGAAGTTTATGGCACAGCTTGCATCAGCGTCCAACACGTCCGCAAATGGTGCAGGGAGTTCTCCGAAGGACGCACAGACGTCCACGACGAGCAAAGGAGTGGGAGGCCATCGGTGTCGGACGAAGTCGTGGCGAAGATTGAGCGCATTCTCCTCGAAGATCGGAGAGTAACGCTTCGGGAGCTTGCTGTCCAGGTTCCTGAGGTTTGTGAAAAAACCATCGACAACATTTTGACCGATAAACTTGGTTATCGCAAGGTGTGCGCGCGGTGGGTCCCACACATGCTTTCAGAAACCCACAAAGACAATCGTGTCAAGTGTGCCGAGGGGTTTCTTCGAGAATGCGCCGAGAATACCGAAGAATTCTTGGACTCCATTATTACGGGAGATGAAACGTGGTGTCACTACGTCACTCCAGAAACAAAAGAACAGTCCAAACAATGGCGCCATCCTGAATCGCCTAGGCCGAAAAAGTTTAAGCAGACGCTTTCCGCAGGGAAAGTGATGGCTACGGTGTTTTGGGACCGAAAAGGCGTCTTGCTGACCGAGTTTATGCCTAAAGGGACCACCATCAATTCGGACAGGTACTGCGAGACATTGACAAAACTCAAAAGAGCCATCCAAAATCGCCGGAGAGGAAGGCTGACCAAGGGCGTTAGGCTGCACCACGACAACGCTCGCCCGCATGTCTCTCGATAGACCACCGCCCTACTGGACAAATTCGGCTGGAAATTGCTTGACCGTGGCCCCTACAGCCCTGATCTTGCTCCCAGCGACTTCCACTTGTTTCCGAAATTGAAGCAACACTTGGGTGGACAACGCTTCAATACAGATGAAGAGGTGAAAGAAGCGGTCACCAAGTTCATCGGCGGCCTAGCGGCGGAATTCTTCGAAGCGGGTTTTCAGAAGTGGATAACTCGTCAGGAAAAATGCATAGAAAAATCAGGAGACTATGTAGAAAAATATAATAAAGTACAAGCTTTCAGATGGTTTACTTATTTATTGCAATAAAAAATACCTTATACCTGAAAAAAATGTAGGAACCTTATTTTTTACTTGCCCCTCGTATGTTATTAATCATTTTCTCAAAATTAAATGCTCAATATTTAGAGTAAATTCGTGCCATTAAAGTCATTTAAGCTAATAAAAACATTTTTTAAAAACAGTTATTTACGGTAACACGAGTTGACAGCATGGCTGCATTTGGGTTTTTTATATCATGGTATGGTAAAGGTTAAATGATATATAATATAATCGTTTTTTTTAATACTTATAAGTATTTTCAAAAGAATTGAACTCTAACGTTAACGCCGTTTTTAATTCATAATAAAACTGTTTTATTTCGTTTATTAAAAATGTTTTACATTGATATGAGGATATATCTGTATCTCTATAATACGTATGTGTTTAATGTGTATTATAGAAATAAGCCATTAAACCAAAACCTGTAAAAAATATTATTTATATACATTCAAATTTTGACTGCAACATTAACCAATTTCATTTTACATATTCATTATAACAAATATTGTTAATATCAAACAATGAATTAAACATATTTACGTAGTATTATATCAAAATTAAATAGATACTGTTTAGGAATAGTATCAGATTATTATTACACGCCACCATTGTAACAATATTATGTATTATATATTTTTATTTTAAGTGTTTTTTTTTTTAATTTCATACACATAATATCAATATATTTATACGTATATTTCAGTCTTACAATATTTTTACATTGGTGCAAATGGTCGGAGGATCAAATCCAGTCTCAGGAAACCGACAAGCTAGTAAATTATTACGTTTATTTTTTAAGTATCAAGGTGTTATTAAAACATAGCTTTATCTTTTATTGAAGTCATAAAAAAATTACCATCTAAAAACTTTGAAACTGGAAAAATATTAAAACCCAATTTTTTTAATAGTACCTATCTACTTAATATAATATTCTGTATACAAGTATTTTAGAGGGCGATGGTAGTACTAATTTGTATGGCCAAGTAAATGGAAATACTTAGATTCGAGTGGATTCATTGTTGTTATTATTTATTATAATCGGGTTTCGGATTTATTGGTTTTCTCAGCCGAATGTTGAACAATTAAAGAGACCTTGGACATTGCGTACTTAGGAACATCGATAAGGCTCTTATATTCTCCGACTTGCAAGCAGCTCTTGATTTCCTCTCCGCTAACATGAAAGTTTGAATAATCAATGAGATTATCTGTTCCATTAGAATATGTCATTTTAATTTGGACAGCAGCATTAAATAGGCGTCATTCGTTTAGATCTCTACACATAAGGGAATTCATGGAAATGCACATGCTAATAAACTGGCCAAGGAAGTCACAATTTCCGGAGTTTTCCCTCATCAATTCCATATCCCGATGTATGACAGACTTAATATGGTAAAAAGACGTACGAATTCTTTCTAGACTGCACAATGGATGGGTCCAAATAATCACACGGGTAATCGGCTTAAAATAATTCAAAGATCTATTCCCCTCACTCCTTGGTTCTACAAAAGGAAAGTCTCCAAGAGAACAATATTAAATATCTCTAGAATAAGAGTTGGGCATTGCCAGGTAGCCGCACATTTATTCAGATTGAACTTAATAGATTCCCCAATGTGTGAGTGTGGTGCCGAGGAGGAGGCCCTTGACCATATATTTTTTGCTTGTCCATTGCGGATCACAGGTTTTTTTACAGTAATCTCGTTAATGGTAATTTTCATATCCCGGGTAACTTGTGTCATCTTCTTTCCCTTAAATCGCCACATTTATTCCATATAATAGCATTTTTTTTGAACGACAATGGTATTGACTTGTAATGTAATATTTCATATTCTATAATATTATTGTACTTTTTTCTATAAAATAAACTTTTAACATGATTAATGGCACAATCACTCTGGAATGATGGATTGCCTATTTAAAAAAAAAGAATAGGAAGAATTATAATCGGACATTTTTTATTCAATGGTGGATGAAGGGTTCCCTTGTTATGTATTTCATCAGACCAGCGGGTTTTAGGACGCATTGTCGGCCTTTTGATCCTCCTCGGATACCACAGGATGAATGCGTGTGTGTAATGATTGTCTTCTTGCCCTTCTTTTTTTCTGATACCAGCTGTTCACTCTCGCCGAGGTATGGCGAGAGGAACCGAGCACGAGAATGTATTGCAGCTCTCGGCTTGCATCAGCTATTCTTGTATCGACTCGAGTTATCTCGTGTCGTCTACCCTCGCCGCGAGTGTACAGCCAGCCCTCGGTTTCTCTCGCTCCGCCTCGCCCGCCTCTCCTCGCCGAGGTGAAGAGCCTTGGCGGGAGTGTACTTTGTATCACTCGGGTCTCGGCACCTCGGTAAACGCCTAGCCCGAGGCGCCTCGACGAGAATAGACTGCTGGCATTTAAGCAGTACCTCACGGGGTTCGACAGCAGTCACTACAGAAATTCTGTCCTCGAAGATTTTTCGTTCGGGGAATTTATCACTGGAAAACGAGCCCCGCGCTTAACGTCTCATTGAAGTTGATGACGAGCTACTCCGGATAATGATAGATGCAGACCTTAGACTAACCTCGAAAAAATTTGCAGTTATAGCTAATAATGGAAATTATGTAATTGACTAAATAAACTTTGTTTTTAAAATGGAATCTTTTATTTAAAATAAACGGCAATTAGATACATTCGCACCAACACATTATTTTTTCGTGATTAAATCCTCCTGGGGATATGTTTTATCCACAATATAATTTAATTTAATTCTCCCAACGTTGTAGAAATGATGCTTTATAATATATTTCATATTTGCTCTCTCGTAAGGTTGCGCAAAATTTGAAACACAATTAACTATCACGTTGTCTTTAGTTATGCAGGCGGCTCGGACCTATTTGCACAACAATGGCGGAAACATAATTCAGACCTCATATGCTGAGCAAAGAACGTCTCATTATTCCTGAAAAAAACATTAAACGCTTCAGAAGTAAAGTTTTTCGCCCACCTTAGGGGAAGTGTATAATTCGCATTTCCATATCAAATTAAGTAAACTGCCGCCATTAATTTGTGTTTACATATTATATATCTTTGTTGTTTTGGCTCTGTTTGCGTACATTACATTATTCTTTGCTGTTTAATGTTTTGTATGAAGGCGGTTAAATAACTGGTAAATGTTCCGAGCTGTTGGCACAGTGGCTAATTTAAAAAAAATTAAAATAATTTTTCCACATTTCGAAATATGATTTATTGTGTAAACCATAATAAAGAAAAATTTTCAAGAACCTTTTACAAAACTAATAAAGTTAATTACACTTCACACATTTTTGTTAACATTGTTCGTTATATCACTCTTTTTTACTAATGATGTACATGTGCGAGTATATTCAGTTTAAAACATAAATTTTATTGTACTATCCAGTAGTCATTCGAACGTGTAATATATGTCGGTGAGTTCTGTCGCGAGTCACGTCGTTAGAATTCGTTCACACGCATTTCAATATTGTGCCTATTTTCTTCAGTTGTCAATTTGTAACTTAACTTTAATTTTTTTTTATTGTCAGAGTTTCTCATTTCTCAACCATTTTTATATTAATTTAACATCGTGACGAAGGAAGTGATATTTTACGAAACCGGTTGTGATGTATTAATTAATTAGGCAGTTACTAAAATAACGTTAAATAATCTGTATAAAAATTTATATTAATCGCAAATCTAATTTTTCAAATATTAAAAACATTTTTATATACCTATATATATATTTAAATAGAGATACGTACATAGAATACGCGTACGCATATACTTTCAAACTAATCCAAATGAGTCAATGAAAATAGGACTAATTTGATGGCTTCTTGGAACGAGGCTCGAATCCTCAACCTTAATGTCATACTATGTAATTAATGAACTATTAATAATCTGTATATGAAAAATAAATATATTTATGTTTAAATTTACGTCTTTTGATTTACGCTGATTCATCAAAAAATTAAACGATTATAATGTTTTCCAAAAACAATTTTGAAAGAAATTGGTCGCCATGTCAAATCCTTTTATTTATTATTGGCTGAGGATGACGATTGTCTTTGCCGTTGTGAATTAAATGAAGCCAATATAAAACAACTAATTTTGAGTGTATGTAACTAAAAATATGAAATTTTTCACATTGGTCACTCAGAAGCCGTGCGATTCAATTTGTATTATCATAATATTAATTTCCGATAATAATAATAATACGGTGGGTTCTATTTAGAATTTTTTTAAATATGACTGAGGTTATGTGCGATCGATACTTCTCATAAAAATGAAATGTAATATATTTTTATTTGTTATCTTTGTTTTATTAACCACTTAATTGAGTTTAAATACATCTATCTGTTTCGAAAAATACCATATTCTTCTTCAGGATGTCAATACTAACTAAAAACATGTATTATTGTTACTTTATTAGAATCTATTTTTAAAAAAACAATTATTTAAAAAATAAATTTAGTACCTAACTCAAATTGTCACTTAATACAAATTTAGTCGAATAATTAATTTTTAGAATGGGACCCGTAGTTAAATTTAGTTGGTTGCTTATAATTTTTTGATTAATTTTACACGCTTTATTTATCTCCAACGATTCCAAATTATTTCATTTGTGACCAACACCGTTTATATGCAAAATTGACAATCCCAATTTTTTACCAAAACCATGATCATTTTCTATCAAATTATTAGAAAATTCTGAAAACCCTGAAACATCTGAAAAAATGATTAGTGGTGGTGATTTATACTTAAACGCTTGACTTCAAATAGTTCAAAAATCCTCTTCACGTTTTCATAATTATAATTAACAATCTATTTTACTATACATACAAAATATAAATAAATGTACTTATATTAGTAAACTTAAAATCAAACTTCAAATTTCTTTCAACGACTACACAACCTCATCACAGACTAGTAAATGAATAGACATGATATGAAGTGAAGGTCTGGAACATTATTCTCGGGACGCTGAGCATTCTGCACACATTTATCCAACGAAACATAAATCCGATAGATTATGACACAATTATGCAAAGTATTTACTCTTCGAAAATTAAATCTTTGTGTAAACAAGACGTATTTTTTACATTAATGCATATTATATTGTCAGCGTTTAAATTTTTTTTCCAACCAAGTCATATTTTTAAAAAAAATCGCGGAGCTCTTTGATTGCGCCCAAGTGATCACGTGGGTGCCACCAATATGAAAATTTTGGTACAAGGAATTTGCGTTAGTTCATGTCAATTTATCTGATGGTTTGTGAACCTTATTAGCTATACATATGTCTATTTTTTAAATCCATTTACGCAAGTGGGTGAAAACACTGGTAATTTATTGATCGATTGAGAAATGCTTATTTCTTCTGTTATAATTTCATTTAATAACTTTAGAAGTGAGAAAAAATACAGTACATTTCAGATTTAAAATCGGTACGTATACGGTCACAGGAAACGAGATGGGAATCTGAAATTTTGCAAAGGGATGTGGTTTCACCCCGGGATGGATATATTTGCTTATCTGGAAGCTACAATTTACATATTATATGTACCAGGGCGGTATTTGATTTTTTCTCCCCCCTCTCTCTTTTTTTTCTTCCATATATTTCCATAGAAATTTGAAGTTGAATTGTTAAATAATTTAGCCAGCAATAAATTAAGTTTTGTAAACGCTAAAACCATGCGTATGTCAAAAAAACTATCGAGCTGTAACATGTAAATTTAAGGATGACTGTTTATTTAAGATAAATTCACATATTTCATCTGTATCCAAGTGCATGTGGTCAATGGTTGAAGTGATGGGATATCGCTGTGCGTCTAGATGATTCAATCGTTAATAAAAGAAACCGATAAGTATTGATTTTCACGTTTTGAAAATGCTTCAGTCCGATACATTTTGCATTCTCGTAATTCCGTCCTCTGCACGATATTTGATGTACAAAATTCTATGCGAAATATTCTGTATCAAAATATTTTTTAATGTAGGTATTTGAAAAGTAAGTTCCGTGTCAAAAAAAGTAGCAAGGCGGCGCTCTGGCTCTAAAAGAAGTATGCTGAACACAATTTTTATCAACTAAAATACTATGTTGAGCACGGTTTTTTTTTTTACCAAAATACATTATTTAAGCAACCGCGCACAAAAAAAATCAATTTCCTTCCGCGTTCTTAATTGACCGTTCCAGCACAAGCGAAATAAATTGCGGCCATCGCGAAAGAGGGATACTGCAAACTTTTGAGAGTTTTAATAAAACACATAAACATGTCAAACTTTGTAGTAATTTATTTCCTCTTTTCAAAGCCAGTATACTACTTTTATTCTAGCCGGACTATTTCCATTATCTTGCTTCTGGTGTTTTATTTAACTTTGCACATTAATTTATTTCTTTAAGTTGCAGAAAAAATAATTATTTTTATTTATTTAATATCGTTTGTCATATACTAGGGCAGATTAAAAAGTTTCTGGAATCGCCGCTAGGAGGTTGATTATTTCCAAATATTTTTTCTTATTATGTTAGTAACTCTTTCATATAAATAGCCCACAGATGTCAAACACACGGTTGAAGAACCTGAAACAATGGTTTTGTCAGTCTTCTGTAGAGCTCACGAGAAAAAGTCAATCCGGAAACATTTCAATCTATCCTCATATATGGCAGGATCTACCTAAATATATCTGAGTAAATGTTTATTTGTGGATAAATTATCATTAACGTAGGTAATCTTATAAAATCTTTTGTCTTAATTAATGTAAATTATAAAATATGAAATGGATCTGGTATCCATATATTCTACAAATAAATATGCTAATGTGACTGTCATTTGAAATTAAAGTGATTATTCACTAATTTACTGACAATACATTAAAAATAAATTTAATATGTAGCTTTTAAAATAAAAATTATATCATGTTAATATGATAAAATAATCATGGAAGTATGTTTGTGATCTGTGGTTTCCGCTTATGTTTTCCGAGTTAATCGATTAGATTATACAAACAATATTTGTTATTTTCATAAGTATAATTAGTAAAATGTTTGAATTATTAAAAATATAATGGATCAATATTTATACACATTTATTTACATAAAAATTGTAATAAGTTTAAATATTTAATCGGATACATTATAAATCATTTTGGTTATGTTTAAAATAACATAAAATGTCTTTATTAACATTTTCAAGCTTTTCCCAAAATATGAGAAGACAAGCCTCTGTTGAGGCCGGGGGGACTTATCTCGGATTACGAGAACTATCATCCTCCCTGGCCAGCATGGACCCAATATGCTGGGACATCTCCCCAATTTTGTGGTATTCTCCGGACACCTGTTGGAATACAAATGGACAAAGGACAAAATAATATGTTTAAAATTTACGCGGAAATAGAAATCTCAAATTAATACTCCCAAGTGACGATTTTGTCAGTAGATTTAAATACTTTAACTCATTTTAATTATAGAAGTGAAAAAAATAGTTTTGCTATGAATTAGTTGCAAAGTCAGTAACTTCGGTTTTTTTCTAAATTTGAATGCAGTTGTTACAGTCCCAGTTGCGCATTGTATTAATTAATTAACAATCAATCTTAGCTCTTTTGATATAAATTAGTCATTAAAAATCGGTGGTAATTGCAAAGTCTGTTGCTTTTGCCCACCGCAATCTTCGCTACAATGAAATTTAAATGGCCAGCCAGTATAGGAACTATCTTATTTTTGGAAGAGGGTGTTGCATTTATTTTGTATTTTAAACCAGATTATAACTTGTAATAGCAAGTCTGTAAATTCATAAAAACACTTAGCAGTTTTTTAAGTTCGTCAAATTCCAGCTATTCATGTATTTCTTCAAATAAATAATCCAAAAAGAAATACATCCAATCACCGTTTGCTCCAGTTGGGCAGAACAAAATAATTATAACCAAAAATCTTGGTGTACACGCAGACAAAATTCAGTCGACTCAAGAACTTAACCCTGCAGACCATTGGATCCTAGCAGAGTGTGTAGATAATTCTTAATTTTGTAATAAAATTATATTGTTAGCGACAAACCACAGCGGAAATATCATTAAGCAAAATTGTCGCGTTTGGGGAAGTGAAAATCCTTCAGTGTGAAAGTATGAAGATCAATCATTACTTCCGCGTCGAGTTACAGTATGGAGTGGGTTTTATACTAAATGAGTCGTTGGGTCGCCCTTTTATAAAAATCCTAAACTAAAAATAGAGTCGAAAGAAGTATAAAGGGATGTGTTTATTATAAATAATTTTAGAATTGAATTAATCTTTAAATAGAGTTAATTATTAATGGAGCTTGATTTTAAAGTGATTTATTTATTTGTAACATTGCATTAGGAAGATTAGGATAGG
The DNA here is from genome assembly GCA_031772225.1 of Eubasilissa splendida. Classification (NCBI taxonomy): domain Eukaryota; kingdom Metazoa; phylum Arthropoda; class Insecta; order Trichoptera; family Phryganeidae; genus Eubasilissa; species Eubasilissa splendida. The sequence continues at coordinate 13,232,298 of CM062860.1, read as the reverse complement.
ATAGGATACCGTACTTTTCCTCAATGGTAAATTAGATAGTTGTTTGTATTGTTTCTTAAGTATATAATCTAAGTCTAATGACTAAATGGTACATATAATTATTGTTTATATATTATATATAAGTGATCAGCAAAAATTAAGAAAATATTAAAAATTGTGATTCTTCAGAACACAACGATCTTTATATTAAAGTTAAAGTAAACATGTCACTAAAAAATTGCAAAGGTAGAATCTTTCGAATATTTTATATAAATTGTTTTTTAATTATTGTGCTGAATTTTAGAGCTAAAATAAAATCAAACCTATTGACTATGTTCATATTAATTTAAAATATTTTTTTTTAATGAAAACACATTTTAAATTGTGAAGTTGTATCAGAACATAGTTATGTGATATTTAAAACAAATTAAATAAATCAATTAGAAAGGTATACAGAAATACATCAATCGAAAAAATATTTGGTTATTACCGGGATTCGAACTCTGAATTTTTTTCTACCTGGGGACTAAAGTTCTGGGCTCGTATCCCTGTGTGAACTAAATATTTTATCGATTTAATAGATATTTTATATATATCTTTCTAATTCATTAATATAATTTGTTTTAAAGTGATATCTGATTTTATTATTCCATTTAGTGGTTTCACACAAACGTCATAGTCTAAGCTTAAATATTTATTAAAATATGTTTTTAAAAATATATATATATGTTGTATCAAAGTTTATCAAAATTTAATAAAATGGATTAATTTAATTTAGGCTTATTTTAGCGTGTATTACACAAAGATATTTGAGATTCACAAAGTTGATTGTTTTTAAAAATGGAATAATAGACATTATTGTTATTGTTAATTATAAAGAACTACTGAGCTAAGTTCAAAATTTGTCAAAAACATAAGTGGATGATATCGTGAAAATGGTTAACCCATTTCCCCGGATAGGAAAAGGTCCAGGTTAGAATCAAATACTTTTAGAAAATATCAGTATATCTTTTCATTGATTATATAAATTTAATATGTATTAAATAGCTTTAGTTTATTGAATAAAATGTACCATAAAATCACCGCTCACAAGCATATGTCTATATATATTTTTGGACGACGACTAAGCCCGCCAGTAGTGAGTAACGAGGCTAACAGGGTATAAAATATTCTCGGTATTTTCTTTAACAATCTTTACATGAGGAGGGATCAGTTGGTCCCGAAAATATCTAATACATTTTCGGCAGAATGGAATACATAATTTATGACTCTCCAACGCGGACGAAAGGCCGGCGTGACCATAGTTTCATACAATAAACTGGTTGAGCCCATGAAAGGCGAACTTATACGAGCTCGCTTTACTTAAGAAACTTTGGCATTGATGTAAAATGTTTTTCAAAATTTGCTTGAATTTGTGTTGGTTCGACCCATGTCTCTTGTATGGTTTAGGTGTCTACTTATTATTTATTTATTACATACCCAAAACTCTTTAGTTTCCATTAAATATTTATATGAATTTTAAGGACTATTTCTTTCGCATCGAAGATGAGATCAAAGTGCCGAAACTTTCAGTCATCAACCTAAGTTAAAATCTAGCTTCTTTTGCGTTTAAATTAATGCTTAAAGATTTACTAAAACATGAGTTTTCAATGTAACAAGTACTTTAACTGTGTACCCCACTAGTTTTGACATTTTGGTAAAAATTGACATTTAGTATTAAATTTTCTGATATTAATTTTATTTAAAAAAATGTGTTTGTAACATATTAAATTTCCTAGTAGTTTTGATGATAACAAGAAAACATAAATATTTTAGTAGCACGTGTAATAGATTTTTAGAACAATAACTGTTGATTCGAATACAAATATAAATAGTTATGCTGTATAATGTACCTGAAATCAAGAATCAGTTTGTAGCGACATTTTTGTAAAAAATTCTTCTCATGGGCAATGAAACAATCTCCATTGAAGAAATCGAAAAATTAATATTCAAAACTTTTAAGCCCAATTTTTCAGTTTATCATAAATGTCCGATGATACTATTATTGATAGAATCGGCGTTAACTTCGTAGAGTTTCATCATAATGGATGGATATAAATAAAACAATGTTATAATTCTTCTTGAGTTTATTAGCACAACTCGAGTTTCGAGAGAAACAGTAATTTACGATTTTTTTTACTTAAATTACGATATTTCATGCGGAGATTGCAATATATATCGAACAAATTTCTAAAAATCTCAACATTAGATTAAAAGAGCATCGTTGTTGTCTAACTAGTAACAACTTTTCTGAATTCGCGAAACACATCATGAATAATAATCATTCCTTTCATTCGTGTACCATTAAACTTCTCCATCTCGTCACGCGTAAAGGTAATAAAATGAATAATTTTGAATGTTTAGGAATAAAAAGGAATTTGAACTCGGTTCTTAATTTGTTAAACAATATTACATTTCCTAACTCATATCCTCTCCTCTCAATATTCCCGTTACAACCATCCCTCCACCTTCCACCAATAACTCCGCCCCCTCTTCCACCACCTGTCAGTACCTAATTACATGTATGTTTACCACCTAAGTCTTGTATCCTATATTTGCGCATAGTTAGTTAAATACTTCACCTGTCGATGAGAGTTACTGTTTCTCTCGAAACTCGAGTTGTGCTAATAAACGCAAGTAGAGTTATAACATTGTTTTATTTATATCCATCAGTCAGATAATACCTTGCTATTCGAAAGGCATGAGTTATAATAATAATAATAATAATACAACATAATTTTTGTTGGGTAGCAATTCGGCGCTTGTTGAGCGTCAAACTGTCATGTGAATATATATATAAGAATATTATTATTATGAATGACATCTATAAATTATTAAATGAACTAATTATTCAAAATAATGAAAATATTTCTTTCTTTTAACACATAATATTTCTTATCGGAAGCTTTCTCAGAACTTTAAAAGTGCGCTAGAATAATAGAAGTTATATAAAAAACGGAACATTTTATAGGAGGTTAGCGAGTTAATCGTAATATATAAAAACATTGTTAGGGTATTTAGGTCTCTGTAGACACTAACGAGGAAGGAATATGTAGGAAAATACATATTCTCCGCAGGGGTAGTAGGATACATGTGTATGAAGACATGTGACGCGTTTTAACTAATGTGAAAACAAATTTAAAAAGTAACTATTTGCAAAAAGGATTTGATTATTTATAATATTTAATTTGATATTAACACTTTTTCTTATTTCTAAAGTTTCAAATTTATCTAACTGAAAACCTCTATTATTTGTATGTAAAATTTCTAAACCCTTGTTAATGTCAAAAGAATGGTTTGTTTCCAAAAGATGATTGGTGAATTCAGAATAGTTGTTATATAATGTCTAAATAGCAAAAACAGTAAATTTGTTTTCACAGTAGTTCCCAATTAGTTACCCACCACTTATACTTTCATAGTTTTGGTTTTATTTATGCTTGCATTTTTAATTTTAGTATACATTGTTTCCTGAAGAAGATACCATAGGTATCGAAACATGTTGATGTATCAATAGATAGTGGTTTTAAACAAAGTGTTTTTCTTATTATTTATGTAATATGTTGCCACAAAAAAATTTTGCAAATGGTTTGAATAGGTAAAATATGTTTATTCAGCAGGTGCCGTATTAAATTTGTTGTGAAAACTGCATTAAAAATTATGCGTTTGATAATTATTTCGAAATATTTTTTTAATTACACAGAATACATATTTGTTGTCTAACTATTGCTTTTAGGTCTAAGCAAAGAAATAAATAAATAATATGATAATTTGACGCTAGTAGAGTTGTATATATCTACTGTACATAGCAGATGAACGTTACGTTTGCTTGTATTATTGAGAATTGTGATAAAGTAAATTCCGAAAAATTTTTGAAACTAATTTCTTAAACATCATGTTCTTCCATGGTAACGACTTGCGACTGAAGTGCTAAACACATGATCATTATAATTATTTTGATATCTCCCTCTCTCTTCTCTTTATATTCCTTACATATCCGCCAATTCGCCCAACCCCACCTTCTCATCCAATATCCCTTACGAATTCATATAATATTACGTAAGTATCTGAAATGTTACATAAAAAGATGCATAATAAAATTTTAGCCCTTACCCGAATTATAAGAGTTCTAAACTGTCCTTCGAAATACATCCCTGGATACCTTCGTGGAATACAGGTATATATACAAATAATATAAAGAAGCAAAAATGATATCACCGTGATAAGGTACTTCTCTCACTTTTTCCCACACCGTTCAATTTTATTATGTTTATAAATATTAGGTGATATTCTTGGTAATTCGTACCTTAGATTTTTAATTAATTGAAAAGTTAGTTCTATGATTGTGACATTGTTGTTTAGTTGGATAAAGCACCTCCCCCGGTTAGGGAAGAGATCCAGGTTCGTATCCCGGTAGCGCAACAACAATGTTTTTATTTTTCGATAATATTGATTTTGTATGTATATCTTTATAATTAATACATTTAATTCATATTTAATTTATATTATATTTGTTTATCTTGCCTAGATTTCTAAATACTACAAAGAGATATCATCGATTAACAATGATATATTCTATTTGATTGTTAAGAAAGTAATTGCGGTTTATGATCATCAAATTCGAATGCACTTTTTTTAGTTGATAATTAACTAATTCATCAAGAAGAACACATTATAATTATAAAGTTGCAGTTTTATCAGAACATAGTTCTATGGTATTTTAATATAAATAATAATAATAGATTGTGTGGTGTTAGCCACGGTAGCCCCTCCACCGACCAGATACAACGGAGAACATGAGTAGTGTGTTTTTCGTTATCAGATGTGTGGATCCATCTTAACCATCATTGGGAAAAAATAAAATGAGATTTGAGATGTGATATTTCAGAATAAAAAGTCAATAAATATTAATTGAATTTATTCAAATGACATTTGAAATATAACTACTATTAAAAATTCAACACAAAAAAATGTAGGTACGAATCTATTTAACATGTGACGACTACGACGATAACGATGCGTCGACCAGCGTCAATTCTTCTAGTTCGCATGGCAAAACACGGCATCTTCTCGCATCCGTCTGGCAATTACGGTCTGGTACTCCTTCCACCAACGCACATGCACGCGTCCTCTTCTCCCAGGTGGACCATTGTAAGGTAATGTCGACGGGTGTTGGGAATAAACCGTGATTTTGCGTGGTAAGATAATGTACAATTGTAGCAAAATCAATATCTTCCGTAAGATCATAAGATAAGAAGAATTTTAATGAAGCGTAAAAAAAATAATAAAAAAAGATTTAAAAAAAAAGAAAGATGGGAGAAAGAAGAAAGGATAAAAAGAAGGGTAATTTCAATATTTCCTGCAACAATATAAATTTTTACGATACAATTAGAATTTGTAATGCTAGAAATGAGTGCGTTATGAGATCGATTAAATAAACGTTTTTGTTACCCTTCAATCGGCATCCTTAGCGCGACGTTCAACGGCCATTTTGGCGTCGTATCCACTTCTGGATTCCGTTCAGGCTCCATCGCCAAGCAAACGTTCCGAAACGCGCGGGACGGCTACCGCCGCCCGCAGAGCGCGTACGCGAATGCAAAGTGAGCTCCTTCTTCGCGCCGGTCTCATACGTTCACTCGGTCGCTCTAGCGACTCACTTTGAAACCGGTGATAGGCGTTCCGCTCTACACGTAAAATTTACTAACCATGGAGATCGTACTTTTATTTAGGTACTATCGTTATTTACTTTTTTGTATCCTAAAATTTATAACGTTACAAGATGTATATATTAATTTGAAAGAACTACAGCATATATAATATGTTCGAAAATTTGTCGTCAACTTACTATGTTGATGTGGTAATCGGTTAACGTTTTTCTCCACATAAGAAAGGATCCAGTTTTGAATCCCGGTAGCGGCAAAAATATTTTTTGGATAAATTGAATTTTCCTTTATGTCTTTTTAATTGATACATTTAATTTGTATTGTAATAATTAACTTCACTATTGGAATCGAGACATTATTCCTAATTATTTCGGTTGGGTTATATTCCAGAGTTCTGAAGTTGATACAATCTCGAAGTGCAAGTGCTTAATTGTTGACGAGATGTCTGGTGACTGGTGGATGAGGCGATGTTTATTAGCCCAAGTATCCACAGCATGGAACAAACTACGTAACGGTGATTTTTTTTGGATTTTGTTTAGTTCCTGTGGCACTCATTTGTCAAGTATTTTTTGTTTTCCTAACTAGTGTCCAAAATTGTTGGATGACTAACGCCTAATTTTTAGGAAGCTCTTGAATTGCTGTGCATGGTCCCTATTCAACTAACACCTTCAGTTGGTCGTCCATGATCTTATTTTTTGTATTTTCGTCTCTCACCCCCAGCGCAAAATCTTTGGAATAACCATTAACAGTACTCGCATCTGTTTTGAACTGATTAAAAAAAATCGCTCTAATTTGCTTATTTTCCATCTTTAATTCAATAGCTCAATTTTAAGTCAAATAAATAATTTAACCGATGTCCATATTACCATAATACAGACAAATAATATACTTTGCGCAAACACATAAATGGAATTATATTAACATCAAGACGATACAATAACACTTTCATCGAAAAAATTAACGTTTTTCCTACCAACCTGGTATAATTTCCTTTGAAATAGGCTGCACTACAAAACGACATCATCCCCTTCAACCGACTGTCTCTCTGTGATTTCCTACTCACCTCTCGAGGTAAGCTATATAACACCTACAATTAAGTTTTCCCTCAGTTTAATAAACCGCTCGCCGCTTAAGTAAGCGAGGTCGGGATTTTAATAAAACAGTTTGCGCGATGACTTTGTAAAACGGCGGGGTGCTCGCAACAACCCTAATGAATGGAGGTTAACATCGCATAATGGATAAAAGCACAATATCATAAAATATTTATATACATCTAATGCAATTTTGTCAATTTTTATACGTATTATTTGGTTTAAAGGGGTAAAAATCTTACATTTCGTTTATTGGCTTTATAAGGAGTATAAAATGATTATAATAATATTCTAATTAAGTAGGTAGGTACAGCTTATATCAAAATACTGAGTACACGCCGCTGATATTGCTAATAAGTGCTCATTGTTGTGCAGATAAGCAATTGACTGTCGCCGATCGCTTGCTGCTAGGCCCCCTGGGCGGCGAGGCCAAGAGAAACGAAAAAGACGGAGAAGAAGATCATGGGCGTTCTTCTTTAGTTGATAACGACCAACTGAGAACTCTCTTACCATATACAGCATAGATAAGAAAAGATGACAGATGTTGATACTGACTGATAAATAATATATTTACGTACTTATTGAATATAACAAAAGATAAAAAAATTAAAGTACTCTTAACCTAGATATATTAAAAATACGTTCGTTTTTATTATACTCGCGTCTCACAGACCTGGCCGTTTAACCAAGCACTTTACAGCTATAATGACACTATAAATACGGGTCAAAAAATCCTAGAAAAAGTTGAGAAGCGCACTATTATTAAATCAAATTGAGTCAAAAATGCACAAAGCGAATATTGTTTAAAAGTCCAGTGTATATGCATGTAGGTTGCGCTCAACCTAAATCTTCTATTCAGTTTGAGCGCAAATTGATAAATGTAGTTATTTTCCCCTTTTATTTTGAATTATTAATATTTATTTATTATACAACATTGATAAGGTTACATGATAAAGATTAAACTTTAAATGTTATTGTAGTCACATTAGATATTTGGAATACAGCATCTCTAAGATTATATGTACATATTTTTAAATAAATATAATCGGATAGGAAGAAGTCCAGGTTCAAATCCTGGTAGTAACAAAATATTTTTGCGATAAATAGATTTTTCTGTATATTTTTCTAGTTAATTAATTTAATTTGTATTATAAATAAAACATATGCATTGTTTTGAATACATGCTGATATTATACTAGGTGACTCAAGGAAGTCTTTCTGAACATTTATTAGTAGATATAATAAGCCAGACCGTTAGACGTTATTTAATACAGTAGAGAAATATACAAAATTTTTATTTATTTTACAAAAGACAGGTAATATTAGTGTTTCATGCGAAAAATGTGAAATTGACTAATCTTACTGAAAAAAATTATTGTGAATTTTTCTTTATAATTTATAATAGTTCAGAATTTTTAGACAAGATATATTATCCATGTTAAAAACTTATTTTAAGAGCCCTTGTGGGCCCCGGAAGGACCAACCCTTTCCCAGAACCGTTCTAGGAGTTTGAAACTCCTTTAATCGGTTCCACGCTACAATGCTGTACTAACGTGATTTTAAACTATTTAATATAAAAGCAAAACCGAGACTAATGATTAGTCCTTATTTCATGAATTAAAGCAAAATTTAGGAGCAAAATTAATCTAATCTTCCGGTGTCCTTCAAGTGCCGTCTTTATTTACTATAATAATAGATACACGCTAACAATGTTAACATAAAATATAACAAATATTACAAGAAAAGGCAAAAATAAATATATGAAGATGTTAAACAAATAAATAAATAAAATTAGAGACTGTGAAACATGACAGTCATTTAAGGGCTAGGCATTTAGACTCTCCCAATGGGAAAATAACGAAACACAATTACGACTTGAGTCTCGCCAATAACGGCGCAGGCCAATGACACTTTCTGCAGACGATCAATGGATACGCCATTAGAGGCAGAGCTCCTAATGAATGCAAGCATTCGACACCATGTCAATTTAGATCAGCCTCAAATAATAAGTTATATGCATGAGATGTTCAAAATTGCCCCGTTACATAATATATATCAATTTAGTTTCGTAGGAAGTAAAGAAGAGAGAGAATGTAGTGAAAGAGGACGTGTATTCACTGATCATCTGCCCATGTCACTCCATCTCAGTTTCCATGTTCTGATGAAATCCTTAAAATGCCTTAGATTTCTAGCATTGCTGATCAGGTCTACGTCTAAAAACTAAATATTAATTTTAGTGGCTCTTATCAAGCCAGCAATAGCAAAAAAACGACGAGCAAATTTGTTTTTCCGCTTAGGTATTATGGTTATGCAAGCACACAAATAGCTGATTAAAAATGATACAATATACTTTTAAAATCAGCAATGTTATCTTTGTGGTTAAGATTCATATTTTTATTTATTATCTTTGTTTTATTAACCACTAAAATGAGTTTAAATACATCTACCGGTTTCGAAACATACCATTTTCTTCTTCAGGATGTCATAACTAACTAAAATAGATTCTGTCAAAGAAACAATATATGTTTTAGTTAGTTATGACATCCTGAAGAAGAAAATGGTATTTTTCGAAACCGGTAGATGTATTTAAACTCATTTTAGTGGTTAATAAAACAAAGATAATAAATAAAAAATAAAAAAATAATGATACAATAAGTTTTAAAATCACTGTTTATCATTTATATATCATATATATTGTGACATTACAAATTAGGGTCACATTCGAAATTGCCCCATCACTTGTTTTAATGCCAAGCACCTCGTAATCACAAATAATTGCCCTTATGTTGGTATCGCAATCTGTTTTGAAGGTTATAAAAACGGTCACCATCTATGGTTCTTTTTCTATTCATAGAGTAGAGCTGTCAAAATTACGCGGGTCATTGCTACGGCCATCGGTTCTAATATGTAACTGTGAGCAATCCAACGTAACGAAAGTGAAACGAGACATTTCCCTTTGGTTACCTTCGCCTTTGGTTACTCTCGCCTTAGGTTATATTTTTCACTCCTTTGGTTCACTTTACTACCTCGGACTATGTAATTTTCCACAATTCTGCATATGAGTCCTATTGCGTCGACCTGGATGCTGAGAACTAACTATGATAAAGGGTCATGAAGATGGAATGGTACGAAGGAAGGTGCACGGACGAGTATGATTTGAATATATGTAATCTGTGGTAACATTTCAATCTTGTTGTCACCTGCTTGCATCGCAGAATGTCAAACTCGTGCTCAACCTGACGAAATTAGGATTTGTTTTTAACTTTGTTTATGTTTATTTTTTTAACGATTAGATTCCATTTTATGACGAATAACACCTGTTCATTTATCTCCTCCAGATATTATTAATCATTTTTTTCCCAGTTTAGGATGAAGGCAGGATGTGACAAACTAAAATGGGTATGTATTTCTGAGATGAAGAACTCGCGGATCTTGTGTTCAATACTGACTAACCGGTGAGAGGATAGAACGCCAGTTTTCATTCTCACAGTATATCGCTGAAATAACTTATTTTTAATATATTTTTTAACATATAAATTACTGAATGTTCTACTTATACTCGTACTTCTTTATTCCATACCGGTCCCCCATGACTGAGCGCGTGACTCCCGCCCTCTTGATTATACTCCACTGTTCTCGGCACCCCACAAATGGAGAAGAAGAGAAAAAGGATGCTTGTTGCTTTTTACACTTCGTTGGTTTAACGGGTGAGGGATCTCCTTCTTCCTCTCCATTCTTCGACATAGCTCGCCACAACAAGCTTCTATAAGCTATCTTTCCTTGCAAGATGTCCAAAAGTTTGAAGGATTCATCTTAGATGTTAAATCTGTAGTTCTTGCCTGAAGATGTTTGTACCTCTTGGTGTCCATGGTATGCGCAGCATGTCTCCAGCACCACACCTCAGAGGGGTTAATACACCAACCAGGGTTTATCAATGATGGCTACTTACACGTGGTCCGATTAGTCAGTTGTGCTAAAAATAAAATATATTTTAAATTTGTCGTATTTTCTTACATAATACCGTGCGGGAAAGTTGCCAACCCCCTTCCATACACAATTTTGAATTCGTACAGATGTGAAATCATGTATATTATTCTACTAACTTTCTACAGAATTACAAACTCCGCATTCCGTAACTCTATCGCGAGATTAATATAGTTGTATCCGAAAAATCTCACAATCCATAAACTTTATCTTTTTCCCTCAAGTACATATCGTCTTCTAGAAGATTACTAATTTATTATTTGTTATTGATAAAGAGGTGAAACGGTAGCCTTACAGTTAACTATGTGAAAGTCTGTGATTTTTGTAAAAAAAATGTACATATTACACATATAAAAAACTTAAGTGCTGTATAATATTGTGTAATAACATTGATTAGTGTGTGTATAATATCTAAATGTCTTATTAATCGTAAAATTAAATTAAATATAAAAAACCGTATTTTCCAATCTGCTAACTAAACATAAAAAACATTATTTTTTAAAATGTATCATTACAAAATACATGCATGTTACATTGGGTAATGAGGGTTTGCCTTTGCGGATAGCGGATTTTTTCAGATTTCCCCAGGCGTGTTGTGCCCCACAATCAAAGGACTAGACTAAAGGAAAGCCTACCAATCAAAGGAACTAGTGATTTAACAACTACGTAAAATGAAATACGTATCTAAATGATTTGTTTTGTTTAGATCACTATACAACATTTGAGCACATTCATCCGCTATAACAAATTTACTTCATTATTAAGGAGAAATTATTTAAAAAGTGTAACATATAGGTTCGAAAATTTGTCATGAAAAATACTGGCGCTATAACACAATTGGTAGTGTTCTTCCCCGGATAGAGATCCAGGTTCGTATCCCGGTAGCGCAAAAACAATATTTTTCGACAAAATTGATTTTATATGTATAAATTTATAATTAATACATTAAATTAGTATTTAAAATTTATTTCAATTTAAAAATCAGTACGGCAATCTGACGACAATGAAAACCTATTTATTAATATACATAATAAATTGCCTTGAAACGAAACATTGTAAATGCATAATAATTTATAATAAAACAATGTTTTTAAAGATTTGAACTCCCTTACAGATATAATATTTTTGACAACAATATTTACATATGAAATATTTTATTATGTTGTGAAAATCTATATATGAGTAGTGTTTAAAACTTGTCTTAGGTGTCGTTCACGCTTCGCTTTTTCTAAATTGGATAATTTTCCACATTAATTTAACATCACAAACTAAATACCTCAACACTTTTTGATAACTTAACGTGTTTTAAAGTTTATTTTGAGTATGGTTCGTTATGAACAGGGTAAATAAATCTATATAATAATTGCGCTAATAATAATAAGTGCGCTTCGTATCCATAACATCCCATGTTAGTGTCATCCATTTTATTTAAAAATTCACTAGATGGTACATATATAATAATAGTAAAAATAATAATTAATATTAATATTCATTAACAATCTTTCCGCATTGTGCAAAAGATGTCACCGATTTAGATCTCCAGTCACTGTTCAAAGCAGAATTGATACGTAGCTGGCCAAGGTGGAAAGTTTCTTTCGACGGATATATTCGGCATTGGGCCGTAGATGCGTTGGTTTCTTTTTTATATCTGATATTTGTTAAAAACTGCTTTGAATTAATTCTTGTATATGATTACTCAATCATTTTAGCATTATCTACGATTAAAACGATTATATACGAAATTTTATATAATATTTTTTTCACCTGTCTATATTATTTCATTTCTTTAAGTTCACTATATCATTCATGTTTATACTTTCAATCATATCTGATTACCTCTAGATGTATATATTACTAAAATTTTGTTTTTTTCTTACTGAAAATAAAGATAAAATACACTACACGGTGCATTGTCAAAGCAATAAAATTTCTGCATTGAAATATAGATTTTACGGAAACCCTAATCGTGCAGCGGCCAGAACAGACGCCCATAGGGCCTAGCAGCAAGTTGTCTGCAATAGCCGATTACTTTTCTGCTATGTAGTTAAATTATAATCTACAAAATATACGTTTCAGAAATATTAATTTTGCAATTAAAATTTTTAACAAAATAAATTGTTATTTTTCTTTACTATTTTGAAAAATAACTAAAAAAATATATCCTCTGAAAAAAAGTCATATAAACCAATTTGATTTTTGTTTTGTTAAACAGACTAATTAGAGTACTTAAGATAGATAAGATAGAGTAAAGAAATAGTAAATTGTGTTGATTTGTCGGTATGAAGGATGGACCTGTTAGAAGCTTAAACAATCGAAGAGCATACGTGATAGGATGTTCGAAAACGAACGACGCTATCGTCAAGAGAAGTATGAGGAATTTAAATATATTGACATGTATGTTTCGGATGATGAGACTGTAAGATGTGTAAATAGTAATGCCCCAATATTCACACATCACTCACGTATCCGATTGATAGTCTCGGGATGAATTGCGTAATGTATTGTGTATATGTGGTCAGAGTAGGTTATGTGAAAGATAAACTACTTACGGTTAACACTTGTTTATTGTTAGGCAAGATTACAAGTATGGAGTAGTTAAGTTGTACAATAAAAGTTACTATGCGCAAATAGTTTACGAAGGCGGCGGCGAGAAGAGTTAAGCTCGAGAGACAGCCTTCCTGGCGGTTGCTGGGCACATTAGTATTGCTACCTGACGTCGGTACTAGGTGTGTTTACGGCAGCTGGGAATTTGATTTCACGCAACACTATTTGCAAGGTGCATTCAGTATCACCGAGCGGCGATAACAAGAGTGAGAGGTATGTCAAGTTAGAAAAGTGTGGTCTAACCTACGGAAAAAAGGTCTAATGATATGTAAATTAGTTGAGGTAGTTATAATAGTTAAAATAATAAGTAAATCAACATTAATGAAGTTGCAGAACAAGAACCTTATGAAGAAGATATAAGGGGAAAAACAATCTTAGTGAAATTCTATTATAATGGAGTAAAAAAGTATTATAAAGGATTAAAATCGTTGGCATAATTTAAAATTCCAAACACGGTTCATAGAATATCGAGTGTAAAGGCGTCTAGGATAGGATTTCATTGTATTGAGGTGATGGAGGTCTTTATAGGATTTCGAAGCCGAACGTAAATAGTTCCGAGCCTTTTTTTGTTAAAGCATCCATTAAAAAATCAGCATTGTTTTTCATTTATTTCAATGTATTATTATGTCTGTTTTCTTTCTGCCTTTTTTCTTTGCGATGTCGATTCTTTTATATTGTTCGGAACGAGACTTTTAAGGGTTTCTGCAGAAATTTGGAGAACAAGAACTGAAAAATGAAATGATAATGGCCCCGTTTCGGATGAAGCTATGAAGAGAACTTTTACGTAATTACACGTTTTAATGTTTCGTGAAAGGTATATCAACTCATTGCGCAGTAAAGTAACTGTAAAATCATTCATTCAAAATATTTTACCCGCTAACAATAAAACGTTAAATACAATGTGTTATTCATCTTTAAAATTACTAATACATATTTATACGTATTCTAATTAATGAGCAATTGATTTTCTTTCATACGATGTACGGCAAGATTTTGTTATTTTATATTTTAACGTGTATTTTTTTGAGATATTACTTGCGCATAAATCCCTTTCTTTTAAGTTCACAACTCTATTATTTGCATCTTACTATGGGTTCCAACCCCCTGAAGTGCCGAGAGTAACCGCACCATTAAAATAAATAAAAATAACAATAAAATTTTCCAGATATAAGATTAGTCGTGTTTTTAACTAGAATACTTTGCAAATAAGGGCTTAGTATAAAATAATGATAAATAATAAAAAATCGCTCAAGAAATATTGTAAAAAAATATATTAGGCAAGAATAATAAGCTATATATAATAAAACAGTACAACATAATAAAAATAGGCTTAAATAACATAATTTTTTTTTTTACTTTTTATATTACAAAAAGAAAGTAGAGTATTGTTTAACATTACAGAAAAATAGTTATTTATCATATAATTAAAGATTTAATTTTACGAGAACACATTCTTATTGTGAAGTTGTAATAAAGTTGTATCAATGAGTCCAAAATTTAATAAAAATGAATTGATAATTCTGGCGTCTACTATCAGATTATAGGTTAACATATAGGTTCGAAAATTTGTCGCTATAGCATAGTGGGATAATGCACCTTCACCGGTTAGGAAAGAGATCCAGGTTCGAATCCCGGTGGCGCAACAACAATATTTTTTGATAAAATTGATTTTATATGTATATATTTCTAATTAATTCATATTTATTTCATTTTACTTTTGAAATAATTCTTCAATACTTTCATTATATTTGTATCATATATAAATGGATAGTTTATTGCAAAATGTTACGCCTTGGCTTACCAAGGTATTCTTTTAATTAATTGCTGGTATCAATAGTTATTTATTAATCTAATATGGCAGTTCAAACACTACGTTAATTGTTTATAAATGAACTTGATAAGAAAGCGCTTGTAAAACGTATAAACATCCTGAATATGTCTCTAAACCTTGTTCAAAGAGTTACAAAGGTTTCACAAATTCAAGAATAACATGTATCTATAACTTGATATAGTTCATTCTGTCCGTGTAAAAAAATGAAAGTCCAAAGACGAGTGCACTTTATGTTCAGAATTACTTTGCAATGAATTGTCAAGTCCTGTGTTTTGAAACGAATAATAAAATATGTAAATTAACAAATATAGTATAGTACTTAGTTGTTAAATAAGAAATCTTGAATTCCATGCTTTTATAAGAGAAAAAAACTGTATAATTTTTTATAATAAAATTATTGAAATAATAATGAACCGACTTAATTGATTGTATTATATTTAGGAAAAATTTATGGTGGGTTAATAACCAAATATGTGAAATAAATAAATAATTTTGTATATTTTATCCACATTTATTACTAGAACTGGAAACATCAGGATTTTTTAACCTTTTTAAATTTTTTTAAGAGACATTGTTCATTTTAAATTCACCATCACAGACTATAAAACCATGGTGTAAGTAGAGATACAAATATATACAGTTCTAACAAACTAATCGATTAAATTTTTCAACTCTTGAGGATTCGTTAATCAATTTTCTAATTCTGGTGATTGTAGTATTAATTTGCTTTTTTTATTTTAAGCAGTTGAAACACCTAAATATTTAATGAAAGTTATAGGTGGATGGTTGGTGTCGATACAGTATCTGATAATATTATATATGTACTTACATAAGTTTGTAGAGGCCCTGCTCGCGTCTCACAGTACCTGACTAGGCGCATTATATCCATTTCATTCCGCCGAGTACCGACAGAAATTTAGTTAACAATACGTCGCAATGTAACAACTGCGAGAAGCTGCCTGAAGCAACTACTCTCTTAGCTGCTTTCTCGGACGCATCTCCAGTGAGCACTCCTAGTTATCAACCTTATCTGTAATTTAACTTCAATCTGTGTACATTTATTTGTGCCTCAATGAACGCTACAATTGTAAATCAATATTTTATTTAATACACCTGCTCTAGATACAGCTCATTTACATGCACCTACATATATACACTGCGACATTAAATACACGCAGTAAGATCTGGGGGATTTGATGAGGCTCTCAGTCTCACCTTAAACAAACCCTTCTTATATCTCTATACAGCTCATTAATTAATTAAACAGCACGACGTATAATATACAAACACATTAACTCTTTACGGGCTACAGCCGACAAACTATAATCAAAGAAAATATATACTCATCACCCCATACCGGTGACCCACGACGTAAATTAAACCAATTCCCCAAAGGTTTTTGTGAATATGAATATCTAAAGTAGGCATACGAGAATTTATCTCTTTCAGTGAAAATTGTTCACTATACCCTACGGAGCAGCTTGATCTGCCTAAAATTGATCAACTTTACTCTAGATTAGCAATTATTTTTTACCACAATAATAATACCTCATTATATCATATGCCGAGACACCATTACACGACTAGAACAACAAAAAAAAACGCATTATAACTACCACATATGAAGAGTACATTTGGTCAAAGATTTTCTATACCTAGCACCTAAACTTTATAACATTTTAGACTCGAGCACAAATCAAATTCAATCACCTACTGAAAAAGAAAATTCTTGAATAGCTCAGAAATCACGAGGAAGAGTTTATTCGCTGGTTATATAACAGAAGGATTTGAAAAGGAAGAATGTGATATTAATGTTGTTATTTATTATATTTTTTACCGTCAATACTATGTTTAATGTTGTCTTTAAATTTCTTTTATGTTTTTTTTTAAAGATATCGCACACCTGGATCAAAACTAAGACAACTCAAAAAGTCATTCTTCAGTAGACAAAAAAATAATAACATTTCTCTCCATTTTGTGTTACTAAAGTTATAAAACTAAATAATATTATAGGTCATAAATGTATCCTGAAATGATACTATTCGAGAACTAGGGCCAAGTTATTTACGTATATGACAGAGTATCCTAATACAATAATAACTCAAATTCTTATTTTTTGAGTTGTCTTAGTTTTGATCAATATATATATGTATATATTCTTACTATGTTATTTTAGCAAAAGATATTTTTAAAAATTAAGCCGGTTTCCCTAGATTCGGCCTAGGGAAATTACCATAACACTTTTATAAAAAATTCTGTGTACTAATACAAAAAAAAAAAAAAATTAGTATATAATTTGAAAGTGTTGTACTATATCTAATACTGTATCTAGTATTGTTCTGTATCTTGAGTAATTCCCAAACAATAAGTAAGTGATTAGTTAAGGCAGTTTTTTCATTTTTACAAATAGTTTCTTTTCTTATAGATAACTTGGAAACCAAAGCAAAACTTTACCCTTGATCCCGATTTCTTTAGAAGTTTTGTGTGAGCGATGCTATCGAAGGCTTTTCGTTAATATAAATATACACAGACATTTTTCACACTTATCTAAATAATGAAATATTATGGTAGTTAATTTGGCGGTAGCATCTTGAATGCTCAGATGTACTGGTGTATATTTAGGATATTTTTATTTTTATACTGATTATTTTGTTGCCTTTCAAAAACGTTTTCAAATATTTTTGCAACGTTGCTGCATTCAAAAACGAAGTCGTTTTTGAAAAAAAAATTGATTAAGTTATACGCAATAAAAGTTGATAGATAGCTTTTAAAAAACGTGTAATAATAGATGTATCTTTCCCAGACAGGAAGAGTTCTTGGTTCAAATCCCGGTGGCAGCTAAAATTATTTTTCGATAAATTGAGTTTATCTACTCGTACATCTTTCTAAATGATGCATTTAATTTGTATTAAAATATCACAGAACTATGTTTTGAAAAAAAAAATTTCACAATAATAATGTGTTCTCTTTAAAATATTATTTAATTTGTTATCACGATTTATATCATTTTGGTTGGATAGTTTTGCATTTTCACCCACATCCACGAAATAATTATGAAATATTTTACATGACCAATGAAATTATTGTTAAATATTTAAGAATTCCTTCTGTCCGCGGGATACGTAACATCGTTTTATAGCAATCATTTCAAAGATGTCTATTTTACGCTTGTCGCTATTACGGATTGTCCAAGACTCCGCTGCATACACGAAAATTGGAAAGATAATCATATTAACCAATATAATTTTAGTTGCTTGTTTGAGGTCACTGTCTTTCCCACAGACTAGTAAATATGTAGTATAGTAGACATGAAATAAAGTGTACATATAGGAGATGGATTTGGAACATTACGGCTCCTCGGAGTTGTTATATTGCGACGGATTGTTAATTAAATTTCGGTCGGTACTCGGCGGAATGAAATGGCTGTAAAGCACCTGGTCAGGTACTATGAGGCGCGAGCAAGCCTCTACAAACTTATTTTAGTTACTTTCCAATTTAACTGCACCAATGTGGTGTCCTTGAAAATACCATCAGATTTTCTTTAGGTTATTGAAGCTCAGTATGATACGTGTAACAACACTAGTTTATTACAATAATATAACTCAGATATTGCTTATTGCTAATGCGAACAAACGATGGGAAAAGGGACCTGTTTCCCCAGTAACGGCCTCTTGTATCCCATGACCCCCACCACTCATCTGAAACACACATACACACACACACACACACACACATGTAAAAGTGACAGTTCTCACACCTATGTAAGTACATATACAATTTTATCAGATACTGTACAGACACAAACTATCCATCTATAACATTCATAAAATATTTAGGTGTTTCAACTGCTTAAAATTACAAGTCACTCTTGAAGGGTGGATTGCCTATTTGAAAGAAAGAAAGAAACTGCTTAAAATGAAAAAATGTAAATTAGTACTACAATCAACAGAATTTGAAAATTGATTTACATATCCTTAAGAGTTGAAAAATATTATTGATTAATTTGTTGGAACTGTATATTTTTATCTGACTCAATTTGCATTATACTATGATTTTTTAATCTGGGCTGGTGAATTTTAAATGAACATTGTCTCTTCATTATCTCTAAGAAATAGTACAAAAAAAAAATTGTGTCGGTTTAAAAAGCCCTGATGTTTCCAATCCAAGTAAAATAAATATGGATAAAATCTACACATTTTATTTTTATTTTAAAAAATTCTTTATTAACCCACACAGACCAGTAAATGAATAGACATGAAAAAAAGTTTACAAATGGGAAAGGGGTTTGGAACATTAGTTGCGGGACGAGGGGCATTCTACATACATTCTTGGTAGAAACATAATAAAACAAATCTGATAGTTTATGACACATTTATGCAACAGTAAAAGTATTTACTCTTCGAAAATTAAATCTTTGTATAAAAAGATGTATTATTTACACTAATATATTGTCAGCGTTTAAATTTTCGTTCCGATCGAATCATATTTAAAAAAAAGTCGCGGAGCTGTTTAATTGCGTAAGTGGTACAAAAGGGATCACGTGGGTGACACCAAAATGAAAATATTGAATTGAATATGAAAATACTGTAAATTTGGTGGTCTGTGGTCTTTTCATATTCTCATAAATTAGTTTATACCAACATTAGATATTTGTGTTAGTACACGCCAGTGTTCGCGATCAGCGCGCCCAAATAAATTGCGTCTAAAACAACCTCACACTCTACTGTTTGCGAAATTTGAAGTGATGCATTAGCACGATCCACAACCAGAATTACTATTATTATCATCATTATTAAACCAGACACTGGAAGGTGATATTGTTAGAAGCCACAATAACCGGCGAGCTTGTATGAGAAGATGTATGAATGTCGATGAGGCGAGAATTGTGTGTCAGGATAGAAAAGTGTGACGCTCTATCCTCTCTGATGTTAAGTAAGTCAGTATTAATAAACTTTCACATTTGATTACATTTTAGTTTATTTTTCCAGGAAAATAATTTTTTTGTTTTATTAAGTGTGTCAATTTATCTGGATTAAGGTACGGATCAACCTTTACCTCTACACATACGTGTTCTAATCAATGTCAAAGGACATGGTATAAGATAATAGATGATTACAGTTTGAACACTTGCAAAGCACGGTCATTTGGGTCGATTTTTTGCTCTTCGAAAACAGTGAGAGATACGCATTTCTTAGCTCACCAGTGTAACTCAAAAGTAGTCTAAACACTGACAAAAAAAACAACTGTTGATTGGCATGACGATTGCGTGTTACTTTCAGGCCATTTCTCATGGTTCTAGCAACAGGTGCTGTCTCCTAGGCATCTGCATGAAATTCATTACAGTCATGATAACTTGACTATAACATTATGGAACTCACGTCACGAAACAATAAATTATTTAAGATGTTAGTAGTATAAATATATATACTTGGCAAAGTATTGCAGAAATACAGTCGAAGTTAAATAGTAGTTCTCCAACTACGCATCGCACGATAGATCAACATTCCTGCATATCCTGCAAATACATAAATATTTTATGATTATTTTAATGATAATTCAAATTTTTGCGTTTTTTAACGAAAATGTGGGTTTTTATTATTCATTTATATTAAACGTTATACGCTAGATTAAACTATTTTTAAACTATTAATTGGATGGGACTTTTATTCTCATTTAAAACTAATAAACTGAATGTTATTTGCCATAATAAAGACAATACAAGCATTATAAGAAAGGCCGCGACTATTAGATGCATTTTCCGCGTGTTACAAAATTGCAAATGCTAAATTATTGCAAAAACGAAATATATATTTTTTTAATCTTGAAGCCAAGATTACGGAGACAAATGTTAATTGAGACAAGTTATAAACCATTCAATTCGCAGTACATATGATCAATTTTAGACGTTTTTAAAATACTTTGTTTTAGTGAAAACGTACGTTTCAAAATAATATATTGTATTTACTCACATGCATTGAGGTTTCAGCTATTATTTAAAATCAAGTTTGATATCAAAAACACTATAATTTCTCATTAAACAATATTTATGTGAATCCTAATAATGTGTATTTTTTATTTTCTTTATTAACTTCAGATCGCTGATCATCAGCGGCCGTAATGACGTTTAGTTTTCGTTAAAAAATGGCGAAAATATAAGTTTTCACGCATATTTTACCCTCGGTTTGAATTGATATTGAACTTATTCACAACATTAGTAGCAAATATCATAAATTAGATGCCTTTTTATTGATTTTAAGGGAAAGCAACGTTTTATTGAACAAAGCACGTTATTTTTAAGTAAGTCGGAATAAAATATTTCGTTTACATATAACACTTAAATTTTAAACAAAGTTGTATATTTCATAAATAGTTTATAATTATTAAACAGAGATATCACCAAAACGCCAACGTGACATTTTAAATCGATAATTTTAAACAAAATAATAAATTGAAGCTGTCATAATTTTTTTAAATTAAAAACATTGATTTAAGCGATCATCTAAATATATGTAGGTACTTTGTACGATTTCAAAACATACTCATATATATAAATTAGGTGCTTTAATAAATGATTTAATTTTCAATTGATTAATTCAAATGACAACACACATCTTTGTTTCTATCCATATATTAATATAAAAAACTTGTATAAGGCCATTATAAGGCTCTAGACACGAGATGTTTGACACTTGTATCGAATGCGAGAAAACCAATAATTTTATTGTCGTCTCTTTCTGTTAAAACCTTTCTTTCTCGCATGATTTACGTAATAAATAACGTCATTAATTATTTATCTCATACTTGAAATAATTTAACTATTAGCGTCATCTTTAAAGCATATCTAATTCGTGTATAAATTTTCAAATTTCAAACTGGCAAAATTAAAGTTCGCTCTTCAGCAATTCGTGTATAGACAGCCTACTTTTTATTTTATGCGTTCTGTTCTTTTATCCCTTATCATTAGAAATATGAATGAAAATTGTGAAAAAGTTCTATAATCTTTGCGACATTAGCCTACGTATTTGACGACATAGTTTGTACTGTATTTTTTGTCAAAACAGAATATTTTCTAAGAAATTCAACCTCAAATAGTTACGTTACGTTGGAGATTATTTTTTTTTTGTGAGACTACTATTTCAGTTCACGATTTTCAGAATAGAGATAACATAAAAATATTTAGATTTCATAGTTTTTCATTGATTACCTCAAAACGTGATATTTTAATTTTAATAATAAATGTTTTGAATCTATGTTACCTTATTTAAGATTACCTTGTTTGGTTTAGCGGTTAGATACTCAAGCAAAGATCAGGGATTTTGTACTCTTTTCCGCAGATCACAAAGCCAGTTCTGTTTTATTAGTATAAACATAAGTATGACGTTAAAATTTGTAAAAAAATTATGCATTTTGCATTACATATATATATATATTAATCTATTTATACTATTTAATGTATAACTACACATAACTATAAGTTGTAAGTCGTTATACATAATTAAACCATGACAAGAAGAACATCAAACTGTTTACAAGTTTATCTTCAAAGCGATTTTACATAATTATTACTTCCTGTTCAACCCTTGACGATAATTTGTTAGATTGGATTCTAAAATCGTAATTCAGTGAAATGAAAAGTTTCAGCCTAGCTGTTATAATTTCCCCATAACTCGGCGCTTTGGGCCCTTTGTTCACAGAAATAATTAAAATTCCAATTACTAGCTCGGTATTAATTAGAGGAAACCTTAAATACCTAAGAGAAAGGTCGAAATATCTATCGCGAAACATGGTGAGAGGTCGGAAGCCAACATGAAATCCATAAGAAGGCATTTTATTTTATCAGAAATATGGCACAATTTCTTATATCATAGCAATTAGTGTGAATTGTGAATGTCAGATTCCAGAAAATAATTTAAAGCAAGATTATTTAGATTTTCCCCTTATCAAGGCAACCTCTACACTTATCGGTTTCTCCTGCGTGAAACTCACATCAGCATCCACCCTTATTAGCCTGCCTACTTCAGTTACATAACTGTAGTACCTGGCGTGCAATTACGCGTTCGAGATATCGAGAAGTGTTCTCTCTTAGAATAAAAAATAGAATGCAGAACGTGACATAAAGGTGAAAGGAAATATCTATGGGTCATATATGTATTTTTTTTAACTTCTTGCATGCTGAATAGTGTATGTACTTACTATTTTATTTTGAAATGTTACAAATTTACCTATTTACATCTAGATAAAATATCTAAAGAAGGCATTTTAAACGAAATATATAATAGAGAAGCATTAATTATTATTTGTTTCATCTTATATAAATGACGTGAATATATTTTTTCAAATTTAATGAAACGTCATTATCATTTGGCATTTAAATTCAACATTTAACGTTAAATAGTATAGCTCTATTCCGTAAAAATTTTAGTAAATAAAAATAATTATTAAATTGATTATTTTATTCTTATTCAATTATTTTTTATCAGTTATTTAAAAAAAATACCAAATGTGTGAATTGATATGATAACATACTAACGGTATATATTTGTAAAATCCTGTTTGTTGTCTAAATGAATATTTATTTATTAGTTAAATGTATACAAAATCCATTTCTTTGATGACTGAATAATGATTTTTCGATTTGTCATAAATGGAAAGCTTTGCCTTTATTGGGTGAAAAACTCAAGTTGTCGGATAATTAATCATTTTTGTTTTTGTTTTGAACGTAGAAGTAAAATTTTTTTTTCAAATTATGATCAATATTTTATTCCGTCGTTTGCAATATAAGGTATAATTTTTTTTTGTCCCTTATTTTACAAGTCTGAAATAAATTTACCTTATTTTTGTCTTTTTCCATCTCTATCTAATTAGATCATTGTATGGTTGAGTTGTCAGGATGACGTCACTAGGGAGGTAGCAGTCATCCAAGATAATCATACTCGATTGCAAATAATACAAGTAATGAAATGAAAAAGTATTTTGGTTTGTTTAGTTTGTAAATTTTTCAATTATCTTCTCATACATTTTATATACGTACATTTTTTGGTAGAAAGTAATATGTCCAGATCTAAAATTTATCTTCATGTTTCAACGATTTTTTAATAAATTTTTGAAACCTTATATGTTGTGGCAGGAAATTATTTTTATATTAAATAAAATAACAATAACTTTGTATGAAATCATGAAATTTATTATACATCAACCGGTTTCGCTTATCTCAAGGTTCATCAGGACATATTTGAAACTAATCATAAGTACAAAAAGAGTGCACTTATATATACATAAAGAGTAAGATAGAATGTAAAATTACATGTGAAAGAGAAAGACAGAATACGTATACAGATAAACGGAACAATAAGGGAAAGGAAAATACAGTGTTGATAAATATTAAATTTACCATTTTAAAGACGGAGAAAAGGGATTCACAGCAAATCAGAGTTGGCTTGATAGTTGGAAAAAAACATTCGGGGTGAAACTGTATATTACTCAGTGGAGTGCAGTAGATATAGATTTAGGTTATGCTGTTACCAATGATATTATACAATCATATATAACATATGTACTACAATATATATTGTATATAGTATTATGAACTTTCGTTTAACCAACGTCTTAAGACAAAATAAATCCGTCGTTTATACGATCCTGCCATGTATTTATTTGTAATTTTAGAGTACTATTAATAGTGTTTTTAAAGTTTTAGTTTTAACGTAAAATAATACCTTCTAACCCATATAACAATCGATATAAAAATGTATTGACGTTTTAAAGAACACTTTTTATTTCTTTTATTGTTTGAAAATCCTTCACGTAATAAGTAAACGAAATAATTATTTTTATTAAAGGTTAACGTAGGAAATAGTTCTGCCAATTTCTTTTTGTTTTTTCCCAAATCAAAAACACACTTCAATGATTTGCATACAGTTGTAAGACTTTTTAATGTTATTCTGTTAAAAAACAGCATAACTAATAACTCAATACAAAATGGATCAACCGAAAGGAATTTTCAATTTAGTAAATAGCTTGAGTAATTCACTAGCTTAAAAATGGAACAGAGTAATGTGAATAGGTACAATTGACGCATTGTAGCACGTCGATAATAGCGCTACGGCTGCAGCGGTGGGTTGTCGTGGTAGTTTTTAGAACTAATAAATTAAAGTTTTTTTTTAATGTTTAAAGTATACCGATGGCGCTAATCGGTAAACAATATATCCGTTCATTTCCATATTATAAATTATTTAATTTATATTTGTTTACCAGAATTTTTAGTAATTAACAGCTTTTTTGCTTGTTTACACTGCACGCCCCTGATGTTACTAATGCGATATTGTCAGCTAGCATGGACAAGATAAAAACATTTATTGAAAAATTTACGAAATCATTAACTATAAAAACGTTCGCAAGAAGTGTACAATTGCGATGAAACATGTGAAATGAAAAGGGTGCTTCTGGCATTATTTTTTCTAGTGAATTCCTTTGACAACTTGTTATTTACGGGTTTCCTATCGATAATATGAAAGTCATTGCAGGTAGAAAAATCACTACTAACCTGGTATTACGGATGTTGTTTCTCTGCTCGTCGTGGATTGTATTGTTCTTTTTTTGTGCTCTGATCTTGGGTCTGCATGCGCCGACTCGATCTCCACGAATTATTTCGACCAGCCGAAATAATTAAATACCGAAACCGATTAATAGATCCTTATCTGGCGGAGTACTGACTGCAATTTATTATCAACAGCCCCGACCGTGGTTTGACATTTATCAGTCACAGAAAACGGCGACCTTAATACTACGTATACCAACAATACAAAAACTAGGTGTGCCAGTTGAAGAAATAAGAAAGTGAACAGCATTTATTTCAAATAAAGTTGTCGCTTCAAAATATCTAGTGTGTAATAGTTGCAGCTGTCATTATTTAACTCCTTGGCCGCCCACGTCAGAAACATGCGACAGAGAAAGAGAGAATACGAGAACTGTCAGAATTTAAGATGGCTATCGTGAATATAGCGAACACCCACGTGACAGTCCGCGGCGTCTATTTCTCACGGAAAATAACCATCAAATAACGCATGATATCACCGGCGCCGCGGATTGGATCTTTAACCAAATTATTATTCCAGTAGTGACATCGTACGGCACCCCATAGAAATCTGTTTTAACTCAAGAACACCACGAATAACGTCTGAAATCGAGTGTAAAAATCGACATTTTTCCTCCATACAAAATTGACAGTTGGCGCTCACTTTTGCGTTACCAGATCGCAATTCCATTATATTTGAAAATTTATCACATACTCTCATGTCGACGTAAAAGTGCTGATATTTTTTCAGTTATCGAATTTTCGAAAACTTTTTTGATTTTATTTTTACTTTACAAAATGGCGGAGGGTAACTTATTTCGTTAGTGGAGACTTTTTAGACATTCCCGATATGCTCATTATTACCGCAGAGTCCGATTATGAGAAGGACGCAATAAGTTGGAATGTATCTGGAACGTTCCAATTTGAGTAAATTTTCAGTTAGATTTTGACGTACGTTCGCGATATTTCTCGTTTTTGTTGCCAAGTAATTCAAGTGATTGAGATATCATTTTTTCGTTATTAATTAATATACGAGCATTTAACTATAAATACAGTGCGCCGTCTGGCAGCATTGGCCATTGCCGCGGCCGGCAGTATCATTTTATGCAAGTGTTAATGCTATATAAGTGCGATATGTAATGTGTACGTAGTTGTGATGTGAAGTGCTAATATTGTTTTGTTTTTAGCATCACAATAATATTAATAAAATATGACCTCGTCCTTTCAAAAAATAACTATAAAATAAATAATAATACTATAGTGTTTATGGCCTGACAACATTATTTGTATTTTTTCCTTTTTTTCAACTTTTTTTCATCTCAAAAATGTACGAAATCGCAGTCGATGGACGCTTATGATGAAATTGTACCCACGTTTTTATATTTTTTAGTCATACCAACGTTTTCATGTTTTTTTCGTAAAAACCTAGTTTGTGAATTTTAAGAATTTTGGCGCCAATATGGTGGTATGATATTGTTTCACCTACGATTTTTCTGGGCAGCTAACACGTTAAGGTTTTAATTATTCAATCCCTAGGTCCACATTACTCGGATAATCAGAATTCTACTGAACATTATATGTTGAATTGAAAATATGCTTAAGTTTATAGCATATTTATTTATAAAAAAAGCTTAGCATACACTTTGTGGTTACAAAAATATTGGGTTGCCTAATAAGTCTTTGCGGTTTTGTTCAATTATATATTACAAAATCAAACTTTTAAACAAAAATTTCAACATTTCAATCAATAATGTATTCTCCATTATTGTTCAGGACTTCATTTTATCTTTCAAACGATTTGTCAATGCCTTTTCTATTAAGATCGGCTGGTCTAGTATAGAAACAGTTATCGAACCGTTTTTTGAAATCATCGTCGCTGTTTAACGTTATGCCACGCAATTGATTGGAGAGCGACCAAAAAATGTGATAATCTGATGAAGCGAGGTCGGGACTGTAGAGTGGATGTGGCAGAATTTTATAGCCGAGCTACTGGATGACCATTTTAACCTTGATTAAAGGCGGAAAGAAGTATGTGTCGAAAATGTTAATTTTTCTCATCTTGACACTACATTATTTGAGCCTAAAAATTAAAAAAAACTATAGGATACACGAAAATAGCGACACTGATGTTTTAGAGCAGAAAAAATACTGTAAAAATACATAAAATGATACAGAAAAAACACTGTACAATTTTTTGTCATAAATTAACGTGAACAAAAACCGAAAAAGTTATTAAATGACCCAATATAATAAAGCTTGACTTGTGTAAGTAGAAAAATCAATTTAAAATAAATAATTCTACCCGTAGCACATATACTATTTCCGAAATATTGACTGAACGAAATAAAATCATTTAAAGTTTTATGCAATTGCTTTTTCAAACATTTTATTTATGCTTTCTATGAAAACCGATATTTTTAGATACGTCTTTTATTACTTTATTATCAAAAAAGACACATTTACAGTATCCCAAACCAATAAAGTTTATTCTGTAACCTGAAAGTTAGTAGTTAATTGATTTATTTATTTTTAATATTTATAAAACTATTTTCAAAATTCTTGCAAAAAAGTTCATTAACACTGAAAAAATATTAATTTAATACATGTGATTTTTTATTTTAATATTAGAAAATATGATACATTTTATTATTATCAGTAGGATATATATATATTTCAGTTAACATTTATTTCTTCTCTATGAGAGTAGGACTCGTGTATAGAGAAGGAGTATATACGAGATAATTTATGTTTCAGTTAGTCTGTG
Source organism: Eubasilissa splendida (assembly GCA_031772225.1). NCBI lineage: Eukaryota > Metazoa > Arthropoda > Insecta > Trichoptera > Phryganeidae > Eubasilissa > Eubasilissa splendida. Next base: position 13,203,773 of record CM062860.1, on the reverse strand, counting down.
TATATATTTTTTTACTTCAGATACAAATTAATAGTAGTCTGTAGTTGTTCTAATTGTGATGGGAAGATTGTTAAAAAATTTGATGTTTTGATAAATATAGTGATTTTGGGTTGCGGTATATTTTAATTTTCTAATATCAATTTGGTCTCTAAATCTTGTTGATCAGAATTCGCTTCTAAACATTAACTGATTTTTAATTTTGAAAATTTGGATTATTGAATTTTTTTTGTATATATCTATTATTTTTGGTACTTTGAAATCTGTGAAAAGTTGTATACTTGGATAGTCTTTTCTTTTTTAGAATAATTATTATTATCATTTTTTAGGTGATTTCTAATTATGACATTGAAGTTTTATATGCTTCTCCAATGCACACATTACTAACGATTTATTTATTATAATATGAGTTTGTTACAATATTAAATCAAGAGTTACAGTCATATGCTTTGGTGTTGTTGATAGCATATTACATAATAATGTAATCTTTTTTAAAGTCACGCAAGCATTTCATATTGTTCTGTAAAAACGTTATATAAGGTTGATTAATAATAAACAATATAATTAACGATATGTGATACTCTTTTAAAGCCATAATATTATTTATTTTCTGTTATGTAATAGTATGATATCTAGAAGATTCGACCTTAATGGTGTGTACTTGTTCTGGGGCTTCTTACATAAACATGTTGCTCTGTAACACGGAATAATATGTCTCTTAAAATTTTATGTTTAGTAAAAAGGTGTTAAGCGATTTTTTAACTGTTTCGTAGCGTTCAATTGAAAAGTTTAAAACTTTTTTCGCTGTGCGCGTTTACTTACACAACACGTATCCACGGATGCAATTATGGTGATGCAGCCAGTGCAATGCTGACGATAAGTGCATTATGTTGTACGGGTCATGTAATATGTTTGGCGATCACGTGTGTATAAGTGTTTGGTATTCATCTCAAAATAATGGGTATTGTGTAACATCCACAGTAGTAATCTGTTTACAATTTTGTTTAAACAAAATAGTGGTTGTTCATTAAATGGGTGTATTAAAAAATCCTGGTAATTTATTATACTCGTTATATTAATTTATAACTTACAGAGTGAATATTCTGTTCCAGGCCGATATTATTTTTGAAAAGCTAGGAAATGAAACACAATTTTTTAATTTGTTTTTTTTTTATCGTTCATTTGGTTTATACAATTATGTATTTTCCTGAGGATCCTTCTTTCGAGCACATCTAATATTGCTTCATATTTTTTGTGAAAGTCAAGGTTTCTAATTTATAAGTAAAAAAACTTAAAATGTATTTAGCATAAAATATAATAAAACAAATTAATTTAGTCAATTAGAAAGATATACAGAAAAAAACTATTTTTTGAAAAATATTTCGTTCCTGCTGGGATCCGGAGTTTTACTATTCCACTACAGTAATAATTATATTTACGACAAATTTAGAACTTATATTTCGAACATTTTTGTAATTATTACATTTATTATTCTATTTTTTAAAGTATTTTTTTGATAAATAGATTTTTTATGTATATCTTTATAATTGATTAATTTAATTAACTATATTCTGAAGTTTTACCTTCACAATACAAATGTGTATTCATTAAAAAATACTATAAAATAAATTAAATCAATCAAAAATAGACGTATATGATATACTTACGTACATAATTTAATTTTTTTCAGCTTTGGAACAAGCCTACCAGTTTGGACAATGATACAATTATTTTGTGTGTGTGCATAATCCATTTGAAGTATTTTTCGCGTGTAAGCGCTACAATTGTGTAACTTTCTGTCCGTTTGATGAGTTTTTCGTTTAGCTTACTTACCATCACGCCGTTTCTCCGCGGGGTAGACAGAGAGGATAGAGGGCCACACTCTTCTGTATTGACACACAATTCTCGCCTCATCCACATTCATACATCTTCTCATACAAGCTCGCCGGTTATTGTGGCTTCTAACAGGATCATTTTCCAGTATCTGGTTTACCTGGTCATGCCAATGTATTATGTACGACGTATAAAATAAAATGTGTACGAAATAGATAAAAATATAAACCATATAGGACCACATAGATATTAAAATAAGTAATATTTTACAAGTACATAATATGGGCTGCACTAAAACGCCAACAAGATTTCATGTTTTGTCTTGTCGATTTTGTCCAAATTACATATTCGAGCATCATTAAATTATTACAACATATTTCAGCGCAGAAATCAGACAATCATTATTATGGCTAAACATTATGCCGAAGTATGTAATAATAATGTAACCGATGAGTAGGGTCGCTTGACAAAAACAACAGAACGTACTCAAGATTAACACGAACCGAAAATTCTAAGATCCCGTCAGATCCGTGAACTATCTGAGATGCTGTCAGTTCCATCTGTACTAATTAAGAAACACCTCCCACGCTACAAATAAATACCTACACAATACATTTGATCGTGTCAAAGTTGATAGAGTTTAGTTTAGCCATCCGGGCGTGGGCACGTATCCGGACAAGGATGTTCAAAATTCACGTAGTCGGCTGTTTTGAAAACAACCGTTAATCAACTAATTAAGAAAGGTTGATATTACTAATGTGTATTTATTGAAACAAGTTAGATAAATCACGCATCGAAATATCTATCCATGAAAGAAATATAGTCACCACCGAAGTCTAATTTGGATTGAGGTGTGCGCATAATATTTTTGTGCAATTTTCAGGACCTGAATAGGTTATCGTGGTATCACGATCCTTCGGGTATGCAAATAATTTAATAACATTAACACAATGAATACTCTGTACTTCTTATATATTTGAAGTATCATCGAATATGTCTCCAAGTCTGGAATCCGAGATATAGCATATACATTAATAGAATCGAAAAAATACGGAAAAGTTTCTTGAAATATCTTAACTTTCGTATTTATTGAACCTTAACCAGCGCTGCCGATGTATCTATTATTTTCAAAATTCCTTCACTACAAATTAGAAGAAACACAGTCGATATCATTTTTCTACACAAAATAGTTTGTCCTGATTTACTCAGACGCATATTAATTCTAATACCATCTAGGTCAACCGGAAGTAATCTCACACTTAACCTTATACATTGTTATATCAATGCCAAACAAAACTCATTTTTTTACCGACCCTCCCATTCTTTCGATTCACATTTGAATGAACTGGACATTTTCAATACTCTAGTTACGACAATTAAATCAAAATTCAATATATAAACCTCAATGGCCTTCGTTTTATTTTTATTAGAAAGATTTTATTACATTAAATAAAATATGTCAAACATAAAAGTGATTGCTTTCTACGAAAATACAGATTTTATTCCCTATCCCATTTTCCTTTTCCCCCACTCTCCCGTTTCCCTGTGAATTTTTCTTCTTTATAACTTTTATCTCTTCTCTGTTTATATTTTTATTTTCTACTTTTTCTCTCATATCTCTTATTTATACTATTTTTTTTAAATTTATGCAATACAGAAAAAAGTTTTCATTCTTTTATCGTTTTCTATGCAGCGTAAAATTCGTTTCATTAAAGTCTTAATAATATATTTATCTATTTAATATGTTTTTTTAAATTATTGTCTTACACTGTATCAAATATATTGTTATTTCAGAGAAAACATGTAATTGGTTCAATTTTTGTTTATATCGATTATCTGTTTGTTTTCCAATCAAAATAAAATAAAATATATTAAATTTTACCCGGTGAAAGCGATCATCTTTTTAATTAACGTCTGTCAAAAATGTTTGAGCAGAATTACTATATTAATAATTAGTTTTAATTATCACAGAAGTTTATTCTACAAATCGTAACTTCACAAATAAAGCGAGATTTTATTGAAATTAATATAATTAATTACGTCAAATACTTTATGTTAATAAAATTTACTAAAAATCCTGGCGCCACCTAGCAGACTCTACTTAAGAGTTTTTGTAAATTATTGTAACGAAAAATTTTGTCGCTTCTATAGGGAAAATATTGATCGATGTCTCACAAACAAAATAACATACGAAGTCCATTTGGAGATCTAAAGATCGATACGTTTTAGTTTGTTAATTATTTACTTAATAAATAATATGAGAAACAATTTTTTTATAAGGGAATCTACGCAGAACGTGTAGGGTAGGTACGATCTTTAAAGCCATCTTATCTATATGCAGAGGCTCTTTTTTTAAATGTAATTCTTATGTTTGAAGATATGTAAGTACGTAATTAAGGAATAATTTATATATTTTTTCATTTCTTTTCGAGAACTATATTCTTTTATATTAAATAAAATAACAATATCTTTGTATGAAACCACAAAATTTATTATACGTCAACCGGTCTCGCTTATCTCAAGCTTCATCAGAACGTATTTAAAATGTCAGTTTTGTAACATGTCAAACCACAAAGTGATTGCTTTCTACGAATATATATATTCTTTTTTGTACATTTTTCAATACATTGTTAAACCAATGCACGTTAAACCCCTTGGACAATATGATAAGCATGCCAAATGAGTTTCTCGCGTGGTCGAATTAGGCTTTTGTAGAATTGTGCACGGTAATTAAATCATTGCATCGTGCAAAAAAATTAGCATTTTTGCTCAGGCTCTTCACAAAGAACAATTTTATTGTTATTATAAAAGTAAAACATATTAAACTGGGCACTTGTTCTATGAACATGAAACTGGTACTTATCTAATATTTTAAGGGTTCGATCTTTTAGCCGAAGATGACCTTAAAATTTTAATTTAGTAAGTTAGGCTGTATTACCTGCTCTTTATCATTATTAAATTGAATCATCGATAATAACGTACTGAGGCGCTATTCATCATCAATATGTTGAAGATTTTTATGTCACAATATACTAATATTTTATTAATAATAATTTTATTTACCATTTTAAATTTTTTTAAATAATGGTCACGGCAAACTAATATTTTTTTCTTCTGAAAATTATAATATCATATACTTAATTATAATTATATGAACGGGTATTTAATTATAATTTAATTTAACATTATCAAATTTTAACAATATTTTTATAATTAAATTATTTTTATCATTTAACTATAAAAATATAACTAAATTAAAGAAAATGTGGATTATTCTATTATTGTGAGTTTACGAACGAAATTTAACGCAAAATATAAATAAAATTTAGTGTTCGACTGTAAAATAAACAGACAAAATACTATCGAAATCGCGAAGACGTTATTTAACGGAAGTCATCCGACATCCGTTTACTAAAAAATACGCTTTTAAAAAAAAAAATTAAGGACACATTATTATTGTGAAATTGCAGTTTTTTTTTCATAACATAGGTTTGTGTTTGTTCTCTTTAAAAATATATTAGTCGTATCAAAGTATATTCAAATTTAATAAAAATATAATCAATTTAATTTCTGGCGTCTCCTAGAATATATTACTCAAAGGTGTTTGAGATTTGTCTTAATACAAAGGTGATGATAGCTTTTAAATAATGAAATAATACATGTATCAATTTGAAAGAGCTGCAGCATATGAGATTGAAAATTTGTCGTCAACATACTCGGATATCATGGTGTAACTGGTAACGCATTTCCCCGGATAGGAAAGTATCTAATTTCGAATCTCGGTAGCAACTAAAATATTATTTCGATAAAATGTTTTTTTCTGTATTTCTTACTAGTTGATACATTTAATTTGTATTAAATACAATACACATTATTTGGGGACCGGGATGATATTGATTTCACCTAAAAAGTATTTTGGGCAACACGGTCAAACGCATCGATTGATTTATTACTGACTTTTTAGACTGTCAATATTTTACAACAACATCCTTTAACATATTTGTGTTCTCATTATTGCGCGTCCATTTTTATCGTAATTACCCCGGACATATGTATTATTATTAGTTTTATACATTTAAAAAATAAAAGCACAATTGAAGCAACATTTGATCTCATCTTATTCATAGATCTGCAACCATTGTGGTAATGGTAATACACATTTGACATGCACTAAATTGAAAGTAAATATACCGACATGGTACCGGGTGTTTCTCTTGTTTGTCCTGTGAAATGGCATTTGCCTGACTAAAGCGCATCAACTTGCCATATGGCTCACACGTTACAATCACTCATTTAATGTGTACCTTGATTATACAGATATATGTATTTAAATATCCACTGCATTCGATGATATCACTTCGGAAAAGTGCCATGCTTTAAAGTTTTACACTAAAAATAATATTACTATCAAGGTACCAAAATATTATGGTCACTAAATGTCTTGTATGAAACGTTTTAGCATGTGACATTACATCCATCCATGATCTATCCATCCAAGAGTTCTGAAGTACAGTACATTTATGTTATGTGACATTTCGACCCTTCAGAATAATAAGGTTTGGAAGGGTGAATTGCCTATTTAAAAGAAGAATAACAAGGTTCCATCTGACACACTGTTTTGAGATAATGAATTCAAAAGTGTTGATTGAATTTCAACATATATTCTTGTATATTTTGTTTTGAGTATACAAATATGATCAGTTTTAAAGTCTTAACTTTTTTCAGTATTATCAATGACCACTGTGAGATGAGATAAAAAATAAAAATAAACATTGTAAATTAACAATAATGATCCATAAACTAAAATAAATAACTGATTCAGTTGAAACATTCAGCTCTTGCTATTTTGTTTAATATCCGTTAAATAGAGTTGGTGAGTATGGAAGAAATTAAGAATAATGCATTTGGAACCCTTTTCACATTTGGAACTCAAATTAGCCCAAAATGTTAGTTGGAACCTCGTTATTCTAAGGGGTCGATTTGTCAAATGAAAACAATACTGTGAGAATTCTCTACAAAAATAGTGAAAATTTCACGGAAACAGTTTGTAAAGCTTACAGTCTTATGATCGAAGTCTATTTTCAGCAGAATTGGGCTACGCACCACATAAGCTAGAAGACAAACTAGTTATTACACAAGAAAATTCCTGGACACGTATTTTCTCGTTTCGAACTTTAACGCGTCTAGGCTTCTTTCTTTAGGATTATATGAAACGATCCAAGTACTTAAAATAAAAACGGTTGAGTTTGTATATATAATTAATTATTTTATTAATTACTTACTTATTTTTCTTCACTTCCTCCACATTTGAGTATAATCCTCCATCGTACCTGTACTGTATTGTACTGTACTGTCAGTGTTCAGGTTGTTCCTGCCAATTCATTTGTATCATAAACCGATCGGTTCTAAGCTCTTCTCACTTGCCGACGTATCACATGACAGAAATCTATTAGTCCAACTGTCGTTACTGTGAAAACTAAGATATTATTAAATGTTTTATTTATTAAATAGAACACTTTCTTATTGTGAAGTTATAATTATTCATAACTTAGGTCGGTGATATTTTGTATATTAATTAAATGTATTAATTAGAAATATATGCATATAAAATCAATTTTATCGAAAAATTTTGTTGTTGCTACCGAGATTCGAACCTGGATCTCTTTCCAATCGGGAGAAGGTGCATTAACCAACTATACTACAGCAGACAGAACTTTTGACGACAAATTTGGAATGGAAAGAGATCCAGGTTCAAATTCCGGTAGCAACAACAATATTTTTCGATAAAATTGTTTTTTTATGTATATCTTTCTAATTAATACATCTAATTAGTATTTAAAATATTTTATTTTATTATACTTATAATTTAATAAATCGAGTATTTTTGTACTCAACAGTTATATCAAAGACGTATATATATGTCAAAAAATATTTTTACTGATTTTTATGTTTTATTTTCATTAATTTTTATATTTGATTTTAATTAAATCTTTGTAATATTTTCAATAATGGTTTTTAAAATTTTTGTTTTGGGTGAAATAAAAATATTGGTATTGGGTAAGTATTCAGTTACCAGTAAATAAATCTTTGTAGATAATAATTAATTATTAAATTGTTAAAAAATTCAAAATATAAATATTTTCATAGTTTTTCTCATCTCATTTGGTAATAGATTTATGGTAGATATTTGTTTAAAATGAAAAAGACACAATGAATAAATTACAATGAAGAAAAAATACAAAAAACAATTAATTTATTTAATACATAAAACCAACTAGGAGATGCCAGATTTAATGAATTAATCCATTTTATTAAATTTGTATAAACTGTGATACAACTAAATATTTTTTCGATAGCTAGATTTTTATCTGTATATCCTTCTAATTGATTAATTTAATTCGTATTAAAATACCGCAGAATTATGTTCTGAAACTGCAACTTCACAACAATAATGTGTTATTGTGAGAACTGTCACTTTGTAAATGTATGTGTGTGTGCGTATATCATGAAAGTGAGTAGATTAGTGGTCGGGGATGAACCTTATAAGAGGCCGTCTCTGGGGAGAACAGCTCTCTTCCATCACAGCTTCTTCTGAATAACTAGTCAATCTCTGAAGTGTATAATTTATATTTACTGTATAATGTGTTTCAATAAACGTATAATATTGTTACCTGGAGTTTCACATACAAGTAATTAGGACCCAAGTAATTAGACAGTAATCAGAGGTCAAGGGAATCTAGTGGTAATTCAAAGATTTATTACACTTATCTTAAAAAATATATTATAATATTTACAACATCTTACATTATCCTGTCACGTTGTGGTTGTTGGATGTAATATAATTATTATTTTTAATTTAATGTTTGTTTACAAGTAACCATTTGTTGGTAGTATGGTATGTTTTCAAAAACTATTTGTTGATACTGTAGCGTATAAATCGACAACACATTTCATTCTCCTTACTTTTATATTATTGCGAATTCCTCTGAAGAGGTCCCTAAACCCAAAAAGGAAAAATCTTCCCTATTTCCGTACGAATGTATGAAAGGAATGATCATTGTTTCGTGTAGCTAATTCCTATGTACTTATATATTATGTATACCTCTGTCGCCTGCCAAAGGCACTATGAAACCGAATGACATTAACAGTGTGTCAATGTTAACCGAAACCATGTATTCGATGGCTAAACTTCAATTTCACAAGACGCCAAGTTAAACTGTTAATAAAAATTACAATTTGTGAAATTATTTATTAAAGAAACATCTCATAGCTTTTCTAGAACACTTACATAAGAAAATCACGATATAAGATAATAAATAATTGAACGTACCTTTCTAACATTAAATTTAATTGTGTATAATATATGATGATGCAGTAGAAATACTTTTATTAAAATCATATTTAATTGTACCCAACAAATTATTTTATTTTTAATTATTGTTTTATAATAACATCACGATTAAGGTCAATTAAAAGGGATTGTGCATCCTTATTATATTGCTTTAGATAAAATATAGATTCTACAGGAGCTACGCGGCCACTATCTGCCACGCACCGGGCATTGGAGCAAGCTTTTCTGCTAGTGTATTCTGTGTTGTCCTCCCTGGAATTATACAAACGGTATTCTTACGTATCAACTTTGAATTATACATAGGTATCTAATTAATTATATCTATATTGCAATCTAATTATAAGGATTTTGCTACTATATGTTTTTTCATACTCGTAATTAAGACAATGTACACTTAATTTAAAATTGAATATACAGTAAGGAGCCTCTTAACGCGGGGGATACGTTTCAATAAGTTCCAGCGCTAAACGAGGCAATTTTAGCATGTAAATAATGGAGATAAGTGAAACAACAGAAAAAAAGTTACTTTATTAGTTTTTCTTGTAAAATTTACTGTTGAATACTTTTTATTACATTAATTACATATCTACTAATATCTATTTTTTTCATAAAGCTTCCATGACAATAAAAAAAAGTTCCGAGTAAAGAAGTTATGCTAGCGACAAGGAAGGTTCTTCCTCATTTGACTTTTTATGTTTTTTTATGGAGAAATCATCTAACTTTGTTTGTCTTTTCCTGTTTCGTTCAGCAAGCAATTGTCGATAACAAGACAACGCACCAATGACACTGCGTCTTGCCTTAGAACTTCTATCAAAATTGGTATCATTTTGAAAAAATTGATCCATAATTTCCGTTAAAGTGGCTAAACTAAAATTGTTCTCGCTTTTTCCATTATAATTTTTATTTATTTATTTATACATATTTTTGTTACAACAGAGGTGAATATATTATAATATAACATTGTAATATGTTTATTGTGTGGGATGGAGTAGACTCCACCTCTGATATATACAGCGTTGTACTGGCTACTTTGCTAGAATGAAGTCCGTGTTAAAGTGGCCAGATTTTTTCGTGCTGTTATTTAAGATTCGACAGGAATAAAAATAGAGATAAATAAAAAAATATATATAGAATAAAAGAAAATGAAATGGGAGTGTTGTAGAATTAGTGTATTATTAGTGTAGGCACTGTATAATGGTTGTTAGAATGTTGGATAGCCATGCTCCTGATTGATCTCTACCCGATTGGATCATATGTTGGGTCTATATTTGTGTAATATTATTAGAGTTGAACGATTTCCAGTTGGTTCTGAGTGTTTTGTACAGTTTCGGAGATAAGAACATGTAGAATCTTTGATAAAATGTCGTTCTTGCTCTCGGAACTGGCGTGTAGATGTTTGTTGTTTGTCTTGTGTTGTGTCCATGATTTATTGCTTGCGGTGAGTTGTTGTTAGCATGGAAAAATTGATAGACTTAATGGCATATTGCGTTCAACTTCATCGTCAATCCAGATGAAAAGTCGTTTTTACATTTCCTCAATAACGTTGCTTCTGGAACGGGTAATTTTGGTTGCTAAAGTCCTTGTGGTTGTAGTTGCTGATGATATGATTTTTTCTTTATTTTTTAGAATTGTTAGTAATATTGAAGTAGACAAATTGAATGCAACACCTGTGTCAGATTGCCGTTAATCTGCATCTAATCGTCTGAGCACTTGCATTTTAGTTTCCAGAGAAATGCTTTTTCTTGTCGCTTTACTTTCTTTTTTTTGAAATCACCCATTTTAAGAACTAAAAATTGACATATTTATCACAATAAAATAATATGCATGTTATGGTTATATCTTTATAGGTACATAATGACGTTGATGACCGATAATAAATTAACTATGACTCAGCAAACGAGTGTTCGCGAGTGTCAAAGCAAAAAAATCGTGCGCAATTTCGGGGAATCCCAATTTTACAGCGTAATACTGAAACATCGTTAAGCGGGGCCTTATTGTATATTATATTTGCATACTGTTATTTAAATTTGTATAAAAGAGAAAATATTTAAGTAATCTTGAAATAGAGATATTAAAAATACGTTTGACATATTCGCTACTTTGGTAACTTTTCTTACTGGCAATGACATTAACATGGGGTGATGGAGAATGCGACATAGATCAATTATATAATTGGATGGTTGGTTTTTACTGAGGCCATGTGGAAAATTTATTTTTCAATTATATTAGAGACTTTAAATGAAACTTGAATGATATATTAACGTATTATTTATATAGAACCAAAGTTATGACTATCGGAATACTAATTTTGTAGCGTAAGCTGATGTGTTTAAACTTTAAAAAAATATTTTCAACGTGTTGTCAAAGTTTTACTGAGATTAAGAATTCAGTATTAAAAGTATCGCAATTTTATTCCGATTCAGTTTCAAAAACACATCAGTAAGACTATTTTTGTGTTACTCTGTGACGTTGCAGTGCGAGCAGAGTGTGCGCCATCAATAATGCAGATAAGTAGAATGGCGACCCAGTTCCCTCCAAGAAAGCTAAAATGACGCTGTAATGCCACAAACTTTCGAAGGGACCATTATGACTGAAATCTTATTAGAAATTTTACCTAATAACGTGTATTATTTTTAACTTAAAACAAGTTATTTTATTTAAGTGAACAAGTATTCAATTTTAATATTTTCTTATGTTCCAAACGAGAATCGTAATGTAACCTAATTATATTATTAAAAGTAATAAATGTGTGGGGGCTTGTGGATGATGGAATGAAGCGCACGGCTTGGTGTCGAGTTGTTTATTTGGTCAGAGATAAGAATGGGGTAGTATAGAATATAGCGTTTCCCAACCTGTGGTATGCGTAGCCTTGGGGGTACGTGGCGATTAGGAGTACGCGAAAATAATATTGATAATGGTGGAAAATATCAGAAAAAGGAGTTTAAATAAATACAAAAAAATATGATACAGAGTTTTGATTTACATCAAATTTAATATCAAAAATAAAGACCTATCAATATCATTATGTTAATTAAATTAATTTGATTATTTAGCTAACCTATTATTTATTAATACTTGAGGTAGTTATTCGAAAGACCCTAGCACCACGGCTATAATTGCGTTGGAGTGGAGGGGAGAGGGGCGCCAAAAAAATGTAGCACAAGGGTTTTTTCTACCCACGGCGCGGCACGGGTGGGTGTAATAAAGAAAAGGGGCAATGGTTAATAAAAAGTCTAATCAAGTGGTACGGAAGAGAAAAAGGGTAGGTAATCATTGGTATAAAAGATAACCGAACGAGAAATATGAAGAGTTAGAGGACCAAGTCGGCGGCGTTCAGTTTCGGTTCTTTCAGACTCCTTTTGGTGGAGTGGAAGAAGTATCGTCGGCAAGCGATTGGGCCAGACTGGGGACAGCTTCTTTCTGCTGAAGCCGGGACCCTGAATTCATATTTTGCTCCCATCTTTGATTAGCTGGGAATGGCGTCGATGGCGATGGATTTGAATTGGCGCCCCCACAAATATTTATCTTCAATAGAATGTAGAAATCTGTCTGAAAAACGGTGAGCTCTGATTACATGATATTTAAACATATTATTCTGCCTGGAATTTCTAGGTCGGCACAACTTTTTTAGCTCGCAACGTCAACTCCATCACGACCTATAGAGATTTGAAATATCCATTTAACTGTCAAAAATGAAGACAAGACGCCATACTGTTTGTTTTATATTTTCAGTTTTGCGAGAGAAAATCGTCAGATGTAAAAAAATATTTTTTGCAGTTATAGTTTTTCACCGATATTTTATTTTATTTGGATTTATAAAGTTTTAGATCCGTTAGATTGCCTGCTACTGGATTTGTGTCGTTGAAGTATGATGTACTCATAGATAACAATTATGATGGAAATTGTAGAGCCGGTATAGCGAAGATGAAAGAGCAGTATACCTGCCATAGAAAAGTTCCAGCGATAAATAATTTTTTCTTTACATTTTTCCAATGATCCATTCACTTCTTACTATTTGATTCGCTATTCATTGATTTGTATAAATTGTAAATATTTTTTTACAAATATTCTTACCGCATCCTCTCCCATACATATATATATGTGTATTGCACCCATAATGAAACCATCCAACCACTAGTGTTTGTGGTTAGAATGTCGGTATGGTTGTAAAATACTTTCTCCTAATAGTTTATTAGGCACCAAAAAACGGCCAAATCAAATTAACATTTTAAATATGTTAATTTGAGTTGGCCATTTTTATAAAAATTATTTATATAAATTGACATATTATAAATTGTATATTAAATATTGTAATTATCACATAAAAGTCCACAGACCAGTAAATGAATAGACATGAAATAAAGTGTACATTTAGGGGAAGGATATAGAACATTAGTTGCGGGACGAAGGGCATTCTACACACATCAGGTCCGAAAATTAAATCTTTGTGTAAACAAGACGTATTTTTTACATTAATGCATATTATATTGTCAGCGTTTAAATTTTCGTTCCAATCGAGTCATATTTTTAAAAAAAGTCGCGGAGCTATTTGATAACGTAAGTAGTAGCATAGTAATCACGTGGGTAATACCTAAATGAAAATATTTGAACAACCAATAACTATCTATAAATTTGGTGGTCTGTATGAAAACCGAATTAAATATTATGTTAATAATATGTAACTTGACACAAACTAAATTAAAACTGCGTAAGATATTTTTGAACCTTGAAATAGGATCCGGTCGATCGGAAACATACGGTAGAAAAGGTCTAGAAAACTCATTTCTGAACGACTGTGAAAACTTAAAAATATTTTTAAGTGTTCATTTACATCATTATTTGTTACATGTTATTCCAGAAAGATAGTCGAAAAAGGGCCGAATTAATAGACAATTTATTTTATTTAGAAAATCATTAATCAATCAAATATATTATCAAAATATTCATTGAAAATAATCAAATACTGGTTAAATTGAAGAAAAATCGCGAAGTACAGGAGGAAAAAATAATGTTAATATGTTGTTTAGTGAACGTTGAATAAAATGAAATTGAAATCTACGCGTAATTTAAACGTCTCTCAACAAAAGCGTTTGATACATTTTAATATCAAAACTCTTGTTTACACGAGGGCGTGGTGAAACGGGATGTGGGAAGGGTGATAGGAATTTGGTATAGGGACAGAACAATAAAGGCTCAAAGACGTACCGGGAAGCAAGACATATCAGGAAATTTCTTCGAAGCACGAAGCACTATGTATCACCCAGTACTAATTGTAAATTTTTGGCACGCACTGCGAGAAACCAAATACACAATAGCAAGTAAATGTATAAATAACAGAACAGTGTAAAGAGCACACGGCAGGACGTTCATACTCCTTGACAGTTCAAAAGTCATCGTGCTCTGTGGTATAGGATATAACGGGGGGGGGGGGAAACAGATGGGTAAAGTCAACATAAAGGAGCAACCACATACCCACATGGCGATTGGTGATCTGGTCATGTCATAAATACCGAACAACTCTAAAATTACAATCTACAGCTGATCGTTTAATACTAAAATTAACTATTAGCAAATAGTTGCACTTTGGTACCCGGAACACATTTTATTTTTGCACCTTCCCTTTCTCTCGCTCATTTTGTTTTAAAATAAATCGTATAAAAATACGTATTGCTGTAAAAATTAGTAGAGGGTAGAATGGATTTAAAATATATATATTTTGAAATAAAAAATTCGTCAGACCTATTTAACCTAAGCATAGGTATTATAAAGTTACCTACAGAAAAACAAATTATAAATATACAAAAAAATATCAATTGCTAACTTACACGAAAAGTTTAAAAATCATGTAGATATTTAAAATTGTCATGCTTTTCAGGGAAATAGTTTGCTTATGTTTTAAAGTTGTTTTTTTTTTAAATAGTGATGCGGCCACATAAATATACTTACTATTTTCAAACTAAGCTTAATGCTTGTGCTACGCAAATAGGATTCACTTATTGGTTTCTTGATCATTAGACCAACAAGCACGTCAAATTTTTGTAATTAAAATAAAATTTGTAATATATGTATATTTTTACATGTTTATGTTCTGTACAAAACCAATTCTTGAAATTGATCATTTGATTTCGTGCCTCTTAATCAGGGCCGGCCTGACAAGACGGCGAGCAAGCCGGGGCGCCGAATAAGCCGAAATAAAAAAACAAAAAGCTGAGAAAGAGCTACGGTTTAAACAAAATAAAAAGTTTATGAGCATTACAAAATACATAATACAAGGAAAGCATGATGAATGTCATATAGATCCAGAAGAGCCATCTTCTGCTTCTTTAAATATCATCACAAATGTCTCCGCTGGAGTGTTGTCCTGGAGAATAACAGCTATTTCTTCAGTATCACAATAATTACAGCTCATGGGATGCCGCTAAAAAAGATTGACTGAAAAACTTACCTGGGCTGTAATCTTAATAATAACTGGAAAATGAGCTAAGAAATCAATAAAGATTCGGAAATTGAAATAATTTTAAAACAATACCCTCCACTTTATTATCAGTGCAAGATTGAATCACGAAAAAGATGGTCTGGCCGCAGGAGGACGTTGTAACTGCGGAATCTGAGTCTGAAATAATGGTTCAACACATACCGTTTTTTTTAAATCAAGGATGGGGGCTCCCAGAAAAATTTCGACCGAGGGCGCCACAAAGGCTAGGGTCGGCACTGCTCCCAATCGTAAAAGTCGTCAAAAATGACGAAGTTACAATATTATATAATAGAGATCAAGTCTTGATTACTACGATATCACAATTATGTCACATAATTGATGACGTAGTGGAAATGAATATGTAGAATTATAAAAACACAAGAACATTATTTCAATAAAAATTTTCTACTGTAACTAAATATTTATATTTGAATAGGTATGTGCTGTTAATTGGTCACTAACAAAACATGTGCACGTGTGCTTACAAAGGAATTTCGAGTGTAACCGAACCGTGTGATAAATTTGAGTGAATTTTTAACATATATATTTTTTCATTTAAATTTTTGTCGTCGTTCCTAAAGCAACCTACATACAAGCCTCTGTGCAGTTATAAATAGCTACAGTACCTTTTTTCACACTGTTATCAATATGACTGATTTATTAAATCATTTTTAAAGAGAACACATTTTTGTTGTAGAGTTGCATTTTCAGAACATAGTTCTGTATATACTGTACAACATAGTACTGCGGTATTTTAATACAAATTAATGAATCATCTAGAAAGATATACAGTAAAAATATGTCTGTCAAAACAATATTAAGTTGCTATCGGGATTCTAATCTGGATCCCTTCTTATCCGGGAAAGCGCTTTCACTATTTTGCTACGGCAATCGTTAAATTTATATTCTGTAACATTTCTAATCAATACATCTATTATTCCATTTTTAAAACCAATCAACTTTATATTACGGTGAATCTCAAACGTATCCGATTGCTACAAGTAAAATGGTGAACGCGCTTCTCCGGATAGGAAGAGGTCCAGGTTCGAATATCGGTAGCAACTAAATATAATTTTTTTTTTAGGAGAACACATTCTTATTGTGAAGTTGTAATTATTCAGAACAGACGGTCTGTGATATTTTAAATATGAATTAAATATATTAATTAGAAAGATATACATATAAAATCAATTTAATCGAAAAATATTATTGTTGCGCCACCGGGATTCGAACCTGGATCTCTTTCCTAACCGGGTAAGGTGCTTTATCCAACTAAGCTACAGCGACAATATTTTTAGCGACAATTTTCGACCCTATATGTTACCTTTTTGATATTAATACATTTAATCGTTCCATCATTTGACAGAGCCATCTACCTTATTTTTACAGAATTTCAAATACCTTTGAGTAAACTGATAGCAGACGCCAGAATTATCAATTCATTTTTATTAAATTTTGGACACATTGATACAACTTTATTATTTAGGAGAACACATTCTTATTGTGAAGTTGTAATTATTCAGAACATAGGTCTGTGATATTTTAAATATGAATTAAATATATTAATTAGAAAGATATACATATAAAATCAATTTAATTGAAAAATATTATTGTTGCGCCACCGGGATTCGAACCTGGATCTCTTTCCTAACCGGGGAAGGTGCTTTATCCAACTAAGCTACAGCGACAATATTTTTAGCGACAATTCAAATCCCGGTGGCGCAACAATAATATTTTTCAATTAAATTGATTTTATATGTATATCTTTCTAATTAATATATTTAATTCATATTTAAATATTATTTCATTATATTCATATTAGCAAAATTACTTTGTGACCACATATTATATAAATAATAAGAAAAAACACTTAATTTATTTAGTTTTGAGAATCGCTGGTGAATCAGTGGTGCATGCTGAGTGCAAAAGGTGACATTGTAACTTCTTGGCCAGGGGTCCCAAGAGTTTGATACACTTTTGTGTGAGACAACAAGATACAAGTGTTTTGTCTTATTATTTATATTAAATATTTTTTCGATTGATAGATTTTTTTCTGTATATTTTTTTTGATGATTCATTAATTTTTATTATAATCATTTTTACACTCATTGATTGCTAGAACAAGAACTAGTCCACTAGAGTGGTGGATGCTTGGTTCACTCCTTCTTTTCAGTATGACACGTGTCATTAATTGTCTTTGATGTTGTCACTTCAATAGAAACGTACTTGAACAATCTGGAGATTTGTTTTTACGGGTTAATTCTTTACGAAAACACTCCGAAAGTTCCAGGTACGCCTGGTTCCGAACCCATTCTCCCAGAAACGCCTTCCGTCTGATTCCTTTTAGCGATCACCGCTTTCATGGGAGGCGTTTCATGTCATTTTCTCGGAATATTTCAATAAAAGGAACGAGACTAAGAGGAAACGAGACGATAAACGGTGACTGAGGATTCCCGGGATCGGAAGACTCATTAAAAGTTGTGAAATGACAGAAAGACTCGCTTATTATCCGAGGACATAACGGGATATACTTTCGATTGTAAAATGATTGAAAGTTGTTTTAGCCTCCCAGAAGTCTATTGGGCCGAGTTCAAACTTAAACAAAAAGTAATCAAAGTTGTCTTTAAATAAGCCATTTAAATCTTAAGTAGCTTATTCTAATGAATTCGGATGACGGCTTTAAGGATAGAGGATTTGAGTAATAATAAGTCCGAAGTAATTAAAACAGAACCAAAAACTCGCGACCCTTCGGGAACCTTTCAATTGAACCATATTTACAAAAGACAAAGCCAGGTTCGTGACCTTCTAGTTATACACATTTTACATTGTTATAAATATATTAAGCATGTTTTATTACTGGGATTAAAACTGAACGATATTATTTATTAACGAATTTAACAAGTAAATTCAAATTGAATTATTTGTTGAATTCCGATGTCAGCATAATAAAATATTTGTATTTATCGTCACGTGAATTCTGACCTAATTACCTATTATAATACCAGTATATGTTGGAAACTTTCATACAACTTTTATTTATGGAATGTTTTGTGTAATGTCGGTGATTATCCTGCAATGGAACTCGCCCTGCCGTGCTCCTTGGTCTAGTTGTGAATATCAAGCCTCGTTCCAGGAGACCACCAAGTTAGTCCTATGTTCATAGTACAAGCGTTTAACTTAGTTTAAAAATAGTAAGAATATTGATGTGACATGTATTCCGTGTATGCATCTGTGGTGATCCTGCACGCGCTCATAGACAAGGCCGTGTAAGGACTCACCTATCAACCAATCTGCAGATGTATTAAAATATTATGCAACAGAGACGGGTACTGCCCAAGCAACAAGCATCCCTCTTCCGCAGACCGTCCTGTCATAGGCATCTTTATTCAATAGCATCTCCAGTGAGCCATTCCAAAGTTCAATCGTGAATTTAACTGTATAATTCATCACATCCATAAACGAAATCTTGTAAGTGCTCTTCCATTTCTATATCTTGCTCTATTTACAACAGACACCCTATACTGTGATATACAAACAACACGCGTGAGACTGGAAGATGTTAGAAACATGTCAACATAACCTTCAGACAGAATCACGAGTCAATTATATTCAAATAACCTCAACATCCACACACAGTACCACTCTTACACTGGTGACTCCGACGTGATATTTTTGATAATTTTTTTAAAGTTCTTCCAGCATCAAGAATTCATATTGTAATTCTTTTGTTTCTGGAAGCTTTGGAGCACGAAACAAGCGAAGCTTTCAAAATAACATTTGATTTACCAATATATATCTGGTATAACGTTTTTATGTGAATTAAAATTCCATGTACATCTCAAACAAGAACGTACATAATATAAAATAATCAGTTTCATTAAAATACGTAATATTTTGTTATCCTTTCAAGTTCGGTACCATTGTAGCTCTCAAGGCGGAAAATAAATTACTTTACCCGTTTACAACACAAAATTTAAAAAAAATTACGTTTATATTTTTTAAATTATTAATATCTTCCTTTTCTAAACTGTAAAATTATCACAACTTATGCTTTTCGATTGAAACTCAAAACCATAATTGCTAAGTTCATTGTATTATATTGTTTATGTATAGGTATTTATAAATGTTATTTATTTATGAATTATTTCGGAACGTTAACATTTTGATGACAGAACATACAAAATGTGATAATTAAAATGCAATCCTCAAACGGTTTACAAACACACATTGATCACAATTAAATAATGTCAAACACAGCCATCCAGTTAAAATGGATAAAATTTGTGATATTAACTAACATAATATTAAGTACAGAATATTAAGAAAAAAAATTACGATTATGATATGTAGAATATGGATAAAAAATCAACATTCATTAATTAAAAAACAGATGTTTTTAATTTATTTTATTTATATTTATATAATATTAAAATCGTTTGAACTTGAGTCAAATTACAAAATTTCGATAAAAAATTATAACAGATTAGAATTATGAAAATATTTATCACTTGGCACACAATGTTTGAGAAGCATTGCGTTGTAATAAAATGCAATGAAAAATATTTATAGAAAACATGAAACAATTTAGACATATTTCAGAAAGACTTATGAGATTTTGACAGCAAAGTAAAACACTTAATTCGATACCCTGCTTACTATACTAGTATTGTACTGTATATTACACATTTTTATATTTATTGTTTAGTATATATTGCCTTCTTAACGGTTATGCCATCATCACAAATATGATTATATTGTAGTGTAAATATTATTCAATATTAATGCGGTCGTCATCTTACTGAGAAGTGATTTGATACTTGCACGGATCTTGATTTTAAAAAATACTTCAGTAATACAACTAATATTTCTACGTACGTAACGTTACACTTTATATACGATAGAACGACACACAATATTATACTGAAACACATATGTCGCTTCTTTCACCCATTCGTATCCATTTCATATTCCTGACATTTTAGAACTAATAAATCTTTCCTCAATTTATTTATAAAGTTCACCCTGGCTTTACATTATTTTAACAATACTTTTCATTTTTTTTATGCTTGAAAATTAGAGTTCATGTAAATAAATCATTATCGAAGAACATTAATTTCTTTCATTGAAAAAAATAAATTATTACTATTCAAATTGTAAATGTTGTGATAAAGACACGCACTTTAATCTAGTAGTAAAGCTATTTAAACTAATTTTAGGACCACGGGTTTGATTCCCGACATGAACATTAAAAAAAATATTTATATAGAAAAAATTGGCTAGGATCTGAAAGGAACCCATCCACCCAGAACTGTTATCGGAGCGGTTACTCTCGTGCCAGTTTCTCTTAACAAAGAAAAGAACGTGTCTAGTTGTAACCATGATTGGAGAGCGAATTATAGTTATATTATTAATTTATTTCATTTCAGCTGCTTTGGCGTATTTGAAGGGCTATTTATTAGGTAAAATATATACCATCCATCAACAGTAACATATTAATCATAGACGAATGAGTAAAAGCATACAAATTTGTTAAACACAGGCAAATAAGATGGATATAGTAAATATAAAAATAATCCGGCTTGGGTCTTTAATTGCCTTTAATATTTTTCAAAAACACTCACTTAAATTATTTTACAGCTTTAACAAATTTCTAGAAAATCGTTCAGATAATAGTTTGGCTTTTAGAGTTTCAGTGACATTAGCAAATATATAAGCTATTAATAAAGTAACGTTTAAATGTTTCATATCTATTCATGGCAGACAAAATATATTAAAATTATTTAGTACGACGTGGCATATAAATATGTGGATATGGATAAGGTTAGTGTGGTAGGTAGTCAGAGGGTTAACATTCAGAATGGAAAAGCTCCGGGAAAAGGAACGCCATGAAGACTTATCGTAGAGCTTTTACAGATAAATGCCGAGAATTATTTCAGTCACTTGTACTCAATGAAAAGGTCAAAAGAAAAATATAACGTTTGAGGAAAATCCAAATCGAGGATCGCTTTGTTTGCATGTTTTTGGCCAAGGATACCGTACTTTAAATTTAAAACATTTTATTAATTTACAATAATTATTCGATTCATCGGATTATTATTTAATCAAGCTTTATTAATGCAATTAACTAAAAAATATTATTTTAAGAACTTGTTATATTTATTTATCTAAAATTCATAAATACTAAATAAGAAAGAATTTCTTTAAACCAATTTCGATTAAAATATTATTTTATTTAGTTTTCTAGTGATAATAACTCCATATAATCCATAATAACTCGAAAGTTATATGAATGAATGTAGGATTTTGTCATGTGAAGTTTTGGGATTCATTTAGCGATAATAATTGGAAATGGCACTATAACCAATTCATGGTAAAATAATAATGAGATTTTATTATTTATATTAAAGTACCATTTTATATAATTTATTTATATTTATTTGCAATACTTATGTGTGATATAAAATGGTATCTGTCTCTTAAACTAAACCGAAGACAGTTCTAAAAGAGATATGATTATCCATGTAGTGCAAGAGTATAATCTTGAAATCATAAAAACTATCAGCAATCTTGAAATAATAAAAACTATTAACAATCTACAAATACATATTTTAACAAAAATTCAGTAACATTACAGACCAGTAAATGAATAGACACGAAATAAAGTATACATATAGAGGAGGGGTTCGGAACAATTATTTGTAGAAACATAAATCCGACAAATTTTAAAGAGAACACATTATTATTTGTGAATGTTTTCAGAACATATTTCTGTGATATTTGAATACAAATTAAATGCATTAACAATAAAGATATATATAACGTAGTGTAATTAGATATCGCACTTCCCCGGATAGGAGAGATCCTGGTTCAAATTCCGGTGGCAGTTAAAATATTTTTTCGATAAAGATAGTTGAGATCTGTATGTATATCTTTCTAATTAATTCATTTAATTAGTATAAAAATAAATCCGATAGTTTATGATACATTTATCCAATAGTAAAAGTATGTACTCTTCGAAAATGAAATATTTGTGTAAACAAGACGTATTTTTTACAGTAATGCATATTATATCGTCAGCGTTTAAATTTTCGTTCCGATCGAGTCATATATTTAAAAAAGTCGCGAAACTATTTGATTACGTAAGTGGTACACAAAGTTATCACATAAGTGACACCAAAGTGAAAATATTAAAATAAAAAAAAATCGTTAGTTCATGTCTATATATTTGGTAGTTTGTAAGTAACATTATTAATGTATCATTTTTCAACAGAAAGTAGTAAATATATTTTTAACATTGAATAGTCTAGATATGTGCATATATGTTACAGTAGTCATTGTCAGTTGTTATATAATGAACTAATAATATAAATTCATGGTAGGAGAACCTATGGTGAGCTGGACGTATAGTGGATCATCTCCAAACAAGCACCACAGGACGTGCACCGAGTACCGCCATAGTTCACTGAGCACGACTGATGGCATGTCGCGGGCTGGCCGAGCGCGTCGCCGGGCGCCCCGGTACGCGCGTTACTTCTCTCGACGACAGCCATCGCTCGCAGGGGATTGGTTCAACTTTCTGACAGCCAACTGCCCGAACGCTAAATTCTCGATAGGCCAATTCCCCGATAAGCCAATTTCCCAACAGCTGAACTTCCCCAAAAAAAAAGTACGTAAACATATACAATATTTGTATATTTTTACAAAAATATGCTACCTAAGGATAAATCATTACATGTATTATCTAGAAATTTATTTGAATATTCTGGTGTGTTTTGTTTATAATATTATTTACAAAAAAAAGTTTAAAATCTAACTGCATTTAATAATGTAACTTAATAGTAAAACATTTAGTACACTATTAACAGTATTATGAAAACTCAGACTACAAACTTTATTTTGAAGGCATATGTCATAAGTAAACATTATTACGAGTAGTGTTAACTCAACCTTTTATTGAAAATAAAACTACATCTAAACATGAAATTATTTTTTTTAGTTTATTAAAAATTATTTAATTAAATTAAGGATGACACATTATTATTGTGAAGCTGCAGTTTTTTCAAAACACAGTTCTGTGCTATTTTAATACAAATTAAATTAGAAAGGTATATAGAATAATAGATGATAGTTTTAAAATTGGAATAATAATTTGAGAGAATTGCAGCGTATAAGTTCGAAAAAATTTGTCGTTAACTTACTCTGTTGGTGTGGTGTAATCGGTTAAAAAATTTCCCCGAATAGGAAAGGCTCCAGGTTCATATTGAATTTTTTCGATAAATTGAATTTTCCCGTATATTTTTCTAATTAATACATTTAATTAGTATTAAAATATTCTGGTACCTGACAGTATAGTACGATTAAACTAATTGGAAAATGACCTAAATGATCAATTCTTAAATATTAATTTATTTTATATATTGATGAGTTATAATTTGAATATTTTTAACAAATAATTTATAATCTTATTTCAAACCGCTTAATTAACTCATACAATCCGTAAAACCAATTCTCAATAATTAATAAGTGTTAAACAGAAACACTAGAATTGTATAACATTTAAAACTTAAAAATATATTATGTACAGATAATTTAGTTAACGTTTATATCTTTTACCATTATCAGAATATATATATATAGAATATAGGATAAAGAGAATATAGAAATTAACAAAAATATTAAAATTGGGTTGATTTGATATATTAATTTTAATATTAGCGTGACAGTGTAGTCAGATGTTAACTATTTTAACTTCTCTACCTAACTTAATAAATGCCTTTTGTCTATTTACTGACAATATATTATTATTTATTTTTTTGGAATGTTGAGCTGTCGGGAACTTGGGTTTCGGAAATTTGGCTTACCAGAAAGTTGGCTTGCCAGAAAGATGGCTGTCGGGAAGATGGCTATTGGGAAGTTATCCAGCACCCAATCGTAGCATCCTACCTTTTAATTTATTAGCAGTCGCGTATTACTGTAATATTTTACTGAATAATCAAAGTATTTTTATGTCAGTACTTTCTTTAATTCATGCCACGCCATCGTCTTAAATTTTTTTATTCATCACTGCAAGCCAAGTTGAATACTGACATATCTGAATTCGACTGATGCTCCGAATTACGAAACATTTTGATACATTCAATCTTATCGTAACAATCCTCATAAACCCAAAAGATATTTAATTATTTTCAAACAGTCGTGGGAGTCATGCAGTGTGATTATTTAGTTGCGAAATAAAATATTCAATTGATATATTTTTTAACTATAGAGATACTTACATGTAATTGGCAATGTTACCTCTTATTTTTGATCACGGTGGCAATTTTTTTTTTGTGTATTTTTAAGAACCAATACTATTATTAGAAGAAATAAGAAAAAAAGGCTAAGGATAGGACTTGGGTTGACTTATGAAGATGTATTAAGACGCATAAATAAGTCAAGAGAGCTAATAACAACTATCAAGGAAAGCTGCATAAAATATGATAGTTTACAACTCATTATGCAGAAGATGGAAGGCAGCAGAGGCGTAAGTAGAAAAATACCTAAAAAGAAAGTATAACCTCAGAAAATGGTTAAATATCCAAAATATTGGTGACAGAATAAATCAACCTACAGCAACATGGTTACCAACCTTCGATTAAAGGCGGCACATGAAGAAGAAATCTTATTAAAAATTGTGTGCGCACTATTTTTTTTGTGTGCGCTATGGTGATAAATTGTGTGCGACCTTAGAGGGAACATGGGTAGTAGGTTCATATTACAATAACGATTATTTGATTTTTTGAACCATGATAAGCATTGTTGCTATAAAAATAAGACTAAATTGGAGACCTCCCGGGGTGACTGATCAGTAAGAGAGTCTTACCGTTAGACCAAATAATACCGCATATTAACGCGCGTGTGTATGACCAAATGTATTTGTAGGCCGTAAAAGGTATGCAATTTCATTTTTTTATATGAATGAAGAGTTGAGTTTTCTTGGAAAAGATCTATCGTTACAATCAATTTACTTGTCGCTTAATTGCTTGGAATATTGAATTTTAAAAAATATTATTGATGTATTATTATATTTATACTTTAAACGGGGTTAATACTTAAACGTATTATTTATAAGTCATCAATAATACACATGCATTTGGTATATTAAATAAAGACGTACAGTTGAGTGAACCAAAAATTTGTTTCCGTTTTCAAAACAATCCTTTACATGTTTTTTGTATAGATAGAACTTTATCTTTCGTCTGGTCGGTTATCTCCGTCAGGTTCTGCCAACGGTTAATGGGTTTGTCTTTGCGTGAAAAAGCTTGGGTTTTTTTCTACTGAAGATACCACAGAAACGTCTCTTGCATGCGAATTAGGACAATCTGGAACGGGGAGGTTTATTAATTGTTAATTTTTTGTTCAAATTAACAATATGCAATTTTTACAATACATAGATGTATAGTTGGTATTGAAAAGTTAACATTTTAAAATATTACATAATTTAAATAAATGAAAAAAACACAGAAATATACCGATTTATACTTCATGAATCAGGGTGTTCTATTCTGGAATAAATACTTAAATATTGATTTTTTATAATAACGGTATTGTCGATAACAGGCACTGTCGGAGTTTTCAATGTTAGTTTTTTTCAAATTATTTTATTTTATTTGAAATTTATTATAGAAACAATTAAACCAAACAATGTCATAAATATTAATATTAGTCAATAGATACTTTTAACTTATTTTATTGTAAAATATAAAATAATATTTGCCTCATTGGGGTCTAAATTAATTAATAGCAAATTAAATTAATATTTTAATAATAAATGGTTTGTGGGTGAACATAATAAATGTGTAAGTTAATTTGCGCCAATATTTAAATATTTTAAGTATTTTTCAGTAACGTTATCACCAAACTCATCAATTTGATTTCCTTTTTAACACTATTTACTGTAACTTACTTTACACTAGACTATTACAATTTATTCGTATAAATATAAAAGTAGATATATAAAATAAATGGAAATATTTGAATTCCGAAATTTTCGATATTACCGGATTTCCGGTTACGATATTGGATTGCCGATATACACAAAATTAATTGTTAGGGAGAACACATTCTTTTTGTGAAGTTGTAATTATTCAGAACATAAGTATGTGATATTTTATTAATTACTAATTAAATGTATTAATTAGAAAGATATATATATATATAATCAATTTTATCAGCAAATATATTGTTGTTGACACCGGGATTCGAACCCGGATCTCCTTCCAATCCGAGGAAGGTGCATTATCTAACTATGCTACACCAGATAGTACTTTTGACGACAAATTTTCAAACGCATATGCTACATTTTTCAAATTAATACATCTACCATTCCATTATTTGAAAGCCATCTACTTTGTTTTTACGGAAACTTAAATACCATTGAGTAAATCGATAGTAGATGCCGGAATTAACAATAATAAATTTTAATAGTAACCTACACAAGTAATAATTAAAAAAATAAACACACTGATGGGTATTATTTATCAAGAGATTCTAGAGAAAATATCGATGACTTTAATCCAAGACACTAGCAATAGACAATAGCAGTTGTCAAATACATAACTAAATCCCTTTTTCGTATTATACACGTTAGTCGATTATTTTTTTATTAACTCATCATTCGGTAATCCAGAGATAATTTACTCGTTGAAATGGAGTGTCTTGGATTAAAGTCATCGATATTTTCTCTGGAACTTCATCGAGATGAGATGGTGATGAAAGTTATGATGGTTCTTGTGAGCTTGATAGGTATTAATGACTTCACATCTAATATAATATTAAAGCTGAGATAGGAATCAACGAATGCCCTCGAGACTTATGATATCTAACCGTTGCAGGCCATTAATTTTATTACTGACAACTACCATTCATTTCATTCGAATCTAAAATTTATCATTTAATTCATCTGGCTACTCGGGATTAGTAGATATCTATGTCATAAAAATAAAAATAAGGCTATGACTAGTTCTTTTTTTTTTTAAGGAGACAACATTATTAAATTAAATAACAATAAACTTGTATGAAACCACGAAATTTATTATACGACAACTGATTTTGCTTATCTCGAGCTTCATCAGGACGTATTTAAAACTGATCATAAATACAAAAAGAGTGCACTTATATATACATAAAGAGAGAGATAGAATATAAAATTACACGTGAAAGAGAGAGACAGAATGCATATTTGTAATAAGTTTTATGATTTCATACAAAGTTATTGTAATTTTATTTAATATAATATGGCAAACCACAAAGTGATTGCCTTCTACGAAAAAAGACAACATTATTATTGTGAAGTTGCTGTTTTTTCAAAACATAGCTCTGTGGTATTTAATACAAATTAAATTAATAAACAAGAAAGTTATATTAATAAACAAAGATATACAGATAAAATCAATTTATCAAAATACTTTTCCTATCCGGTGAAATGCCGAATAAAAAAAGGTCCAGGTTCGAATTCCGGTAGCAACTAAAACATTTTTTAGATAAATAATTTTTTTCTGTATATTTTTCTAGTTGATTAATTTAATTTGAATTCAATTTTTGTTTTCATTATTATGTAGGGATCATGGGCCGGGCTTGGGGTTAAAGATTCAATTATCGCGGAACGCTAACTTTTTTCGGTTGCTATTTTTAATGTACCACGACGTTCTAATAATTATTTGACCAACTGAAAATTCTTAACTAACAAAGTTTACACAAGAAATATTTAAAATACACACCCAAAAGAAACGTCCCAGACCATAAGATACTAGAAAAAAAAATTCTATACATAACTCGACATTTGAATACAGGATTTATACATACTGATTATAAACGTACACAAAACCTTACGAAAACGTTGAGATAAAGTTATTAAATATTGAGTGAGAATTGTAAATGAAGTGGAGAAGTGAACTGTGGAAATTGGATGAATTCTAGAAAGGAAATCTTAAAGCATTCACATTTTATTACGTCAATATTTAGATTTATTCTTGTACTCTTATTTATTTTTTGTGCATAACATATTACAATTTTTACTATTGCGAAACGATAAAAAAATTACCTTTATATTTTAAATAGAGATGCGTACATGGAATACGTGTCACATACGTGTGTACTAAATGTATACTAACCTTGTGCTATGAAAATTAGACTAACTTGATGACTTCCTGGAACAAGGCTCGAACCTTCGATTACTAGACGAGTGTCTAAACCATTAGACTAAAAGTACTTCTTTATAATAGCCAAAAAAACTTTAAATTTTCTGTCAATTTTTTGGTTGTGTCTCGGTAGAAGAGATTAGATAAAAACTATCTAAAAAAATAGTTTTACAATGTTTACATAAAGTATGGTCTCTGTTAGTTGTAACAATTCAATAGTGATGCGAAAATATCCACACCATCCTCTATCAGCATTATCTAAATACAATTCAAGACATTTCAATATAACAAAGCAATCTAAATTTTGGAAGGCAGTTAATCAATTATAAAACTGTTGAAATCCTTCGTTGCCAGTTTGATAGAAGTCTAAGTAATAGATAATTTTATTAGTCAGTTAATATGAGAAATATGTTAAAACTGCTGGAATAATCATTGTTTATTTCAAGCGTCGGAATTGTCGATTCTAACAAATCTACGAATGGCGGTGAAAAATACAAAACCGCGGGAATAATAAATACATTTTGATATCTCTCGGGATAAATTTGTTTTTAATAAGTTTATACGGTTAAAAATTTGCATTGCTTGTTATCATTAATATCCGATTCATTTTATCAAGAAGCATATCAAATGATCGATATTTTCATTATGGAAATGGACGCATGGCGTGTGTGCCGGATATGTATTATCTGGGACAAGATTATATGTCATTTCGATGTCTGTTTTATTATACAATTTTAGTTTTTTTTATATTCGTGCATTTGGTATCGAGAAAAAATACGATAAGTAAATCAAATTAATATGAATACCGCGGCATTTATACGCCTTCGAAAAACGAAGGTTGAAAGCCTTACATGTATGATTTTTTCCCATAGATATTTATTGCTTGGATATCCGATTTCATTTAATATTCTAAGTTGCTAAGTTGTTATGTATAGGAAGTAGTAAATACATTTTTAGCTATATACTTTAAGTTTAGTGTAATAAATTAAAAAAAAAAGATTGCTTGTCAAATGGTTAGAAATCAAGAAACGAAAGTCATTTAAAATAATAATTTTATATTGAATAATATCTTTACTTTACATTTATCGCTTAAAATTATTGTGCTTTCTCTAGAGTTCGTTATAATTTTTTGTATACTTAATACGATTGAACTTAAAACTTTTAATGGACGATTCATTATTTTTATATCGAATTCTGATATTTTGTTTCGCGACAAGTGGAAATTAACACGGGAAAAAGTTTTGAATTGTTTTAAATTAAATATTTGATCTTAAGTATTAAAAATATCATCTAGTTGGTGCTGAAGTCGCCGAAGTGATCGAATCGGATAGAAAATAATATTTGACGAATAATGATATATTAACTTTTTTAATATTTGAAAAATTACTTTCTGGCAACATATTATATAAATAATCTCCATGAACTTTTCTCGGTATCTTGCAGATCATAATTATTTAAAACACATGTGTAAATTATTTAACTAACTAACTTAACGCCGTTTCTCGGCGAGGTAGGCAAAAAGTATAGAGCGCCACATTCTTCTTCCTGACACACAATATTCGCCTCGTCTACATTCATACATATTCCTATATAAGCTCGTTGATTTTTGAGGCTTCTAACAGGACTATCTTTCAGTATCTAATTAACCCGGTCGTGCTAAGTCTTCCGCGAACGTCCTCTATATATCTGGTGCCATCAACACTCGAGTCATATATCTTTCTTACTATTCTCTCCTCTTTCATTCGTTTCGTATGACTTAACCATCTAAGCGATTCTTTTTTATATCCAATTTACATTATTAATACACTGAAAATATTAAAAAAATATATATATTGCATCAATTCAGAATATTTTTTAAAGATTCTCACATTTTTAAATTTATCTGAAACTCAGTCATTCTTCTAGTGGCTCGACGGCAGTTCTGAATTCTGGGTAACAATCACGTTAGATAATCGTATAACACAGAAGAGATATGTATCTAAAACACTTGGAATATAAGCTGGGGGCAAAGGCGAGGCATGGCTGTCTGAAGCAAAATGAATAGATTTATTAAAAAACCTTCCTTTGTACGGGAAAAATCTGTTTATGACAGCATTAAGTTTCCGTAAAAAACAGTCGGAATACATGCCTCAGCAAATTTATTCCGTGAATAATTAAAATAGTCTCAGTTGAGGATTCTGGTGGAAATTGTTGTTGAAACTCAATCAATACTTTGTGGGATTCTACGAAACATCATAGTTAGTAAACAATTATTAGTTGTGTGATTTAATACGTTAAACATTCAAACAAAATTACCAACAATAATTGAATGCTTAAGTAATTTCAATGACGGTCAAGGGTAGTTCATGGATTATAATTAGTTATACCATCAATGGAAAAACAATAAGCCGATTTTAATAAGGTCGTCACAATAGAATTATAGTAGGATAGTTTTTAAAAAAAAAATTAAACGCGTTATAAAACTACAAAAATATATTTTTATTTAGAGATATGGCAATAATAACCTTGCCAAGGAATGATAATGACATGCTTATTTAGACTAGCAATAAGACACTCGTCAAATGGTTGGAGGTTCGATCCTTGGCAAAGGGGAGACATTGACCTAGTCGACCTTGTATTTAATGACAAAGTACATTCTGCACCCTTCAAATTAAAAAAAAAAAAAGTTATATCAACGAATTTCGTTTAAAGGCCTATGACTTACTTATTAATAATTTTTCATATTAATTATTATATTATTTGTATTATGAAATTTTATATTATTATTTTTGGAACAGCTATTAAGTAATTTAACTCTCTAATAGTTGTTGCAACGGAGAAGATTTAACATCCACGCACTTAATGTGAATAATAGATATTGGAAGTAGGTGTTCACACACTTAATGTGAGTTATAGATATTAGAAGTAGGTGTTCACACACTTAATGTGAATTAAAGATATTAGAAGTAGGTGTTCACACACTTAATGTGAATTATAGATATTAGAAGTAGGTGTTCACACACTTAATGTGAATTAAAGATATTAGAAGTAGGTGTTCACACACTTAATGTGAATTATAGATATTAGAAGTAGGTGTTCACACACTTAATGTGAATTAAAGATATTAGAAGTTGGTGTTTTTTTACATTTAGTCATAGTGATAATTTAGTATAAATTTACATATACGTAAATGAATTCTTAGTGTATAATATTTTTTTATAGGTATATTAAAATGATATCTGAAAGTTTAGCCTTTTTGATAAATATTGCTTTTAATAAAATTTTTTTTTAGATTTTTTAAAATAAGTTGATTAAAATAATACAAGTACATCATTTTAAATATTTTAATTAATTAGTGATTGTAGTTTATAATTATTATTAAGGTTGTACAAAATATTTATTGTCCACCATAATTATCGGATTATATATATCTAGTAATCTAGTAATAAGATAATATATAGATAAAGTCAATTAACACCTGCAACGCAATCGCTTCCACCACGAGCAACGACGACGCAAATGCCAACGCCCGTCCAATCCAGCGCTGTATTCACGAAGGATTTTGCTTATCGAATTGAAAATATCCACTTCATCCCGTTACGTAGTGTCTGGTCCATCCATCCAGACTCCAATTTCACGCGGAGATGACTTTCAACACAAATGGGGTGTAAAACAAGATTGAAATGTTTCGGAAAACTCGCCTTTTGGGTGAAGCTGCTAAGAGGAAGAGTTTTTATCGCGATTGCTCCAGCATTTAGATGCTTCCTTGCGGGAAGTTGTCCTTTGTTTCGCCATGTTAAGGCTTTTTAAGGGTAAGGGTTAAGGGTTTGTTTTAATGGAATAATATAATATTTTATATTTTTGCTTCTACGAAATACTGATACTTCATAAAAACATTATATTTTCTTGTTAATTTAATACATTTGATGTATAAGAAAGTTTAAGCCCTTAAATATATATATTTTTTTTTTATTAGGAAAAAAAAACAAATTCTTATTGATATAAATATATATAAAATCTTATTGTCTATGTGGATACGTGGTCTTTTTGTTCTGGAGATACATTTATTTTATTATATTTATATATTTATTATATTATTTATTTATTTATATTTTATTGCCAGAAATTTTAAAATTGAAATATTGCGATGCTGTTGTTCTATAGGTTATTTAATAATAGTAGTATTAAATAAATTTATTATAAAATATTTAGTATTTTATAAATGTAGTAATTATTTAACAAAGATCGATTTTCAAAGGTAAAACAAATAGCCAAAGTATTTTTGTTGATATTTCATTCCTTTCATAAGTCGTTGGTTATTAAAAAGTGTGTGTAGTGTTTAATTAATGTGGCAGTTGATCCCGTTCTGAAAAAGGCGAGCTCAATAAAGTAAAGTTTAAATAGATTGCATAGGAAAAAATATTAATAGGATGGTAAGAAGAATTGAAACAATCGAAACATTTTGTGATTGTTTCCATTTTTGAGACACGATTTTGGTAATTAAAATATGTTTATAATGTTGTGGTACCTATAGTAATGTGTGGTGGAAGGATACACAGTTAAGATAACGACCGTAAAGCCAACCATACACCCAGCGGTATATATACCTGACAGGTATACTTGTTCAAGTCGCCTTTACAGGCAAACCGGAGCGTGTTTGTGACAAAACTGGCAGGTATCCTTACCTGTTCAGGCGACCTGACAACAATTGAAAATTCATATTTTCTACCCATGCTAACTTCAGGTAAACCTGAGCGTGTGTGTTTCTCTTAGCGCTACCGCATCGTCGTAGTTGCACTGTATCGATGCCATGGTTGACTGAGAGATTGTCACAGGTTGGTCGCTACGTGTATGGCCAATGTTGAGCTTCGGTATACTTGTCATATTTACCTGAACAGGTATAACTGTCAGGTATACCGTTGTGTGTATGGACGGCTTTAAGCAACGTTCTATAACTGGTCTTAAACATCAGTCGTATTATGTTATAATGCTACTTATTGTTTTAAAATTGTATAAGTTATAATGTCTGATAGTACTTTTTTTATACTAACTAATATTCTTTTTATTTATTGATTTGTTTAGCGAAATATTAGATATTAACATCTAAAACTTAAATTAGTATTAAATAATTTATGAAAACAGTAAGTAAAATATTTTGAATACTAAAATATAGTTCTGATAGAATTAACCGATTAAATATGTGTGTTTTTAATACACATCGATGGTACTATAAATATAAATAGTCAATTTTATTTAAGCACTACTCTCAATGTGTTTTGCGCATGGTAGAGACACTGAAATATTGGGTTAGTAATTTCTGATATAATGAGAACCATACCGATAGCTATTGTCTGAATTAAACCTCCAAAAATTAATGAGCGAATTTTTTTAAGAACATTTTTATAATTTTATTTTGTTAGAACACTTAGAGCACCACAGTCCGCTCCACGGCTCGCCAGCTACCTTAAACGTGTGAAAGAGAACTGTTCCAAGTATCAACGCCGAAGGTCAGCATAAGGTGAAATCCCACTATCTTAATTAGTTTAATTTGAGTACCTTAACGTTGCGAGAAAACAGTCAGAATATTATGTGAAAACTTTCGCTGAACATACAATTATTCAATCGTACTCCGATTGCGACAAACTATTTTTTCTTGAATTGGCATATAAAAATTATAACCATTAAATATATGTATTTAGGTTTACAAATATATTTTTAATTATGGTTCCATGTATATTGAGAATGTTCCTGTAAAAATTTGACATTCATCAATTTTTCACTATTGCTAGAAAGTATTATTTTTTAATAATGAAAATCGGAGATGCTTAATTTAAAATTGATTTTTAAAATAAAACTTTTTCGCATGTGTGATGTTTGCATTTTCGGACGATAGGTTATCCATCGAACTATCGTCCTAGGTGGAAATATTTCTAGTACGATCATTAAAAAAACATGAATATTAATTTTTTTTAAATATTTTATGAGATCTGTTTATTCATTAAAGACGTTACATTGATTGGAATTTACTTTGTGATTTATAAATTAAATATATACTATTTGGGACATATATTTATGCTTGCACGAAGATAATGTACTATGCCTTCCACCTCCTCTTCCTTCCTCACATGCCGCCGTGTCAGTCGATCGGCGACCCTGAACCGGAGCGGTGACAAGTAAATTTCGCAGTATAACAAACGAGTGAGAAGTGTGTCTAAGTGTCTATCCTGTGCAATCTGAAGGACTCAATACCCTGAACGTAGATAGTGTTACAAAACCTAAAGTTACAATCCACCAGAGGTGCCAGAAGAACGGGACTGTGGTGAGTGGAACTTCCTTCCGAATATCCTGTTTCTTCCGGCATGTATGCTTTTCCGCAACATATACAAATATCCTAAAATTGTTTTATTTATAATTTCCACAAGTGATGAATGTAAATTTTTCTTTTGGAAAGTAAGTAATGCTGATGTTGGGGAGTCATATTTCTCACATTGAGGCCTCACCTCTTACAATATATAAAACAGTCTGTCTTATTTGCTCTCTGTAAATTCATGCACCCTTTGACCGGTTTTAACCAAAAATTTTACGACCCTGCGCAAAATACAGACATCCCAACTCCATCCCCTGTATAAATGTGTATTATTTTACATTGAATGCCATCCGTTCCAAATTTTGCATGGTGACTCTTTAGAACTACCCAAAACATTGGCATCATCCCCCCCTTCTTAGCCACTCCACGTTCCGCCACAGATATGAATCTGTATTAAATTGAATACCACGAATGAGTTATTTAATTTACATATAAATAAATATTCTATTCTCTATGGTATTAAAATACTCGCTTGTATTGTTTTTGTTTTATCGAATACTGCACATTTTGATGATAATTTTCAATATTTATTGGATATACAATTATTTTTTTAATTATTTGATTCTAATAAATGAATATACAACATAAAATCACACAACAAATAAGTATAATTATATTGAAAGAAAACATTTTAGTGCTCGCAGACCATCTGAATATTATTCTTTTACTCAACAGGAGGTAATAAAAGTATTTCTTTCAATTGGAAAAATGTCAAGATCTCTCCTGCACTCGCGTCCAACTTTCCATAGAGAGAAATGGAAGTGATGTATAAATCCCTGATGCAAGAGACAATAATGTAAAACAAATTAAATGAATTTCTTTGAACTGAACTGATGGATAAACAGAAAAACTATATAGTCACCACCGGATCTTGGATCCGAATTTCTTTCGCCCGTGTCATAGTTAGACATCTATTTCTTTCAATTAAAAATTGTCAACTTATTATTTGCGATAAATCTCAAAAACCTTTGAGATTTACCTACAAACCATTTAATATTTAATCAGAAAAAAAATACATCCTACACATATATGTATATTTTAATGCTTTCAGTCACACTACATAATAAATGATATATTTGTTTGTTACGTTGTATCCAATTCGGAGGTCTGTTCCGAGCATTAGGTGTGACGTTGGCAGAATTTATTTTAATAAAATTCAATAAATAAGTCGGCTTACAGAGCCAAGCAAGAAAGTGAGTAAGTTTTATAGAATAAGGTTCTGTCACATTGCCGGTCCGAATCCGTAGCGAATACTAGCGGCGGTTGCTCATAGCGTCTCACTTGAGCGTATTTTCCCCTTAAGTAATATACAATGATTCTACAACTGTTTGTTTTTTCCTTTAATTTTCTTTTCTAATTTTACGTATTATGTTTATTTGCGTTAACAGTATTTGTTATGTTTTTTATTCACTATGTAAATTATTAAAACATTAGCGTACGCGTATTTGACGACAATCAAGTTTTCATTCAATATGTTTCTAATTAATAAATTATCATTGATCAGGTCCCTGGTTTTTTTAACACTAACTTCATACTATTGGGTCGTCTTATAAAACTTTGCGTTTTTTTGAAATGCTATTATCCCGCTATTTGACAAACAATGACACAATGGAATAGTTCTCAAAAGTAAACTTCGTTAAACTTGACCATATTACCACCAAGGCCTATAGAATACTGGGTTTCATACTTCGAACTTGCAAATAATTCAAAAATCCCTATTGCTTCAAAATATTACATTACGCATTTGTTTTCAGTCACTTAGGGCCGGTTGTGTTATCAGTAGTAACTTTTTACTATAGTTAAAAAAATTACTAAAGTAAGTACAAAAATATTCGAAAACGGGTTGTTTGATCGTTGGTAAAAAATGTGTACTTCTCAAAAGTATATCTCGTAGTAAAATAATTTTAATCTCCGATATCTGATAGTAAAAACGAGAATCGACGATTAAATATGGTTGACTTTTCACAGTTGTTTCAAAAGTCATCTGTCATATTAATACTTTGAAAGTTGCAGTATACGACAATTAATCATTCAATATCCCGCTATTTTAGTGATGAGAGTTCGTTCGATGATGATCTCGTTGTTTAATATACATAAGCACATAATCCGAAAAAATTTCGCCACCGAAGTGACAGGTCTCAAACGCAGGGGCGAATAAAGCCACAGATAAAGCAGAAAATAGAGCACATTTCATGATTTTTCGCCTTGCTACAATGAGAAGCGAGATTGTCTTTGACAGTAGTAAGTTTGAGTATCGATAGCCCGCAAAGGATTTTCACTACGGGAGTTAGTAAAAAGTTACCATGGTAAAAATTGACTACTGATCACATAACCGGCCCTTAGAGTAGGTACGCATCTCAAATCTTAATGTTAGATCTAATCTATTATTTAACTCCTATTTAAATGCATCAACCTTTTACAGTATGAACACTCTAGAATATTGAAGAACATGTGTCGACCAAATACTTATCTTTAAACTACTGCAAGGATATGTTGACTGTCCCAACCAATTAGAACTAATATCCTTCCACAATCCATCCAGATCGACTCGAAAAGTCTGTACTTTTTCACATTCCTAGAAGTAGAGCATATTATGCACAAAACTCATCCATTCACCATTCGTGCAATTATCATAATGACAAGTTAACAGATATTTACTTTTTCAATATTGGCTTTAGTATAATAAATGATTTTTTTTCTCATGAATCATTACATTTTCAATTTGAACCAATCATTCTACCTACGAACATATCTTGCTCTCAGATGGAAGATATTAAGTCTAATTTATTATCAGAAACATTATAATGGATTTACATTTTATTATTATTATACAGAATTTAATCCCCATTCTATATTCCTTCCTCTTTTCCCTTCTGTTCCCTCTGGAAAAAAAAAGTTATATTTTTTAAATTCCTTATTGTTTTTTATTTTTGTTCACTCCTTCAATATAATATCATGTTATTGTAATTAATAATTCAGAAGAAACATGTACTTGGTTGAATTTACTATTACCATTGTTACTATTTTAACCATTTTTGATTTACTGTATGTTTTCCTAATAAATCAATGAAAGATTATAGATTCTATAGAATTTTTTCCTGTCTTATATTTTTTCTTTACTTTTGGACTGTGAGAAAAACGAACATTTTCGACAAATCCTTCTTCTATTCGCCTTTAATAAAGGTTAATATGGTCATCCAGAAAATAAACTGAGTAATTCTGCAGCTCCGACCTCGCTCCATCAGATTATCACCATTTTCGGCCGCTCTCCAATCAAAGGCGCGGTATTACATTCAACAATGACGATAGCCTCAGAAGTTAAACAATTTTTATAGAAAAGGCATCGACAGATTGGTTGAAGTCTTGAACAATAATGGAGAATACATCATTGATTGACATGTTGTAATTTTTGTTTAATACTTTGGTTTTATAATAATAATTAATTGAATAAGACTGCAAAGGCTTATTTAACAATCATATACATAAATATGTGTTCTATAAAAATAACGAGATTATTATGTACAATTAAATTATGAACACGACTGTCCTAACTATTAGGTAAAATTTTAATTATGACCTTCTTCACCTGGTTGCTACCGGGATAATAATTCAATTTTGCTGCACATCTTTCAAATCAATTAATTTAATTTGTATTAAAAATATCACAAAATTATGTTCTGAAATTGCAACTTCACAATAAAAAAGTGTTTTCATTAAATTTTAATTTATTAAATATAGATAGCTTATTTAGTTTTGAGAACCGCCGATGATGCAGTGGTGCATGCTGAGTGCAAAAGGTGACATTGTAACTTCTTGGCCAGGGATCCCAAGAGTTTGATACACTTTCGTATGAAACAATGTAAAAGGCTGGGCATCACCGGTCCACTGTTCCACTTATTTTGTATAAGTAATCTGGGCTACGACATTTTCTGGTAACAATTGTGATTTGGACCAAGCAATGTAACACAGAGTATGTATGCGGCGAGTTGCCATTTTACAAAAATATTGTCATCGCAACATTGTTCTTATTAACCCTTCCCAAACTATGCAGTAACACACGTCTACCATCATAATTAAACCTATAATATTTCGGTAAATACAAGCAACATAAAGTAAATACTTTAGATAATCCTAAAGAAAATATCAGCGTTTAGGAATGATTAGTGAAAAACCAATTATGGAAAGGGAATCGTACAAAAACAATTATTTTTCCATTCAATCCGTTGTAAAATTAACACGTTGGTAAAAATACCATTTGTAATATGAAAGACACAGATCACACACTATTTTCACAGTGAAAAGAACAACAAACATACAAATATAATTGTCTGTTTTTCACTAATTAAATGAAGAGAGATAAGAAGGAAGAACACATTATACAGGACTTAATGAATACTCTAAATTATGTTATTAATCATTTTTTCAAAATTGAATGCTTAATATTTAGAGTAAATTCGTCCCATTAAACATTTAAGCCAATAAAAACATTTTTCTAACTGTTGTTTACGGTAACATGAGTTGACAGCATGGCTGCCTTCGGGTATTTTATATCACGGTATGGTAAAGGTTAATGATGTTTTATGGAAATACTCATTGTCTAATGTTGAAATCCAATTAATCATTATTGTTATCAAATTAAGTCAAAACAGAAACATATCCTTTTGTTGTATTTTTAAAATATGTATAAAATTAGTTGCTTATGTTTTTGAATAAAATTTTAATTAAAATAAAATAAAAACATTCAGCCTCAATCTCAAATTCGTTTATATTTTTCAATCCCATGAAAGCTTCGCAGCATCTCTGATTTATCAAGGATGTCACGTGCACCAGCGCCGCGCTACCGCCATTTCGGCTGCAGTGATTTAAGCTTTTGTGAAAATGATGGCACATCTTCATGACCCACTTCCGAGTAAGAATGAAGAATGATCAGCATTTATTACGTAGTAGTTTCTGTCGATTATGAAGTGGTCTTGGTGATGGTTCTGGAGCCAGATCCGTTCAATCTTACAGATTCCGGACAGGGTAGTTTTCCTTATCTTTTAAATATCACAATGAATTAGGAATTATTACGTACCAGTCTAATTGTAAATTTAACATTTGCTTATCCTTATCCATGCATTATTTATATATTTTAAGTATTAGTTGGTAACATTTCATATCCAGTAAATTTGTGGCATTCAGTATAAAAATTTTGGGAAACATTGAATAAAAGAGGAATTCGTATAATTTGTTTTTTTTAGTTTTTGCCTACCTATATATTTTCGTGCTACTAATAATTACTATAAATATATAATAGTCAACGATGGTTATCCTTAATAATCGAGATTTCATCTTGTATGTTATGTAACTTATTTTATAAGTCAACACCATTTTTTACAGAAAATTAATTACAAATACTACAAAATAAAGCATTTAAAAATATAATTCTTATATTATACAAGAATGAATTAATTTGAAATTCAATTTATATTTAAAAAAATAATAATAATCTAATCAACCACCCGCAAATCTTTTCGGAAAATGTCAGCTGCAATAAATAACAAACGGATGGCAAAGTTACATCGACTAGAATACAGTTCTTAAATATAAGACGAAGAAGAACAATATATTCAAACACAAATTATCCAAAATTAAAGAAAAACCATTTTTGTATTGTTAAGAATGTCATAAAGATTTTATAAAAGATTTGAGGTGCTTAATTTATTTTGATATAATGAAAATATTAAGTTTTACTCAAATTTTCAAAAACCATCCATAGCTAGTTAGTTATTAGTAAACCTTCCGCGTTTTAGGTTTTATACAAAATCCATTAAAAAATTATAATTATTTTCATATTGTCTAAACGCGGGTGGAGAGGGGGGGGGGGAGCATTGGATACATGCATGGTGGAATGAATTCGGAAGAGGGACAAGAATAGGAAAGAGGGGGCGGCTGAAGGACCGCCCAGAACCAGAAAACACGACCCACTTATGAAACGCTCCTTTCGGAATCCAGATATTCTTTCACTGAATTCGCAGGTCTTCTGGCTCCAGAATACGTACAACGTTATTCAGCACGAAGTACACTTGAACATACACTTTCGGTAATAGTGCGAAAGTGTCAAACAACTCCATGCACAATGGGAATTTGAACAGCACTAAATCGGTTCGTACGGTAGGTTAGCACCACACAGCAGGACGATAATTAACACAAGCCAACAATTCGTTCCCACACGGCAGGACGAATTTGGTGGCAGTCAACGCACCCAAAATAGTAAACGCTACTTTCAGTTCGAAGGTACAACTTCAACTACTCAAAACCATAGGGAACACACCACAGAAAAAATCGTGTTCTGGTTATAGGGAGAGAGAGGGTAGTGGACAGGAAAAGCATAGGTAATAAAACCACCAAGTTCACATGCTCTCGCACGGCGACCGGCGATCCATAAATTAGTAATAAAGATCGAATACATGTTATACGTACCCGTACATGCTTTTTTTCAGTTTGCCAAATTTGTCATATAAAATGTAGAAATGAACTGGACATATTGTAAATTTTTGTGATTTATTTAAATGATTGGAATGTTTGAAAAATGATACCATATATAATCAATGTTTATCATTGAAAGAAGCAAATAATGTGAAGGTAGATGCTTAAGTACAAGGGTTTATCAAGAATGTCAACGCACACGTCCTTTTTAAATTGGAATATTATTTTATTCTCAACGCGCTCTTATGGATGTAGATATTATTTGTTCATGAAAGAACATTTACTACGGAAATGAGAAAACACGTAAAATATTATCTAAACCAAGCACGAGTCAATTTCTTCGGAGATGTGTTTGCTACGTTAAATGATATACCTTAATATAATATTGTAATAAAATCAGTAATATTTTTAATAGTACTAACCTGTACTATACGATTTCAGTACTATGCGATTTTAGAACTAAACGATTGTATTTAGTTTAGGAAGGAGCAGCAAAAACAATATTAGAGTCGGTTAAAAGACAATTCTTAGGACGGGTAATAAATGGCCGTTATTTTAGATATCCATCAGATGTTCTATTTAAGAAGTAGGTATACTTCACTTTAAAAAAAAATTAAGCAAGTTAACTAGTCTGTACGAGAAGATCCGGCCTTGTCGACTCGCAAGCGTTCTGCTGCTATGGCGATATCAAGATCAACTTAAATAATAATAAATGACAAACCAGCCACAATAACTCAACTTAAGTGAATATTCGTCAAGAGTTAGCCAGATTCGAGGAATGCCAGCGGCAGGATGGTGGACATTTAGACGACATTATTTTTAAGACATAATTTTCTCAATTGTGCTCTTTCAGTGAAATAAAGATTAATTATCATACGACCTATAGTTTTTTTTTTATTGAATTTTCTAAAGCGCAAAAATTTATAGCTCACCCATGCCAAACTATCTCATAAGAATCGTTTTTTTTGTTAAACTATTTTAGGCAGAACGCGCGTAATAACGTATACCTTGTGAAGCGATACATTGCTACTAAATTTCCAAGAATCAAACTCCCGCGCGCTATGGCCCGCGTGCCGATTTTAAGGCGATTTAAAAAGTGCAAAAACTTATGGCCCGCTCTGTATAAGAGACTTATAGTTGGGTAAGGTTGGGTTGTTTCGAGGGGGTAGTAAAAAAAGGCGGTTTTGCCAGGTTATAAAACCAGATTTCAAAGAATATTGGAAAACCGGAAAAAAACCAGAGAAGAATTAAGCTGTTTACCTTTTACATTCCTGATAACATACATCAATCTTTAATCGACATTGTCGTTTCGAACCGTCGATGTATTTTAAGGTTTGAGAGTTGATCACGTGATGATATATTATTTAACCCTTAATGGCTGCTGACTACCACCCACCAGATAACCCACTCCATGCTGTTTAATAAATTAGAAATCAGGAATAAATAATAAAAAAAAGCTTTTCAAATTTCGCGAATAATTTTGTCAAGAGAGATTATATTATTCATATTATGTCGCAAGAAATCTTGTCTGACAAGGAATTGTGAAGATAGTGATTTTACTTATTTCATATAATAATTAATTTCATATGTAAAATAGTTTTCTGTTTCTTGGTATTCACTTATAATTCCGCTACCCCATTTCTAATCGGATGTTTCAAAATACCAAGTTTTTTTAATATCGGGGGTATTCAACACTAGATTGAAGATAAATGCGAAAAAAAACGGAAAGGAAAGTTTTATAAAAACAAATTTTTAAGGTAAATAAAATGTTGTTTTAAACAGCGGTAAATGCAAACGATTTTAATTTCAAATTAATCTTTAAAGCTTGAAATATGTAAACATTTAATGAATATAGGTGCTTATGAAAAGTTATTCATTAAAGGCTAAAAACACTCGACAGTCAATAATTAGTAACTTCTTGACAATCCTATACATGAGACGAACTTTGTAACTGGAGAAATTTAATAAGCCTCGATAAATTTTTTGACTATAATTTTTTTAAATTAGTTGTGTATATTAAGAAGAACATATTTTTATTGTGAAGTTGCATTTTTAGAAAATAGTTCTGTGGTATTATATAAAATGTTTAGTTGCTACCGGAATATAAATCCCGGTAGTAACTAAATATTTATTATTTAGGAGAACACATTCTTATTGTGAAGTTGTAATTATTCAGAACATAGGTCTGTGATATTTTAAATATGAATTAAATGTATTAATTAGAAAGATATACATATAAAATCAATTTTATCGAAAAATATTGTTGTTGCTACCGGGATGTAAATGTATATTAAATGTATTAATATCAAAAAAGGTAACATATAGGGTCGAAAATTGTCGCTAAAAAATATTGTCGCTGTAGCTTAGTTGGATAAAGCACCTTCCCCGGTTAGGAAAGAGATCCAGGTTCGCATCCCGGTGGCGCAATAATAATATTTTTCGATTAAATTGATTTTATATGTATATCTTTCTAATTAATATATTTAATTCATATTTAAAATATTTATTCAATCGACAGATAGTTTTTTTTTATGTATGTCTTTCTAGTTTATTAATTTAATTTGTGTTAGATGTGTATATTTTCTACTACTCTAAAGATAGTGCTGCTTCAAAAGTGGCGGTCATTAAAATATAAAACACCAGTGATTAAATACAGTTTTTATTTTAATAATACAAACTTATAAGTGAAAATTTCAACACTGCTTTGAATACTTAAAAAAATCAATATCATTTCGCAATGTGGCGTGTAAAAATGCAAAATTATTATAATTATCGCACACATTTACAAGATGAAAAAAAAAACACATATACAGGGAAAACAAGTGACTTTTAATTTTTTTTGGACACCCAATTTAATACCCCTGATAACGCCGAAACTCTGATATTATAGTGTCCAATTTGAGACATAATTCTAAATTATTTTCACTTACAATCTTTTCCAGAATTCGTTTGCTTTATGTACTTCTATAAATTTTACTAAGTCATCTATCGTTTTTCCCATTAGAATTTTCAAAGACTTCAAAGTTAGGAAAGCCATCAATTTACTTTTCTACTGCAAGAGCCACGTAGTTCCATGACTCGATTTACTTTCGAAAGAGAGTCGCAGGATCCGGTTTCAACGACCGCGTCAG
Organism: Eubasilissa splendida; assembly: GCA_031772225.1. Classification (NCBI taxonomy): domain Eukaryota; kingdom Metazoa; phylum Arthropoda; class Insecta; order Trichoptera; family Phryganeidae; genus Eubasilissa; species Eubasilissa splendida. The sequence continues at coordinate 13,158,994 of CM062860.1, read as the reverse complement.
GTACAAAACTGATTTTTAATCAAACGTGGATGCCTTATGTAGGGAATTTTCCTTTGATCGATAAACGCTCTGATAATTGAGATAGGTAGTGTTGAGACTAAAAATGGTACAATAATAACATTGATAAGCTTATAACTATATTAAAGCTTATATAACATTATAATATTATATAATTAACTTTCTATATTTACAACCGGTTTTATAAAAATCTTTTTCCTTGATTCTGATTCCTTTATCATACTTTTTTTTTTATCATCTTAATATAAATATAATTTATATGTACATTTATGTATAAGGCACAATGTTTTGCAATAAATACTAATTTCACACATTTCATCATCAAATATATTTTATGTAGTCAAGTAATTTAAATATTTTAAAATTAATTTCCTAATATTTTAAAAATTCTATTTTTTGAAATATAATAATGAAAACTAAAATCATAAATATTATATTTATGATTTTAGTTTTCATCACTCTAATGAAGAAATAGGTTTTTTTTCGAAACCGGTCTGTGTATATGAAAACTCACTAACAGTTAAATAAAAAGTAATATAAAAGTAGGTATATTATTTTATAAAAATTACTAACCACAATGCTTTTGCTTTAAATTAAAAAAATATTTATTATTATTATTTTAGGGTAGATTCAAATATTAACTTGCATGCACGACATTATAATGTTAAATTTAAACATCAATTTTTGTTTCAATATTTATTGTACGTATGTATGGAAAGTAACTATAACTTTTTGAACATTTTAAATATGTTAGTAAGAGTATTTAGTTTGTATCAACTTTTTGACTAGTCGTATAGCCTGAAACAATCATTGATAAGTGCACTAGTATTAGATAGTGCACTACGAATTAATGAAACTAAGTCCGGAAATAACACGCCGCGGAGACAGACAATTATTCCAAATCAGTTTGCATATTTTCAAATACTGCATTTATAAATTAGTTTACTTAAGCACTGACAGGTTTTTTTTTTAAATCATAGTAGATATAGATAACTATGGCAGAGAATAAGCTAGCTTAGCTTTAATAACAGTGAAAAATAATTTAAAAAGTGTAAATCTAGAAATATGTTTTACATTGAACATTGTAATGCTCAATTAAAGACGAGTTAACTGGTCACAAAACCTTATAAATATTTTATCAAGCAATATCTAGGTACCATATACTCGAAACAAATGATTGCTGTTAATAAGTGGATATACGATTTTCACAGAGTAAATAAAAACCTTTTTATGATTTACCTTGTTAAACATAAAGAGGACTTTAAAAATAAATAATAAAAATTTCTAACGCTCCTTTAAGCTTTTAATAAATTATCGTTTTTGTATTTTAAATATACTTTCGGTATAAATCAAAATTTCAGACTATCAATAAATTCTACAAAATTATAACGCATAGTAGATTTGTATGTCTGGAAAAATTTCATGATTATTTAATAAATATATTATTACATGACAGGCAAAATTTATATATAATGTATTACGCCGTTCGACAATACGATATTAAGAGATGTGTCAAGCCGTTTAAAATATAACATAAAACATATAAAAAATTCTATATTAAATGCATAACATGAAGCATTTTCTCATAGATTTCCGTGCTACTTATTTCCCACTTCAGAATGGGGTGGATTATTTTTAATCAATTTACTTAACCCATCGAACAAGATAACACCTCGTTTTAAACATCACATCCCCACGTAATTTTCAAACAATGGCGCTCGCTGATGGAGCTTTGAGAGAAAATTATAAAAAAAAAACTATCATGTGAAAGGCATTAATCATGTAATATGAAAACGCTCGGACAAGCGGGTTGACGTAGTTACAGAGTTCTAAGTGTCATTATGAAAAGTAGTTCGCAACGTGATCAGCGGCGGCTGGCGCTCACAAAGTATAGGGGGGTTTTAAATCCAAGGTACATGTTGACTAAAATATAATTGTAGCATATTATTTTAAATAAAATAATTATTAAACACAAACTACTCTTGATTGTAATACATGCATACATATGAGAAAATTGTGAATGTGGATGCAGCGAGAATTTTACGCTGAGACAGAATAGTGTGGCACTCTATTCTCTCTGACTAACCTCACAGAGAAATGGAAAATATAAAGTAGATTTAGGAGAACACATTCTTATTGTGAAGTTGTAATTATTCAGAACATAGGTCTGTGATATTTTAAATATGATTATAATTAAATATTTTTCGATAAAATTGATTTTATATGTATATCTTTATAATTAATATATTTAATTCATATATTTAAAATAAAGTAGATTTCTTTCAAATAATGGAATAATAAATGTATGTAAGTAAGAAACATATAAGTACGAAAATTTGTCGTTAACTTACAATGTTTACATGGTGTAATAGGTCAGCGCACTTCGTCGGTTAGGAAGGGTTCCTGGTTCGAGTCCGGGTAGCAACAAAAATATTTTTTCAATAAATTGATTATATCTTTCTCATTGATACATTTAATATATATTAAAATATCACCGAACTATGTTCTGAAAAATAGCAATTTCACAATATTAATGTGTTCTCCTTAATAAAATACATTTCTACTGGTTTGGTGATCCTAATTCACGTAAAGGTATAATATTTAGGCTCGGGGTGGACTTTTAAGGTACTACACATAAACTGTTCGAGATTTTGTGTATCTGAGATTGGCCATGACTGATATACGTCAAAAACACTGCTAATACGTTACCACCGTATGGAAAGACAGAGGCACCTCAAAACGAGAAGCTCATCTTATATTCCTTTGTGCTCCCCATACATCGGTGTGGATCTTGGACTGTAAGAGAAAAATATCGTAAAAATATCGATACAACATTCGATATGTAATGCTGATGCAGAATGCTCTGGATTTCAAGGACTGTTAGGACTCTATAACTAAATTCCAAAAAAAAACAACTGTCAAAAATATACCTTATAAAAGAATATAGTAGAGGGCCATGATCACCTAGAGGATGGCGTTCCAGAAGGTTACAATCTTCAATCATGAAGAAAAAACGGAGATGTTGAGTATAGATTTAACAGTGGACCAGGTCATAGTTACTTCTAGTTTTGTATTACAAAAATTGTCATATATGTCTGTCCCATGTTTTTGTACAAATACATATAAATTTGGGACCTGAGATGCACAGAAGCGGACAGCGTCGACCGAACTTGGAAAATATTAATATTATTTAAGCGTAACTGTAATTTATTTTAGTTACCTGTAGTTTAGTTACGTTAGAATATAGAATAAAGAATCTGCGCCTAGACAAGTTAACCTTTTTAAACTGCTGTAAAATATTTAGAGAGTTTTCTATAAGACCTTTTTACCCTTTTAATAGATGTATTAATATAAAACACTCGGATATTTATAAGATATAAAGTAGTTAGTAAAAGCGTCAAATCCAGGGCCGTTTCTAGGAGTTTTGCTATTTTTCATCACTTTCTCCCCCTCTCATCTAGGTTAGTAAAATTAATGCGTTACATATAAAAAAAACTTGTATTCAAAATAAATCAATAAAACACACCATACATTAAATAACTAAATAAGCACTGTTCATTATATCTCATTGATTTTTAAATTTTTCTCTTCTAACTTCAATGGTGTTTTGGATTCTTCCTTTTAATCCAATGGGGCCTATCTTGCCTTTATTTTAGTTTTAAGTCATTAATAAGCCATGTCTTTTTCTACTGAAATTGTGGCTACTCTTACGAGTCTCTCTTGGCTCATTGAACAGCGCAGATAGATTTTTATTAATTAGAATTTTGAGAAACTCCACACTTGCCACTGATATCGGTAAAATCAAAATACGAGTATGAACAAATTAAAAAAAACATTTTCTTACATGTTTTAGGACATATAGTTCAGCATATATTCGAATTTCTTATTTTTTATATTTTACGACTTATTCCTGAAAGTTCAGAGCAGAAACCTGCTGCATCAATGTCCTTTAGAAAATATGCTTTTCCAGGGCTATGCCGGGTTAGCGCTGTATCCAATTTGATGCACAAATTTATGAGTTCTTTGGACGTTCTCATCTTGACACTTGTCACTTAAATTATTCCGTATGCTTTTAAAAGCAATTCGATGTTCTAATTTTTATTCAATTTTTTTTCTCTTAAAATGTAAAATTTTTTCGCGGTTTGATTTGAAATTATTATTTTTTTCCGCCTTTTGCCGCTCCTAAAGTTTTGTCGCCCCAGTCTAGTCTTGCCTGATGGTAGAAACGGCCCTGGTTAAATCGATAAGCGATGATGCACTTATAGTAGTAGATTAGGCAGTCTAGCCGCGTGTAGAGTACTCAGAGTATTGTAAATTCTAAGGATTAGAAAAAAAACAACGCACGAGGCACGAGCCAACGGGAGCATATCGAGCGCGGTCTTGACCTCGGAGGCTGTCATTGTAAATATTGTTTGTATTATTTAAAATATATAACATTTTTAAATAGTAATTGGCGGTTCGTCGTATTGTTGAAGAAGTCGCCTGGGCGTGACATAGAACTAACCTCATATTCCAGGCATCAGGTTGCGCTTGCGTAAAAGCAATGGAGCGGAAAATAATTGCACAGATATAATCTGATTTTCCATTAGCACGATTGCAAAAAGTCTAGTGCAGCTCTTTGTCGCATAGCGGAGCTAGTCACTTCATTGTATTTCTTTATAGGCCTAATAGCTGTTTATTATTTTCTTATCTTATTTTGAAACACAAATTACAAAAATAGTCATTTAATAGTAGATAAGGTTCTAAACAAGATCTAAAATCTAATTTAAAGAAAAAGTATTTTTTCAATTTTGTTAGTAAATAAAGGGTGTCCAGCGGAAAAATTTCAAGTTTAATATTAAATAATAAAAAAAAAATACAATGTTAATCTCACATTTCATTTATACAAAATCGAGTTTAACGATGCTTATTTAACGTTTCATAAACAATGTTGTCTAAATGCCATCCATTTCTCTTAAGACACTCTTGCAATCGAACTCTTAAATTTGCGAATACGCGAGAGCAAAGCATTGGTTCAATGGAAGCAACTTCACGGCAGATATTTTCTTGTAGGGCCTGAATTATTAGAGGATTGTTGCTGTAAACTCTCGTCTTAAGGTATCGCCATAAAAAAAAGTCGTACAGTATAAGGTCCGGTGACCGAGGTGCCCAGGGTATGTCTCCGAACTTGCTGAAAAATTACCCTCAGCTTATTCACTGAAACTCTAGCTGTGTGTGGAGTGGCTCCGTCTTGCTTAAATTGTGTTCTGTTGTTGAACCTGGGAAACAGATGCAGTTGTAGTACCAAAAACTCGTCGATCATTCGGCAATACACGTCAGCAATGACTGACTCGGGCAGAAATTGCACATCACTCTGTCATTTTTGACCCGACCAGTGACTCATTGCAACTGGCAATCCCGTAAATCACGCGCGTCGAACAATACTCCTGCCACTTACCTCGCCCTGATGGTTTACGAACAATTGCAATTTAACCTTGAAATTTTTCCGCTGAACACCCTATATATCGAAAAGCAGTATACAGCCCCTCTGTTATAATCGATTTATTCATTTTTATTTTGAGTTATTTCGTACCTGATGAATAATAAATTTATGAAAATATTTTTTTAAATGCTGATATACATACCGTTTCTACAGCAAAAAAAAAACTGTTCATTTGGGAGCTACTTTTAGCATTTTAGGTATGTATTTTTAACTTTTTGCGTACTGTAATGCCAAATAATAGAATTTTTATTAAAATATTCATTAGAGTGGTTGAGTAATTTTAACATCAGTACATAACCAAGGAACGAATTTCTTGTATAGTTTTGTATGTTTAGTTTAAATAAAAATAATATTATTAAGAGAACACATTCTTATTGTGAAATTGTAATTGTTCAGAACATAGGTCTGTGATATTTTAAATATATTAATTAGAAAGATATAGATATAAAATCAATTTTATCGAAAAATATTGTTGTTGCGCCACCAGTATTCGAACCTGGATCTCTTTCCTAACCGGGGAAGGTGCATTATCGAACTATGCTACAGCGACAATATTTTTAGTGACAAATTTTCGAACCTTTTGATATTTATACATTTAATCGTTCTATTATTTGAAAGAGTCATCTACCTTATTTTTACAGAATCTCAAATACCTTTGAGTAATCTGATAGCAGACGTCAGAATTATCAATTAATTTTTATTAAATTTTGGACACATTGACACAACTTTATTATTAGGAGAACACGTATATACGTATATTTTGTTTCATTTAAAAAAATAAAATAAAAATGCTACGATTTTATGCATTAACGCTACACATTTTTATAAATATGGATCACGTTATTATTATTATATCATAATATCTATAACATTTTGGAACGTATCATGTAAACGCCGTACGTAAAGATGATGATCGATCAATAAATTATTTATTAGTATTATTATTGCCTTGGACAACCGTCTATACAATTTTTTCCATTATTTTTATAATTCACGCACTACCCCATTGGCAACCCACAGGTTTTCCAGTTTTTCCCATTTCTCACCCGCAGTGACGTAATAAACTAAATTACCAAGTAAAGAGTATCGCAATGGGACCTGTTGAGAGATAACGAAGTAGCAGCGGGGTACCGAAGGGCTCGGACCCCGGGACCTACTTATACCCTAAAATGTTTTGAGAACATTAAATCATTCACTAACGTATATTTTTTTATAACCTGGATTCACACATTAATCCTGATTAAGACACTCATTAAAATGAATCTCTTTGTCTTTACGACTTAAATCTCTAATAAAAGTTTGTAAATCTTAATAAACGTTTTTTTAAATGTGAATTAATCGGGCATTTTTGCGAAATGGCATGTATACATTTCAGACTTTTTTTTTTACTAGAATGCTTTTGAAATATCAATCCTAAATTACTTAATTTCCTAAATAAAGTATCCTGGAATGGAGCCTTTGCACTGGTAGAATGAGTGTTGGCCTTAGGGGAGGCCATATCTAGCAGTGGAGAGACATAAGCTGGCGATGATGATAATATATACAGCGTGTAACAGACCTAGTCCACAATATTTTATGGGTGGATACCTGACTAAATTAGGATTCGAAAATGTTCAAGGAATGTGTGCTTAATCTCAACCATGTCAGAGATATAAGCATTTAAAAGAAAAATATAATTATGCGATCAATTGAAATATTTAATCTATTTCAAATTATATATTGAATACAAAAAATTAAAGGAATTTCGAGTGGCTAGACTATTTTTTAGGGTCTGAAGCAAAAATATAGATTATTAATAGATAAATTTCATAAATATTTATTTCGAAGTACGTAGACATAAAGTTTAACATGATTTTGTAAAAATTTCAAACACCAACATTTTACGTATCGGTGCAGAATTTGCACATACTCCTTGAATATTTTCAACATGTAATTTAGTCTGGTATTCACCCATAAAATATTTTGGAATAGGTCTGTTACACTGTGGACAGGTTGAAATATATTTTATAAATTTCAAATATAATAATCACTCACTTTAATAATCATATAAATTGGCTCGTAAGTATGGTAAGTAAATTTTTAAATATGACAATTAAAACATTAAAAACTGTCTTAATTTTTCGTTTTGAGTCATTGTTAAAAGTAGATAAAAGTGTAGGAAATAATCATGTATTGGAATTTGGTGACATGAACCAACCCGAAATGCTTTTGAAATGGGTGGGTGACAAAATAATGAGATGTGAAGCTGATGATGAGCTTTAATGGACCATACTACAAATTTTATTTATTATTTAAATTATCACAACTATAGATAAGGTTTGATTTTCTCACTTAATTATTGTGTGTTCGATAGTTCGAAGTAGAAAGAATTTGGATAATAAATCCAATATTTAAAAAGAAAAATTGTTAGTATTATATAATAATGAAATTAATATTTATTCTAAATATTAAAAAAAAAACAATGAATTATTATATTTTATTATAAACCGTATGATTTATAATTTAAGAAGTGCAAATATTTTGTGTATGCAAGTTTTTGTGTAGGTATGCAACGATGGTGCACTTCAAAACTAATGGGTATATAATATTTATTTTAAAATATCCCGCACTGTTTCTTAAGATGTATTTTCATTTGTAATCTAAAGTTTTGCATTATAATTGAAAGGATTATAGTGCTTTATAATATTTTAACTAAGCAACTCATTTAATGACACAAGTGTCAAAATCGAGAACAATATATTTATTACAATTGTAGGAACTAATTACTGGGTTTTATCCCCTGTCATCGAGATTAAGATAATATACTGGTCTAAAATATGAAGTAAAAAATTGAAAAATACTGCATTTTCAGACGTATTCTAGTATAGGTTAATAATTCGAATGAATTTCCTATACACATAAAGGATATTGCTTCAACTTCAAATTAAGTCTCAGCGTCAGCGACATCTATACTATTACATGAGAAAGAATATCAAATTTTCAAAAAATGTCAATAGATGGCGACAGCATAATTGGTAATAAATAAGTGAAATGTTCCATCTTGATTTAATATTCCAAATATTTGATAGATGTGGTAGCGTGGGTAAATAGGAGAACGTTACATTGTGTAAAGTGTTCACTTAAGCCAGCCGATGACAGGTCGTAAGCACTGTAATGCCTAAGACTTTCATACTTCTCATATTATAATAATATCTTTGTCTCTGTGAGACATCTTAATATATTTAATATTTTTTTTATTTTATCTGGAGGAAGTATGGATCTTGATTTAGATACTAAGACAAAGATATGCATATGCAATTTATGAATGCTTGTGAATATACTTACTTACTTTCTTATATATATGTCTCGGATATATGATGCGCCAAGTGATTTTTGAGGTATGTCTACACTGGTCTATGTCTTCAATGAGATAAGTATTAGAGATTTACTTTATATAAATCTCAGTACCGTGTACATGGATTGAGACTTTGATCTAAAGAAAAACTCAAAGATTGATAGGACGAGACGAAAATAAACAAATCGTAAACACGATGTTTGATTTGATAGCGAGAATCGACACGTACGCCCAAACATCACATAAAACCATAAACGCTCACAATATTTTTTTCTGAAAAATGAGATTCAAATTTATCCAACGGACGAAAAAAATATGAACAATTAATGAACTGACATTTGGCATTTGATGTACAAATATAAAGGAGATACGAGATAAAACAAATATCAACTTGGCTGTAAGTAACGATGCTCGATTCTATGACACTTGGTTTTTACACGGTGAACTAAGAAAACCAAAAGGTATCTCCAAATAATCTCATGGAAGCATAATCCCTGTCTCAGAGATTATCTCGAAATGGAAATTTCATCCCTGGACATGGGTCACAATGACTTGATATAGTGAACAAATACAATGGTGAGGACGAATGATGGAGATTACAGGGTAGTCACCCAATTGCATAATTTTGAACTGTTTTATATATCTGAAAAAAATTCAATAATAAAAATTTTCAAAAGATAAAAATATATTTTTAACAAAGTACATAAAGTAATTTTTCCAATAATTAGTTTTTATTTTTGCTATTTTTATCAACGTTTTTTAAATATTTATTTATTTTGATATTTTAGCCAAAAAAGTAATCGAAATCCACACACAAAATGAAAAAGATTACAAATATTATCATTCAATTTGAAATTATATGTTTTCTTAACTATAATAAGGTTTTTATTATTGCTGTTTTATCTTTTCTAACTCCAATCGGTTTCAAAATATTTGTTCCATAGTTCAATAGTGCAAATGTCTAAGCACAACGTAACTGTTGAAAATTTTTAAAGAATCCATAATAATATTACGCTTCCCCGTCTACATCTATGACTGGATGTGTCTGGCTGGATGCCGGCTTCAGAAGTGCCATTATGGCTGTATAGTGAAAAACAAACGTGTTTTTAATATCTCGAAATTGTATATTGACATTTGTCATCTTTTCTTCTGTCTATAAGTAAGGGAAAATTTTTACCATAGAAATTGTCTATCCACGATTCTTATGTGTCATTTTTGTTCATTTTAACAGCTTATTTACAAAGATGGAATAATTTTATTTACATGTGATTTGTTTTGGAGAAAGATCATTGAAATAAAGATTATATTGAGACAGTGATCGCGTAACGGCCACTATTGGCCGCGAAGCGGCCACAACAGCCCCCCGCAGGGCCTAGCAGTAAGCAATAGTCGATTGCTTACCTGTTAGTTATTTTTATTATTCAATAACCCAGTAGAGTAACTTTTTGCAACGCTGGCGTGTTGTATTTAATATTATATAACGAAAAATCCGTATATAGAAAATCAGTTTTAAGAGTATCCCACAGCGCTTTGATTGCCTTTCATTTTCTGTAGCCAGCCGATAACAAAACGGTCCTCCAGTGGATTAAATCTCCCATCAGCGCAAGTTACGGAGGAAATTGCTTTCTGCCGCGGGCGCCAGGGTCTTATTGACGCTGCTGAGGGACTCGAGGTAGTCTTTCACTGTATGAAAGTATTTTCCACTTTAGCATGCCTGTCAATTTATATCAATACACATGCTCGGGGCTAGATAACTATTTACATTATCATCATTAATTGAAAATCATTTTATATAAAAGTCATTATTAAAAATATTTATGTCAGGCTTTCAGCACAGGACTTGCACAACACGTTATGTTAAGCGCTTACTTTCATCTAATAACTATTTAAATACTTCATATTTTAGCATTTTTTATGAAAGTTTTACACTACATACGCTAGATTTATAAAATATATATGTTAGATAGAACCACTTCATTATATATACCATTAAACTAATATACTGCAATTATTCGTAATAATTCAAATACATAGGCATTTTTTGAAAAACTGCAATTATTAAAGTCGTCGAATGTGCGAAAAAACTTCATAGTTACGGAAAAATGATATAATATAAATATATTTAATCAAAATTTAATAAAATGGATTGATTTAATTCTGGCGCCTCATTCTGTATATTACTGAAAGGTATTTAGGATACATCGCAATATATCTAATATTGATTACCTTTAAAAATTGAATAGTGGATGTATTAATTATACAAATCTTTAGAAAATAAGTTAAATTTATCGTAAACATAATTGGTCGATGTAGTGAAATGGTAAATGGTCCAGGTTCGAATCCCGGCAGCAACTAAAAATGTTTTCGATAAATAGTTTTTTAAATACTAATTTAATGTATTAATTATAAATATATACATATAAAATCAATTTTGTCGAAAAATATTGTAAAATACTCATTTAATGTATTAATTATAAATATATACATTAAATTAATATTTAAAACATCACAGACCTATGTTCTGAATAATTACAACTTCACAATAAGAATGTGTTCTCCTTGATAAATAGTTTTTTTTTCTGCATATCTTTATAATTAATTAATCTTAAATATAATTAATAATTTAATAAAATAACGAAGATAATCGAATTTAATAATATTTTGTAGGTTAGTTTCCGATGCCTCGACGATGCTCACTTATGACAGTATGACCCGGAAGAAATTCGCTTATTATGTGATGTCCATGAAAACTGTGAGTTCCACCGAATTAATTGGCCTTAGTTCGTTTCACCCTGTGTCGTCACAGCGGTCAGCTAATCGGTTATAATGTCGTTTAAATATGGAAAACGGCCAGATAATATCCCTCTAGTGGGACTGGATGGAACAAGATTGAATATTAAACAAATATATATATACTTTTAATAAAAACACAATTTTATTGAGAAGTTTTGAGGTATAATTTGTATTAAAAAATATCGCTGAACTGTGTTCTGGAATTGCAATTTTATAACAAAAATTTGTTTTTACGTATCAAGATTTATTCGTCCAAATTTATTAAAATGCAAAGATTTAATTCTGGTCTCTCCTTGCATTTATCACGCAAAAATATTTGAGATCCATTGCAGTATAAAGTTGATTGCTTTTCAAAATATAAAAAAAAAATGTATCAGTGTAATAAATGTATGTTGAAAACGTAATCAGTTGATATGGCGAAAATGTTGATAACGCGTTTATCTGGATAGGAAACGTTTCACGTTCAAAAGTTAATTTGAATCCAATGAAAATGTATTGTTGGTTTTTCATAATAATTGTTAAATTTAAACACAAATTGTTAATTTTTCATTACATAACAAGTTTTTTGTAGTGAAAAATTGGGGTACTTGAAAACAAATCACATATTATTTTATTAGTACGGAGATTGCTTGAATCTGTGCGGTCGGAGAATTTGCATATTTTATGCTGAAAGTAGAATAACACAGCGCACACTCAAGAAGTGCAGCAGTTAGTGATAAACTTAATGGATTTCCAGGTTAGGAACGGCTTTCGCTTCGTATTAGTCAAGATGAGAGTATCCCGCTCCGGGAAGTAACTGTTCCTGGTATCTTGTGAATAACTATTGTACCATATAATTTAATTTATTATCAAGCAAAAAATCTATGAATTACTAAAAATTCTGGGAAACAAATATAAATTAAATAATTAGATTAACATAAACGGAAACATTATTTTTTACAATTAGCGCCATCTGTGTACCAGTAGAGACTTTAATCGCTCAGTTCTAAAAAATACCACGACACCTCACCGCTGTAGTCATGGCGCTCTTGTGTATTTGAGCATCGAGCTATTCACATTACTCTGTTAGATCTTTGAGCTAGTGAATTACTCAAATCATATAATTAGCTATTTACTGAATTGAAAATTCCTTTCGGTTGATCCGTTATGTATGGAGTCGTTACATATACTAGATATAAATAAAACAGTGTTATAACTCTACTTGAGTCTATTTGCACTACTTGAGTTTCGAGAGAAACAGTAACTCTCATCGACAGGTGAAGTGTTTAACTAAATACACAAATATAGGAAGGTTTAGGTGGTAGACGTACAAGTATTTATTAGGAACCGACAGGATGGGAGGGGGCGCCGTTGCAGGTGGAATGTAGAGGGGTGGTTGTAACGAGAATATTGAGAGGAGAGATCAATTGGTGAATGTAATATTGTTTAAGAAACTAATACCAGAGTTCAAATTTATGTTTATTTCAAAATAATTAATTTTATTACCTTTACGTGTGACGGGATGGAGAAGTTTAATGGTACGCGAATGAAAATAATGCTTATTATCCACGATGTGTTTCGAGAATTCATAAAAAGTGTTACTAGCAACGATGCTCTTTTAATTTAATGTTAAAATTTCTAAAGATTTGTCCCATATATTTACTATTGCAATCTAGTATATCCCGTTTTTTTTAAAGTTATAAATTTTTAACTTTGAATTAAATTTATATATATTTAGTTTGATACTTCATCTGGCGGTGAGAGTTATTGTTTCTCTCGAAACTAAATAGTCGTAGTGCAAATCAACTCAAGTAGAGTTATAACATTGTTTTATTTAGGTATATATATCCATTCATTTTGATGATGAAACTCTAAAAAGTTAATTCCGATTCTATCAATGAGATAATTAAACTTTCGGGTACTCCTGGGGCATCCGACAAGTTGTCTTTGGTAATGCCATTAGAATCCGTTTTAGTAATCTTTCTTCTTGTACCCGAAGATTCATGTCAGTTAATTTGAGAGCCTTGGATTATATTTTAGCAGGGGTTCTTTTTTGGGTTTTTATATAGATCCTTTCTAACACAGATTTGAATACGTCAGTACTCTTAGTCATAAGAGATCATGCATCCAAGGCGAAATGAGGTATTGTAGGGTATCACTGAAGTTACAATCGCGGACAGCGTGAAAACGTAAATAGTTCTCGAAATAAATAAAAAAACAATATATTAATGGCATCATGTATTTATGTAGATTTTTAATATATCGCGATGATGTCGCAAATTATAATTTTCGCTTACGATTTAAATGCTGTTTTTAGTCTTTCGGTGAAAAGACTATTAAATTTAAATAATTTATTGATGAGCAGGATTGCCTTAATTAACTAGGAGTTAATATTTATTATAATATTAATTTTTTCATCAGTAAAAAAATGTTAATGATATGTTACTGTTAACCTTTAACCGGAATCGTTATTTTGACAAACGTATATAGAGTCGTGGGTCCAAATGGACCCAACAGCAAAATACCTTCTAATTTCTTAATAAATGTTATTATTTTAGTACATTTTTTTAGGAATGTAATAAAAAAAGCTTTTTTTATAAGATAAATCAACTTTTATTTAACAACATCCATAAATAACTTAAATTTTTAAGTTTATACATATTTCGGATCCAATATTTTAGTAACAAATTTTAGTTTTATAGTTTAAGTATCTAAAAATAAGAAAAACAACGAAATATTTTCTATTTTACAGGGTTTCGCGTATCTTCCCCTTTTTTATATAAAGAGAATGACAGTCTAAACTAAAATTAAAAAATATATAGAAAACGTTACTCTATATATGGCACTTAGTACGTAACACATATTTTCTCAAATATTGTTTACAAATATAAATTGAACATCTATCACATTTTTGCGACTATTTATTATCTTTTTTAGGGCCGCATAAGTAGTACACTCCCCTTTTACGTCTTCCTTGAGCCGTTGACATCGAAGGTTCTGTTTCATCTTCTACTCGGTGTTCCTTATTTAGGTTTCATTATCTGACCAATTTTCGCCTTCCAACAAAGCAGCAATATCTTGATCATTGAGATATCCGGCGATTTTAACTTAAAAACCCTAAAATATACAAAAGAGATGTTTATAAACAAAGTACATAAACTCACGTAACTGGTATCGTGAGTCCATTTGTACCCGACAGCAACGCGTACCTCCGCTTCTAGTAAACTTTAAGTGCAGAACGTCCAGCATCCGCCGCAGCACGCAACGTAATGAGATTAGCCAGGCGCGCGAAATTCTAATGCCGGGCGTTTAGGATAATTTAAGTTTTTATTTTTTTGGTTGGGTCCAAATGGACCCACGATTCCGTTTAAGGGTTAAGTATAATTTAGAATTTTGGAAGTAACAATTAGTAATATTACATCGCTATGGCTAGGCTATTTCGCAGGACTGTTAAAAAAACCGTTTAGATTTATGAAAAATGTGACTTTATTACTTGCAAGCTCTGGTCGAACTACAAGCAAATGACGTGTAACTGTCTACGAATTCAATATAACAACTCATACAGAATACTGTTCCGGTTGGCGCGTTATTATAGCTCATCTACAATATTTATGTATGCATGGATTCGTTCAGCTTTTGAGACACAGAACCAACTTTCTAGTGCAAATGGCGTTCTCATTGAAGGCAGGCTCCCTGACCAAAGAATGGTATCGACTGCACAGTAGCTACAAATATAATAATAGCCGTAACTGAAAATTATTATTTTTATTTATATGTGTATATTTCTTGCTCTTTCTTTTTATTTTTTTAAACATAAATATTATTTTGTAACTTGTATGTATTATTTACATTGAATCAGGTCTTGTACAAACAACCCGACCACGCTGGAATAAACGTATTATTATTATCGGTATTGTATAAAATAGTATTTCAAGTTTAATTTTCCAGTCGCTATAAAAAACAGGAAATTACAAGAAATTTTTTTATTAAAAAAATCATCCCTCTCTATATTCTGCCTAGAAACGTACTGCGTGTCATCTTCTTATCATTTAGTAAAGACACTACGAAGGAAAGTAACAATAGATGTTAACATTAACGGAAATGAATGTTTTTAATACAATGTATATAATAAATGTATTAATTAGAAAGGTATATTTATAAAATCAAATTATCGAAGAAATATTGTTGTTGCTACCGGGATTCGAACCTGGATCTCTTTGTATCAATGAAAATGCATTAAACGATTATGTTACACCGACACAGTGAGTTGACGAGAAATTTTCGAACTTATTTGTTGCACCTTAAAATTGATACAACTGTCGTTCCATTATTTGAAAGCCATCATCTTTATATTTTACGGAATCTCAAGCATATTTGAGTAAAATTCGATAGGAGACGCCAGAACTAATTGATAATTCATTTTTATAAAATTTTGGACACATTAATACAATTTATATATTTTTAAGAAGAACACATTACTATTGTTAAGTTGCAATTTTTCAGAACGTAGGTCTGTGATATTTTTAATTGAATGTTGGAATTGAATGTGTTACAAATTCTGTTCTAACGAACAAAGAATTCATTTCTTTTAACAAAAAGTAAGCGTCTCTATTTTAAACGTGGCTATCCAAACCGTCCGGCAGCGGACGTGTGGGGATCACAAATGAAATACTCACTAATTTCGTGGAAATTTGAAGCGGAAGGTAGAAGATCGTTCGGTAGGAAGGGGTGATGCTAAAGGAGGAACAACTGCAGCTTGTGTTGGATAATTCCGTGGCCCGCTTCATCTCATGGACTCATTCATTCACTCAAACCGTGGACTTAATTAAAGCTCGATCCCTGTATGACTGCTTGCCGCTCGGTACTTTTTATTTGCTCCGAGTTCTGTGTTCCACGAAACTCGGGGGAGACGCGGATAATGCAGCGTCCAAGAGGAATATTGAGTTATATCGCTCCTTCTCACCTAACTTACCCCAGTGTATATTGTACGTGGGAAAAAGAACTTTCGCGGAGGTGTTGGATTACATTACATTATACACCTTTCATCCACGGCAAAATCGTGTTATCAAATAAGAAGTAAAAATGATAATAAATTAAAATGAGCAGAAGACAAACACCATCACCGTTATTGCAATCATCGTAAGAGACCAAGTCAAATATCTGGGAACAAATATTACAAGAAAGAATCCAAAATAACAATAATTTACTTGTTTAGTACGAACAATTTATTCCTTGCAAAATCTCGGAATATATGTCGGACAGTGGAGGTCTGTCGCCTCTACAATCTGAGCGTACTTTGCAAATACCTAGGTGCGAAACGGAGCTCTCATTAACTTTAAAACCAAGCCAGTGCCGATCAAAAAACAGGCAACAATACGAGTGGTATCGTTAGTGAACTCGGCCCCTGAGCGCTTGACTTCTCTCTCGGCTGACCTCCCATCACGTTTTCACTGCATATATTTTATCTGTAATTGTATAATTAATAAACGTCTATAAACCTGCCCTAGCCACATTCACGCACATATTCAAACACACTCCGCGTTATTAGTCAAAATAATAGTCAAGCGCCCGGTATAATTTACTTGAGGACACACGGACACTCACACGTAACCTTCTGATATCTCATAACCTATCTTACCTTTCATTCACATCACACCACATTAAACACTTTATCATTTAATTCCCTCAAAAGTCTTATTAAGAGTTTTGATGATTATATATTTTTTAAATATATTAATGGACCGATTGAAAATTATTATTGTAAACAAGCATAGATGCCGAAACAAACCCAGAACAGGAAGACACTTACCACCAATCCGATTCTGCTGACATCTCCAAAAGTGGACTGTATGAGATTTCACACACAATATTTCGTTAAAGGTTCACGACACAAAGTATAGACGCGAAGTCTCAGATTTTGACTAACTAGTGAAGTCTGGTAGAAAAGGGAAAGGAGGGGGGGAGCACAGAGCATTATTTCGTTCAAAGTAATTAATATATTTAATGACCAAATGAATTTTGCAATATTTATTTATTTCTTTTACTTTTATCTCAGTTTATAGTAATTTTTTCTATACTTTCTATATTTTATTTCTATAAAATGCTCCGTTGTTTCGCAATTTTAAATGTAAGATTATTAAAAAAAAAAATACTTCAAAATTATAAACGATCTTTCTATAAGAATTTTATCGCATTTAGAGACGTATCAAATATTATAATAAATATTATTTAATGAATATACAGATTTATAAATAATAATGAAAACAATATAACATTTTTTTCTAAATAAAATAAAATGTATTTGATATTTACATATAAATAAACCTAGAATTTGACTTACTTTTCCAATGTCAGATAGAAGGGAGTATTATTAAACTAGCCAGTATAATTCGTAAGATCTTATTAATAATAAAAAAAGTAAAATAATTTTGTTATCTATGGTATAATAAAAAAAAAACTCGTTACATAAAAACATTAAATTAACCTACCAATAAACATTTGTAAAAAATATATTATTAAAAAAAATATATGTTTTGCTTTTAAATATAAGTTTTTCCCCCATATCCCCCATCCGCTCTGCGCAACTTATCAAATAACAAGGAATGTAAATTGAGTATGTAAGCATCGTGATGAAAAGGTAGAAAAGTTTATGAAAAGGTTTTGTTAGATCGATGCAGAGCGTGTTTTTGAAGCGTTTAGAAATTCAGTATTGTTGATAGGAAATAGGTTTTCCCCGCCAAAAAAAAACGCACTATTATGCGAACGTCCGACAGAAAAGGTCCATTTTCTGTGCATTAATATGAGGGTAAATCTTGGAAACGCATGTATAAAATATATACATAAAAACCGTTGCATTTATTTAGATTGTACGACATTTTATGTTGCTCTTCCAGAAACGGGTATTTAATATAAAAATTTTAAAATGTTAAGGAATTACATAAATTTAAAAATGAACAAAAATAGGTTTTACTTTATAAGTAAGAACAAGTATTAATTAATGATATTAAATCCAATGTGATGATGATTTTTAAGAACATAAAACTTTTATAAATAAATCAAATCAAGTAAGAATTCCATTGCAAAAATGCAAGCACAAATATTTTTTCGTGGCAGCTTTATTATTTTTCCAAAAAGATTAATTCCTTGTTTCTTTTAAATAATATACCTAGAATTATTTAAGCATAGGTCTATTATTATTCGCAATGTAGGTTTTTAGGATAAAATGGTGCCGATACAATTGGCAGTCATAAATTTAATATTAACTATTTTATTAATTATGTCAATGAAAGCCCTAACCCTAATAGGGTGGTATAAAATAATGCGAATTAATGGTTTGTTACTGCGTTTTTATTGAGCTTGATGAAATTTTTCACAATTGACCAACAAAACAAGAGGAAAGTCACTGTATAGATTAAACTATTATTACTTAAACCACCACCACCCCCATTTATATATTTAGGTTATGCTGTTACCAATGGTATTATACAATCATATAATATATGTGTACTACAATATATGTTGTGCATAGGATTATGAACTTTCCTTTAACCAACGTCTTTAGACAATATGAATCCATCGTTTATATGACCGAACCATGTATTTATTTGTAATTTTAGAGTACTAATAATAGTGTTTTAAAGTTTTAGTTTTAACGTAAAATAACACCTTCTTACTCATCAATACAAAAAATTTATGAACGTTTTTAAGAACACTTTCTATGACTGAACATGATTATTTTATTGTTTGAAAATCCTTCACGTAATAACTAAAGGAAATAATTATTTTTGTTGAATGTTAACATAGTGAATAGTTATATTAATTGCTTTTTGTTTTTCCCGAATCAAAAACAAATTCATACACCCAATGCAAAGAACGATAATAAAATCAACACGTTAAAAATAGTAATATAGTAAAATTCGCGAATAAGTAAAACAGGAAGTAGACACGTAATGATTTGCACGCAGTTGTAAGCCTTTCGAATGATATTCTGCTAAAAAACAGCATTAGTAACCACTTTATACAAAACGGATTCAGATTTCAATTCAGTAAATGGCCAATTATATGACTTGAGTAATACACTAACTTAAAAATATAAGAAATTAATGTGAATAGCAACTTATAAGCCATTAAAGTTTCTACTGGTACACAGACGTCGCTAATTGTAATAAATCCGTAAATATATGTTCACGATACATATTATAGATTAATTAATTTATATTTGTTTTCCAGAATTTTTAGTAATGCAAAGCTTTTTTGTTTGTATGCACTGCATACCCCTGCCCCTTTCCCATCCCTTAAAGCTGAATTTTGAACCTCTAAATGAAGCCTCTTCACTCGGAGTGAAGCTCGGGCAACACCGGGTACTTCAACTAGTTTTAATATATATTAAATCCTGGTAGCAAGTTAATATTTTTTTAACAAATATATTTCTTTCAAGTTGATTCGTATAATTTGTATGAATATTTATTTAAGTAAATATAAGAATTTTCTTTAACATATTACTATGAAATATTCTGAAAAATTAGCTGATGTGAAAACAAGCTATAAAATGTATCGTCTTATATCAACGAGATAAAAATTGTACCGCAGACAAAATTCTAAATATTCTTGTGCAGAACCGGAGTCTGATGATGTTTAAAGTATGAAAATCGCTGAAATGAATGCGATTCTTTTCAGTCAGGAATCTTTTCATCAAAAGTCGGGCGATTATATTTACTTAGTCCGAAAAAACGGCCCTTGAACAAACGAGTGCTTAATCTCTTCCATAACAAAGACTGTTAATTGAATTAATGTTGACTCTCTCTCTTTAATGTGTTTGGTTTAAAAATACGTTTATTAAACACAGAGTATTTTTATTTCGAAATCAAAAGATCTTTTCCCCGCGTTTATTTTTAGAATTGTGTAAAACATGTAAGAAAGAATATAATGATTTGAATGAAAACTAAATTATATTTTTTAATTAAAATACATTAGATCTTTGATAAATAATATAAATTAGATGAAACAGAAGGATAAACACAAAAAAATCTACGTATCGAAAAAATATATAGTTACCACCGGATCTCGAACCCACAGAATGCGTTACCCATTACACTAAAAAAGTAGCAGATGTCTCACTGTAATAGGAGAAATAATATATAAAATCCAAAATTTGATGTAAATGAAGTGTAATTAGTAACACATTCTCTCGTCAAGAAAATGTTCCGGATTCATGAATCGGTGATAAGAAACCTAGATTTTGTCTGAATAGCAAGGTAGTACATTGTAAATCCTTTGCTCATTTTATCTCATTCTCACACTCAAGATGTTTATACTCAACATATGAAATTGATCATTGTAGCGTTTTAATACTCCGAAGTTACTTCATAGTTGGTACACAGTCAACGACTCAGTCGAAACTTAGCTAACATGTTAGCAAGGTTCATAAATTCCATACTAGAAAGACATAATAAGAATATATAAGATTTCATAATAGAAAGATAGGAAGATAAAGATTAAATCAGTTCGTTGAATATAATTGCGACATCAACAATTGTGAGTCAGTAAAGTTAAAGTAAAATAAAATGAACATGCCTACAATAATAACGAATCAGTCTTTTAAAAGTTTAAAACTAGCAAACAAACAGTAAACAGTAAAATAAGGCAGATGGCTCTGTCATATGATGGAACGATTAAATGTATTAATATCAAAAAGGTAACATATAGGTTCGAAAAATTGTCGCTAAAAATAATGTCGCTGTAGCTTAGTTGGATAAAGCACATTCCCCGGTTAGGAAAGAGATCCAGGTTCGAATCCCGGTGGCGCAACAATAATATTTTTCGATAAAATTGATTTTATATGTATATCTTTATAATTAATATATTTAATTCATATTTAAAACAGTAAACGATTCATCAAACATGTTCGCTTAACTATATGTATAAAGAAGAATGTCTGTGGGTGTGTTTGTTTTTTTATACAAATCTACAGTTTTATTCCGAGCTTAATGAAATATTGCACAATTGACCTTCAAAACAAGAGTAAGGTGAGATTTCAAAAAAACACTCCCCTCCCTCTTTCTCACCCCTTTAAGCAGAATTTTGGTACCTCTTGATGAAATTTTGCACAAATGAAAAGCCCGGGTAACGCCAGGTACTTCAGCTAGTTTGTAATAAAAACGATTAAAATCGGAACAGAGTTTAAAAAGACGTATACAACTAGTTTGAAATATAAATTATAATAAATATAGAATATGTATTTATTTCTTGCCTGTATAAAATTTATCTAAACATTTCAGTAATGCATACCCAATGACAAAATACAATAAATCTAAAAAATACACAACATTTTAGGCATATTAAAAGCGGAAAACAAATTTTCCTCCTTAAAAAACCAAGAATTTATAAATTGGTAGAAGAATCAAAATTGTAATCGTTTGAATAAAATATCGGCGTTGTTTTCAGTACGGATATATCCATTTACGAGTATGTCTGTGTTTATTATTAAGTTAAATCACAAATATTGCAAATTCTTATACGGGGGGTATGGAATATCACACGTATCTCAGATTTGCGGCTCGCAAAATAAACCGTTTTGAACATTCTTCATTGGCTAACGGCGTTGTCGAGCCGGGATTTATGTTGCAGCGTCGCGCCGCGCCGCGCCGCGCCGGTAACGGCCGTTACGTAGTGCCCGCCGTTACAACAATACTACGCCACAAGCAGCGGAGTAACGGGCGGCGTACTGGCAATATTGCTAGGATAAAAGAATAAATCGTTACGTATGAGAAGATTGAAGCGAATGTAGCAATTAACGCTTCACACGCTAGGGAGGAGACGAGCATTTCCGATTTGTGCATTCGTGGAAGTAAGCGAATTATTTATAATACTTTTTTTATACATAAAACGTTACTTTATAAACTATGTTTTATTTTTATAAATTGAAAATTGCATCTACTTAAAGTTTTACATTATATGTATTTATATATTATGTAATTGCATCTTGTTTTACTTTTTACATATATTTTTTTATACATTTAACGTTACTTTATAAACTCTTTTTATTTTTATAAATTGAAAAATTGCTACCTAATTGTATCTTGTTTTACAATTTATATATATATATATATTTTTATACATTTAAACATCACATTCTCTTTACTACTATACCGGAAAAGCACTGTCTGCTATAATACAGTAAAATAATAGTGTAGCAAGCAGGACACCGAAATACATGTCTTACTTTGCTGCAATGTTTTATCTTATTATAAAAATGTACTATGTATGTAACACAAAGTACTATGACTCAAAAAATAAATAAGTGTTATTATTAATACCATAATAGTTATAATCAAATGTTACTTTCCTGTATTTGATTTTTAATCTTCTTTTTAGAAAAAATGAGGAGTTTTTTAAAAAAATAATCTTCCTCTTCTTTTTCTTCCTGTAGATACTGATAGTCTTCTCTCTTAGGGCTCACCTCATTCTTGAAATCTTGACTCACCCATTGGGGGCCATTTAGGAGTACGTTTATCAGTTGATATACCATGTAGCCCCCAGTAATCTTGAAATTTCAAATCTTGAAAAGCTATCTTGAATTGTTCATCCTTCTTCTTCTTCTTCGTCTGCAGTACTACATTAACAAGGTGTAATTTGATCTCCTCCACAAGTTCTCTCTACCTACTTCTATCCCTGGCCATTCTTCTCCAATCCCCAGTCTTATTCCACACAGTAAGCCCACCTCTTCTACAGAATTATGATTCTTGGTGTCCTATTATCTGGCATACTTTCAACGAGGCCAACCCGTTGCAGTTTTTGGAACCTACAGAATCTCATGATTGCTTATGTTTTCGAGCTCTTGATTCATCCTTATCACATGGGAATACCTATAACGTTTCCGTTTTACATATTCTCCAATACGGGTTTTCTTATTCTGTACTTCAACGTCTTTCCTCTGGTAGTTCTGAGGATATTTACTTCTAAGCTACTTAGCATGCTCTGTTTTGGTCATATATGCACTAATTTCAAAACCATACTTCACTATAGCACTATAGACCCTAGAACTAAAAAATAATCAATTCATCAAAAATTTGTTTAAAGTTTTAAATGTCAATATAGTTTTTTTTTATAAAGACAGATGATGGAAATATTCTTAAATTCACAACTTTTAACCACCAGTAATTTAATTTTATATTTTTTCCAAGTTTATTAGTTCAGTCTCTGATATAGATAATTGTTACACAAAAGATTTATTTCCCAAATTAAATTTAAATAATGTTTTTATTTTTTATTAACTCCTATAAAATGTTTAATATATTAATTCAATTATTACGATCGATACAATCTGTTAAGTTAGGTAAAGTATTGGTAAGATCTATTAAGTCGCCCTTGTTATATAAATGTTGGTGTATATCATAAAGTTATTTTTAATTTAACCTACCAAATTATTCATAATAAATATTGTTATAATATTTTTACACAGCACAAACGTAGCATTAAGAAATAATTGTATTTATAGATACTTTAAATTATTTTACAAATTCGCTTATCATTTTGATTTATTTATGTCCATAATTGTTATTAACATTTATGAATTATTTATTGTTTTGCGTTTGGTTTAAAAATCAAGATTAATTTATAATTGAAAACAATTAGCTTTATTTTATTAATATACAACTTACAAATTAATTACATTTCTCCAGTTCGCGAGATTGCGAATATATTGTTTTATGTACCTATCCTTTATAAGCTGTAATTTTATAAGAAAAATACTATTCCGTAGTAGTTACATAATTTTATTGCAGCCATTGAATTTCTTTCCTCGAGAACTCCCAATTTTTTTCGCAACAGCGTAAAATTTTTATCGCGTAATAAAATGCTCCATAATGAATAATAAAAACAAAATTAAAGCATATTTTTATTTACAAAAAAAAGTATGTAAAATGTTACGTTTCTTTAAACATTTGAAGGAATCTACGATTTTAATATAAACCGAAAAAGATAAAATAAACACAATATAATGACTCTCCGTGTTATCGTAAAAGCATAAACGTCTCCTTTATCGTGTGCTTAGACATTTTATCGGCGCACCCCGAGCGTTAAATATTATTTTACAGTTCGATTCGGTTTTTACGAATACTCTCAGGACATTAATATTTTGATGGTTATTTGTTTTAGATAAGTAAAATCTTTAAACGGTTTTGTTGTTGTTCCCTACAGCGCTCACAGGCCGGTTAATTTCTGAATCGATAGACGTATTATAAAGTTCAGGGTTTATAACCTCATACCTTAATCCATCATCATCACTACTTTTATATGAAAGTTATGCTACATAGTACTATCAGCATCATCACTGTTGGCTTTAAAACCTCTATTGGTTTTTTTCTTCCGTTGATTTGGTTCGTCAACCACGAGGCATTTCTTTCAAGTCCTGTATTTCCTGTTTTTGAAGGAATTGTCATTTCATCTCATACTCTGGTCTTTCCGAACTCCTGTACCCTGTTGGTCCTATGTTCAGCAATGACTTCGATATTCTCTCTACATGGCTCAACAACCGATGTCTTACTATTTTAACAAACCTTGAGAAGCTTCTCTCATTACACAAAATAGATATAGCTCTTTGCTGTAGAATGAATATGTTATATAGTATATTATTATCCAGTACTACTATTCCCGTGAATGTCTTCAACAGCTGTTGTTCCCGGGTTTCCTATTGATAATATGGTCATGTATGCTGAATGAACACTACCACTAACCTTTGATTAACAGTAGCTGTTTTACTGGCGTCGTGACTGGTCCGATGTTATTGTTCTTCCCTGGGTAGTTTTCCGACCGACCTAAATGCGCACTCCCGTCGCTCGGATTATTGAGAGTTCCTTACCGGACGATGTATTGACTGCAATTGAACTCCGCTGGTCGTTTGACAACGATCCTTCAATCTTCGGAAAGCGGGAATATTCACACAACATAAAATGACTAACACCAATCAACAAGAAATCCCAGGGTTGCTAGTCGAAGAACAAAAGGTGCGGAAACAACTACAATTATAGTTATACCCCAAAGTGGAATACACGTACATAAATATGCTCTACTGTATTATTATTTGGTTCTTTAATATATTATTTTATCTAAATAATCTATCTCTTCAGAGAATTATATTTTATTTATGTATATAAAATTATGGGGGATATTTTCATATGCCCTGCATGTCATCTGAATAAATTGCTAAAATAATTAATGCATACTACATTCTCTGATTCTATATATAAAGTTTCAAAGTTATAAACTTACTTTTTTTTTATATCGTGTATTGAACTAAGTTTTTATTTAAAAAAAATTTATTACATTTCATTTCACATGTAATTTAACATAAAAATTACATCAAGCGTGATGATGGACCCTGCAATAAGATTCTAAATTTCTCCCAGAAAGGTCAGATATACACAGCAGTTAGCCCAGAAAAATATACACACTATGATTTAACATAGACTAAATCGCTCGATACGTGTCAATCTTATTAAAAGAAATTAGTTAAGAAGTTATTTTATATATAACGTGTCTCCATGCCTGTTAAATTAATAGATAATGAATTTATTTGATTATTTTTGTTTTTAAAATTTTCTAGGTTATATAAAATAGGAGTTCTTCAAAATAAATACAAACTTTTACATTGGAACTAACTATTTTGAATATTTTTGTTTAAATTCATCAGCTCTGAAATGAATGGCTAAAGTTATAGATATTATTGATGGTTTGCCAAAATATTCACTTGAATTAATCGTTCTTGATTAATCTCCAATTCAAAATTAACTTTGAATCGAATCACAGAAAGGATTCTAAAACTAATTATTATATTATACAATTATGAACCCTCTGATTATGAAGCATTTGAAAACAAATAGTCTCAATAACTTATTTTTCCGTAATATTTAAATATTATTGTAAATAGTATTGTTTAAATTGAAATTAATCATATATATATATTTTTTTAAGAACTCATATTTGCTGTGAATTTACATTAAATTTTTAAAACATGGTTCTGTGGTATTTTTAATACAAATTAAATTAATCAACTAAAATGATATACAGAAAAAATCTATTTATCGAAACAATATTATATCCTGATAGTAACTAAATATGTTTTCAAATATGAATTAAATATATTAATTAGAAAGATATAAATATTGTTCCGTATTCGTAAGGAATTAAATTTATTATTATTTTGTAGGTGAACATATATTTCCACACATATTCTTTCAGTAACAAAATATTGTCTACTAGTATATTGTCACCAGTTTTTAGTTCATTACAACCCCCCCATCTATATTCCTAGTACATATTGTTCCTTTGGGTCGACTGGTTGTCCCTTTGGAGGTCGAGGAGAGAAATTGTATTGTGGGATTCAAATTTTTAAATCTCTAACCGTGAATTTGTTACGGTGAACGTGACATTCATCAGAGTTTTTTTTTGTGTGCTGTGTCATTGTCTACATTGGCGTGAACTTCCGGAAGTGCAACGTGACGGCGTCACCAACCAGGTGAGTCGAGCTGTCCTTTGGTTTCGTGAGTTTATCCTGGTCCGCTATCAAAGGTACCCATCCTCTCATTATCCTTTCCCTCATCCGATTTCCTACTTCCTGTATACCCATCCTTCCGATTCCATCCATCCACCAATCACACCCCCTTTTTAGGTGACCGGCGACTTGCGTCGGTCACACACATAAAATCAATTTTATCGAAAAATATTGTTATTGCGCCACAGGGATTCGAACCTGGATCTCTTTCCTAACCGGGGAAGGTGCATTATCCAACTATGCTACAGCGACAATATTTTTAGCGACAAATTTTCGAACCTATATGTTACCTTTTTGATCAATACATTAAATCGTTCATTTATTTGAAAGAGCTATCTATCTTATTTTTACAGAATCTCAAATACCTTTGAGTAAACTGATAGCAGACGCCAGAATTATCAATTCATTTTTATTAAAGTTTGGACATATTGATACAACTTTATTATTAGGAGAACACATTCTTATTGTGAAGTTGTAATTATTCAGAACATAGGTCTGTGATATTAGTTAGGTTAGGACTCAATTTAGTGGTTAACAACAATATTTTTCGATAGAATTGATTTTATATGTATATCTTTCTAATTAATATATTTCATTCATATTTAAAATATCACAGACCTATGTTCTGAATAATTACTTCACAATAAAAATGTGTTCTCCTAAAAATATGTTTTCGATAAATATTTTTTATTCTCTATATCTTTCTATTTGATTAATTTAATTTGTATTAAAATTAATTCAAAATCACAGAAAATAACGAATACAAGATTAAGAAATAAGAAGTGTGAAAACAGTAATATTTATGTTATTATATGACAACAAATAATAATCGACGATAAGAACGATTAACAAAAACCTCAAACGTGACATAAAGAATCATCTGTTGCCAAATAACCCTGTTACCGGGTCCAACCCCAACCCCCTAATGTCTGCTCTGCGAATAACCTTGAACTCGCAACTCGACGAACATGAATCTGATGGCTTTTTGAGTTGTACTTTTATTTGTCCATTAAATATTCATGTCAAATATACACAGTTTACAGAAAAAATAAGTATAAGTCCAAATATGTATTTGACTTTTCCATTTTGTGGTAAGTTGCATATATTTATATATTTTTATGAAGCTTTTTTCGCCTAAAATTGATTTTATTTTATACAACCCTTTTAACATTTAAAAAAATGTATTGTTTATTTGCAAATCGTATGTTATTTAAATGTTTAATGAAATTTGTTTCAAAATCGTGTATTTACTATCTCTTTGTAAAGTACATTTTTTTAGTGTTGGTGTTAGTTGTCTAATTTAATATTTATAATAGTACTAAAGACACGTGTTACGCACACCATGGACGGCGAGACTCCATTTTGCAAGAACTGTACATAGTAACCTTCAGTAGGATAAGCAAAGGTAGGATAGCTTAGAGTAGCTTGTTGTGGTGGGTCACGTCGAAGGACGAAGAGAAAGAGGAAGATTCCCAACCAACAATATGAAAGAAGACCCAGACACATCTCTGGTGACAACCCTAACATCTGCAGAATGCCGAGAAAAGTGGAGGAGTATAGCAGTCAAATATAAAGAAATAAAGATTACATTTTTATTTAAAATTTCAATATTTCATGTGTTCCCTGTCCACCTCACTTGATCAGAATCCATATCGAGATGGACAGTGTTTTCTCTATATTATTTACATTTGTTATTTTAAATAAAATTATATTTATTAATTTTTTTAAGATTAAATTTTAATATTAAGGAGAAAAAACTTTAGACTTCTATGGGGTGAAATTTTTATTAGCGATTAGAACTTTAATATGGCCAATTAATAATGTGAAGTATTCAGTGCAATTAATTGTAATAATATAATTATATGCCGCACGCTATGGATCTGATTTGGTCGTTCTATTATAAAATTGTTTTTATTTTGACTTTCCCTCGGTAGAAGACTAAGCCCCACGTGTGCACTGCGACAAGGCAGAAGTAGGAAGGTTTTTTACGACCCCGGGGAATTATAATGGAAATTTTTTATACTTCAAAGAAAAGTTGGATCAGCGATTTCCTACCCACGAATTCACCTCAGAGGAAGGTTTAATACCTATTTCATACAGACTTTTTGTGATACCTTCTTCTCGCGGCATTGGATTTTTGTTTAAAATAACAGAGCGATGAAAGGTTAGGGTTGATTCACTATCCGGGTAGTCGGTAGTCGTGGGCATACGTAAGTCATACCTATATCAATTTATTTCGTAGCACGCGGTTCTTAGACCTAGTTTAAACGGAATAAAAATATTGATGTGAAATTTTTTAAATATATAATAACGATGTGTGTAAAATTTGGTCTAGACAGGGGGAAGGCGAGATGTCCAGAGAAGTGTGTACTGGTTACTTAGTATATGGGAATAGGGTGGGATGACTATATCTTCCTCAGAATTCTAAACAAAATTTGGATGGTGTTCAATATAATATACATTTACACATATCGGGAAAAGAGGGTGAGTGGGAAGGGATGCCTTTTTTAAGCAGAGTTCTAATATGCAAAATTTGGAACGGTTGGCATTTATTATAAATAATACCTATGTTTTGCGCAGAATCCCAAAGAATCCCTATGCAAAATTTAAAATGGATGGCATTCGATATAATAACACATTTTAATTTCAATTTATATTTCATTGATTGATAATTGAATTGAATCAGCGTACGCTCGAATACTTACAGATTTTGTTTTAGCCAAATCTATGACAGTCCAATTGAAAATTTATTGTATTAACTTTAGTGAGTAAAACCAACGATTAATAATATTATTCAGCAACAGATGAATTTAATAAAAAAGACATGAAATACCATTATTATTCATATTAAAAACCAATAAAATATCAATTTGGTTATCTTTCCATCACATTTATCATCCTCTACAAGAAACCAATCGCAAAAACTCACTTTATTCAATAGATATAAATTTTCATATCAAAGATTTATTTGAAAAGCGCGCACACACTTTGAAGTTAAAGATAAACCCCACAATCTAAAAGAACTTTAGTTCCCAAAATGCCCAATTGTCAAAGTTTACTTTGCATATCTTATGTCAGGAAAAGGTTGAAAAATATTTGATAAATTATTCGATTATGGTATTCTGACATAATCATAAATCGTTAGACTGCATATATATATGCATATATTAGGCCATTAAATACGAAATATTTGATTTCGAATGAGAAATTTGATATGATATATGATCAAAGATATATATATCTTATATATATATATATGATCAAAAAAAATCCGTAAAATTAATCAAAATTTGCGCCTATACTATCGACATAGTTTTAATGTTACCTAATTTATACCGGCAGTGAATAAGTCTAAGAAGCGAGTGGTGAAGTTGCGAAAGGTGTTTTTCACAGAGAATTAAATATTTTGAATACAAATTAAACGAATTTATTAGAAAAATATTTATATTTATCGAAAAATATTTTATTGCAACCGGGATTCGACTCTGGACTTATATCATGTACATTTTATAAATGATACATCTATTAAGTAAAAGCAATAAGGATTGGGTTTTTCACAATACATATTAAACAAAATTTATCACCACTTAGAAAAATTCCTGGATTCATCGGTGTCGCAAATACCATTTATATTTTTTGTATATCTTTCTGATTGATTCATTTGTATTAAAAATACCGTAGAACTATATAACAATACTATTCTAATGCCTGAAAGAAACGGTAGTCAGTCGGTGCAAGGTCTAATAAATACGATGCATGACAGAGAATTTCCAAGTCCAGCTCCTGCGGTTTAAGAAGAGTTATTTGTGGAACTTGTGGTCGAGCGTTGTCTTGGTTTATCTCTGCTGACCATTCGTTGTGATTATTCTGTCAATATTTGTATCGAATGGTTCTACATTATTGATTTAATAAGCCAAACATTGCTGCTAATTCACGCGAAGTTTGTTATGTGTCCGATTCCACTACAGCGTTCAGCTCATCATACCCACCATGGTTTTCGGTTGCCCACGTGGCTCAGTTTCAAAATCGCCAGAACGAAACGTCTCAGACCATAGAGTACTGTGTGTTTATTAGCTGCATCTTCACCAAACATATCGTTGGTATTTATTGCTACCTGCGTTGCATTGGTTAAACAAATTAACTCATATTCTAAAATATCACAAATTTTAATTTATACATGATTTTACAAAAATTGATATGAAAAAAAATAATTCGTAATTTAATAAACCAGAATTAATGTTTGTAAGTATGGTGATGTATGTACTTTCGCAATAAAAAAAATCTAAGAACTATCAAATTGAGATATCAGAGATATCGAATCTCAACCTTTGTACTTAATGAAATCGGATATTTCAAACATAATAATCTAATACAGGTATATATATATAATAATAATACAGATGAAATTGTGATTGAATTACCCAAGATCTCTCTACCTCTGGGAATCAGACTATACATGGTGTTCCAGTTACAATCGTGAATATTTCAGTTGCGTATAGAGGACGTCAGTTTAAGTTCTACAAACTAAAAGTAATTTTTTTTAAAGTATTACGATTATAAAATATTATCTATGAGTTTATTAATATAGAGACCTCTATAGAGATTTTTTGATATTAAAAACAAAATCTTTCCGACACTGCCCGCAAGATCTGGTAAATTTAATAAATTGATATTTTACGTTTTATTGTACCCTGTGATTCCACCATTTATCTGGACAAAACTTTTTACTATAAGATCAATATTAACATAATTGTGATTTTTTCAATTTTAACAACTCACAATTTAGAAACAAGATGGTGGTAAGCATTGCTAACGAATTGAGTCGAGATATTTACAAGGTCAATTTTTAAGAAAATCTTGATTGATATCTGATAAGAAGATGAAAGATATTATTATATACTAATGATATTTTAATGTCATAAGTAATATGTAGAAAATGACTGTTATATAATTTTACAACATAAAAAGACAATACGGTCAATAACATAATGGTTATTTACAAATACTTTAAATTTATGGAAATCCTCAGAATTCCAATGAATGATGTTGTCCTTTTTCATCTCATGCAAATAAAATTGTATAGCAGTCTCCCACTATATATATAAATACAAGTTGTTGAATTTAATTGTTAGATTGACAATACTCTTACAAGGCGAAACGCGTCTCAAGTAAATTAAACGATTAGAATAAAAAAATAAATGATTTATTTTCACATATGTGATCCATCATATCATTAAAAAAATTAAATAAAAATATTATTTTCAATGTTTGTAATAGAATTGCTATTTTTCAATTAAATTTTAATGTAACTAAACTCCTGTTGGCAACCCTGACCACAAACCGAGAGGACGGAAGTAAAGGTGCACTAAGGTAAGCTGTGGAATATGACCTAATTGAGTTTGGGCCATATGCGGTTTGATGCTGCTGTGGTAATCCAGCCAAGAATTATCTCCAAAATAGGATAGACCAGGACCCTGGAGACAGTGATGTGAAATAATATTTTATACAAATAAACTAACCATCGTATCTGCCTGATGTACTCAAGTATATGAGTTTATACACCGAGTATCAGAAAAATAATTTTAATGTCTTAACATAATAAGTAAATTGTAAAAAAGTATATGAGTAATCTTTTTCAAAATCAAAAATATTAAATGATTTATCAAATTTAGTCCATAAATGGCAATAGTATAGTGGTATTCGAAGTGTTTTCACATATTAAAATATACACAACTTTCAAAAATTTGATAGGTAAGGAGATTGATCAATGGGTGAGATTGGTGAACGTTATATTTATACAAAGTGATCACTGAAAACAGGTCGTAAGGCCTGTAATTACCCATACTTCCATATATTTCCATTAAGTTTAATAAAAAATAGCTTCGTCTCTGTGAGATATATCTATTATTTGTTTAATAACATTGCCTTTTTAGGTGAAAATCCAGTAATTGTGTGCTCCTGGACATATTCAAATATTGTCAAAAATATAAATTTTTTAATGACATTTTAATGAATTTTGGATATATCGTTATTATTAAAAGTCTGCACAAAACGAAGGGATTCGCTCTTGTTAAGTACCTAAGCTATTTTAAATTATAAATATATCTGAATACCGGCATCGTCAGGTAGGGACTGCTAGTCATCAATAAAGTAGAATTTAATGTTAATAATAAATAGCTAAAGTAGGCATTTCTTCTTCTTCTTCTTCTTTCAAACAGGCAATCCACCCTTCAAGAGTGATTTGTGTCATTAAACAAGTTTAAACATTATTTCATAGAAAGCAGTACAACAATATTATAGAATAGGGAATATTGCGTTACAAGTTAATACCATTGAAATTCAAGAAATTTGCTATTATATAGCTTAAATGTGGCGAGTTAGGGGAAAGAAGATAACAAGTTAACCGGGTGTTGAAAATAACCAATAATTGACAAGATTATTGTAAAAAAACCTGTGATCCACAATGGACAGGCAAAAAAGACATGGTCAAGGGTTTCCTCCTCGGCACTACATTCACACATAAGGGAGTCTATTATGTTCATTCTGAACAAATGTGAGTACGGATGCATTTAGTAGTAGTGTACTTTGACTTTATTGCCAGTAAGAAAAAATATCAAAGTAACGTTTCTTTCTATCAAGTCAGAAGGTAGTTTATTGCTGTCTTGCAGGTATTATTATAACTCAACCATAAAAAACAACGTTTCAATAATTATGTATTACTTGAATTGAAATTTTCTTAAGAATAGATATATTTGTTATATATATATACTATTTCTTTGTAGTTATTATTTCTTTCTTTCTTAATATTGTTAAAATGTTCCTTTTTTACTAAAATTTTTATTGCACATATTTGCTTAGTTTTATTTACTAAGTAACTACTATATACTATTTAAGTTACTCTTCCTTTCTTATATTATCTGGCGTTTCATTATTAATCTTCATCGCACTGTACATCACTGATTTTTGAGATTTAGATTTTTTCCTGAATGATAATCTCGGTTTATTTATTTGTGCTCACGTTGATTTGCATCAATTTTTCTTATAAATTTTGACGATATTTTTTATAGAGAATTTTTAAAATAAATACCATATCATTGAAATATATTTTCTGCTTAAAGGTCATCATATCTTTCAGCAATGTAAGTATTATTTTCAAAGTTTTATATTGCAGTACTGATAATTGTTGCATTTCTTCTTCATTAGCCAAAAATAAAATGCTGTTGCTGCAGTAGTTGATGTGAGGAATAATAACAGAGTTGTATACTATTTTACAAGACTCAGTACTAATGAATCTTCTGATCTTTCCCAAAAGCGAAATCTTTTTAGTCACGTGTCTTGTATTTTGTGAAAAGTTCAATTTTGAATCTATTATGACTTCCAAATATTTTGTTTGAGTTAAGCAGAAATTTTCTTTTCTTTTTTTCTTCCTTTTTGTAATAAATTATGTTTTTAATAGTAAAAATAAGTTTTATGGAATAAACGGTCGTAACTGAGCAACGGTTAACATTGGCCTCGAATAACCAAGCAAAAGTAATCGAAAACACTGGCCATTGCCCCGCAGCTTTCATTGCTGCGCCTTTTATAAATGTATAAACACAATTAACTTTCATCGAAACTAATATTATATAATATCTTTTACTTAAGAGCTTTACTTACTTTTCTTGTCGGTGTAGCAATTTTCATTGATTTTTGTTATATATCGCAGATAAAAATAAATGGTAAGATACCATGTTTACTTTTCTCATTATTTTATCTATGTATTTATTTCTCTAATAATAATTATACTTTATAACAATGATAAAATATATTTATCATCGTTGGCTGGTAACGGAAAAATAAGATTAAAAATCATAATTAATTGCGCACAACAGAAACAGAAAAAGAGTACATTCCCAGAATTGTCTAATCTTGTTGTGAAAATTAATATTTGGAGAGAATCAAGATTATATCCAGGACTTTCGCGCTTCGGGCCAACATTTCATTAATACGAATCAACTTTGAACAAATTACAAAAGTGGTATCTCTCAGAGTTAATAATGACATTTCACTCGGCCCCACTGAAGAGCGTAGCACAATAAATATCTCGACTTTAAAAACATCTGGTGTAAAATTACAAAGAAAATTACGATAAAACTTTTATGAAGAGAATTTTATTACCTCTTGTCGCTTTCTTTCGCCTTTCTGAGAGCCACTTCCACGGAACATAATAAAAGTTACGTTATACGAGGACACGTGCACCCCTACCTACGTAGGCCGTACGACATTACGGATACATTATTATTTTATGATATTTTCCGGGAAGGTTCCAATCATCACGGTTTTTGGTTTTAAGTGACAAATTAACTGATTAGATAAAATAATTACTTTAATATTTATCATTCAGAGCAGATCTAAGCAGAAATGTTGAAATGAAATGAAGTGTCAACATGAGGCGCAACATTGCTGATCTGATGTTTCTGTACAAGATTGTTAATATTCTGGTCATCTCATATGTACGCTTATCTCTATAGTAAAGTCTCACGCAAGTATCAGATCATCAAGGAAGCATGAAACATTAACAAGATGCCTACCACAGCAATATTGCATTTTAATCCGATTTCACGAATGACTAGATTGCATAATGACATTAGCACAGTAAATGAGTTCTAAATATTCTCCACTCCAATTCATTACTAAGCTACAAAAAACTTTAACATTACACTTTTTTGAAATACAGTTTACGTATGTAACTATGTCATAGACCACCAAATATATAGACATGAACTAACGCGAATTCCTTGTCCGAATATTTTCAACTTTGGTGTCACCCACATGATCACTTTGGTACTACTTACGCAATAAAATAGTACCACGACTTTTTTTAAAAAATATTACTCGATTGGAACGAAAAATATTCATTAACGTAAAAAATACGTCATGTTTACACAAAGATTTAATTTTCGAAGAGTAAATACTTTTACTGTTGCATAAATGTATCATAATCTATCAGATTTATATTTCCATCAAAAATGTGTGTAGAATGCCTCTCAAATCGCAACTAATGTTCCTAAACTTTCTCCTACATGTACACTTTATTTTATGTCTATTCATTTACTGGGCGGTGGTTCAGAGATACATTCTGTAATATCTGGTGTAATTTTATGTTTTGTAATATATTGTATTTCATCATCAATGCACCGTTCATACTGTAGTAGTATCTACAGGTTGCGGTGGGTAGTTATATTATATAATTTTAATTAAAAAATAAACCATATTTTTTATGTATTGTGTCATTGAACTATAAAGGTTCTGTAAATTATAAAATGTAAAAATAAAACATTTAAATTGTTTTCACAACTAACTAGATTGGTAAATGAATATGTGACCTTTAAATTTTATAAGCTTCCAAAGCAACCGATGATATTATAAGATTTCACGGTAAAGGTCGGATACATCATTCGGTCGTTCTGTTTCGCATTCAAAATGCAGTTGACAGTTTGCTCTGTATTCAACTCTGCACTCTGTATTTACTCGAATTTCGAGACAAGCTTCATGAATGTAAAAGCATCCTAGTAAACGAAAATAAATAAGGCATTGCTAGATGCTGAACAGCAAATTAAAATGAAGAACACAACATTTCAAAAAAATTAAAAACTATTATATCATACTCGTGGATACGCATGTATAACATATTTTTTAATTTTTGTAAATATTATTTTATTTTCAAAAATATAAATGCAATAACTATTCTTTTTAAAAATCATAATTAAAATATATTTTATTGTTTAAAATTGATTGGTAGCGTACAATCTCTTTATAAGAGAAAAATCTTTTGTATAAAATCACGTTCATGAATCTTGGTACATAACTATAATATTTACACAAAATTATAAACATAAACAATTTATAACCTATTTTTACTTTTATACCTATGTATAATATTCTGAGAAGAATTGGTCACCACTCAATAACTATCATTTCTGATTTATAAGCATAAATGTAAAAACTTTTGTTATAATTGGATTAACTTTCTATAAAAATAGAACTAACTTAGATAAATAGACTGTTGCTACTAAAAACAAATTTAGATAAATAAATCCCTTAGAAAGATAATAATGTACAGAAAAAATGTAGTCGTCACCGGGACTCAAACCAAATACTTGGTATAGCTCTACCAATTAAGCTATAATGACCATAAAAAAAATCGACAAATATCTAAATATGTTACGTTTCTAAGTCATCTTTATTTTATTCCGTTGGTTGCGAGCATCTTTCTGATAACAATAGTATTTTTTGATGGATATAGAAATGTATAAAGTTTTTCTTTGTATCTTTGTAACTGATTTTTTTTTTTAATTATCTACAAACATGTGAAAAATCGTAACAACACATATAAAATGTGATTTCATTAAAATGAATTAAATTATGATTCTCTATCTTTATACAACCTTAATAAACAAATTTAATTTGTATTTTTAATATTTATTGCAAACTTTATTGATTTTAATATAAATTATTTAAAATTTTGAATTTATATTTTTATTTAAATTTTTAACCATTTTATGAGTTGAATTTAATACACCAATCGGTTTAATTTAAATATATTTTTAAAACTTAAGACTTTCTCGTAGAGGAAGACCATCGCAAGACTACAACATAATGGTTAAAACTATTCGACACATAAGTTTCTAGCAGATCACGTTCTATCACAAGATATCGTATCTTATGAAAATAACGTAATATATTTGTACTATAAATTAATAAAAGTATTAAATAAAAAAATGTTAACATTTTCTTTCCAGGCTCTAAAGCTATTCTTTACAAAACGTGAATGAGACTAGAAACGAAGGAATAATTCTATGAAGAAGCCTCATGAATGCATTACATTGCAGGAGACTACAGATAGTGAAGAAAGAAGCGCATAAATTCCTCGAGCCTTCACAGAGGCTGATCCAAGGCATGGCTGCTAATGAGATTATATTTTATTTCAATAAAATATTTTAAATCAAATTTCACAATATGCCATTGCGTGTAATACATTTTTTATGTACACTATTTGAATACCATATACATAAATATAATTTAATTAGGTTTTATCTTTTTTCTACATATATATTTCAGTCTTTTATTCTCGCAAACAGTATCTTAATAGATGATGTAAATCGCACATTATTGTACGATGGCGTCTACTATGTTAAAGCATGATAATTTTTATTTTTGCAGGCATATGATTAAAAGTCATTCATAGAGACGTAAATACATTATTTACATCTTCAATATTTGCAAAATTAGTTTGTGGCAACCTGTTATAAAGTTGCAACATGTTATTAAATTGTAATTGTTCGTAAATCATCAGGGTGAGGTAAGTGGGAGGAGTACTGTTCGACGCGCGTGATTTGAGGATTTGCCAGTCTCAATGAGTCGCTAGTCGGCAGTGCATCGCGCGTTTGCGGTTAAGTAATATTTAAAGTGCAGTGATTCATTTAATTGCGCGTCGCGCTTTTTGTACTCACTTTAATATTCGACGAGTAAGTGATGGGCCGAGCACGCAACGTATCTGGTGTGGGTTCAAAAATTCAGACAAAAAGGGTTGGTTGGTTGGGTGGGTTGATTAACCAAACTCCTCCGGGACCATCAATGTCAGCAGCGACACCTGAACATGTAGCTTAAGTTCGACGTGAAAATATGCGCAAATCGCGTAAATCGACAAGGAAGATTGCAGCCTATACTGGAATAAAAAAATCAACAGTGCACGTTATTTTGAAAAATAAACTACAGTTTCACCCACACGAACTGCAAATCGTGCAGTTTCTCAACGAAAATGACTATTCTTTACGTGAAACCTTAATGAGAACGATACTGGAACGTTTTGGAACAGCACGAACGCTTGGAAACATATTGTTTACTGAAGAAGCACATTTTCATATCGATGGCTATGTTAATAAACAGAACATGAGATACTGGTGCACCGATAACTCAAGGGAACGTCATCAAAAATATTTGCATTGTCCAAAAACGACAGTGTGGTGTGCAATTTAATAATTGGCCCTTATTTTTTTAACCAGCGAGAGACAGTCACTGCTGACGTGTATTGCCGAATTATCGACAAGTTTTTAGTACCACAACTGCAGCCCGAGTTCAACAATAGATTTAAATTTCAGCCAGATGGAGCCTTTCCACACACAGCTAGAATTTCAATGGAGAAGCTGAGGGGAGTTTTTCCCAATAAATTAATCAGCAAGTACGGAGACATACCCTGGGCACCTCGGTCATCGGATCTTATACCGTGCGACTTTTTTTTGTGGGGATACCTTAAGTCGAAAGTTTACAGCAACAATCCTCTAACAATTCAGTCTCTACAAGAAAATATCCGCCGTGAAGTGTTGCCATTAAACCAACGCTTTGCTCTCGCTTGTTCGCAAATTTAAGAGTTCGATTGCAAGAGTGTTTTGAGAAAAATGGACGGCATTTAGACGTTATTGTTTATAAAACGTAAAATCCGCATCGTTAAACTCCATTTTGTATAAATAGAATATGAAAATTACATTGTAGTGAAAAATTTTCGCTGGACACGCTTTATAAATAAAATAGGTAACTAATTAACTCCTAATTAGTTACCCACCACATATACTTTCATAATTTTGTTTTTATCTATGCTTGTATTTTTAATTTCAGTGTGCATTGTCTCCTGAAGAAGATACCATAGGTATCAAAACACGTTGATGTTCAATACATAGTGGTTTTAAAGTTTTTTTTTCTTATTATGTACAGTTTCCGATGTGAGTTTATAGAACTCCATAATCACATATGTAAAAATAAAACAATTGTTTTTTATTCAACTTGTTTAATTTACTTGAGACGTGTTTCGTCTTGTAAGGGAATTATCAATATCAGAGATTGATAATGCACTCAGGTAAATTGTATGAGTAGAATAAAAAAACAAGTATTTTATTTTCTTAAAATACTTGTTACGCTAATCAAATTGTATTAGATCCAGATGGTATCATGATGTGATACATTATCGTATACAGTGTTCAAATTTGAGTTCTATTGTATGCGTATCGAAATATTATAATATCCTCGTCGTGAGGAGGCTTGAATATTCCAGAGATTCTAAGGGCTATGCCGGCGGTAGTGTAACTATCAGAAGGGCCTCCAAGCCAGACTGATCGCAGATGTAGAATCACACTAAGGGACATAAACTACTAGAGGGTAGTAGTACCTGGCAATATTGAATCAAGTATGGTTTGATATCAAACTTTTGCAAGTGACGGTAAAATATTTGTTCCGAATACGTAAACACACTTTTGGCTCGTCTTTTCGAATCGGCCGCGACCCATGTTATTGACACATTTCCGCATCCAAAGTTCTATCCATCATTTCCTAATGTCCGTTTTTTCAGTTTAAATTGTAACCTTGACATCAGCAGACGTCAACTTGACCGATATTTGTTCGATCTTGTCATCGCGATAGCAGTCGCGGTGTGGACTTTCAGCTCCAGTGCACCGGCACTGTATTTTGTGATATTGTGTTTTGATCACGTATTGTTTATTGTTTGTGTGTCATGGGTGAACTTGTAAAATTACCGTATTCAATTGGAATTCATCCACGTGCCGTTTGTGTGATTTCGGCGGCGACTGCAGGGATAACGGAGGCATCATATACAAGGTAAGGCGAACAGTCCTTCCTAATCCCGGTTCCCGAGATCACTGGTCCTTTGACAAGAACCCTTATCCTCCCACCGACCTCATACTGTACCAAGATTTCTCTACTTTAGATTCCGATTTATGACCGGAATTGTCGTATTCCATTTCGTGGGATGCGCGACTCGGAGATTCGTACATTTAGATTCTATCGATCCGGATTTACAGTTCGAATTTAATATTTATCTTACCGGTTTTATTACTGCCATGAGAAAAGCAATGGAATACACATTAATGGCTAACGAATACAACGACCCCGAACAAGTCGGGGCCCTGGAAGAAGAACATCGTGGCTGTAGCTAAGACAATAGCTTGGCCAGTCTACTGTCGCTACTACAGTCACAGTAAACAATGTGATGTTAGCCAACGTCCGTTGAACGGATAAGATACGAAAAGAAGATTTATTATATATTAAATTTAATGTAGTTATACTTTTTATCATCATCATCACCACTTAAAAAATATAACTAACAATAACTAATTACGAAATTTAAAATATGCGTGAAATGAAATCTATCACATTATTACACATCGTTATTTTCACTCTCGTTAGCTAAAAATATGCAACATGTAACTAGAACTTATTAACTCTTAATGAACAGTGTTGTGTTCACGTTTTCTTGTGTCCAGCTTTCTTTTAATCGATAAACATTATTGAAAATTTATTTTTTATGTTTAGAAATTTTTGTAGCTTTCATTGAATATGCGTTATTTTAAACGAAAGCAAGCGCCTATCACTCTTTCTTCATTAAAATGTTTCACAATTTGCCAAAAAAGTTTTAACACAAATCCCGCTTCCAGGGCAAGCTGCACTTAACTGAATTCGTAATTAGGACGTCCATCAGGCAATTCTCCATTTTTTCGCGTTTGCATGTCAACGGGTTGTGCAATGCAATGTATTTTTGTGAAATGAAACGGGTACATGTGAAGGAAAAAATGATTCTAGAAGAAATTCACCCTTTTCCCAAAAAATGTAAATAAGAAAAATCAATGTTTATTTATTTAATTAATGTGTAAAAGAGTTTTAATATTATTTAAGTATATATACAATTTTTATTTATCCAATAATGTATCCTCTGCGAGTTGAGGCTAGTAATATTTCTAAATTATTATTGTATGATACAATAAGAACATAAAATATTAAAAAGACTTATGTAAAGAGATAAAAAATCTGAAAAAAGGACTACCCTTCATTTTATGTAGGAAAAACGAGTCGTAATTTTGATACTAGGATTTTAAGGAACACATGAGATACTTAAATAATAATAGTTTTTCCGAATTTGTTCGAATCACATTGTCGAAAATAACCATAGCTTCGATAAAAATACAGGAGTCAATATTCTCTACATTGATAATAAAGGTTAACGTTTAGATAACTTAGAGGCCTTAGAAATCAAGAAGTCCATAGATAATAATTTTTTTATTTTATTTCTTCTTTAGTAAATACATATTCATTTTAATTTTATTTTTAAAATGTTTAAATTTAAATTAAAATTTAATTTAATTATTTTTATTATTAATTTAATTTAATTTAAATTTAAATTTAATTTTTTTAAAATGCATGGCAGTTTTACGGCAAAGATTGCCTGTTACATAGATAAACAACATTTTTTATTTATAAATAAAATATAACAAGGGGGAAAAAAATTAGATAAAAAGATGAAAGATGAATTACTTAAAAATATATGAAGAAAAAAAATCAATCTTTCAAAAAAATATACAATTTTTAGAGGGTGTAATAGACCTAGTCCACAGTATTTTATCGGTGGATACCTGAATATAATGTAATAAGGAAATAATTTTTTTTATAAGAATATATTCTTTTACTTTGTATTTTAAGGTAGTCAGTCACTGGAGTCTCATAATTTTTTTAAATGTTTAATAAATCTTTATTGATTTTGTTAATTTTTCTTGGCACAACACATTCTCTTGTTCTCTCACCGTACACATTGTTCGTGATTCATAGTTGAATAGCTGCGAGGATCAGAATTTATATTTCCATTATTTATCAACTCTTCGAATACTATAGCATATGTTACTTTTTTGTCAAACGGTAAGATTTTTCGTGTTGTAAATAATTAACTATAATCATCTTTATACAAACACTTCGTTCTGTTATCTACTATAAATTTAAAAAATCTTAATTGTATCTGTTAATTTAATATATGTCAGTCCAAAGCTACTCACTCCATAACTGATAACCGAGTCAACCATCGCAAAATACAGTGAGTACAGTGTAGCCTGAGAGGTGCACAACCTTAACATATAAAATGCACTTAACATGGATCTTAGTTTCTTACATATATAATCAATATGCGGTTTCCAACAAAAATTTTCATCAATTATTAAACTTAATATTTATATTGCTCCACTTTTTCAATTTTGTCAAATTAACATTTTATTTGACTTTTGTATAAGCATTCGTAATCATGTCCAACAAGATTCATTTTATTTGTTTTTTGTTTAGCTTGTGGTGATCGGATATGTAAATATTTAGTTTCCTTTACATTTAAAATTATTCCTATGTCATGAGACCATTTAAAGATATTGGTTATATCATTTTCTATGTTGTGTTCTATGGTTTCACAGTTTCCGGAATATAAGATATATATATCGTCGGCAAACATAAACTTTTGACAATGTTTTATAACATTAGCCAGGCTGTTTACATGCATAATATAGCACATAGCTCCTGATATTCAGTTGGCACAGCGTATTTTATATCTTTTAAGGTACTATGTTTTTTTAAACTTTCTGAATTTCAAGTACTCATGGAACTATTTTTCTACAGGTCCTCTTAATCCGCTCTCTTCCATCGCTATTAATAGCGTGTCGTGGTCCAAAGTATCAAAAACTTTTTTTAAATCAATGAACAATGCGAAGACGTGTTTTTTTAATTATTTGAGTGTTTATTTAATTCATTTGAAAATTTTGCAAGAGTCGTAGTACTTTTTTGTTTTTGAAAACCGTATTGCATAGGATGAATAATTTTATTTTTTTCTGAATAAATTATAATTTTATTAACGATAACTCTCTCAATAATATGATTAATACCTGACAGCAGTGCTATCGGTATGTAGTTGGTTGTGTCAGAAAGGTCTCAATTTTTAATAATTGGTTTTATGATTGAAATTTTTAGTTTGTCAGGATAAATTTTCTTTTCGAAACATAAGTTAAGCAATTTAGCTAGTATGGGGCTAATTTTATTTTTTATGACCTTAATATCTGATATCCTGATTCCATCTATACCAGGGCCTTTTGCGGCCCTCGTA
Organism: Eubasilissa splendida; assembly: GCA_031772225.1. NCBI lineage: Eukaryota > Metazoa > Arthropoda > Insecta > Trichoptera > Phryganeidae > Eubasilissa > Eubasilissa splendida. Next base: position 13,114,884 of record CM062860.1, on the reverse strand, counting down.
GAATCAATACATTTGGCAACCTCTTTTGGTGTTATATTATTATTTCCCATCGATTGATCCGCTTCAGTAACACATGAGTGCCTCTTTAAGAACTTTTCTTTGCACTTGTGTTTTATATTGTCAATTTCTGCAGAATAAATTACAGCAAATTTATTACATATTTTTTCAGTTCCACCACCCACATGATTGAGTATAGCCAAGCCCACATTTTGTTTCTCTCTCCCCAACCATTCATTTATTTTATTCCAGATTTTTGTATAATTTCCTGCACTTTCCTGAACGGTTTTTTGACGAAATTTATTTTTTGTTTGATTTTTTTTTTTTGTTTGTTTTATTTCTGAAATTTGTATACTGTAGTCAATATAATATATTATTAAAAGAGTTTTTCCATTTTCTGTTTAGTTGATTTTTGGTTCTAATCATACTTTTAAGTTCCAATGTAATACATTGGTTTACATTTTTTATTTGGGATGAAAAATACACTTTTTTGCACTAGTATAGACTATTTCAAAACTATCTACCAGTTTTCATACATTTATATCGGACATATTTTATTCCAGTTTATTTTTTATAGTTTTTGTATAATAATTTTTTTGTCAAAATATTAAACCTACAGTCCTATCTTAAATATGTTCCCTATCACCATATCATGTCCCCCTCCCCAGTCACTCAACCCCACATTAACACCTGACACTAATGTATAGTTACCCATATTCTGTAACACTAAGTTAGTATCATGTACACCCTGAAGAAGGAACGGTGATTCCGAAACCGGTTGGTCTTAGTAAAAATAAAGTGATGTTTAAACAAAGTGAATTGTTTTTAATTATATTTATAATAAAAAATCATTAATTGATAAGGTAGTAATTTTGTGGTGTAGCATAGTAGTGACAGCATAACTCAAAGCATGTGTAGTGTAATGTTTAAATTAACTTATTTACTTTCCATCACGCCATTTCCCGCGGAGGTAGGCAGAGAGGATAGAGCGCCACACTCCTCTGTCCTGACACACAATTCTCGCCTCATCCACATTCATACATCTTCTCATACAAGCTCGACGATTATTGAGGCTTCTAACAGACCCATTCTCCAGTATCTAGTTAACCTGGTCATGTCAAGTAATCCGCGGACGTCCTATACTTCTGGTGCCATCAATACTTGCGTCATATATCTTTCTTACCATTCTCTCCTCATTTATCCGTTCCATATGACCAAACCACCTAAGTGATCCTTTCTTAATCTTACTCACTATTCTAACGTCAGCTTTACATTCTTTCCTTATTTCTTCATTCTTCAATCTGTCATAAATAGATTTGCCACATATACGCCTAAGTGATCTCATTTCCACTTCACTCAGTCTACTTTCGATCCTCTTTTGCCAGCTCTAGGCCTAACTTCCATACATCAGTGTCGGTACTAGGACTCCATTTTGCACCGCTAGTCATGCCTCGATTGACAAATTCTCGTTAGATATAATTCTATTCAAAGCGCCGTTCACTTTATTTCCTACAGTCACCCTCCTTTCGATATCATTCTCAGCATCAAACATACTTCCCAAATACACAAACTCATCTACTTGTTCCAAACATTCATTAGCTACAAATATTTTGCACAGTGTCTTGCTTTCCTCCTTCTCGAATACCATCACTTTTGACTGATTAACATTCATCATGAGGTCGCTTTCTTTACATACATCGTAAATTCTACTCACTAGACCCTGTAGTTCTTGTTTATTATTCGCCATTAGTACTGCATGATAAAAAAATCATTTAATTAACCTAAAGAAAAAAATACAACATAGCTTAAAATATACTATTTGTAAGATATTATAATGCCTAGTAAACAATTTAAATACATGTGTGTATGTATATTATATTAAATGTATATATTTACAACCTGCTTTTACCAAAATGCCGTCGGACTTCTCAAAGCCGTCAGCCATTTGTATCAAGTTACAATTGGGTAAAAAAAAAGTATACAGGGAAGACAAAAGAAAGTTAGAAGGGCCAAAATAAGTTTAGGCAAAGCCGATGTGACTTAAAAGGACAGAATTAATTTTATTTATTACAAAAATTTCTGTTTCCCTCCGCCCTGAAAGGTTTTCTTCCACGAAGACGCCATAGATAGAAAATGTAATAAAACTTTACATGTTAGCGATGTTTATTTGATTAATATTTATGTAATGACATTTCCCTTGTTATAAATTTGTTCTTAACACAGAGCACGCCGCGCCGAATAAACTTTAGCCATTCATAATTTTTAACTGATTAATGACACAAAAAAGACACAGGGTGGTTCTAATGAACATAAAAACGTCACACTTGTAATGCCTATTTATTTATGAGTGTTTTTCAAATTCAAAAAGTATGTATCTCTACACATGAAAAACTCTGATAAAGTAAGACAACAGGATTATTAATTGTTTCAAAAATCTCCTGAAAAACCATATCATTAAGTTGATTACCAAGCGATGTTTTTTGTATAAAAATATATATGATCTATGAGTTCTGCACTCAGAAAATGATTATTCCTTTATAACTTAGTAAGTAATGTGGAATTCAAACCTTGACATAAATCGCATATCTGCATACGAGTGTGCACCTATTGAGCCACCTTGTCATATTGGAGAATTACTTGAAGACTAAATAATTGCGTTGAAATGTAAGAAGACGGTTTGGTCATGTTATTTCGTGGTGCAGGCTTAGTGTCCCAACAATTGCGCGCAAGACAACTGCGCGCGCAATACAAAAGTAAATGAGGACATTAATGACCGGACCATGTCATTAATGCCCCACGCGAGCGAAATTATTGTTTGGTGTCAAATTGAATAGGCAAGATTTATAAAAGGAAAAGGAATATATAGAAATATCCGGAACAACAGTTAATTGAGAAATGCCGTGAGTTTCTTCCAGCCGTTCTCTCCTTTGTCGATTACAATATAACATTTGAGTATGTTAAATGGGAACAAATCTGGAAAAGTTTTGATAGAGATTATTAGCATAGCATATTAGATAGTATTAGTATAGTTTTTCAACAGTAAAACTGAATGATATCAAATCCAAGCCAAGTACAAAAACGCATGCAACAAAGTGACTTCTACTCTTCAGAGTACTACAATAATTCTACCTCTGCAGAGAATACAGGAAAGCACCACAAACCAGTAAATGAATAGAAATAAAATAAAGTATATTTTTATTTATAATCTTTATTTTATTAACCACTTAATTGAGTTTAAATACATCTACCGGTTTCGAAAAATACCATTTTCTTCTTCAGGATATCATAACTCAAAACTTAACATAACATAACTCATAACATAAAACAAAGATGATAAATAAAAATATGAATTTTAACCACAAAGTTAATATTGCTAATATCAAAAGTATAAAATAAAGTGTATGTATAAGAGAGGGGTTTGGAACATTAGTTCCGGGATGAAGGGCATTCTACACACATTCTTGGTGAAAACATAAATCCGATAGTTTATGATATATTTATGCAATAGTAAAACAATATACTCTTCAAAAATTGAATCTTTGTATAAACTAGACGTATTTTTTACATTAATGCATGTTGTCAGTGTTTCAATTTTTGTTCCAATCGAGTCATAATTTTCCTGTATATCTTTATAATGGATACATTTAATTTTTATTCAAATACCACAGAACTATCTTCTAAAAAAACTGCATCTCCACAATATCATCTTTAATAATTTAAATATAATTATAAATAAATATTTAGTACCAATATAAACAACTCAAAAATGTAGAATATCTTTTTATGTCAATAGTTTGAGAACTTTTTAAAGCTGTTAGTCTTGTACAATGCACACGTACGCCTGATTCTAATAAACATGGCATGGGAACATATCCGTTGTCACATTCACACTTAACATATCTGGGACACTCGTCATTTGTGTACGACATACTGAGTCCGTGCGTGCGAACCAAAGTACAAAGAGAGAGAAAGAAGGTGAATAATACCGCAATACGCTTATAATATTTAGAAACGGAAAGACAGAGAAAGATGTCGATAGGAAGGTGACCGCAGGGAATATAGTGAACGACGCTTTGAATGGAATTATAGCTAATGGAAACTTGTTAACTGAGGCAAGACTAATGATTCACAATGAAGTCCTGGTACAGACACTGATGTATGGAAGTGAGGCCTAGAGCTGGCAGAAGAGGTACAAAAATAGACTGAATGCAGTGGAAATGAGATCACTTTGGTGTATATGTGGCAGATCCATTTAAGACAGAGTAAAGAATGTAAAGTTGATCTTAGTATAGTGAATAAGATTAAGAAAGAATCACTTAAGTGGTTTGGTCATATGTGACGGATGAATGAGGAGTGAATAGTAAGAAAGATATATGACGCAAGTGTTGATGGCACCGGAAGTAGAGGACGTTCGCGGATCACTTGGCACGACCAGGTTAACTAGATACTGGAAGATGGGTCTGTTACAAGCCTCAATAATCGTCGAACTTGTATGAATGTGGATGAGGCGAGAATTGTGTGTCAGGACAGAGGAGTGTGGCGCTCTATCCTCTCTGCCTACCCCCGCAGGGAAACGTGGTGGTAAGTAAGTAAATAAGTATGTAGAAATATATAAAAAACAAAAAAAAATAAGTTCAAGTTTTTCTCTTTTGTTTTGTTAAAAAATATTTTTTTTCTATTACCGTTCAGTAGCTATCCCTTATTGGGTTTGGTCCGTTTTGTATGTTTGAATCGAAGAGAGGATTTATATTTAGCCTAACCTAGCCCAACCAACCTAGTTCATGCTCTGGAAGAAATCCACGATTTATTTTATTTTTATTCATTTAATATTTATTCATAGGCACATACTCGTATATATAGTATTTTTTAACGCCTCGCTGAGTTTTGCTCGTGGTTACGCGAAAACATTCATTGATTTGAAAAATAAGTATGTTCGAAATACGATAAATTATAATACATTGAATTTAAAGTAAAGATCATGTTCATACAGAATTTAATTAAAAAATGTACATAAACTGCGACAATAAATAAGAACTAAAATTAATTGAGATAAATAATATGTATTTTTTAATGCTGTAATTGTCATTTTGTCTTCAGTAAAAGTTTTAGCATGGGCAGTTTATTAGTATCACATTTTTGCACAAAATGTCACAAGATTTTGAGGTTTTTGAATTGAAAGGCTTCTTTGTCTTTTTTCAGAATGTGGGTCACTCGATCGCGGCAGTATTACGGAAACAATTTAAAAAAATTGAAATGCAAATAGAATGGATAAAACGGAAAAAAATATGTCGTTTTTTTCTCAACTATTTTTTCTTTCCTTGCATTTGAGACTGAAATAAAATGAGATTGTACGGACCTCACTGAAAGAAATAACGCTTCAAAAGTCCATCAAATCATTCTTTAGTCGTGCATGCGAATAACGAACTGAGCTAAAGTGATACTTAGGTATATAAGTTTGTTTATACTTTCTCAACATTTGAAAGTGAATTTACTTTAGATGCATGAATCATGAAAATAGAATTACATTTCTAATAAACAAAATTCTTGTATTGTTTCACGAAATTTCACAGACAAAAGTATATATATCATATAAATATAATAAATATATAGTATTTTAACTATATAGACAGAACCAAAAATGCCGAAATGATTATATCGAATAACATTTGTAACCTAACCTAACTTTTACCATGAATTCAAATTAACTATAATTGTTTATACTAACAAATCAATAATTTAGGCACGTAATTAAAAATTTCAACATTACATTTTAGTAAATGATTACTCCAAATGTTTATTAGTTTTAAAAATTCTCATAATTAAATGTTTCATTACCGTTATATCCTTAACTTGATAATGATGACAGTTCATTTTTGTGCACGGGATTGGATCGGCAGAATAATACCCGTTCGTGTAACCAAAGTATTTATTCTTAATGCCTCGATACAATGCAGTACAGGTCAATATTTTTAAATTTCTGTTTTTCTATTATATTTTCATAGTTTATTTTGCTTATTGTTAAATTTGTATTTTTCCATTATATTTTTATATATGTATTCCATGCTACTGTGTAGCTGCTCATGTGTTTTTTTTTAGATTTTTACCAAACCTATTTTGTAAATAAAATAAATAAATAAATATAATATGTTAACAGTTCAACGGTTCGGAGGCGAGAGACCGCGACGACCGCAGCGCAATACATTTACTCTTTCACGCGCGTCATTTGTACCAACCTTGCGCGCGTTATCACATTCGTCCCATAGATATAGACTTTTCTATTTGCTTACAAGTATGTTGCCAACCAAACAAAAAGTGATCGCCTCAAGTCACTTCGCTAGGGCACGAGCGGATTTACCCGACCGAAGTCGAGATCCTCACACTCGCTCCAAACCGTCGGTGGACACGGATTCGAAAGCCGGTACCGGACCGAGGGGTCGGGACAGAAAGCTGCTGGACGGCGAGGTTCCGAGGGATGAGGCGGGATGCAAAATGAAACACTTGCTAAAGGTGTATTCAGTGCACCGCAGTATGTAGTTTGTTGTGTAGAGACGAGACGTTTGACGAGAAGTGACCTCCATACTGCGGTGCGCTTGTATTTATTCAAGATGAGTGGACGTGCGCCGTTATCAACGCACGCCACCCCAAAACCACCCACCGTACCAATCAGGGCGCGTTTACATGCCTAACCGCGCCCCAAGCGACACGGCGTTCGGCGCCGCCTGCCGGCCGGACAGCGCAACATTGCGCCATTTTTCGGTCGCGGGCTGACAGGCGGCAGAAGCCGTTTTCCGGAGACAAATTATGGAGATATCTGGACTTCTGGTAAAAATAATATTATTTCAGAGATGTAACGCATAGGTAGTTTCCTAAAATATCTTATCATTTTGAGCAGCTAGATGTATATTATGTATATTGTTGAATTTGCATTTAAATTCGTTGTATACAATAGCTTATGTATGTATTAAACTTATACATAATAATATTGTGCTTCCCCGTCTATTATCTATGACTTTCTGGATGTGGCGGCTTCGGATGTAGTGTCATTATAGCCGTATAGTGCTTGCTTAACGGCCTGTGAGACACGAGTATAACAAAAATGAACGTGTTTTTAATATATCTAGGTTAAGATTACTCAAATGTTTTCACTTTTATATATTCAATAACATAACGTAATATAACAATAACGCGTAAATTGTCTTTATTACTAATAAGAAAAAACATACATGACATCTATATAATGTTTATTATTGTCTATCCGCAATTCTCAAACATCATCTAGATGTCATTTTTGAATGTTAGTTTACAAAGATGGAATAATTTTAATTACATCGAGATTTTATTTACGTGTGGTTTGTTTTGGGAAAAGGTCTAACATTGAAATATAGATTCTATTGAGACTGACCGCTCGGCGGTCACCAATGGCCGCGTAATGCCTAGCAGTAAATACACAAATAAATAAATAAAGTAACACATAATCTAATATAACATTGCCGAAATTGCATGAATAATAATAATTATAATAAGTAACAGTTAGAGCGAGAACAAAACAGTCGTACGAGGGTTCGCCACCAACTGTTCTATTTACCAAAATTTAGTTTTCAGTTTTTATAGTCGTTCTTACGTTCTCATAGCCCTCGCCATTACGACAGAGCTGTCGTATGACAAAAAGTCGTCAGTGTGCGCTCGAACTTATAATAAATGTTCCCTTTACGTTGTGCGGGTGCGCGCGCGCACACTATTTGACATCATAGCGCACGAAATTTTTAACAAGTCTTCTTCATATGCCCTCTTCCATCGAAGATTGGCGGCCATGTTGCAGTATGTTGATCTTGTATAAGTTTACCAATATTTTGGACAGTGAACCCCTTTACACAGCCAATACAACCACTTTCTACCTTCGCCTCTGTTGTCTTCTATCTTCCCCTGCATAATAAGTTGTAAAATATCATATTTTTCACTGCGGACAATGGTGTCCGAAGTGTGCAGTTTTCCTTGATGGTTATTATTAGTTATCTTGAATTATTAATGCAATTTTTGCAACTTCATTAGTAATATGGTCCACCTAGAGCCAGGCCTTCCCATTAGCCTTATACTAGTATAGTAATATTTTTTTTATTTTCACCCTCAGCGCACAAATAATTTCATCAGTCCTTAAAACTGTACAATAGATATTTTATGAGCACACCGTGATTTATACATTAGTTGCAACAGATAATTTTTGACGATCTTCCGAATTAATTTCTTTTAATTATAATTCATATTATAATTAAAATAAAATAAACAAGCAAACTGCGCGGTGCTGGTACAATCTCCGTAAACAACGATATTTTAGAAATGATAAATGGTGCATATTGCTTTCTCGTGTACTGCAGATAGAATATGAGCCACTCCGAGCCGCCAGCTTTGAGAGCTTTCAAGGCTTCTCTTTTACTGCCAGCTTTGCAGTAGGGTTGTTCCTGGCTCACGGCAATACTCCAGCAGTCCCCAGGTAATGCGATAGTAAAATAAGTCCCCCGACAGCGAGCTGGTCACGATCCATCAATATAGTACAGGGGAGGATTTAGGCCAGTAACTAGGACCTTGGTCATTAGCACCGTGTGGACACACATTATTTAAAAATGTTTAACCCAAACTAAAGACGTTATCGTAGTCAATATGCAAGACGAGATCTAAAGAAACGTAAAGATGCCAAAGATATTAACGAAGATGAATTTAGAAAAGCATATAATCTGATCAATGATTTATTAATTAATATAAACTAATTATTAATATAAAATTTAGGGGACTGATTTCTGATGAATTGTCTATTTTTGAGCTTTCAATATACGTGGTAAGCGTAAGTAATGTAAGGTAAGGTAATGTCCGATTCTTTATGCAACAATAATAATTAAAAATGAAGTAGAAAATAGTTTTAAATAAGTATGATAAACTGGGTTGAATAATAATAAACGATAACATTTATATTTTTAATAGTTAGGTACTGCAAAAACATTGTTGTTGGTCATTTTTGGTAAAATTATACAGTAAACTTTATATTTGAAATCACGATTTACATGATAAAAACAACAGATTCTAGTATGCATGTGACTGCGTAAAATATATAATTAATATGATGATGAAAGAAAATGACATTTACGTTCCAAAGTTATTAGAAACTGGTGATTAAATTTATTTAGATATTTTTGATCTTTTGGTTATTTCTACACACTTTACTAATCTCTAACGATTCCAAGTTATCTAATTTAGAACCAAAATTGTTTATATCTTAAATAGATAATCCCAAATTGTTATCAAAAGTATGATCATTTTCTAATAAATGATTCGAAAGTTCTGAGAAACCATGATTATTTAAATATTTCAAATGTTTTTTGACTTATCTGTTGAATTTTCTAATTGAGTACAACTATGTTTATAAATACCGAAATTGTTGAATTTAACATTAATGTTTTTTGAATTTATGATATGTTTTCCAATTTCTTTTATTAGTATGAAATGCGATGTGATGTTTGGTGATTTTAAATTTTGATATTAAAATTTAAATAAATTATTTATTTTTAATAAAAATAGCATATACATTATTCTCACATAAATACGTCATGTCGCGCGTGAACGCGATCTACAATAACATGTCCATAAGTACGCTTCGTAACGGCAATAACTCCTCATGAATTAAAATAAATCTGTCTTCAAAATATTATGGAAGAATTTTTATTGGGACTCGGTAAACAATGCCTTTAAAATTATCTTATATAATTATTATTCTAAAAAAAAGAAGGTCCGTCTGCCGAAAATCTATTACTAAATAAATATTACTATATAGATTAATATATACGCTTTAATGTACAGTTCACACAGCCTACCAAATGTATAGACATGATCTAATGCTTATTCCTTGTTTCAATATTTGCATTTTGGTATCATTCACGCGCTCACTTACGCAATTAAATATCTTCGTGACTTTTTTTAAATATATGACTCGATTCAAACGAAAATTTAAACGCTGACAATGTAATGTGTATTAATGTAAAAAATACGCCTTGTTTACACAAAGATTTAATTTTCGAAGAGTAAATACTTTTACTGTTGCATAAATGTTTCATAAACTATCGGATTTATGTTTCCACTAATAATGTTTGTAGAATGCCCCACGTTCCACAACTAATGTTTATGTATTATTTTATTTACTGGTCTGTGACTGTTCACTAAGAAATATAATTTTATTCATTTTGATATATGTAGTGAACTTGGTAGTCAAGTAAAAAAATATTAATTAAAGAAATATAAAATACACGTTAATAAACAAAGTTTTCTATATAATCATAGTCGACATTCGTCTTTGTAGTACTTAATTTGTCCTGGAAGAGACAAACGTTTCCAGTGTCCTAACAACGATCTTAATCATCCAATAACGATGGACAGACCACTGCACATGCATACCCAAATTGTCCGATTTTGATAACTTGGAAACCAATAGCAACCACTTGCAATAGTGTCAATAAGTATAAGTATGTCGAGGAAACTTGCGGACGGAAGAGGGCCGCCACAATAACTGGAAAAAAGAGAAAAGAAGGAAAAGGAGGAATTTTAATTCCCGGCGAGTATTCTGTACAACATGTGAAAGAGTGCGGTTCAAGAATAGATTTATTCAGCCATACGTAGACACAATACACACCTAAACTAAAGTAAACATCATTTTTGCAACGGTCGAAGAAGGTAACATAATTTAATGACTGTCGAATCATGTGAAATCACCTAGGTGTGGTTGCTTAACCATTTCAGATAATTATTTTTTTACCATAGGTAACTACATCAATGTGTAAATCAATTAAAAATATATATATTTATATCTGTCACCATCTTGGATCTAGGTTTAATTTTTTTTTGCAGCGATAGGAAAAAACGGCACATTTAGAGGAGTTGAAAAAAATATATTGTTCTCCTCCCATAAAAGATGAAAGATTTTGGTTTTCACTAATATAAAGAAAACCTAATAGGGTTATAGACAATATATACTAATAATAGGAAATTATACATAAACCATGACTTAAATGACCTTAAAATATGCCATAATCATATGTTTTGATGACCTTTTAAGGTGACTGGGGGTTAGAATCACAAGATAGATTTTTTTTGTTATAACTATAGCTAGTAGAGTTTCTAGCTATCCAAAATTAAAGTTTGGGTTAGGAACTCTTTTTACCTTCTTTTGGCATCCAATTTAAATTTTTTTAATTATCGCTGATTTCAAGGTCAAATATCTCAAACGAGAGACATGATAAAAATTTAGGTTTTTGCACAAAGATACGTATATTTATACTTAACAAAACATGTAAATTTCATTCTGTGGTTCAAGCTGCCTTAAAAGTTACAGTTGCCATAGATTTGTACATAACTGTGACCTGTATTGTATTGTAACTTCTAAGCCAGCTTTAACCACAAAATGAAGTTTACTGGTTTCCCCAAACCTTAATTCTTCATAGCTGGGAACTCTACTAGACATAGTTATAACAAAAAGAATTCCATTATGTGGTTCCAACCCCCAGTCACCTTAAAAGGTCAACAAAATTAGTGACCATGCTTCCACATTTGGTCAAGGTCATTTAAGTCATGGTTTATATACGTTTTCTGTAACCATATTGTGTCTTCTTTATGTTAGTGAAAACCAGAATCTTTTGTGGAAGGAGAACAATATATTTTTGTCAAAACATGTTTTTTTAAAAACGTAAGTACGTGTTTCCATTTTAACACCTTTAGTGCCTGCCATTACCTTTGCGGTAACGAAGACAGACTCAACGATATACCTACACGAAAACGAGTATAGGGCTGAATTTAGAGGTAGCCTTATTTCCATTTCCCATCCAATCCTTCTAATATCATAATATATATCACACAACTCATATCTCTCTAAATATCAATAAGACTGAAATGTAATATTAAAAGCAAAAAAATTTTTTTTTTGATAATAATCGATGAATTTTCGCTTTTTATTAATTTGATAATTTACCGCCCATTTGGGAGGCTACCTGATAATGTTGAAATTAATGATAGCTTAAAACTTTCGTAATAACAATATTTTATAATTAATCTATGTAATAAGGGCAACAACTGCTCTGGCTACAATTCTTTGATGGTCGTGGAAATAAATGTCTAACAAAAATCTCAGAAACCAGATTTTTTTTTTAAAATAAGAACCATTTAAGAGTGGTTTTTGCCAAATGTGGTCGGTATCATTCCTCGTATTTTTTAAATAATCTTGATATGCAATAAAACATATATTATAATGCAAAAAATATAGTTCATATTAATAAAATCTCTTAAATTAATCACTTTATATTTTTATGTTCAAATTAAGAAATTACAGTAGACAAAATAATTGAATTAATGACAAATCTGACTACATATCAAAGGTTATAAAAATTGTAATGTATATGGCGTACGATTCAGATTAATAAATACGTTATCTTATTCATAGTCTATCGATCACTGTCAAAATAAAAGTTATCGTGGATGTTAGTTCGAAAGATCTGTTGGTAAACTGTAAGTACTTGATTACCATTTTAGATTTTTTAAATTCACCTCCATTTTCCAATTTAAAACAAATTTAACAAGTCTGTTGTCTATAAACTTAGTTAAATATTTCACTATTGTCTATATTGGAAAAGAGCTTTTAAGATGTTTAAATAATCATTGTTTTTCTGAATGAACTTTTCGAATCATTTATTAGAAAATGATTATACTTTTGATAAAAATTGGGGATAGTCTATTTTACATATTGTGATGTCCTTGAGATCGAATATATGTGCGCGTGTCGGAGTACCGCACCGCCGGGGCGGGATGTATATATGTGTGTGCGTGAGCGGGAATAAAAGGGATGACGCGCGCGAGGCGTGGTCTCTTTTGTGTTACGTTTGGCTCCGAGACTAGTTATATGCCTTGTACCTTAATTGTATTATTCACAAAAGATATAATTGTCACATAAGAGTTTCTATTGGACCACCAACAACCAACTACAAGGTATACAACTGAGACGTACTTATTAGGCAAGTACGTAATACATATCAACATTGAACAATTTAGAATCGTTAGAAATAAGTAAGTCATGTAAAAGTAACCAAAATATCATAAATTACCGACTGAATTTAACCATAAGTTCTATCCTATTTTTTTCATCAGATCAGTAAGTTAATTTCCATATCTTCTTTATCGTAACAATTTTAGTAAGGTACTAGTTTTTTTTTTTAATTGATTTCAAATATTTCTTTTAATTGAATTTAAAAGCAATAAAAATTTGACATTATACAGTTTTAGTTAATGTCTCATTACCTTAATGACGACAAAAGATATTTTTCGAAACCGGTTGATAAATATATTATAATAAAAACACAGTTAAATACAATGTTAATGAAATATTTATTATTAAAATAAATAACCACACCGTGTGTATTGATTCATTACATTGAGACTATTTTTTATCGTTAGAAATTTTTTTTAAACAATAAAATCAAAGTGTTATAACCAAGAAGGTAATTGGAGTAAATAGCCGTAGAAATCGTTAAGTCGAGTTGAATGCGGCAGTTGGTGCATCGGTGTCACGCCCGGGCCATTATCCGCGGAGCGCGCCGTGCATCGACCAATATCTCGCCAAACATAAATAATTTCGCCGGAAGATAAACATTTTATTTAATTTTGTTTTCATTTTCTAGAGTACACCTGCGATCTAGGAAGGAATTCCGCTTGCACTCCCCACGCTCTGTCGTAAAATGGGGTCCTTGGAAATATAAGACTATCATTGAATCGACTTACGTGATGAATAATAGTACAATCTCTATCCCCTATACTATATTTCGAAGTGTTTGGATATCTTATTTATTTTGCTATAAAAGTTTTGAATGACAGAATTTACTCAATTATTAGCTAGATATACACGAGGAAATAAATTGTACCAAAAATCGATAGAGAAATTTGTTTAAAATATCGTTATGATAAATCGAGCCTGGGATATTAAAAAGTAGTTTTATTTAAGTTTCTGTCAGTTTGTTCGTTTATTTCATATGTGCTATGACAACCTTTTATATTTCAAATAGGAATGATTTATCAGTAATCGTTAATTTTTCGGAATTACAAAAAATTTGACAGATTACACATAAATACAAATATGTATTTTTTTTTTAGTTTTTTGCAATGAACGAAGACCGCTTTCGTATTGTAGCTATCCAACTCTTTTTCGCTTTCACCATATTTTTTTATTTTTTACTAGCCTCTGATTTTTCATGTTCATCAAAAAATTCCTCATTCCTTTTCGTTTTCTTCATTCTCAATCTAATCGTTTTCATTATTTTACTGTATCTGTATGGTCTCTAGACTGTTCTGAGGTAGAACATGATCAGCTGTGCAAAGAAGAAAATCAAAGTAACATGACTTGGGAACATAAACATCAACAGCGTATCTGTCACCAATATATCGTACGATCTTAAAGTGTGTGTCGTCATGTTACACAACATAATTTGGACCACTTTATATGTCACCAATGTACCGTACGATCTTAAAGCGAACGGCCTTTTTTAAAAATGTGTTTTCGAGAAAAACGCATTTATAGTTTCAAGTTCGAATCTATATGCATAATTATATCAAATAATAATAAATAACTATTTTTTAATTCAAGACAAATATTTCAAATTTTCTAATAAGCTAATACGAATATATAACCATATCCTAACGGTATTATATTGTATATGCAGGTAAAAGGGCCAGAGGGAGGAGTGTGTAGCTGCCTACCTTACGCTTACTATCTGTACACTACCGTTTCTTCGTGAAAAGCTCGTATCAGTCTGAAATTTTGTGCAGATATACTTCAAATAAAATACTTTGAAAATGTGTCACAAAACAAAAATCGAATTTTTCGACCCAGGCAAGTGCGCGTAAACCCTTAACAAGGCCAGGATCGACACCAGACAGTTGCAACATTAATAATAATAATAATTTCTCTATACGTCAAGTACATTGGGTATGTTAAAAAAAAATACAAGAATTATTGGTCTTACATCATTCAGCTTAAAAATAGAACGAACTTTCATAATTACGAGGACAATTTTAAAGTGATATTATAATTTGCATGATTTTTGTTTCAAACCTAAATATATTTGTGTTTTTTTTATTGGTTTCATCGAGATCTGTTTTATGAAATTAAATGTTTTTTTTCTAATTATGCTTAATTGCATCTTAAGGGTAAAGAATTTTATTGTTCAAATAAATATCCTTGAATTATGACCCGATATATAAAAGGAATAAAAAATAACGTTATTGAAAATTATTAAACTAATTTAATATGTCAAAAAATATGAATCATTCTTTTGAAAAAATATATTGTCATTGGAACTTGAACTCGGGATCTTTCAGTTGCCAGTAAACTGTTCTCCCAGCTGAGTTGTGGCTATGGCAGCCTTAATAATCTTGTCAGATGTATAAAATGCGTCATAGTTCAGAGTTGCATCTATTACAATATTTCTAGAAGATATGTATCTTTTTCTAAAACTTTGAATACTACCTCATTGATGACGTTTGGACTTACAGTACAGTTTTATAACCGGAGTTATAGTTTTGAAATAACTAATTTTACAATTAAATTAAATTAAATTAATGAACTAGAAAGATATACAGAAAAAATCTATCTGTCGAAAACATATTTACCTCTTCCTATTAAGGGAAACGTGTTCTCTATTTTTGCTATAGCAATCGAATACATTTTATATAAATTTTGAACTTATATTCTGTAATGTTTCATTTCTACTATTCCATTTTTAAAAGCGTACATCTTTATATTACGGTGAATCTCAAACCCGACAGAAGACGCCAGAATTTAATTAATTAATCTATTTTAATACATTTGGAATCTTTAATACAACTTATATATTAAGGACAACATATTTCTGTTCTGAAATTGCAACGTCACGATAAAAATGCATACTCTTTAATAAATTTACAATGAATAAATTCCCGTTTTAATGCTGAAATGGCGATTCTACAGATCACGTCATTCTTTGATAATTGAAGTAAATAAATATCTCCTCGATAATTGCTACATCACCAATATAAAGTTGAATTTACGATAATCTAATTAGAAAGTTATTATTTTGTTTCTACCAATATATACTGATATTAATTTATTTAATTTAAATAAGTAAAATCCTCAACGCAAATACGTGACGTTGGATATATTGCAGTGTATGTTCGTAATATTCAATTTTAAAATGTCAGTATTGTAATATTATATATAAAATATTAACGTTTTTAAATATGAAAATACATTAAACTAAATATGTTTTTTAGGAGAACACATTCTTATTGTGAAGTTGTAATTATTCAGAACAGACGGTCTGTGATATTTTAAATATGAATTAAATATATTAATTATAAAGATATACATATAAAATCAATTTTATCGAAAAATATTTCATATTTAAAATATCACAGACCTATGTTCTGAATAATTACAACTTCACAATAAGAATGTGTTCTCCTAAATAATAAAGTTGTATCAATGTGTCCAAAATTTAATAAAAATGAATTGATAATTCTGGCGTCTACTATCAGTTTACTCAAAGGTATTTGAGATTCTGTAAAAATAAGGTAGATGGCTCTGTCAAATGATGGAACGATTAAATGTATTAATATCAAAAAGGTAACATATAGGGTCGAAAATTGTCGCTAAAAATGGTGTCGCTGTAGCTTAGTTGGATAAAGCACCTTCCCCGGTTAGGAAAGAGATCCAGGTTCGAATCCCGGTGGCACAACAATATTTTTCGATAAAATTGATTTTATATGTATATCTTTATAATTAATATATTTAATTCATATTTAAATATGTTTTATATTACATTACATTTTTGTACTGACTAATGTAGTTGTATATAATTAACAAAGAAATTTGTCAATATCTTGTCGTGCACTTTTATTTAAGGAGGATTTAAATATAATATCTATAAAATGTGATAAATTCTTAATTTTTAATACATGTTTAATATATGTTAAAAGTGATGACTAAGTTAATCCGTAAATAATAACATAAATAAATAAGTACTGTCTTGAGGTTTGAGGTTTAAGATAATAAGTCTATTTATTAACATCGGTAATTAATTGTGGGGTCTAACCCAATATTGTTATTGGTTTGGTTAGATAGCACACGTCCCTGGCGTCACATTTGGTAAAGTGTTCTGAAATTACAGAAACGTATTACACCAATTGTTTTATAGCCAATTGAAACCATATTAAATCAATTTATCATTTTTTATAAAATAAATTTTGAATGTTAAACATACGCTTACATGTTTACTCAAGCACAACTAACGAGTATTTAATATATAATATTATAATTCAAATTAGCAATAACATAACATTAACTTATGAATATAATAATAATTGACTACCGTAATAGGTAAATATTTGTCTCAAGGCAGATGAGGCAGAATTAATTTTAAGTTATGTGGAACAACTAACAACAGTTTACAGTCATTGCATGAACATAATTTGTTTATGTTTTCGCCAAAAATAGTAGCGTTGATTTTGCCTTGTCATTGGTTATTCTAAAAAAATAACTATGATGTTTTATAATCAAAACATATCAACTAATAACGACTATTAAATTGTAATTGCTTGTAAACCATCAAGGTGAGATAAGTGGGAAGAGGTATTGTTCGACGCGCGTGATTTGCAGATTTGCCAGTCGCAATAAGTCACTGGTCGGGAGCGCACCGCCCGTTCGCAGTTGAGCAATATTTAAATAATTCAGGCCCTACAAGAAAATATCCGCCGTGAAGTTGCTGCCATTGAACCAACGCTTTGTTCTTGCGTGTTAGCAAATTTAAGAGTCCGATTGCTGTGTGAAGAGTGTTTTGAAAGAAATGGACGGCATTTAGACGATATTGCTTATAAAACGTAAAATCCGCATCGTTAAACTCTATTTTGTATAAATAAAATATGAGAATAACATTGTAGCTTTTTTTAAAATTTAATATTAAACATGAAAATTTGCCGCTGGACACCATTTATAAAGTATAGTTTATCACATTTATTTATTGTATTTTACAAATCCAAACATACTTATAATATATAATTAGTTGTAAGTATAAAATAATTAGATTATAATATTACTTTGAATATAATTAATACAATTGTGTAATTCAAATAATCCATAATATTGTTTGATTCACTGTAACCAACTAATTGCTAATGATACAAAATAACAAAAAACACTGAAATGGGCTAAATGAAGTACTGAAGTTTTAAATATATAAAATTAAAATTAACTAATGTACAAGTTTCTTGGTGGTCAAGAAAAAAACCTGGTAGAATAATGGCAAATTGCTCGCCTAATCCTTCAAGAAAGTTGGACATTCTACATAATTTTATTTTGCACTAGCAGAAAGCAATCAACTATCGCCCATTGCCATTGTTACTTTAACCAATAAGACAGTTATTTAACAAGTATTGCTAAACCTTAGATACCCCACTATGACCTCCTCGCCCCTATATATATAAGTATGAAGGCCTTTGTATAGCAAAACAATTATGAAATTCATTAATCAACAGATTTTAAAAAAACTTCGGAATTCTTCACTGTGATTGCTGAATTATTGGTTTGTCAACTAAATCATAGAGTTTGTTTAAAGTCTCAACTCAGTAAAATCTAAATTATAATTTTGAAGACATCTTTTTTAATTGATTCACATTAGATAATACTTTAGTCAAGACAAACGATTGTGGTAAATATTGAAATCCTAGCCATTTCATTAGGTAGATATCTTCTTCAAATTATTAATACATTCCATTAGCCTCTTGGATAAAACTTATGTAAAAGTACACTCTTTCAGTGGAAGCTGATATACCGAGCGTCTGGTTTACTTTTAGAAACACTAATTGAAATTCTTCGGAATTTCTTAATCGAGCTAAGAATATCTCAGCGTTGTAATCATTATTGATCATAAGTCAGAGTGAAGAAAATACTAGATACAATATTATATTTCTCCCTCCAACAAGAAAAAGTTCATGAAAATCATCCCGATTGGTCGGCAGAATCGTGGTCGGTTGAACCATATTAAAAGAGAAAATAAAAAAAAATTATAAACGTGTATAGTAAAATAAAAACCATTTAAAATCAGCAAATGAAGGCAGATACTCAGTGAAAGATAATCGACCAGAGATTAGGTAATTACATTATAAAGTCAATCTTTTAAATCTTTATGTTTATTTTAATAATGATTATAAATGTTCTCAGGTTTTCAAGGCGGTTCAAAATCTTCCGTTTAGGGTTTTCTGTGCTAGTCTGTCGAGTTTTCGACATCAGCGAATTCAACCTTAATAATAGATACTAAACCTCCCAGATTAATAGCCCAGAAAACTACACATACAGAAAACGATAAATATAGTTTATTATTCCCTAATTTGTTCAATTATTTCTGATTATATAATTTAGATTTTGATCGTTTGAAAAAAAAATTGTAAAAGTTATTCACAAAGTTTTCATGTGTTAGATATTTATGCTGCCTTTTTGGTTACCTTGGCTGGTGGTTGATTAAGGAAAACATATTTTAGTTGTATTTGTAGAAGATAGTTTTGTGGTATTTAATACAAATTAAATAAATCAATTAGAAAAAAATTATCAATCGAAGAACTGGAATTCGAACCTGGACCTCTTCCTTTCCGGGGAAGTGCGTTCTCCAATTATTATTATTTTTCATTCTAAAATACCTCTGTATTTTCTTGTGTCTTGTGATTTGGAAATTCTTTCAAATCTCAAATTTGTATCAACTGCACCCTTAAATGACGCGGGAATACTCTTGTAGTTCGGAAAAATTTATCATTATATTGTTAATATTTTTAAACAGAAGGATATATTAAATAGTTTGTTAATATACAGAGAGTATATTTTTAAACGATGGGTTCACAACAAAATCAAACCCGTGAATGGAAGGGAATTACTCAACTTGATCACTTTACTGCAGTGCTTTACTGCATTTTTGCAGGATAAAAATTATTTTATTTTAAATTTGTTCAATTATAATGAAAGATAATAAAATTCTTAATAAATATGTTTTAAATAATATTCATTTACGTCGTAAAGCGTATACATACAGATAAAAACTTGATATCAAAACTCGCGTAAAGGACAGTACAAAATGCTGTCATTCTTTGCCTATTATTTTTGAATAGAGAGCAGATGCAAACCACCAAATTTTCGAAACTCGAGAGCAAAACATCATCATCTAATGATTGTTTTTGAACAATGTTGCAACATTTCTTCTCAATTTTAATGGTCTAAGCGGTCTATGCCCTGCTTTGTTGTTCATCTCTTACTTTTCGTATAAAAAATCTCAACTAACTTAGCCAGGACGAATAACAAATATGTCTAAAAAAAACGTAATGTTTTGATTTGTTTTCTATCACAACAAAATCTTTATTAATTTTTATATCAGAGATTTATTTCCTTGAAGAACTGGCCATGACTTTTCCAATACGTCACATAAATATTTATCAAATATTTTCAAAATATATCTCTACATATTTCATTTTATTAATTCACATATATAAATAATCTATCAAAAACATATTTTTTGTTAGAAAAATTTATATTTATTCGGTATTTATTTATCGGCGTACTTTTTTGGTTTAATTGTCAAAGGAATGATATATTTCAAAGAATCGCAAATTCACATATCGTGTAGTGTTCCGTATTTGCAAAACACACTTAAGCGCGTTTGTAATATCAGGGGCGAAAATTATTGTTGTCACATGCCCGTGTCCATATTTATTACCTATGATCTATCCTAATGCTTGCCCACTAGTGTGAAATGTGACCACTACCAGGCGTCAACTACATCGATATTTTGTATCTCCAGTACACCAGCACTATTGTGTGTGATCATAGTGTTTATTGTTCGTTTGTGCCGTGGATGAACAGTGACATCGCCGTCTTCAGTCGAGAGCGGGATTGATTATCCTCGTGGATCATTATGTGATCACGGCAGCGACCACAGGGATTTGCGGAGGCGTCATACTTAAGGTAAGGCGAGCAGTTTTTCCGAATCCCGATCCTTCGACTAGATTCCCTTCCCCTCATTGACCTCTCCCTGTACCACGTTTCTCTATTCCCCTCTCCCGCCCTATGATGATTCCGATTTACGATCGGAATTGTCGTAATATAAGAGTAAGGGAGCATTTGAGATGTTTGAACAAAAGTGGGTTTTCAGAATTTTCTAATCATTTGATAGAAAATGGTCATGGTTTTAATAAAACAATTGGGATTATCAATTTTGTATATAAACAGTGTTGATCACAAATTAAATAATTTGGAATCATTGGAATAAATAAAGCGTGTAAAGCTAATCAAAAAATTATAAAATACCAATACAATATTTATCCCGGTAGCACAAAATATATTGATTTTATATGTATATATTTATAATTAATACATTAAATTAGTATTTAAATAATTGTTTTTTTTTTTAATAGATTCTGATAAAGAAACAATAATATATGTTTTTAGTTAGTAATGATATCCTGAAGAAAAAAATGGTATTTATTGAAACCGGTAGATGTATTTAAACTCAATTAAGTGGTTAATAAAACAACGTTAACAAATAAAAATATGAATTTTAACCACAAAGTTAAATTTGCTAATTTCAAAAGTATTAATAATAATTAATCAAAAGTAATTTCGTAAATCCATTTATTATTTATTTAAAACACGTGATTTTGAAACGTCTGCTCTTACATCAGGGCAGAATAAAATTAAATATAAAAATGAAACATTTTGTCTTCAAATTATAAATTATAAGAAAAATATCCAAAGCGGGTCAGTTTAAAAATAAATAAAACCGGACATTATGTATTTTTTAATACCTATTAATTATTAAAATATTATTGCACCACAAGTTGTTACTTTTAATACTGAAGTAACTATTCTTTTTTAATGAAAATATTAATCAGAAAATAGTTAGAGATATTCTTAAAAAAGGATACGGTGTATACGTTATACATCACATAAATATTAATAATGTTACATGTTACAATATGCTTTTTCCTAAATTTACCATCAATTCCTTGCTCGCTTGGCAATGGTCTCAAAATATTATCCAAAATTTTTGTGCCTCTTAAATTTAGATTATTTTTATTATTTCAATGTTGTAGTATATTTATAATTCTTCCAGATTATTATTAATTTTCGGTTCAAATCGTCGCTTTCAAACGAATCGATCTTCGATCAAGATACGATTTCAGTTGCTCTCAGTAGGTACTAAATACCTGAAGTGAATATCTTAGTGGTAAACGTTGTATTGTATGTAGTACGTGAGCCAAATCTCAGAATCGAAGCGGACTACGATGTTGGGAAACCAGGATCTGTCAAGGTAAATCGAGTACTCGTACTGTCGCTCTTTCTTTTGACACTGGTCCTTACACAATGCTGTCCAAAGAGCTGGTCCTGCCCATCCATTACAACATACCTTTATATATATGTCTGTCTGAATATCTCATTCATTTCTTTTTGTTCATTCCAAAGTTCGTATTTATAGGTCACAAACGTATTAATAATTCAATTAAAAAATAAAATCGATTTCTATTGATTATAAATAAAAAAATACTGACTCAAAGTTTTAATCATCATCACCCGTTTTTTATCCACTACTGAATGAAGGCCTCCCCATGTGCCTTCCACTTTTCTCTGTTTATTGTTATTCGCTGCCACGTATTCTCGTAAAATTTGACGATTTTGTCAGTTCAGCTGAATTAAGGGTGGCCTGTCTAAATGGCTCTTGATTATCTTCGGGTACCACTGAATGACCGCATTCGACCAACGATTGTCGGTCCTCCGAGTGATGTAACTAGCCCTCTTATCAACAGGTTTAATTTCCTGTCTCTTCGTATGATGCCCAACATATATCTTTTCATGCCTCTTTTTTTTACTTTTACTTTTAGTTTTTGACCTGTCTTTTGTTAACAGTCCAAGTTTTTGGTGTTCACTTTTGTTTTGAGAGTTCATATTTTGCAGCCATTTGAAATAATTAATAATAGTAGGTATTTTATCTTCAATAATACAATAATAATGTACGTATTTTATCTTCAAAGAAAATTATTTTTAGTTTATGTAAAATTTTTATAACCAATAAACATGGAGTTAAGTATACAAGCATTTGAAAACAAACTACACAAGAGAAATCATATTCTATGGGGATTTTGAAATACTATTATTGAAGTCTTAATTAGGGATTGAAGCGTATTTCTACATATTGTTTCTTGTTACTAGATTCCTACATTTCTACATATTGTTTCTAGTTGCTAGATTTCTACATTTCTACTTCATTTATCGTAAATGTTAAGCTGATCTTAGATTAAAAAAGGATCACTCAGGTGGATTTGTTCATATGGAATGGATGAATGAGATACCAGTATATGATGTAATTGTTAATGGCACCAGAAATAGAGGACGTCCGCGGAATACTTGGCACGATCAGAAAAACCAGATACTGGAAGATAGTCCTGTTAGAGCCTCAGTAATCAACGATTTGTATGAGAAGATATAAGAAGGTCGGCAACAATGAGAGCAAATTTGGTATAAGAAACTATCGCCATAGCACTGTGTGAGGGGTGCTATTAAAGAGCCTCCTTTGTAGCATTACAAAAAATGCCAACCAAGCGGCGTGAGATTTGGACCGAAATAGAAACCTTGAGCTTATTAAATCGGTTTCTGCTTACCCTCAACCCCAACAGCGTGATTGTAAGTTAATTAGTTAGTTTTACTAGTAAATATAAATATAAATGAGTGATATCGCCCAGATCTAATTGAATTAATTTAAAACCAGTGTCTTTTCAAATTATTATTTCTTAGATATTACATTTCGCTAATATGCTAATTTCAGTAATAATTTCTAATATGGGAGACACGGTCCTAAAAGTGACAAAAGATTTTTTCCTAATTAAAGTCGCAATTCAAAGGATATTATTTATTCAATGTTAAAAATTTGCCATTATTATTGAACATGTATCGGCCGGGAGAATGTCGGAGGGAATTGACAATGCCAGAGAACAAAGCGTCAAATAATACATATTTTATGATCTTTCGATAGCGGGAAAATGGAGCAAAGTATTTTTCTTGTCAAGAATATAATGGAAAGACACTCGTCAGATGTGAACTGACGTAGTTTTTGGCAGAAATCCAAACATTAAACGTATACTTCGCATGTAGACGTCTACACGTACGTCACTCTAAAGTTCGATAAAAGTCGGTCGGTGTATCCGTGTCACGTGTCTTATTTATTCAGATTTTATAAAAAATATACGAAATAATCGACACAAATATTTTATTTACATTGAACCAATATTATTGTGATTATTAGTATATATCGATAAATTTACTTATAATATTGTATAAATGCACAGACCAGTAAATTAATGGACATGAAATAAACCGTACATCCTATAGGAGAGGGGTTTAGAACATTAATTGCGGAATGAGAGGTATTCTACAAATATTATTTGTAAAAACATAATCCGATAGTTTATGACACATTTATGCAACAGTAAAAGTATTTACTCTTTGAAAATTAAATCTTTGTGTAAACAAGACGTATTTTTTACATTAATGCATATATTGTCAGCGTTTAAATTTTCATTCCAATCGAGTCATATAAAAAAAGTCTCGGTGCTATTTGATTGCGTAAGTGGTGCCAAAATGATCACGTGGGTGACACCAAAATGCAAATATTGAAACAAGGTATTTGCGTTATTCCGTGTCTATATATTTAGTAGTCTGTATATAAATGTTATTTTTAATACAAATTAATTTAATCAACTACAAGCTTATCCAATAAATGTGATAAAATTTCAAATAAGAATTGTAGTCATGTTTATTAATATTTTGAGAGCTGTCATTATTATTTTTATTCAGGATAGTCAGCCATATTATCAAGGAGCGTTTCACGTTGAAACAACGTTTATAGGTTATTATCAAAATCAGTCGTCAATTCGACAAACTCGACTTGAATTTTATGATCGACCTGTCAATTTGCCGCTTAGATCATATGATATCTCTCCGTTAGACTATTTTCTGGAGTCACATGTAAAGTCATTTATTTATGGTGATAAACCAACAATAATTAAACAATTAAAAAAACAATAACGACTCGTGTTTATTGAAAATACTTTTTTAAATTTAATTCCATCTTTAAGTTCTAGCATGCTTGTTGAATAACCGTATAGAAAGGTTCACAGAAAAAATATAGTTGCTAAAATGTAGCAACTAAAATATATTTTTAAATAGTTTAGAGACTTATTAACAAATACGATTAGTCTCGGCTTTCTCTATTTGCATTTAGTATTAAAATACAACTCAATATACAACTGGTATAATATTTACTTATACTTGAGAAAATAATGTTAAAAGATGAGACCTACATTTAAAATTAATTGGCAAAGTTATGAATATTTTGTTTAACATTCCATTTGAAGGTTTCTTTTTTTGCTTTTTTTTAAACTATTAAATTTATTTTAACAACCTCTATTGAGGAGAGACTATACAAAATCATTCGGAGAAATTTAAATTATGACAGCTTATTTAAGCGTGTGAAAGAAAAACCACACAAATTTGCATCTGCGTCCGTTGTATTTTACAGAATAAAATATTTTATAATGTACACATCAAAATATAATTAGGTTAACCTGTGCAGCCCTTGTCCATAATTTTAATTATTTTGATAGATTTTTTTGTAAACAATAAATCTAAATCACACAATAAACTATAAACAAAAATATAAAAATGTACAATAATAATAATCCTGATTTACTTAGTTCACATAAAATAAATCTAAATTCAGTGATCAGTCGTCCTTCGTGGATTATTATCGTAACTGTGGACGGTTACTTCAATTAAATCAAAATACATTATATAAACCACAATGACCGTGTATGTTATTTTTATTACACAGATTTTAATCTTCATATCATTTTCATTCCTCTTTACCCTTCCGTTTCCTATAAAAAAAATTTACAACCAGAAAGGAGAACACAGCCTACCTGTCAGTGTTGATACTCCTTACCTGGATTTCTTCTCTTGCAGTGAACACAGTTCTTCTGATTTCGCTGTTTTGAAAGAAATACCTCGAACCTACAGTTCGTTGATATGCATGAAGTCAACAACACATGTACCATGCACAATAGCAAGAAAGTAAAAATTCAGTATGTAATGTACTTTTTAGTCTGACGGGCCCAATAGCGTAACGTCATCTGTCCAGTCTAACACGTTCAATGTCAACAGGAAATAAGGTCGTGCTCTAAGGTATAGGGAATAAAAAAGGGGGAAGTAAACAAGTAAGTGAAAGAACAGGAACCATTATGTCTATATAGAATGGATTTTAATTTATCAGTGATAATTATTTACAATAATTTAAAAAAAAAAAGTTTCATTATATCATCCCTAGCCATTCAACCCGGTAAGAATCCTAGCCGTCTTAAGAATACAATTCTATCTTTACAATGGGCCACATATCACTTATTCTTATTCTTATTATATTTTCTTGCCACTACATTTGAGTAGTCTTTCTTTAGGTGTATTATTAAGCACCCATTTCTATAACTCCGCAGCATCCATACACTCTACACTCCTAGATATAGTAGCGTTTCTAATTTATTGACATTCGGCTTATCTTACAGATCGAAAAGTTTCTGGTTATAATGCCTTTGCCACTCTTAATTTTTTTTGATAGCTCTGAAAATTTTTAAGACCATTCTTTCAAATACATATAGTGTTGTTTCATCTCTCTCTATTACATTATGAATTAAATCGTTTATCTTTAACTATAATTTTCTTCTTAAATTTATTTTATAAAGACTAAAAAGCCTATCAATGAAAGTATCGAAAATAAAATCCATTAAAGTTTATAGAGGGTGGTTTCAGCTAGGCTACTTCTCCCGACACTTCCTACAAATCAGAAAAGAAACGACCGGAAGGCCATTGAAAGCGACACTCTTCTACCCTTGTCCCCCACCCTATGCCTACCCCACATCTCAAACAGAGTCACCTTAACTGTAGAAGCAGCCCCGCTAGTGCCCCCAGCGTGGTAAGGGTGAATCTAGGAGGTATTAGGTTAATCAAATTACCATTATTCACATATGTGTTCGGAACAAAACACTTTGCCGATGGTAAAACTTAAAATTTGTTCATAATTTTGGTTTCAAAACCTATGTAATATCATTATTACCTTTTCTCATTATTAATATTACCAATTCTAGCTGGAGAACTATACACATGTACTGTGTACGATAAATATACTTTAAATATATGAAATGAAGAAATGGTAGTGTAAATTCACGGATCAAATATTTTATTAAATGTTTAGTAGTTTTAAGTAAAATGAAAAATTAATATTTGAGTACAAAACAGTTTTTTCTTAGACCGAATAGTAGAACGTTATTAATAAAAAAATTACATAAGCAAAATTATACTCAAATTGAGACTATATTTGTGAGAGAATGTATTACGTAAATTATCAGGAATTATTTACCACATATCATCAATGTACAATTTTATCAATACTAATAAATAATAAGTACTGAGTAAAGTCTACCTTTGAACTTTGTAGTTACTTATACATTCTTATGAAGGCTGAGTTGTTTTTTTCCGCCAAAATCACGCGACAGACGTAAATAAAACTTTTAATGTAACCTTTTTAAAAATAATAAAACCAGACATTTTCGTATTGAATCCAAAAATAACATTGTGTCTTAAAAATACTTGATTATTTATTAACTATTTTATTAGTGCTCGTAGATGGGTGAGACTTTAATCTCTCATCTAAGATCAGTAAAAATCATAACTCGTTTCGCGACGTTTTCAAGACGTTTCGGAGACGAGTCTCATCTCATGTACTCAATTAAATCTCTTTCAAACAATGTTGATATCACTGATCAATTATTGTAAACACGGTGCACGATTTGCGCTGGACCGCTGCGCGAACGAGTCGGGAGAAATCACCTTGGGTTAATCACATTTTCTCCACATCTCACAGTCTGGTACCCAGCCGCAGGATCTACCGGTGGTTGGGGTAGTAATTTGTCGAGGGTTCGAGCTCTCAACTTCTGTTTACGTCTGAAATAAGGCAGCATCTTGTCTGCTAAGCTGTAATCATTGGCGGAGCTATTCGCGACACTTTGTTAGGCTTAATCAGTCGGAGGTTTAATAGGCTTAATGTAATCTCGTGATGGATCCTGGGGTCATGGGATAAAATCTTAACAATTGATTGTCGGGGAGAGTTTGCGTCGCCGTAATTATCCTTCGATAGCTAGGTCCTGGTTTAGTTTGAATATGCCTATGAAAATTATGTAAGCGGGCTTCTATGATGATTGAAACTCGGCTGGCAGTGTTCTGTTATCTTCCCGAAACTCGGCTCGTCAACCTCTGAAATTTAATCACATCAGACAAACTGTCAAATATGATGTACAATTTTATATTTTTGTACACCGCCGAAAAGTATGACCGTCCTCTAGCGCGTCCCAACAGCAGGTCCGCTTTTGTTATTCATTTTTAAATTAACACAAATGGAATGCAAATATTCAATATTTAAATGAGTTTAATGTAGCGAAGCGTATATAACGCCTACACAGTTTGTAAAGAACTGTTAAAAAAAAGTTAGTAAGAAAGTACAAAAAATATAACAGTTCTTAACTTAACTTAACTTAAATACTCTGATACGTAAAGAGACTGTTGAACCTGAGATAATATTTTGGCCAATCTACTGAATAACTGTAATCAAAGAAATGACAGTCAAAGTTCATTGAATGAAAATGTACGAGAAGACAAAAAAGAGGAAATGTTCGCACACTTAAAATACTTTGTGCAAAATTTACACTCATGTTCAATTTCGTGGTTTCATACAAAGTGATTTGTATGAAACCACGAAATTGATTATACGTCAGCCGGTTTCGCTTATCTCGAGCTTCATCAGGACGTATTTAAAACTTATCATAAATTCCAAAAGAGTGCACTTATATATACATAAAGAGAGAGATAGAATTTAAAATTATATGTGAAAGAGAGAGACAGAATACATGTATAGTTAAATAGAACATCAAGGGAGACAGAAAATATAATTATATGCGAAAGAGAGAGACAAAATACATATACAGATAGACGGAACATTAAAGGAGGGGAAAATACAGTGTTGATGTATATTAAATTCATTTTAAAGAAAACACATCTAATATAAGGCTAATGGATAAATTCATTTGATTATTAAGATTTGGCCTTTTTTATTTGTGATACAAAGTGATTGTTATTTTATTTAATCAAAGAATTTATTTTAAAGTTTATTTTGAAGGCCATGTTCAAGTTTTCTTCAGAAACCGTCAAATATATTTACTTTTTTCACTTTTTCAGATTTATCTAAAATAATCAGTTCTAAAACTACATAACAACTTTTTGACATTTACTTAAATTAATATACTAAGTAAGTGAGTAAATATAACTAACCATTTTTGACATTTGTCTCTTGACAATCACGTCTGAAATAAAATAGTGACTTTTTTAAGTTTTCACGGGACCAAGTCTAGAGTATTTTTTTTTTACTGCAACACACATATTTTCTCTTACAAGTTTTTCTTGTTTCAATCAGAAAAAAATGCTTTGTAGAAAAGTTAATTATTCTACGTTTTCTTTGAAATGTATAATGTTCATCTAATGTAATAATTTTTTTTTTAAATTTAGGGCTTATTAGATATTAGGAGAACACATTCATTTTGGACACATTGATATAACTTTATTATTAGGAGAACACATTCTTATTGTGAAGTTGTAATTATTCAGAACATAGGTCTGTGATATTTTAAATATGAATTAAATATATTAATTAGAAAGATACACATATAAAATCAATTTTATCGAAAAATATTGTTGTTACGCCACCGGGATTCGAACCTGGATCTCTTTCCTAATCGGGGAAGGTGCATTATCCAACTATGCTAATATTGTCGCTGTAGCATAGTTGGATAAAATTGATTTTATATGTGTATCTTTCTTATTAATATATTTAATTCATATTTAAAATATCACATACCTATGTTCTGGATAATTACAACTTCACAATAAGAATGTGTTCTCCTAATAATAAAGTTATATCAATGTGTCCAAAATGAAATAAAAATGAATTGATAATTCTGGCGTCTACTATCAGTTTACTCAAAGGTATTTGAGATTCTGTAAAAATAAGGAAGACGGCTCTTTCAAATAATGGAACGATTAAATGTATTAATATCAAAAAGGTAACACATAGGTTCGAAAATTGTCGCTAAAAATATTGTCGCTGTAGCATAGTTGAATAATGCACCTTCCCCAGTTAGGAAAGAGATCCAGGTTCGAATCCCGGTGGCGCAACAACAATATTTTTCGATAAAATTGATTTTATATGTGTATCTTTCTAATTAATATATTTAATTCATATTTAACTTATTAGATATCCTTTCATCAGATATAAATATTATTTTGTTCAGATTTCGTAACTGCATATCAGATATAGATGTTGGCGTTTGAAACTATCTTGAGGCTTCTGTATTATAAGCCCTAACGGAAAGGCAGCGGATTTCGTTACGACTGACATTAAACCTAACGGC
This sequence comes from Eubasilissa splendida, assembly GCA_031772225.1. Lineage (NCBI taxonomy): Eukaryota > Metazoa > Arthropoda > Insecta > Trichoptera > Phryganeidae > Eubasilissa > Eubasilissa splendida. Next base: position 13,084,239 of record CM062860.1, on the reverse strand, counting down.
CCGTTACAGCGCTCACAATGCGATTACGTAGCGCAGTGGATAGTGCAACAAGAAGAATGCAAAGTGTAATTGTACGTGTTCTCGATTTATTTATTTATTTTATCTCCAAACAATCTTCTTACTTATTCAGAGGAGTAATGGGGAGCTAATTTTCTCGGGTTTTTGCGGAAACGTTGTTTCAGAATGACAACAAAAAATGATTAATAAATATTATTGATTCTTTCTATCTATAATACATTATTAAATAGGTATACATATTTGCAGGCTCATGTTTATTTGTTATTATATACTTGGAAGGATCACCAGTATGAGGATTTTTATTTTGTTTATTTATTTATTGTTAATATTGTGCAACTTATCATTCACATATTTACTTAGTTTTATTTTGAATCTATATAGTTTCATAGTCATTTCATTAAAAATCTTCATCGCACTATACATCATCGATTACTAAGACTTAGTTTCAGTCTATTTTTTCCTAATCTATGATGTTCGTGCTCATGTTGATTTGCATAATTTTTTTTTATAAATTCTCCCCATATTTCCTTAATGAGGATTTTATAAATAAATACCATAATATTGAAATATATTTTCTGCTTAAAAGTCATCATATTCAGATCTTACGATGTATCAGAAGGATGTATATGAAATATTACCAATATAGAGGCTGGTATTTTTGTGAGTGTTTGTGGCTGGAGCAGACGTATTACGAATGAAACAGTACTTACTATAGTTGTGTTTATTTGCAGAAGAAGCATAATTGAAATTGAACTGTTTGTTACATTATACAAAGTTCAAGACAAACAACGTCCACTGAAGGTGTTTCCGAGATGCGTGCGAGAAGATATGCGGCGAGGAGAACAGTGATCAGTTCTATGGCTTCTTGGACTGGTCCGATGGCTGTGTATTGTTGTTTGAAATTTAGCGGGTACTATTCGGACTGTATGGCTGTCAAGTGTTTTTTATCTGGATCTGTGAGGCGCAAGTAGAGCCTCCACACATACATACTGTTCCGAATTCGTAAAACACACTTTTGGCGCATCTTTCGATTCAGCCGCGACCGTTGTTATTGAAACAATTCCGCATCCAAATTCCCATCCATACATTTCTTCATGTTTGTCTTGTCAGTGTGTCTTGACGTGCGACCCGAAAATCGCGCAATTCATTCATTTAGATCCTATCGATTCAGATTTATAGTTCGAAATCACATACTACATATTACAATTGGAAATTATTACTCTGTGCTAATTGATATATTATTTTAATTTATTAATTTTTTTAATACTACAACATGCCATGAGGCCCAATTACGGTAGTGAAGTATATCAAAAAAGCACCCATGCTTGATAAAATGACAGATGTGTATTATCCTGGAATCATATCGGGGCCCTGGTATGATAAGTCACAGGACAACGAAGGCTGCCAATTAAATTCGACTACATGCTGTCTAAATACAATTAAGTGATTAAATTTTTAACCTTCTTAATATAATATCTGTGCATTTTTACAACGCTGTATAGTTTTATTTTGAACGTATTGCTTTTACCCTAAAAAAAAAAATAAATAAATAAAATATATTTATTGTGACGTGGTCGCCTATATGTGACTGGTAATCGTCAGGATAGGACGCCATGCTTTCACACCACCGGCTTGCTCAGAGGTTCACATGATGGGTATGGGTCTTTGGTTACAGAATTTAACATATGTCTTGCCTGTCACTTCAGGCATCATACTCAGGGAAAAATAAAAGATTATTACAAATTTTATCATTTAATTTAATACAAGAAAACATATGAATATTTAAGTAGAAAGCAGTAAGAGATCCATTACTAGAATGTGATAAGATAAAAATATTAGATTGGCAATTTTTGCCTCAATAAAATAATAAAATGTTACTACCATTTGAATATCTAGATCAACAGATTATTGTACAAGTAATAGTGTGATAAAAACACTTGATTCTTTGAAATGTGAAAATCTCCACCTCTGAAATAACATTACACAAATTTATCACCTGACCAGTTTGTCAGGTTATATGTAGCAAAAATCATATCATATAAATTGGTTGAACACGAGCTAAAATTTATTTTATAACCATACACGCGAAGTAAATGTCCATTGCGGCAGAGATCCACTGTCTTCATCCAGATTTGATTTATCCGAGACACCCGTAATTATTGTATCTCTGACTGGCCAGAACGTCAGGAAGGCTGGCTCATCTTGCGTTTTAGCTCGCCATGAATTTCTTGCGTCATCTTCGGCTGTAAAATTATCGCGTCGTGTACTGATTGGCGGCAGAGATCAAATCGTACCCCTTTTTTTATTCTTCAGGAGAAATCCTTCCTGAAGTAGAAAGTATTATCGTGGCATGACCACTTTCCCGTCATGTCAGAAGAAGTAGTTTAAGAATAAGGTAACAAAAAAATAACGAAGAAGAAGAGGAGATGCGTCCATCCTGAAATTACACACACAATTAGCGAATAGAAAATTAACTATGGTGCAGGACAACACAGATGTTGGCATATTTAATTATTCTCACCCTTTTTCACTTATACGAAGTCACATCTTCGTTTTTTTTACATCGGACTAACGCCCGTGCACTTCGACATCTGTCAACAGAAAAAAAAAGGTAACGAGAATTATTTTCCTTACGCGGTCAGTGTTGCCAATTGGTAAATGTCAATTCCCAACCTATATTGTGCGCGGTAGGTACCAAATATAACGTAATGATATATATATTTTACTTAAATGTCCCAAATAATTAAAAAATATAAAGTTCAAAACATACACATATTATGGCTCGGGTCCACGGAATCGAGTCCAGAGATTGAGTTGAGATGAATCTCAGTATCGTGTACACATCTTGAGATTTCGATCAATTCAGACATCAGCATGAGATTAGTAGAAAGAGATAAAATCTCAAATCTACGTATAAGTCGTTTGATTTAACTGCGGGACGAGACACGTGCGCATAAACCTCACATAGAACTATAGATACTTACGACTATTTATTATAAAAGTTAGGCAAACACAAGATATTCAATTACACGGGGACTTCGAAAACCGAGAGCTGTCTCCAAAGAATCTCACGGGAGCATATAATCCATTACTTAGAGATTGTATCGAAATGAAAATCTCATCAAAATCTCATCACCGTCCAGCGTTACTGACCGCACCGTTAAGGATGCCGGTGCGTGAAATCAAACTTCAATCAGCCGTTAAGTCTCCCAATACCAACGCCAGGTAACAACACGATCGCGACCAGCAACCGTCGGAAAGACCGTCTCTCGAATCTCACTCTTCTCGCCGCCGCCTTCCCAACAGCTACAGAAATTGCCTCCGTAAACTATTTCTCAATATTTGTAATCAAGTGTTAACCGTAAGTAGTTTTTAGTTCTCACAACTTTCTCCATTCTGATACATTCATCCGTTCACACCGTTCATAATTAATATAATAATTCCGTTATTTTAATAGTTCTTCAACGCTATTGGCCCCATTAATATATTAGCTTTTTATGTATTCCATCTACTTATAATATGTTTTTACAGGACTAACTATTAAACTCATTAGACGGTTTATACATAAAATTTTTCATTAAAATACAATGACCTCAATTAGAGCCGTTAATTTATATATTTATATTACAGTACATATACAGTTGTAGTATATTCAGTCTAGCGATAATACACTCGTCCAACGACCACAAAATTGCGGGTTTCATTCTGGTCCCAGGACACCAGTAAGTTACCAGATAGTTATTTTCCACGACAGTAGACCTTAGGTTAATTAGAGAAATAATAAATTTTGTTCTGGCAAACCATTCTTGCCCCGACCACTTTAAAGCGTCTTCTAAAGCGTACTATTCAATTGTTTAATTTTCTGACTGGGCCAAATTCCAAATTTCAACGATTATATCAAGACTGTTTGTTCATGCCTGCATAAGGTATTCATAAAAATGAATGGTACATTTCACCTCATTGTGGAGGTCTTGAATAATTAATAACTAAATATGTTCAGGAGCGCTATTGAATTGATTTGGGTATAAATATTAAGAAATTCCAAATAATTTTAATAATAATACATTTTTATTTAATTTTGAATTAAGCCGACCATACACGCAACGGTATACCTGACAGGTATACTTGTTCAGATAAACATCACCAGTTAACCGAAGCTAAACTTTGGCCGTACACGTAGTGGCCAACCTGTGAAAATCTCTTAGTCAACCGTGGCATCGGTACAGCGCAGCTATGACGATGCGGTACCGCTAGTAGATCTATTCATCATCCTCCGAAAGAAAGAAAGAAAACGGCGACAAAATTGGTTGTTAAAAAAAGCCAATACAGTTACGTCATTTTGATAAAGAAATTAAATGTAGAGCCACAAGATTAATGTAATTACTTAAGAATTTACTCAAATTTATTCAATTCAATAAAATCTTCCACAATTACGCTGCGCTTGCGAGACGACATTTTTTCGAACTACGCAACGCAATCTTTCCCTTCGCGGTGGATCGAATAACTGTTACCTGCGCCCTGGAGTACCACACACGCTCAGGTTTGCCTGAAGTTAGCACTTACCCACAGGTAGAAATAAAACATTTACAATTGTTGTCTGGTCGCCTGTACAGGTAGGAATACACCCTCCGATTTGTCTGTACAGACGACCTGAACCGGTATACCTGTCAGGTATAACGTTGCGTGTTTGGCCGACTTTACACTTATTTTGTGAGGAATAAATATTTTTTGCATTCTAAAAGTTAACAATAAAATAATAATAAAAAAAACAAATAAATTCTTACATGTTCTACCAAATCACTATCACAAACTAGCGGTTTTATTTGTAAATAAAATCTTTTCAACTACGCTATGATCGAGTTTACATTTGTATTAGCATTTTCCACCCATCTGCTATTGTCAAATATAAGAATATTATTATTGAATTCAGTAAAATTATTCTGTAATTTCTGCAATTTAATTTACACATATCATTACATATAGTAAAATGAAGATAAAAATAAAAATAAAAGAATAATTAAATAGCCGGTTACATCATTCAACCAATCCAGTGCAGATAACTACCCATACATACCCTTAACCCGTGCCGCGTCACCCTATCAAAAATAACAAAGCTGGTTAGTAGATGAACTTTAATCTCCCAGTAACACGTGGTACCCGACGCTAGGTGTCTCTAGTTTTGGAAACTTTTCCGTTTCCGGCTGCTCAATAATACCGGAAGCTCTCCCGTCTCTTCCTCTCTCTCTCTCCCGTCCCATCTATATAGTGACCGCTGTAACAAGAACGCTTAATATAATGATGCAGATGTGATCTATTTCTAGAAATAAGAAATTGGTCCAGATTATTTTCACTATAAAAACTCATTCATGCTCCAATATTGAGCATATTTTAAAAGTATTTATTAGATAAATAACTACTATTAAATTATTTTTTTTATATTAATATATAATCCATTATTTTATGTAAATAAAAATGGCACTTTTGCGAAGTAGAAGAGTAAGAAAATTAAAATTAATTAAAAGGCATAAACAGATTTAAATATTTTATATTTTTTTGATTGTTGAATGATGCTTGATCAGGAGAAATTAACATTTATTTTTGGTTCTGAAATCGTTAATCACCCGAATAATATTTTCTTACAATAGGTAATATCAAAATATAATATTTTATTTGTATTCAAATGAATTTATATTCATAATGAAAGTCATGGTAGACATCCTTTATAAAATAGTTCGTGAATTTTCTTAATATTATTTGATTTGACGCAGGAGCTTGAGAAGAACTAAGAAGAAACTAAAATAGTGACAATGTCCTCAAAGGCAAGGGTGCCTTAGAAATCAAAAACTGAAGAAAAACGTCGCAAAATTGAGTTCAATGGAGGAAAACTCTTGAGATTATAATACACCAGGAGTTGCCAATAGTTAAGATTATGAAACAATATTTACCATTTGACGTAGTTATTTGATCTGCGATATATATACGCGTGACCAAGTGATCAGAATTTCGAACATCGTCTCAAAAGACCACCAAGTTAATTATATTTTCATAGTATTAGCGCTTAATAATAGTAAAAATATAGTTTTACTCCTTGTATACATTCTATTTCTTTGTAAATATGTTTTTTATATATGTATATATGAGGGAGAGTCAAAAATTATTTACACTTTCACCAAGGTTGTCATTCTGCCTTCTACAGAGTGAGAATATATTAGAGTTGATACGACTGCGGTCGTGTGTACGAAATATGATCCTGATCGCGTCATTTGCCTTCCGGCTGTTACAGTGTCAACATGCCCGCTCCAATAGCAGTTTGCGGAACACCAAATTAATTAAAGGGGCGCTAGAAGGGAGAGACCCACCCTTTCGCGGAACTGTTGTAGAAGTTTCAACTTATTTTATCGGTTCCACACACAGTACTACAGAAACGTGAAATGTACAATTAATAAACGTAAAAGAAAGGAGATAAAAAACAAAAGCTAATGTACAGAGATTTAAATTTAAACCTTCCTGCACCCTTTTAAGTGCTATCTTTATTTATTTTAAAATACAGATATATAACAACATTATAAACAAACAGATAATCATAATAAAGAAAACAGTGGGTATAAGACAGCCATTACAGGGCTATAAAGTACACTCTCCCATGAAGGGACTTGGACAAAACACAACTATGTGTGAGTCACGCCATACACGGTACAGGCCAACGGAGTTACGCACGATTTTGTTTATTTTAAGAATTTGACTTATGAAAAGTGAAGTATCTGCGTTCTTGCTGACACGATCTTGTCATCATCCACCTAATATACCCTATCTCGGAACACCTTAGAGAAACAACGAGCAGTGATCAGATTTCTTTGGTCGGAGGGTGTAAAAGGAGCTGAAGTTCAACGTCGACTTTTATCACAATACGGGGACAGTGCTTTACGATGTTTTTGTGAAGGGTTTTTTGTGGATCAAGATGTTTAAAGGTGGCCGGACGAGTGTGACGCACGAAGAGAAAGCAGGACGCTCGTCAACCTCCACCACGGACTACAAGATTCAGCAAGCTCGAGAGATAGTTATAGCGAATATGCGAGTTACCATCGGTGATGTTCTTCGAACATCAGTCATGGGTCTGCCCATCAAATCCTTCACGATGGATTTGGCTTCCGTAAAAACTGTGCGCGATGGGTACAAAGATAGCTTACTACAGAACACAAACTCAAACCGTTCAAACCATCAATAAGTATAATTTTGAGGTACTGGAATACCTTCTTTACACCCTAGATCTTGCTCCCTCCGACTCTCATCTGTTTGGACCGCTCAAAGATGCTTTGCGAGGTCGTTGATTTTCCACAGACTTAGACGTGCAGGAAGCGGTACAAACCTTCTTCTTAGAAGAAATACACAAGCTTATGGACCGCTGAACCAAGTACATTAGATCAATTTAGATTATTGTATGATATTATTTGAATATTTATTTAAAATTTCTGCGAATTATAGATTGATCGAGTTAAATAGAAAAAACGAAAGTCACTCCAACAAATCGCAAAGGATAAAATAAGTCCGGAAATCCGAAACTCAATATACAGTCATTCAGTGCCAGAATAGTGTTTTTGCAAATCTGCGCTGTCAATGTGTACTGATTTTGTATAAAATGGATTTAACTAAAAATATCCTTAGCTATACCAACTAATATTTTTAAACTGAAATACATGCTTACGTCACTTCTAATCTCTGACCTCTTGACTATCTCAAGTACTAATTCGCTCTGAAGAAAAATAGTGGAAGGTGATATAAAATGATAAGTCGATTATATAGCAACATCTGTTTTGGCTATTATATTATAAAAAAAATCTTCTAACAAGTTATTTTCACATAAAAAAAAAAAAAAAAACAAGTGATTGTTTTATATTTTATTATTTTTTTACTAGAATTTTATTCATCTTAGGACGTTACGGAAAGCAACAGAGCAAGAAAAAGATGCGACAGAATTTTTTCTATCACCAGAATTTTTGAAAACAGAAATATCGCTTAATTTCACAAAGAAAGACATAACAAACAAGTCTGACATGGTGAAGATGGTGGAATTTTATGTCACCAGAATTTTTTAAAATCAGAATAAGTTATTAGCCTATAAATTATAAATTAAAACTGTTGCTGTATTTATAAGAAAACTTACTAAATGTTTTAACAATTTTTTTTCTATATTTAAATTAATTTCTGCCATGCGTATCCCATCCCATTATGGGGTCTATCATCAAAATTGTGATATCCCAGAAAATCTACTGAGAATATTCTGCACGGCCGTTAAATCATAAGAAGATTCTTAATTATTTAATGTATTAATGAAACAAATTCTCAAGAATCAGAAGAATTTATTTTTTAAATAATTAAATCGTGTTACATTATTACATTTATTTGAAATTAAGAAAAATTGTACGCAAGTTCGGCGTCAGATGACAGAAATTGTACTCTTATTAAATATTTTATAATACGTTTTAAACAAATATGTTCTTTTTGAAGTTTATAAACTTCACTAAATAAAAAAAATAAAAAAAATCATTCATCATAAATGTTATTATTTTGTATTCATTTATTCAATATAATTTGATATTGATATAAAATGTAAACAACCTTTTAAATATGTATAATTTATGCAAACGCTTCGCGTGATGTCGTTTAAAATATAAATACATGCATTTATTTAAATTCGAATATGAAACGTGCCAGTCGACGGTAACCGCCAATCTGAAAATGGGACTTGCTCAGCCAAATAAATTGTTTCATATTTTACATTCAATATTCATTCGATTCCACACACAGCGCGTCCGGTCAAATTCGAAAACCGAATGTTTGGCCTGTGTTGTGTTTGCGACTGTGAACGCGCCAAATGTACCCCGCCAATGTCGACCAACAATGGCGCCGCTAAATATTTTCAAATCGCTCCGCAGTGACAACGGCGGAATGAAAATGCCGCCCGTCGGCGGACACTGCCACAGTGGACATGCGTGAAGGACAAAAGCTCGTCAAGCCATTGAAAACTTATTTGAACGGCCGGGCGTGCGCGTTTTGTTCAATTTGAAACAAAGGCAAATGGAATGAAAACGCTGTGAAATTATGGTCGTTTGCTTGCGAACTGCACGTATGCGCGGCTCTTTTTACTTTTTAAGGTTTGCGTCTCTGTTAATGGGTAATAATGATCTTAAAAGTAATATTAGAGTGTCAATGGATATAATACAGCTAACGATCAACAAGTTTTTTGACATTTATAATAAATTAGTAAAATTTATGAGATTTTATAACATGAGTGTCCACAAATGCACGCAACTTACATCGTTGCCATCATAATTATCAAGTATTATCTATGTGATGTTGGATGCCTCTCTGTGGCTGTTCAGTTTTCTTAGTTCTACGCATATCTTCACAACGTCATTTTCACTACTCCGATGATTTCGTCTACCTATAAAAAAAAAATTGTTTTTATCCTTTTAATCATGCTATTATTCAAAATAACATAAGTAATTATGCTATAGAATACAGAGCCATCTTGCTGGTCTCCCGAGGATAGGCTCGAATCTCGACTCTCTTCTATTTGTTAGTTAGATTGAATTTTTAAAACAGTAAAATAGGAATTAGGGACTCATTCAATATATGAAGGAAGATATTACTCCATTTTATTGCCCTAGATAAGGCTCAATCCTCGTTCCGCAAGACCAATTAACTAAAAATATTGTTTATATCACTTAACAAATTTAAAAAATTATATATATATTCCTGTATACTATCCTATTAAGATAATATATTTTTATGGTTGCAATGGAACATGGAACTCAATTTTATAGCGAGTTGTAATAAAATTTCATATCGAACTGAAACGCTATGTTTTCCTATTGCAGTGGATTAATTTTACGAGACTTTGCTAATATTTGTTGATAAAGTAGACGTTGTGCAAGTTGATTGTTTGTATTCTCCTGTTACACAAAGTCTTTGCGAATTGTTGCAGTAGTTTCTCAATTAATTCTATTTTTATAATGATAGTCCATAATGTGTGTAATTCCTATAATATTATATAATAAAATATCTAATATTTAATAACATTATGTTCCAGGCCGATTTTGTTTGACCGCAATTTTAGATAGGAAGACATTTGTCAGTTCGAATTTGGAAGTTGTGGAGAATAGTTCGCCTCAACAACGTGCTATTAAAACATTTTACCTAAATAATAATGGTAATGCAGTGAATATTTACGGTGATCGCTATCGTCACATGTTGGAAAACTTCTTGGTGGCCGAATTGACCATCGACGATGCCACTTCACACACACGTTTGAAATTTTGCGAGAAAATTTTCCCGGTCGCATAATGTCAAAAAGTAGTTGATCACCTGATTTGACGAGTCCCGACTATTTTCTATGGGAATACTTGAAATAAATGGTTTACGCCATATACCAACAACAATTCCGATCTTCAGCGGATGTCCTCTGTTAAGTAATAAAATAATTAAACTCTGTTAAGCAATTAAAGCAATCTAGAGACATTTGCAAGGCACGGTTATTTCACAAATTACCAACGTACCCACTTAGTGATTAAACCTTGCTCTTGTAAAAGTATTTAAAAATAATTATGAAATTGAGTATAAAGTGTTTTAAAAATATACAAGATGTAATAGGTCTAGTCCGCAAAATATATAAGAATATTTGCCTAATCTCAACCATGTCAAAAGCATAAGCATTTCAAAAAAAAAATCATAAATATGCGATTATTCCAATTAATTAAAATATTTTATTGACTCCAAGTTATACATTGAATACCAAAAAAATTATACATTTCGCAAATATTTATTTCGAAGTACGTATACTTAAAGCTTAACATGATTTTGTAAAAATTTCAAATAATAATATTTTCCGTAACCTTGTAGAATTTGCGCATACTTCTTGTACATTTTCGACTCGTAATTTAGTCAGGTACCCACCCATAAAATACTGTGAACTAGGTCTGTTACATCCTGTAAAATAAGTTTGAAGTATTAACTGTGTATTTTGTGAGCTATAAAATTTGAGTAGTTCCATTACAAAATATCTTTTAAAAATTTAACTATTTGAGTTAATTTAATAAACTGTATTTTTATTCATTTAGCCTATTTTTTCAAACACCGTCTCATGCAGTCAATAACAACCATTTTTATAAATCGTTTAACAATGTTATCTTTCTCTGTCGTTCCAATCCCTGTTTAGGAAAAGAAACCTCCTTAAAATGGTTTCGACATTCCGCTGTTTCTTTCTATAATATATCTCCTTACAAACAAAATAAATACCCTTGTTTTATGTCGTATAAAAATGTGACATTGAAGATTCTGGATCAAGCCTTCGAGTTTCGGTACGGAACCTCCCGTTTTTCCATACACGATTTGTTTGCTGAAGCCTCCACACGAGTGCCTTTACAGAGGCGTGTTTATTTTTCTGGCCTAAGATAACAAGTCTGTTGTTTATACTACAGTTCCTTTTCACTCTTCACTTACTAGAACCTTTCTGACGTTTTCATCTAGCCCACGATGCCCTAAATCGGGGCGAAACGATCCTGAATTTTGCAACGTTTCGGTAGAAGTGTTTATTTATCGTCCTTGTGTAAAGTAAACCTCCTCAATAACAATAACCTTTTATTTTGTTAATAGATACTTTATTTATAGTGATTTTATATTATTCCCCATTATATTATTTTTAATACCGACACACGAATCATTTTACATACTTTCATCATAGCAAATTCAACGTCTGTTTTTTTTTAAATACGGTCGAAATTGGTTATAACGAGCATAAGGGGACCGACTAAATTTGCTCGTTATATGCGTTACTCCCTATATCCAACCAACCTTTGCTATTCATAAATTTGTTTTCCCGAAACTATTTCGCGAATTTTTGGCCCGTCAATAGCAAATCCGGTACTTCGGATGCTAAGCCATTTTAATAATGCTGTCTCAACATCATTAAAATCGTATTTTCTAATTTTTTTTGTTTCCGTGATGTTGTTTTTGATAAAAACAAGTAAACGTCCCTATTTTTCAATAATGTTGAAACAGTTGAAGAAGACGACGAAAATTTTTTACACACTTTTCGCGCCACGTTTTATTTCACGAACGATTTCGACTTTCTCAAGAATCGAGAGACTTTATTTTGTTAATAGACGTGTTTTCAAATCAAGGGCCACTTTTTAACTAATAAGCCAATGTCAAATTGTTAATACAACACTGCCGATGCATACACACATGACTTATTTGAATTCAGAGAAAACACACAAATGTAAAGAGGGAACGTAATTGTAAAATTATATTTTCGGTTGTCTGTTATTTATTTGACACTTTTGTTCGATGCTCAATAATAAGCTATAAGCGTCGACATGATCGAAGTTTTGGCTGCCGTAAATCTTAAGGAGTGTCATAAATTATATAACCCAACAGTCGGTGACGGTCAGCATGTCCACCACTTCTTTCACTTTAATTGCTCGCAAATTTTCAATAATTGCTTTTTTTTCAATACCAATAAACACACAAATATTCATGTACACTTTTGTATGAAAACTTACGTAAACTAAAATATCAATGAGTTTTTGCTCACTATAGCCGTGAACTCGCTATACCCGGGCTCGCTATAACTAAGTTTGACTGTATGTGGTATATATTTAATAAGATTGATTCTTACTATGGACATCTTTTTTTGATGATTTTTTCAATATAAATATTTATAAAGAAATATATTGTCTTAAACGACAAGGTTATTTGGTCTAGGAATTAGTGACTTGCCTAGTTAGTAGCTCTTTATAGAAACCATTAAATTTTGGAAAATTATAAGACTGTTGTATGACATACTACAGTTATAGATTAATATTTTTTTTATTATTATATAGATATACACGTTGGGCCAAAAGTTACATATATTATTTATTTTAAAATTAAATAACTTTTTGTATCTTTATTCTTTATCTTTCACATGATACTCGTACTTTACATAGCATGGAGATATATTTACCAATGTATATATCAACTCGCACTTGCGAAGATGAAAATGAGGGTCATTTACAAGCTATTATTTTTCATGCATTAGTTAAAAAAGTTTTATGGTAGGTAAAATATCATTTTTAAAGATAAAAAAAAATTTTAGAAATACATTTTTAAATATAAATAGTAAAAGAGCTTTAGGCCAATACTGATTAAAAAAATTATATGAAATGTATGTGTATTTATAAACATTTGTAAAACTGGAATGTTCTGAAATATTTAATCATGAGATAGATCTATATGGAATGTGTTAGAAAATGTTGTAAATTTGAAATTTCCTGAGCAACAAACAAAAACACGGCGCCTGCCGTCTTGTTTGACATATCTGGATGATGATTCAGCTACTGAAAAGGTTCAAACTACGAATTTACCATGAAAATAGCGATGAAACTGGTATTTTGGTAATTTTGAAAATATTGACTGATGTAGTCTATTATTTATAATCTTCAAACTGCTCTAAATAAATATTACAATATTAATATAATAAATATTTGTAATGATATTAAATATTAATAATTGAGTATGATCAATTTTTGTTTCAATAATTTGAAATTCCTAATATGAACATCTTTCATTCGCATAATATGAGTAGGTATATATAAAAATAAATAAATGCCATTTTATTCAAAATCAAAGGTGTATACTCCCCCCTCCCCTATTATTGAGTAAATTTGATTTATTATTGCATTTAATTTCAAAACCACACATTTACATTTTTTCATTATTAATAATGACAACTGTAGTGTTTAATAATGGTTGGCACGACCAGATAAACCAGATACTGGAAGATGGTCCTGTTAGAAGCCACAATAACCGAAAAGCTTTTATGAGAAAATGTATGAATTTGGATGTGGCGCTCTATCATATCTGCCTACCCTCGCGGGGAAACGGCGTAATGATAAATAAGTACTGTTTAATAAGTTTAAAAAAATCGATAAGTAGGTACATGGTTGAAATAAATTTTATTGAATTTTAGTTTTTGAGTATTTTCCCCCATAACTATTTTTAGATATTGAGATGTCGATATAAAGTACAAAGTATGCAATTATGTATCTGATATGAACATGTGCTATGCAAGATTACCATTATGGAGTGTGGTTGGTTTTCGTGTATGAGAAGAGCAGTCGCGGGATATTTTGCGTTTTGGATGTGGCTAGAGCAGGTTATGTGAACGAAAAACTACTTACAGTTGAACTTGATTAATTGTTAGGTACAATTTACAAATGAATATAGAGAAGTTTGACCGTAAAATAAAATTTGCTCAATTTTACTCTTGTACCTGTTGTTGGAAAGGCGACGGCGAGAACAATGAGATTCATTAGACGACTTCCCCGACGGTCGCTGGCCGCATTAGTATTACTGCCTGGTATCAATACTGGGTATATTTACGACCGCCAGGAGTTTTGTTTCACACACTGGTATGTGCACGGTGTGTTCAGTATCGCCGGATGGTGATGAGGGTGAGAGCGATAGACTTCCACAAATATTCAAACTATATAATTCAATCAATGAATGAAGATAATGTCATGAGGAAAAATAATTCTTATGACATTATTTTCAATAGTTTGTTAAAAATACAATATAATAAGATAAAAGTTATATATATATACACATAAGTTTTTCCTATGTTCTCTCCTCTTTTATCTCTTCTGCCCATCAATCATCCGAGTATTCTTCCAAATCCACTTTCCTTCCTAACTATGATGAAAAATATTTATTCTTTTTATTAGAGCAGTCACGGCTATTTTTCATCTGCAGATGAGCTGGCATTGTTGACATGGACACTATTTGGTACCATTGATTGTAATCCATCGCATTCTGGCACATGTTAGGAGTCCTAACTTTACCAGATATATCAAGCGTATCCATCCTTCCATTTCACTTTAAACCACCAAAATTATTTTGTTATCCTCGCACCATATGAACTGGTCAAAATATTTAAGCACATATAATAAAAAATTTGATCCCCCTACTATCCCATTATTTTGCCTTTAAATCGTATCTGCAATGTCTTCGTATAACAGAAATTATATACAGATTACGTAAAAAAAATTATTATTAATTTATTATATCTATTTCTTTATCGGTAAAAGTGCTTTCTAGTAAATTTAATTCTAGAAGTATTTTTTTTTCATCAGAATTAAACCGGTTCAATACCAGAAAGTATGTTTTATTGGACTCTAAACATTATCGATACAGATTGTTTTACATGTGTTTTTGTCATAGTATGTACGTATTTATTTTGAGTTATTAATAATATTGATAAACTAACAGTCGTATTATATATTATTATGTAAGTGAGTACATAAATATCTTTAATATTTTGAAGGAATTGTTTACATAAATAAATGCCTAGTTAATATTATTAATGTATAATAACATAAAAATTAATTAAATATTACTGCAAAATCAAAGAAATAAAATCACAATTTAATCGTCAAAGTTTATGAGAGATGCATATACAGGTTGTAATAGACCTACTTCATAATACTTCAGGAGGTTATATCTAAAAATATAAGTCGGAAATTTTCTAGCTACCATGTCCTATACTTAACTTCATAGATGTGTCTTGCGTTTTCGACAAAAGAAAAATCGGCATCAAAGGGGATAAAATGACTCTTTTGAAATATTTATATTTGGCGTTATAATGTTCATCCGTGAATTGCTTTCATTATTATTTAATATAATCATAATGTTAAGAAAAACATATTTATGTTGTGAAGTTGCACCAAGTTCATACAAATTAAATTAATCAACTAGAAAGATGTGCAGAACAAATCTATCTATCGAAAAAATATTTTGTTGCTACCGGTAGCAACGATAGATAGATTTGTTCTGTATATCTTTCTAGTTGATTAATTTAATTTGTATAAATAATGATGCACATTTATACGAATAATATTCTATAAAAGTTAAAATCTATAGAAGGAACGTGCTCTTCTTCTATTTGATATAACTCATAGCTATGTTTGATAAACGTAATTGATTGTATTACACTTATATTAATAAAATAGGACGGTTGAAATTATTTTTAAAGCACTAAGTATTGTGGAATAGATTTGTTACACCTTGTATATGTTTGCACGTCTCGTCACACAGCGTTAACGGGGATCGTCTGATTGTTATGAGAAAATATTTTCTGATGCGTTAATATTCCAATTTCAAAAATGTATCAAAGAGCAATTAAAATTGTTATATTATAATTATTAAACATGTATGTAATTAAATAGTCGAAAAAAAAGTAGAATAATTTTTTTTTTGAATTTAATTCACCTAAAAATACGTAAAAAAGAAAATGGAATTGCGGTTAAGAAAACAAGTAAAATAGAATTTTATCTTAAATATACAATAATTTTTAAATAATATATATATATATATATATATATATACATACATCAATGAAGATATGCAACTTCTCTTAGTTTCTTTTATACATGGTATATTTTACCGCGGTACCTACTCGTATTACTTCCGTCTTATCTCTTTACTACTTACTGCACAATCCGGTTGGCGCATCCATTATGGTAGAATGGTGACTATCATAATCTACTGTGTTTTTAGACCTGGATATAATATTGTCGCAATATACTGATATACTAACTATGATATAATATATACTATCTATTATATATATATTTTTAATTATATTACATTTTCAATGTGCAATTTTAGAAGATAGTTCTTCGATAATTATAAGAAATTAAATTAATACTTTAAAAGATAAACAGAAAAAATCTTTCTATCAAATAAATATATACTGTAAAAATCACCGGGAATCGAACTCGGATCTTTTTCTTTTAATGTGAAATAATATATGACTCACTAAAATAGAAGAAACATACATTTAAAAAAATAATTGTAACATTTACTATTTTGTGTAACACAGTCTGTGTTGTTTTAAAAAATGTATCAACCAATTTAATAAAAGTATAATAAACTATCAATCCTAATCGATGATTATTTGTCTATTCTTTATTTTTAAACGATATTAATAAATTTATTTTCACATTTGAAGCCACAATTTTTTTTTTCGAAATCACGTTATATGTATATTTACACAATAACATACGGCGAGTATTTTGCCATAATTTTTCTAGTTAGTTCTTATATATATATAGTTCGTATATGATTAAAATATACCTGAATTATTTTATTTTTCGAAATTAAATTCGAAAATTAATAATTCACTTATTACATTGATAAACTACAGACGGTGCTTGATTTTCAGAAATAAAATGTGTATTTAATTTAGTTTTCAATTCAATCGTGTTATTTATTAAAGTTACGTGAGACGCCGATGTTTCTGTAATTACTGAAAGTATTGTACAATTCATTCCATCAAACACATCCCTTGATATTTATCGCTAAATGTCATGATTCTGGAGTTTCATGAAATATTTATCACCTTTCTATTTTACATTATACCCTTTTGTGTAAATATTTCCCTTATCCCGTAATATTTTGAGTTATACAGGAATATTTATTGCGTCAAAACATGATGTTATATTTATAAGGCATATTGGGAAAATTATTATTTTGTATAAATCATTATCCACGTCGGTCTCTTATGACTAAGGATCGTGGTCTCTATGAACTACATTCTCTTACCTATGCTCCTCTATTTTTCTCGGTATCCTGTAGATCTTAGGGTTGTCTACTTGGTCGGTCCAACGGGTGAGAAATCTTCCTCTTCCTCTTCGTCTTTCGACGTGGCTCACCACAACAAGCTTCTCCAAGATTTCCTTTCTCGCAAAATTCCTATAAAATATAATGGTTCGTCTTAGGTAAATGGTTGAGATGTTCAGTTCTTGCAGAATGGAAACATTTATGCATTTCGCCATCCATGATATGCGCAATATGCTCTCATCTCACATCAATGCAGCACATCTCAAAAACATCAATTCGTCCTCTCTTTCTTGCCTTATTCAACACTATCCGTGATAATATTACGCTTCCCCGTCAACATTTATGACTGGATGGGTCTGGCTGGATGCCGGCTTCAGTTGTGTCATTATGGCTGTATAGTGAAAAACGAACTTGTTTTTAATATCTCTAGATTAATATTTTAGCGAAATCGTATATTGACATCTATCATCTTTTCTTCTGTCTATGGTAAAGGAGAAATCTTACTTACCATAGAAATTGTCTATTTTTGTTCGTTTTGACAGCTAATTTACAAAGAAGGAATAATTTTAATTACATCGATATTTTTTTACGTGTGGTTCGTTTTGGAGAAAACTCTATTATTGAAATATAGATTCTATTGAGACTCTGACCACGCAGGCCAAAATAGCCGCCCGCCGAGACTATCAACAAGCAATTGGCGATTGCCAATGAAACCCTGATCGCCCAGCGGTCATCAATGGCCGACAAGCGGCCACTATCGCCCGCGAAGCGGCTACAATCGTTTTCCCCAGGGCCTAGCAGTAAGCAATCGACGACAACTCATTGCATGTATGTTAGTAAAAATATAGAATGTACCAGAAATCGTACAAGCATGACCTTAGTTAATTTTATTATACCGTGGTCTTTCCATATTTTGTCAAGTCTGGACATAGAAATATTACCCTAGGATTTTTTTATTAATACTGCTATATGCCACAATAATTTTAAATAATTAATAAGTATACTCGTTCTTTGAGAAATCGTAATAATTATATTATTTCTCATAATATTTATAAAATGCCGCTCATTTTCGACAAGAAAACCAGCAGTAAAGTAAGTACTGGATGTGGAATAACCAAGATATTCAAAGCAATTCACTTAACCATCGAGACGCTTTTATTTTATAGTTATTAAAATTATTCATCAAAATATTTTTCTCATATTATTATAATTAATAAATTTACAATTTAGAAGAACTATAATTTTTAGTTTCATGAGATATTTTATTAACAGTCCTGAAATTTTAGTACACTAGGGTTCATTTTTATGTGATCAAGGATATATTATATTATATGGTTAGGATGCCCGTTCCTGGCAATAGAGATAGGAAATTTCATACAAAAATATCTAAATGATAAAATACTATATCAATAACAGTTTATCAATTTTTGAGATTGAGTATAGTAATTCCGAAATTAATATTTTCAGATAAATGTGTAAAGATCTATAATGTAATTTATTCAATTGTGCTTAAATATTGGAAAGTTTTTAGAAAAATTTAAACCACATTTAATGCGAAAAGGTATTTAATTTTTATCCCCAGTTGGATCCCGAACGCTCAACTAATGATATAGTCATTCAGACTTCAATACTGCTTTCCGAGCCCCAAATGGTTTTGTAATGAAGTTAAGCAAATCGATCAACTTCGAAGTGAGATTCATAATCTTTGAATTGAAATATCTGATATCAATACATATTTTAGATGTATCATAGAGACGAAGCTATAGTTTTTGTATGGGAATTATGGATGTCATGGATATTACAGGGCTTGCGACCTGTCTTCGGCTAGCTTGAGTAATCAATTGTAACGTTTACCAATTCTACCCATGGGCGACTGCCACACATATCAATTTCTTTTGGAAGTAGTATATATGTCTTTACCATGTAGAAACCTTCCACGTATTTCTTTCAACTACACTGTCGCCATTTACATTTTTGTACTTATTTCAGACCTGTATATTTTTATATTCCCCATATTTTAAATATATTGTGAAGTTGCAGTTTTTTCAGAACATACTTCTGTGATATTTTCATACAAATTAAATGTATCGAAAATATTTTTTTATTGCTACCGGGTTTCGAACCTAAGCTACATCACAACAACAAAGTAAGTTGACGACATATTTTCTAATTTATATGTTGCAATTTTTTTCAAATTGATGCATTTATTTTTTTTATTAGTGAGGGTAAGGAGTTCCATCCTTTGACTTATGATCCAATTATCTAGATACCTACTCTGCGTTTGACTTGAAATTTTAATTCTTCACTTTGGAATGATGAATGGCACATTTTCGTTATGACTTTTCAACTCAAGTTCTAGTTGAATTTAGAGATCTTAATTGAAGTGTGGTGTGGATCCCAAACTTGAGTCAACTCCAGCTCCAACTCCAACTCACGCCCCGGCAAATTCTTGTCCTTCAATTGTCCTTTCAAAAACTTTGATTGATTTAGTTTCACATCAATTCTTGATCTCTTCATACCCAAATTATATAATTATTAGTGATCCATATTCGTAATTAATTAAATTAATCATATTTTTTTTATATGTGAACACATATACTTTATGTATTATAATGTATTATGTATTATTATGTAGTATAATGTCACCAGTTTTAAGTTTATTCCGACCCCTAAGCCCATATCCAAACCAGTACGTATTGTTCTTTTGGTTCAACTGATTGTTTTTTTGAAGTCGAGAAGAGGAAGTGTTGTCATGTGATTGTTCGTGTTGGATCACTACTTCGCACACACCGCTGTGACTTTGTTATGTATCACGTGTAACTCATCAGAGTTTTTTGTGCTGTGGCAGTTTCATACATTGGGTGAAATTCCGGAATATCATCGTGATGGCGTCATCAACCAGGTGAGTCGAGCTGTCCTTTAGTTTCGTGAGTCCATCCTGGTCCGCTATCGAACGTCCCCCTCATTCCTCATCAATCCCTATTTCCTATCTAACCCATTCCTTCCGAATCCATCACCCACCCACCACTTTGGTTACCGGTGACTTGCGTCGGTAACAGTTAGTATTATTATGTGGAGTAAAATACATCACTAAAATCATCACATTTAAAAAATATTTGACGTCAAAGGGGTGAAATTTATATTTTAACTACTCTAAATAGAAAACCGCTATCTGACATCCAAGAAATCAACGCTGTAATAATTCGAATATGGCAGATAACAGGTTAACACTCGACAGCCGGTAGGTAGGTACTAAAAGCACTCTGCATAATTAAAAGTCTTGCAAAGTAAGAAGCGCTTCCGGAGGAAGTCGGAAGTACACCCGGAAAGCGTCCACTGTGTCAACAATCGCCACGGGAACTCTGGGAACTCACAGATGATATACCTCTCCGACTAATTTACCAAGATGAATAAATAAAAATTAAGCGACACGGTCCACGGAGTGATTGAAGCTGGTAATGATTTAAGATTCAAATTTTATGTAAATTAATAAGAAAGATTGTATGTGTGTATGTGTACATTCGAGAATTAAGACATACTATAAAAAGCCTCTGTTGTTTAAAGTAGTAACGGTGGTGTGCGGCAAGTGTCATTCTTGAACCAATTGTTTACAACCAGATGTCAGTCTAGTCAATACAAAATTGAGTCATAAAGTCAATAATAGATGTGAAATCTTTTTATGTTAAGCGTTTTATTGTTTCACGTTAGAAGAAAATAAATGTAGCACATTAACGGAGCAGAATATTTTTTTCACTTTAACCGATTTTTCATGTTAAGTATTTACTTCTGTATGCATGTATCTCAATTTTGAACACACGATAGATACCGCAGTTTATGCCTGATTTCAATCAGACTTTTAAAAATAATGGATATGGTTAATGTCACGGCTAAGTTCGTCAATTAGCTTAATGCGTTATTTTGTTTAAAAATAACGACTATTCAAAAACACATATATTTTTAAATGCTGATTTGTAACTCCGTTAACATTCATTCTCTTTTCGTTATCCATTTTTTTTTAATATATAAAACTCCGTTAATATTAGACATAGATGAAAATGAAAAATCGCACTTACACTCACCGAAATTCTGCTTCTTGGGGACTTTTCTTTTTATTTTTTGTTTATGTTATTCTATTTTTAAAATTGAATTTGAATCCCATCATTAATTTTACAGAAATAATATTTTAATTTAATTAACATTGGAAAGCTCACGGAATACGATTTCTGCATTTTTACATATTTCTAGTTAAGATAACAGAATATTTCATACACACGAACTGTTCTCACAGACCAGTAAATGAATAGACATATAGGAAAGTGGTTTGGAACATTAGTTGCGGGACGAGGGGCATTTTACACACATTCTTGATGGAAACATAAATCCGATAGTTTATGACACATTTATGTAACAGTAAAAGTATTTACTCTTCGAAAATTAGACCTTTGTGTAAGCATGGCGTATTTTTTACATTAATGCACGTTATATTGTCAGAGTTTAAATTTTCGTTTCAATCGAGTCATATTTTTGAAAATGTCACGGAGCTTTTTCGTACTAAAATGGAAATATTTTTACAAGAAATTTACGTTAGTTTATGTCTATATATTTGGTGGTCTGTGACTGGTCTACTTTTTTGTTTGCAATTCTGAACATTTTAGAAGTTCAAGTAGGTTAAATCAGTCAGATCTTGATCATACTCTGTTTGAGATATGTAAATGGTGTATATTTTATGATTATTGTGTATAAAAAAAACGAAATTACTACATCATAGCCCTTGGACTAGAATGGCAATCAGGGTACCTCTTACAAGAAAATATAGGATGTTTTATTTCGTTCATCCTATTTATTACAAAACTATTGTAATATACATGATGTAACATACATAGTTCCCAATATTCTATGGGTGGATACCTGTCTAAATTACAAGTCGAAAGTGTTCAAGAAATTTATGCGACAAATTTATGAAAATATTAATGAAAAATATTATTGTTTGAAATTGTTCTACAAAATCACGGCGAAATGACACATTCATTGAAAAAATGTAGGTCGCAATTATTTTTCTACCATCCATGTTCAAACTAAGCTAAGAAAAATAATAAATACATAATATAACTAACACGACAATCTCTTGAAGCTCAAACCCCCGACAACTTAATAACTAGATTAGTGACTTATATTACGACGTTTTTTACTAGTGATAATGTTGATTATTTTAAGTAGGCACCTTTGTAATCATCTATATACTTTTATAAAATTAACGTTTAAAAAATTAACCTACTATATTTTTATACCTTTGAAATGGGTGTAAAAAATAGGGAATTCTTTTTATAAAATAAGTGGCACCAGTTCTTGAGGAAATGGCACCAAATTTTCCAACGTTTTTGCCTAGTGCTGAAATTTTTGGATTTATCTCCAAAAAGTTCACCTCTTTTCGAAATTTATCTTCCAAGTTGGCAGATTATCGGACCCGTGAGACTGTCCACGTGATAATCAATAGAAATACGCTCCCTTTGAGATTTGCTGAGGTCAGAGACAGTGCAATGTCCACAAAATTTGCAGGCGAACATATTCGTATTCAACCTCAAATACCTATACATGTAGAATTAAAGATTAAATAAAATAATTTTACTAATATGTTGTAAAACTCATCTTAATTCAAATTATAAAGATGAAAAGTAAATTAAAAACATATGTTTTACATTTTATAAAGATAAACAAAAGTTTTTTCCTGTAAAAATAATAATTAATAAGTTAAATATGAATTAAATATATTAATTAGAAAGATATACACATAAAATCAATTTAATCGAAAAATATTATTGTTGCGCCACCGGGATTCGAACCTGGATCTCTTTCCTAACTGGGGAAGGTGCTTTATCCAACTAAGCTACAGCGACAATATTTTTAGCGACAATTTTCGACCCTAATTAAGAATTAATTAATAAGTCATTTTTAACTCCCTACAATTTATCTAAAAACGTACTCGTCATTGTCGGGAAGACTTTGAATTTTTTTCATTCATTCGTAAATAAATATACTGACTTGACATTGGAAAAAAACACTTATTTATTATAAATCTATTTTCAATTTTAAATATATTATATTAATATATAATATTTTATAATTTATATACGTGAAATGGCGAATTTTATTAAAAATATTTCTGACGTGATTTCGGCCATTTAATGTACATTCGTAATTTAGTTACTAATATTCAGGCAGTGTAGCCGGCAAAACACAAACTGAATAATAAGTCAACATTATCGCCATCGCAGTTAATTGTGACTGTGGAAAACCGATAAATTCAAATTAAAAGTTCCCTCAGTACATAACAATGACAAATTGTTCACGGAGATATGGCGCAAATGTCCTTATAATCTGAGGCGTTAGAGATGTCTCGTTCACACTATATTAAACGCTTTAAATACAGAATATAATTATTAACTAATCGTTATTATTTTACGGAATATATCAGGGCTGTGTAATCGTTTAAAAATCTACTGACATCGACTCAGAATCCGATATTACTTTACAGTCCGATTTTATGCGAGCGAAAAGCAAAGAAAAAATACTGTTCTCAAACGCAGTACCGATCAGCTCAACTGCATGCGCTAGAGCAAAATGACGCGATATAACTCGCATCCGGTATGCATATATTATAAATATATCCGATTTTGATGATTTGCTCTCGCCACAGACTTCTGAAGCACACAGATTCGTTACTTTATAAAGTACTTATGACATAGATTGATTAATTAAAATAGAGTTCCAGGGTACTAAAACAATGAAATAGCATTGATCCTTTTCTCCTGACCTCTGTCTCTCCACCATATAGAAGCATGCACAATTATGAAAAATAAGTAGTTAATTAAGAAAGTAATATATAGATAAATAATTCTGTTTAAGACAATATTTACAAAATAAGTGCAATATAAATTAAAAAAATACAATTTAAAAAAATTTAAAAACAAATACAATATTAACCTCAAGATATGAATAAAACACAGTTTGTGATTTACTAATTGTATTATATTAAAATGTATACATGTATGTACGTGTACAGGATACAATGTATATTACATGAACTATACTTATATACAGAATGAAAAATTAAAAAATCCTGTTTTAAAAGTGAACACCAAAAAACGCATAGTTATTCAAAAAAACATTATAATCAATTCGATAACCTAGCGCACACTAAAAAATATAGCGCGCACACAATTTTTAACAAGTGTTCTTCTTCAAATGCTGCCTTGGAGATTGGCGACCATGTTGATTTATCCCGTATAGAATAACCAACATTTTAGAAACTGAACCACTTTTTGAAGTTATAAAGTCAAGATAATCTCTTTTTACCTGTCTCTGCTGCATTCTATCTTTCCCTGCATAATGAGTTGTAAAATATCATATTTTTCATTGCAGATAATGTGACCGGAGTGTGCTGCTTTCCTTAATGGTTTTAATTAGTTTTCTTTACTTATTCATGCGTATTTAAACATCTTCATTAGTGATATGGTCAACCCAGGCCTTACCAATAGCCTCACACTGGTCTAGTAATATTTTTCTTATTTTCTCCCCCAGCGCACAAATAATATCACCAGTCCTTAAAATTGCAGAAAAAAAAAATATGCGTACACGATGTATTAAATTAGACTTCGGTGGTGACTATATTTCTTTCATATATAGATATTTCTATGTGTGATTCATCTAATTTGTTTCACTAAATATATATTAGTAATTCCAACCTTTCTCAATTAGTTGATTAACGGTTGTTTTCAAAACAGCCAACTACGTGAATTTTGAACATTCTTGTCTAGATACGCGCCCACGTCCGAATGGCTAAACTAAACCGCTTCCTTCTATCATCCCCTGCAAAATATCAAATTTTTAATTGCGAAAAATGAAAATATGATCTCATTCCATTCCTCGATTGTTATAATTAGTTTTCGTATCTCCGTACATACATACATACATCTCCATCAGTAATGTGGTCGAGCCAGGTCCTACCAGTCGTCTTAAACTGGTATGGTAAAGTTTTTCTTATTTTCTCCCCCAGTGCATTAATAATAACACGTGTACTAACAATTGGACAAAAGATTTTTTATGCGCACACTATAATCAAAATTATAGGGAACATTGATTTCATTATTAAAAGAAGGCAAATTAACAAAAATACTTTTACATATATTATTATAATGTTTGGAAATTATTTCCCTGAGAGTCATTAAAGGTACGTATGTACTGAATGCATCATTCGAATTTGGATGCAAAATACGCACTGTTGCGTTCAAGCATAGAAGCACCACAATCCAGATTCTGTTGGCACCTCCAAAATGTGGACTGTATTTTAATTCACTATTTTGTCTTACGTTTCTTAAGACGATGACGAGTTCCGACACTCTATAGACGCGAAGCCTAAAATGTATAATATTGTAATTCTTTCGATTCACGTATACCGCACTCGTTCAAGGTCGTCAATTGACTGATCGGCGGTGTGCCGGGAGGGGAACGGAATGGGGGGAAAGCACAGTGCATTATTTTCGTTCAAAATACCAATGTCCCAAACACGCGATGATGATTTTTAGAATACTTCACGCTGAATTCTGTATTTACTGTTACCCACTTTTGAGGCGAATCTCCGAGAGAAATCTCATTCAAGGACACAGGCTATTAAACTAATATTTTAAGACAAACTTTGTTATCAGAAGATTTGACTGTAATTAATTTACAGCCATGTATATTCCAAGGAGATTAATCCTTGGAAATTTGACATTTTGATAACCTTTCTCACAGCACACGTGTCAGCGCGTTTGACCGCCCGAATAATTCTAAACGCTCTGTACAAAGTGAAGTGGTTAGATGTAAACATGTATATTTTATATTTTACATATTAGCAATGATGATAAATCCGGAAAAAACGGCATCAGTTTGCGAAATTGTAACAATTTTAAGAGGCGCACATGAATACTAAAACGCCAGTAAATATTTGTGTTTAGAAAAACCAGAATATTGCCTTTTGACCGAAACGTGTTTAATAAAGAAGAAGAAAACATAGAAAATGAAACGAGTGAAGTTACAACGAAATTCCAGTAAATAACCACAACATTGCTGAGACCAACGCGCAAATTCCTCTTATACCAACTGCAAGGGATGCAGCACCGTCACCTACGACTAAAACAATCTAAAACTTCGCCCCGGAGTTCAAATAATTTTGTGAGTCCAATTGAATTTCATAGCCTTTCAAAGGCTATACTTGGAAGAGAGAGATTATATACGCAACATTATATAATAGAGATTATATAACTGCTAATATAACGTTACCTATTATTATTATTATTATTATTATTTTTACGTATGATGATAAGTTACAAAGATGTAGTATAGTGATTAAAACACAAACAGATTTTTTTTTTCTAATGAAATCTTATCATTCAATGTAATGCATCGTGATCCAGTGTTAGCCATATTCTAATCCACTGTAACCCGTATGTGTGGTAAGGTGGATCAAATTTTCAAAAAGTGACAGAAAATTACTATTTAGTTTAAGCAAATAAACAGATATATTTATTTATTTCGTAGGAAAATGAACACTTTATCTTATATATGAAAAATCTTGCGCAAACATTAATTTATCTTAAAGTTATAGATAATAAAAAATAAATGATTTTCTGTAACACATGTTCCCCTACATATTATTACATTAGAATTTTTAATTACTAAAATATTTGACAAATTATAAAGAATTCAAATGTATATAAATTAATGTGCAATAAAAAAACAAGGCATCATTCCTCTGACCATATTTCTGTTTATTTTTATTTGGAATAATGTGTTTCGGAAATTGTCAGTTATTTGGTATTTTTTATAGCTCGTGAAATGTGCAATTTATACTAAGACTTAACAAGAAATGTCTTTGATAAATGGAAACTTCCTGAAAGTGCTATTTTTGCGGGACCCTTTTTTTACGGGCCGGATATGGAATCGAATTTATATTCACTAGAATTTGGCGTTGACTGTTATTTATTAGTTGGTTTTTTAACCAAAAATTTAGAAATCTGTAGAAAATGCCATCCTATTTATCATTTAACAGATTTATATTTAATCGAAAGAGGTATGATTTAAACTATTATACTGTGTCAAATTGTCATATAAGTATAATATAAATCAACGTAACAATATAATGTTAACTTTTTTTAAACTTAATGGATTAATTTAAGTTTTGATATTGTATTTTTTTTAAGTTTTTCTAGATTCTTAATATCAAATTTTAAACTAATATTAGATTTTAATCGTTGAAGAACTTATTAATAAAGAGCTAAAGCATTTTCTATGCAGGGGTAGTATGATAGAACTGTCTGAGATATGTAACGCGTATTCTATCTTTTCCATAATCTTTTTTGTAAATTGAATACAAATATATTGTTTAAGAAGATCACATTTTTGTTGTGAAGTTACATTTTTAAAACATAGTTCTGTAGTATTTTTAATACAAATTAAAGAAAGATATACAGAAAAATCTATTTATCGTAAATATAATTCGTTGCTACCGGAATTGGAACCTGGATCTTTTTCATATTACAATTACAATTACAATACAGCAACCGATTACAACAAATTTAGAACTTATATCTGTATATTTATATAATTGCCTGTTTTACACGGGTATTTGAGATTCATTGCAATATCAAGTTAAAAATATACAGAATTCCTCGGATAGGAAAAGGTCTAGATTCGAATTCCGGTAACAACAAAATATTTTTAGATAAATAGATTTTTGTTGTATATCTTTTTAGCTGATTAATTGAATCTGTATTATACATATACTCGCATTTAACCAATGATTTCTCGACGTTTCGAAATTTAAAAATTACAATTATATATCTATATTGTGTACATGATGATGCTACTCTGTATGTTAAAATAATCAATTAAAATTAATGATTTAACATTTAATGGTGTAGGTCAGGGGTGGTGAACCTAGAACACGCGTGCCAGAGATGCCACGTTCATCAATTTAGCTGGCACGTGACAATTAACAGATATAGAAATGCAATTAATTGAACTCCAATCAAGTTCGATCTGGAAACAAAAATTTGTCGATTTGAGAAATGATTGAAATAATTGAAAATAATCGATTATCGAATATAATGAAAAAGAATGCACAAGAAGAAATAATAAAAACTTGTAACACCATTTCAGAAATCTTTAGCTGTTTAAAAAAACTAGCCATATATTATCAATATTATCAATTTTTTCTTCCACATATGCTTGTGAGTCATTATTTTCCGAAATTAATTTTATAAAATGTAGTACAAGAAGTAGATTGATCGATGAATTCAGTTAGGCATGTATTTTAATAAAAGTGACGTCATATGAACCGTATATAAAGTATTTGGCATCGAATGTACAGTAACAAAATCTCATTAATATTAATAACTTAAAGTGTATTTTTGAAAAACTCTTTTTTTCTATTTTTTTTCTATTAAAAATTGATTACAAGTGTGAATGAACCAATTCTATCTTATCGGACCATGTTGTTAAATGATAACATGGTCTTTGCGTTATGTTTTTAAGTATAGCATATTTTATAATTGTAGTTATTTAAATATATACATTTTTAAATACTGCTCGGCACGTCAGACAGTCAATATATATTATTTGGAGATTTTCGGCACGCACATGTAAAAAGATTCGCCACCAGTGGTGTAGGACGTTCAATCTAAGAAATGTCTAATGCAAAAACAGTCGAAATTTAAAAAAAAAACATAATAAACAGACAAATCTGCCAGTATACAAAAAAAGAGTTTAAATGATAAGTTTGTCCAGCAATACAAACTAAGCCGTGATAAATATATCACCACGTCTTTCTGCTTTTCCTAAACAAACCCCACCACCCTCGACCCGTTACATTTCCATCCCTTGTTCCCACCCTCAGTCATTAAGAAGACGTGTTGTAATTAATTAATGTTGTACAAACAAGGGGAAAGAGTTAGACGATCAAATAGGTCAGATTGTGCGATAAAAGGATTAGTCAGGGTTGATTAATGAAAGGACGGTAGTCGATTTGCGGCCCAAATTTTTTTTATGGATAGGAAACACGATAATCTTTAATTATTCATATCAATTTTTATTCCGTCTAATTATAAAATCGTTTCAAAAGATGGTAAAGATATTTCTGTATTATTAAACACACATCTATGTGATTCGATTGTTAAAGGGGGAGGGTATAAGGGCTGATCCCTCTTGTCTCCGACATATGAGATGACAACAATGACGTATGATTTGTTTGTGGGGATATGGTGAAATTTAACTTTGTATATAATTTAATTAAGTAGTAGCAAAAATTGGTAAAGTTTTTTATAAAATACTTTATTTTTTATTTTATTAATTATTTTTTAAAAATCTTTAATGAGAGTTTTTTGTAAATCTTTTTATAAATTTGGTTCAATAGGGTCAAGAACAGGGTAAAAAAGTGAATTGAATCTGAAGTGAATGATAGGGATTGAATAAGTAATCATAAGGAGTTTATTGAAGGATTTGGGATGAAAATTAATTTAGAATAAAATATAAAATGATAAATCGTGAATGAAACATACATCTATATGTTAGTTTAGGCATTATATATATGCTTCGGTAGTTAGAACTGATTTGAAGCTTGAATATGTGCATTCAATTTATGTAAATTAAAAACAGGAAAAACAAAAACGAAACTACTTCTGTCGGGACGCGCTCGTGGACGGTTATATTTTTGTGCGGTAGACAAAATATAAAATTGTGTATAATTTTAACCAGAGTTAATAAATTTCGGAAGTTCAAAGAAGACTGCCAGCCGAATTTCGGGAATAATCATAGAAGACCAGCGATTTCCTATCCAGTTTACGCAGGTTAGTGTTTTTACTTATATAATTTGCATGGATATATTCATCTGCACCCCCTGTAGGCTATAACGGGAGCCTATCGGACCGTCTACAATATGGCACTTCCAGTTTTGACTGGCGTCCTCCCGGCTGAACTTGAAGTAATAGAATTCTTGGCCCGCCGTTCCCTGAAGAATGGTCTGGAAGTTGATCATTTTGGAACGACTCTCAGGCCCTCAGGTGACCGATTCCAGGCTCTGGTTGCTCGAATTCGAATAGTCACATTGAGAAAGCGGCAAGAAAGGTGGGACGCTGCCACGCAGGGCAGATGAACTTACACCTTTCACCCCTTCGTGGAGGTGAAAATAAAAGGTGGAGGTGGTACTCCGGCGCTGGACCACTACGAGATGCAGATGATCTCGGGTCATGGACATTTCATGAGTAAACTCTTCGACTTAGGACTTGTCCGTGAACCGTGGTGTGTTTGCGCTCAGGTAAGGCAAACGCCGGAGCACATCTTCTATGACTGTGTGATTATGAATGATGCGCGTGAGATCATGATTGCGGGATTAGAAGAAATAGATCATCGGATCCCCCGGAACAATGACCTATTAAGAAATTAAAGGAATCTCTGACATTTCCGGGTATTTATTAAGGCGTGGGTCTCCCGCTGGGAGTTGCTGGGATGGGCGATGCCTGGAAGAACAATGGCTAAAGAGACCTAATGGAGCATTCAATTGTCTCTCCCTCGCACTATTGCGACCTGGACGGGGTGAATTTCTGCTAGACTGTGACCGAGTTCTGCGACTGAAACACATAAATGTGACATCTACCCTCCCCTTTTGGGGGTGTGTGATTTCTATAGCTTCTTTCTGGCTGCCTTTTGATATTAATGTGACAACAAATCTCTCATATTGTACAGGTATGGTTCTGGTACGACGATACCAGAGCCAACCTATGATGGTGTTATAATGATATGACTGAATGTAATAAAATAAATTAAAAAATATATGTAATTATGACGAATCGAAACAAGGGTAAACAACTCTAAAAACGATTTGGGATTAGATGTAAATAAATAAATAAAAAAATTGACATATTCAACCAAAACCAATAAAAAACTAGGACCTAGCTATCGAAAAATAATTACGGTGATAAGTATTTGTTTTGAAAGTAGTGTTTTGCAGGTACTCTTTTAAAATATTCAAAAAGATACAAATGGATACACTGAATACATGTCACAATATGTGCACATAATTCTTACTAAGCTAAGCGATTGTGCTGTGAGTATGTGAATAATATCCCTGTAGCCTATCTTTCGGGATGAGGCACGTAATCCTGAACACTTGATTCCAAGTATTCGTCTTACCACTAGATGAACACACGTCATAATCCAATCCCGAGCCAACGCTGTATTCCTAAGATTTCAGGATTCAATTTTAATGATCAACCCCGGATTCATAAAATGCTACAATTATAAAAAAAGCCATATAAAAAAAGTAATATAATTTATGTTAGATATTATATTTAAATACGTAAAGAATATATGAATAAAAAATAACGTAAATACCAGACGCGGTTGCTTCGTACATGCTTCGGATACTCTGCATTTTTTGTGTAGTAGAGTTAAAAAGCTTTGGACATTTTGTTTCTAGTCGAAAACAGCACTGCTGCTAATAAATTCGTCCCGTAGAGACCAGTCATAACACACACTACGACACGGCGCGAGCACGGAGCGAGTTGAAATACATACACATACATACATTTTCAACTTTAGAACATCTATGAATCGCGTAAATACACAAATACCAGCAACAGTGGATTATATCATTCGTTCCGTATCAACAAAGTTTGAAAGAATTCGACATTCAGTTCCGCCTGTTAAAGTCTTCGAATACTGTATACGCATACTTTAACAGCATCCAACGTTCAAAAACGACTTTAATGCTTATGGGTATAAATCACAAAATAGCATACATATTACGAAGCGAACGGATTGTTTTGAGAAATTTGTTTATGTGACGCATTTTTGACAGTTTGGCTTGAATACTTGAAGCCGAATTATTGAAACGTTGAATATCCTTCGATTATATGTTATATATGTACATTTAATAGTATTTAGGTATAAACTTGTTATCTAGCGCCCTTTTACAAAAAGTCACCGACCGCCAGTGGTAAATACCTGATAATGCAAGATTGACAAATTTCAAATTCAACGTAAACTCGTTATATTACTATTAATAATATGCTCTATACAAGAGCACAGCATCGAGTGTTCATCATTTAATGTTGATGTAATTTTGATACCCCGAAATTAATTCAATGTATTAATCTTAAAAGTTTCTGGATTATACGTACTAATCCCGGGATTTATAAATACTGTAAATTAGGCCGGGATCGGGGGATCTGTAAATTGAATTCCTTAATTATAATACAGCGGCATTGAAATTAGAATATATTTTTATGATGGTGCAAGATAACATAATATGTATACATAGAAATAATAAAATATCATAAATTCATTTATCGGCCCCTAAAATTTATCATATGCAATAGAAATTAAATGGCAAAATTAAAAAAAAAACAAACAAGGGCGCGTGTTTTTTTAATTTATTAAATGTCGCCATTGCTTGGCCTCCGAGTAATATTTATTAAAAAATATTATACCGCTCGGAGTCGCATTTATTAAAAAAACTTTATCCTTGCGAGTAATTTAGTAATTACAAGAAAGAAGTAAAAAAAATCTAATGAAAAAAATTGTGGAACATTTGAGTGAGAAAAAGACGAGAAAGAAAATATTTTGAGCAAGTTTCGAAGGAAACAGGAACAGAAGTCTTCCACAAAAGATCTGGTATGATCACATAAACCATTATTGGAGGACTGTACTGTTAAATGCTTCAATAATCAACTAGCGATCAAGAAAAGATATATAAGAAAAGTAAACGAGGCAAGAATGGTAGGTCAGTAAAGAAAAGTACGGCGTGCATTTAATCTCCTGTGAAGAACCGGCGTGATGGTGAGTTAGTGAAGTAATAAAAGAAATAAAATAATATATTCTGAAAAACGTGATAAATTAACCACAAATAAATTATAGTGTTTATTTTAGTACTTGCACAGGCCACGGGGCCCAATTACTATTAATAAAAATATCACAAAAACACCCAGATTGATACTTGAGAAAATCACATTGACTGTAACTTCACCAAGAATTGAACCTGGAACCTCGGTATGAGAAGCCAGCACTTTGCCCACTGGACTACGAGAGACGCAATTTTTTATGGTTATAATAAAGTTCTTAATGCGAGTGTTTTTTAAAACTAAGGAGGAGAGACAGAAATCTATCGTGGGAAAAAGTATAAAATGTATAATAAAGATGATATTTAAAAATATTAACCTAGATGGCAATGTTTTATCATGGCTAATAATTTATTTAATATACCGAAAACCAAATGTAAAAATAAATCGACACAATAGCACATCTGAAACCACTGACTTTGATATACCACAAGGTACGGTACTTGGACCATTGTTATTTATTATATACTCTAACGATATATTTAAACCCAAATTACATGGTAAAATAATGTCTTATGCATATGCATGTCTTATGATACAGTACTAATAATTAATTTTAAAAAACTTGGACTGACGCTAATATATCTGCAAATGAGGATGTTAATACCATAAAAAGTGGACGCATGATAACCTACTATCAATTAATACTGATAAAATACACTTTCTACGATTTGCTATTCAACAGAAAGATAACACTCAAATTAATATTTAAATTCACACCAAAGCCTGTACTCAAGAAGACTCTTGTGACCGATGTTCATCAATTGAAGAAAAATACTGTAGGAATAATAATAGATAACAAACTCAAATGGAAATAACATATTACTAATCTTACAAAGAAAATAAGGAAAACTGCCTACATATTTTTAAGACTTGGAAACATCTTATCACTTACAAATCTGAAAATAATATTTTACGCGTTTGTATAGTCACATTTGCAATACGGTATTATTGGATGGGGAGAAGCATATAAAACTTCAATGTCACAATTATAAATCACTCAAAAAATGATAAAAAAAATCATTCTAAAAAAAAGACTATCCAAGTATACAACTCTTCACAGATTTCAAAGTACCAAAAATAATAGACATACACAAAAAAATACAAAAAATTCAATAATCCAAATTATCAAAATTAAAAATCAATTAAATTTTAGAAGTGAATTCCGATCTACAAGATTTAGAGACCAAATTGATACTCCAAAACTAAAATATACCGCAACCCAAAATTACTATATTTATCAAGGCATCAAATTTTTTAACAATCTCCCCATCACAATTAGAAAAATTACAGAGTACTATAAATTTGTATCTGAAGTAAAAAAATATGTACACAAAACGGAAAATAGACTCTCGTATATACTCCTTCTTTATATAGAAGCCTTACTCTCATAAAGAAGAAATAAATGTTAAAAGAAATGTATATATATTGTACTGTTTATTCTAAAAATCTATTAATTTTTTTTTTAAATGTCAAAGAAAGACAACGCAACATTTTGAAATAAACAAAATATGATATAAATATCGATGTTTATTAAATTTCAACAATGTCTTTAGTAAGATAATAATATATTATAATTAAACTACATTTTAAATTTGAATTAAATGTATAAACCACAAAAAAGAATAATATTCATTTTTATTTTTATTAGGAAAATAGTTAATAGATAAAAACTGAAATCATAATGAAAGTGTAACAATAATTTAACCAATTACATGTTTTCTCTGAAATTACAATATACTTTATACAATGAAGACAGCAATTTGAAAAGGACTTATTAAATGTATAAATAACTTGTTAAGACTTTAATAGGGAACGAATTTTAAGCTGCAAAAAAAAAAAGTAATGAACATTCTCCTCTATTACAGTCATACAAAAAATAATTGTAAAGAGAAGTATGAGAAAATATAAAATAAAATGAAGGCCAACGAGGTTTATATATTGAATTTAAAATTAATTGCTTTAACTGAGGTATTGAAAATGCCTAGTTCATTTAAATGTGAGTTGAAATAAAGTGGTGTTTGGTAGAAAAATGAGTTCTGTTTGGCATTGGTGTTGCAATTTGAAAGGTTAAGTGTGAGATTAGTTCTGGTTGACGTAGATGGCATTCGAATGGATATGCGTCTGAGTAAATTAGGACAGTCTACTTTGGAGTTGGCTATTTTGTATAGGAACATGACATCGTCCATATCTATTCGAATTTGTAGTGATGGAACTTTAAAAATAATAGATGAGAAATGTTGGTCAAGGTTCTATGACTACAAAAGTTAAAATATTTCAGGAAGTTATTTTGTATTCTTTCGATTCTATTGATGTATGAGGTATACCTTGGATTCCAGACTTGGGAGGCATATTCGATGATACTTCGAACGTATGATAAGTACATGGTGTTTTGTTATTAAATTGTTCACATACTAGAATAATGAAACCTTACATTTTGATTGCTTTGAAGGTAATATGGTCGATTTGCATGTCAAAGAGTAATTTAGAATTAAAAATAATCAGTAATCCAAATATTTTCAGTTTTTTAATTTATTAAAAGATTTTTTTTGTCCACCTGTATTATTTCACATGCTCGCTCACTCCTAAAACCACCAAGCATGGCGTGTAATCTAATTATATCAAAAAGATGAACATAATACATAAACTAATGTCTCGAGAAATTTTTCAGCTAACTCCTCAGGGAATTTACTTATAGCAAGGAATCATTCGATTAACTTGTTCAAAATTGGAATATGCTAGATACATGGCTGAAAGAGGCATAATAGTTTCATGTATCGACATTTTCCGTGATGTTTAAAAGCCTCTGCTTTGAATTTCTACTTTAACCTGTATTTCGACGGTTTTTTGCTATTCTCAAAAAAAAAATTAAGGTTACTTTGATTTAATTTTTATAGTATACTTTTCTCAGATTTGCAAAGCTTTGAACGCTCTGCCACCGGGTTTATTGTATACTGACAATTAGACACGCACTGAGTTTTATTTATATACAGAGTGAATATTATGTTCCAGGCCGATGTTGTTTTTGAATAACTAAGAAATAAAAAATATAAATTAATTTGGTTTTGAGTGTGACATCGGCCAATTGGCCGCCTCTGGTAGCGACACAGATGCGTGGTTTTTTAACTACATTGTTCATAACATTCTCGCACACTTCGCGTGTTATTTATCCTGTAGCATCGTAATTGTTATTGGTTTATTGGCGTAGACTTTTCCTTTCAAGTACCTCCACAGGAAATAATCGGGAGCCGTCAAATCAGGTGATCGAAAAGGTCAGTCGATATCACCACTTTTTGACATTATGCGGCCGGTAAAAATTTATCGAAAAATTTCAAGCGTAGCTCAGGCTGTGTGTGAGGTGTCACCGTCTTGTTGAAACCACATGTGTTGTCAACCCAATTGACCCTATTTGGCCACCAAAAAGTTTTCCAACATGTGACGATAGCGATCACCATTAATGGTTACAGCATTGCTATTATTATTTAAATAAAAAATAATAATAACTTGAACACGTTGTTAAGGCGTTAGTTGCTCCATAATAAATTGTAATCAAATACTCTCAACGTCTACTAAATAAATACAAACCGACAAATATTTGCGAAACAAAATGGCAGCTAAATAAAATCGGCCCGGAACATAATATTCACCCTGTATATTCATTCATTTTTATTTTATTTTATTCGAGAGTAATATAAGAGTGCAGACCATATACTTTTATAAAAATTATAAAAACGTAAAAATAATATAAAGCATTGAAAGTAGTTATTTCAATCTTAATCCATAAACATCCATCCTTAAATCATATATTATATAATATTTTATTATTTAGGGGTAAAAAAAATTTATTTTTTAAATTCATTTAAATATAATGTTAAGGGCCTCAAAGAGGTTAGAGTACCCAGTATACTGGACCATAACGGCAATCTTAATGGATAATGGCAATATGTAGTGATTGCGGTCTTTCGAATCTCAGGTCCCACGAGGCCGCAAAAGAAGAATAATGTTTATCAATGTCAGTTTGAGCAGAACCTTCGAATAAATATATCTGTTATTTACAATTTAACTTCATGATTATACATAAAGGCAACATCTGTCTGCTGATTAACGAGTTCAAATCTGTACCCTTTGCTAGACAGTGGCCGCTCTGACAATATTGACAGCTACGGCCTTATATATATATATTAACTTTTGTATATTTTTATATGTCCAAGAACTCACAATTACTGTATTTTCGCCTACAAAGGCACTGTTATTAAACAAAAAATAGATATCTCTTAAAGACGAAGATATTTTTTATTATATTTAATGGAAAATAAATGTAAGTATTGATAATTACAGGGATTACGACCTGTCATTAGATTCTCATAGTGACATATATACTGTTTATCAAATTTAGTCCATAGATGGCGATAGTGTAGTGGTACTCGAAGCGAGTCCTCATATTAACATACATACAACTTTTAAAAATTTGATACATTGGAGATTGATGGGTGAGAATGATCACTTACGCCAGCCAAAGATAGGTCGTAAGCTTTGAAATTACCCATACTTCCATATATTTTTCTTTAAATATAATAAAAAATATTTTCGCCTCTATGAGATATCTATTATTTGTTTAATATTTAATCAATTATTGTTGTTTTTACAATTTTAGATTTTCATAGTACATGTGAACAAATCATATGGTGTAACCTACGTATACCCTAAATTTAAAACAATATAAAATTATTTTTTGATATTTTTTCTGAGCGATACTATGTACATACATTAACAATTTTACATCTTCGTTATATCATATTTATTTTTCACGTTAATCTAATACACTTTGTTACTTTTCACCGATATTGAATTGCGTGTCAAAGACGTCAAAAATGTAAAAAAAAAAATTATTTCAATTTTGAAATCGAAAAATACCTCCATAATTTCACAGTTCAGATATTAATTTTTGAGATCCTTAAATTAAATTAATTTTTATCTGATTTTTATCCAATTCTACCCTCAAATTGCCAGATAAAACTAATTGTATTTAGTATATAATTTAAATGACATTACTAGTACTCGTTGGCATATTTTTTAAAGCATAATATTTAATAGATAATAATAAAATAGTGCAAATTATTCTGTGTAAAATTGTGTAAAATTCTGGGCATTGACGCCGCGTACGTCTGATCTTTTTTGATCAGATTATTCTGTTTTTATATCATCATTGCTACCGACATAATATATGTGTTAATATTATAATGTCAATCACGACATCAATCAAATCAGGCAGAAGCTTTTAATATATGTAAAACTGCAAACAAAAGGAATATGATGTTATGGACACAGAGCGACATCTGGTGGCATATAGTCCAACGACCATTATAACATGCACTCCGCCTGCGCACGCGCTGCAATCGGGCTGAAGAGTGGAGTATCGCTGCGCACTCCAGCGGACGTCACTGACTTGGCCGCTTCTAACTCCGCGTACCGACTTCATGTTTCAATCACACATAACGTAGTCATATTTCTCTCGCCTATAAATCATCGAATTATAAATATATTGAATAAACTGAGTGATTTAATTGTAAGTACTTTTTACTCGTTAATTATCCTGTCCGATTACCTTGTTCTCCCGCTATGTTAGATCTAGCTAAACATATAAACGTCAAACACAATGATGAATTGAAATTGGAGACAATCCATCATTGTCCACTATTACAACATGCATTATCACACTTCACACAGATGGCCTTCTGACAGACACCATACACACGCATGCTCCGTAATAATTTTAAAATATTTAAAAAGTTGCATTTATACAAAAATAAATGACACAAGAAAAAATAAAGTCAGATCTTGGAAAACGTAACTGAAAAAATTTGAATCACTATAATGTAACATACCTATTCCACAATATTTTATGGATGGATACCTAACTAAATTACGAGTCGAGAATGTTCAAAGAATGTGTGCAAATTCTTCACTGTTACGGAAAATGTTTGAAATTTTTACAAAATCCTGTTAAGTGTACGTAATTTTAATATGTGCGAAATTGTTCAATTATTAATCTATATCTTTGCTTCAGGCTTTAAATCATCTAACAAATAATAGTCAAGTCACTCAAAATTCGATAACTTTTATTTTTTTGTATTAAATATATAATTTGGAATCAATAAAATATTTCAACTAATCGAAATAATCGCATGATTACGATTTTTTTTGATTTTGAAATTAGACACATATACCTTGAATATTTTCGACTCGTAATTTAGTCAGGTATCAAAATATTGTGGACTAGGTCTGTTACACCCTGTATATGTATGTCAACCAGCATTGGTTGACAACTCATTGCTATGCCACGAAGTGTTCACATATAATATCATCATTTTGTGTATGCCACAGAACGAAGTACGTTGCAGAGAGTTTTCGTCTTATATTTATTCATAATTAGAGAATCTAATCCAGGGATCCCGGCCCGGTTCACAATATTTATGAATCCTGGGATTAGTACGTGGTGGTAGTCCCTCATCTTTCCGTATTAATATAATATTTTGGATTAATTTTTGGGTACCAAAATTAGATACAAACGTAAATGTAAAATGGAAATAAAACAGTTACCCCTATGTTATTATTACTTCGGGCATTTTATTCATAATAATACAATTTATTATTTCTAGGCTTTTTTATAAATGTAAAAATAATGAGAAAATTAATAATCCTGGGGCTGATATCAAAATCGAATCTCAAAATCCCAGGATGCATGGATTAAATCTTTTCTCTACGAGTGATGACGAAAAAGTTGATAGCGGAAAACGAAAAACTTTTTTGTGCCTTCGTAGTTCTACAAAATGCATACGATAGAGTTATAAGAGAAATGTTATGAAATATACTCTCTGATTACAAGGTGAATAATAAACTTATACACGCAATCGCATCTTTATATGAAGGAAGTTTTGCGTGTGTCAGTTCTGCGTGTTCAATGGAACATTCACACCATGGTTTGATATTACAAAGAGTGTCAAGCAGGGTTGTGTAATGTATCCATGGCTGTTCAACTTATAAATGGATAATTGTGTGAAACAACTGGAATGTATGAATGTAGGAGAAAAAATAGGCGATTTGATTGTATGCTGTTTATTGTACGCCGATGATGCAGTACTAATGGCGAATAATGAACAAGAACTACAGTCTAGTGAGTA
The DNA here is from genome assembly GCA_031772225.1 of Eubasilissa splendida. Classification (NCBI taxonomy): domain Eukaryota; kingdom Metazoa; phylum Arthropoda; class Insecta; order Trichoptera; family Phryganeidae; genus Eubasilissa; species Eubasilissa splendida. Next base: position 13,043,453 of record CM062860.1, on the reverse strand, counting down.
GGATGTACGATGTATGCAAGGAAAGCGACCTATATATGAATGTCAATAAGTTGAAAGTGATAGTATTCGAGAAGGAGGAAAGTAAGACACCGTGCAAAATACTTGTAAATAATGAATGTTTGGAACAAATAGATGAGTAAATCAGATACTGGAGGATGGTTCTGTTAGAAGCCTCAAAAATCGGCGACCTTGTATGAGAAGATGTATGAATGGATGAGGCGAGAATTGTGTCAGGACAGAGGAATGTGGCGCTCTACCCTCTCTGCCTACCCCTCAGGAAAACAGGGTGATGGTAAGTTAGTTAAAAAAATCGTACTAATGTTAGTACTCAGCATCCAGTGCATTTATGCCATTCATAAAATAGTAAATACATACAAGTTTCTTATATGTTAACGATAGCTCTGGTGACTAATTAATGTATATTAAATGATTATATCATTTGACGTATTTTTAAGAGTAGCAACTAAACCATTAAACTGAAAACGGTTGAAAAGGTAACACGTGTCTATAATTAGTAAATAAAAATGCATTGTTTGCAAAATGAATCGGTGAGGTATAAAAATACAAATGAATTCAGTTTATCACCAAAATGCACTCTCTGCTCCACGAGGGATGAACGTAATTCAATTAATAAACGTTTGTCCCGGCAAACAATATGCAGCACTGGGTAGAGGGAATACAGGTGAAGATTAAATTCTGCGAAATAGAAAACAAATTGTTTTTAGTATAAATTTATGATAGTATTATTTAGTAGTAGATGTTTCTACGTATGAATTCATATGAGATTCGTATACGTTTGTTTAGAATTAGAATGCTAATCCGCTCCCTTATTTTTTCCTTCTTCATGTTAAGGTTCCATCTGATACTGACACTGTTTTGAGATAATGAGCTCAAAAGTGTTGATTGAATTTCAACATATATTCTTGTATATTTTGTTTGGAGTACGCAAATATGATCAGCTTTGAGGTTTTAACTTATTTTCAGTATTATCAATGACCACTGTGAGATGAAGAAAATAAAAAATAAAATAAAAATGATATATTAACAATAATAATCCATAAATTGAAACAAATAACTGATGCAGTTGGAACTTTTAACTCTTGCTATTTCCTTTAATATCCGTTAAATAGAGTCGGTGAGTATGGAAGAAATAAAGAATAATGCATTTGGAACCCATTTCAAGTAATAACTCAAATTAGTCCAAAATGTTAGTTGGAACCTTGTTATTCTAAGGGGTCGATATAGTGATCTCAGATGAGTCCCGACTAGTAATCCCTTTCCATAAGTCCCATTCCTGGGACACCCTCACAGCTGACTCCAGGTTATCCACCTTTTTTTTAAAAAACTAATGTGGGTGGGTGGACCCGCCGCTTACCCAGAATCGATTATAAGCAAAAGTTTTTATATAGTCCTGCTCATTCGCCGGCAAGTTGGCATTTTTTAAATGCTACAATACGGAGCCGCATATCCGCCATCAAAAACACCCTCAATGGCCCCGATCCTTTATTTATTGATAGTTAACTAACATTTTAACAAATTTATTTATTTATTTATTCTGTTCATGTTCTTAATATACGTACATATTATACATTTTAAACATTCTTATAAATATAAGAAAAAGGCGAACAAACTTCATAATGTAAGAGATGTTCACTGTCTTCTTAACTATACCGAAGTCTGTACTAAATGAGACAGGTTCATCCGTTATCTATCATACAAATATGAAAACAATTACTATTATTAATATATATATTTTTTTTTTATCTAAACCAAAAATATTAAATAATATAAAAGAATTCTAATAACATAATAAATAAGTAAAATATTTTCGCTATCCCATGATTGAAACACTATGCAAAACAGAAAATGAATATTAATGATGTTCTATTCATGTGAATATTTCCATGAATCTTTGCTCAATTTCCTTTCTGCCAACACCCAATAACCAGCTCCCGAAATGGTGTTTGAGTTTGTCCATCGAATAAGTCATAGAATAAGTAGATGAAAAAACAAGTAAATGAAAATGCTATATTTGGTCGGGGAGCCGAAGGAGGAGAAGAACACGCCTTCAAAAAAGGGAAAAGAACAAAATAAAATTAATAACATACTGATCAGTCACCAGAGCACCTCTGCCGGCCATAACATCCCCAATGACGTGAGAAAACAAGACAGAGACGTACAAACAAGAGTACCATTGTGGTGCTCTTCCAAGTCTTATTCGGCCTAAAGTTGTGCCCAGAATAATGTCATTTGTCGCATAATATGGCCAAATAATTGTAAAAATGTTTTGTTAACTGTTTTAGATTAGGCTTTCTATGATTGGATATGTTTCAGAATGAAGGCACAGGATGCATTTCGAAAGCATATATTTTACGCTTGTCACTATTGAGGACTATCCAAGCTAATCCGCCCCCAAATTCGCGTAATTTTTGTTTTCGTATATATCGCGGTGACCCACCTTGATTCACTGCGAAGGAAGAGGTAGGTATTTATGACATTTAAGTAGCGGAGCCATTGAATCTCTTTACTTATACAATGAACACTTAATTTTTTTAAATAATACCTTTTAAATTTGTTTTCATATTAGTTCCTACTTAGTTACCCACCACTTTATAGTTTTGTTTTTATCTATGCCTGTATTTTTAATTTTAGTATACATTGTTTCCTGAAAAAGATACCACAGGTATCGAAACATGTTGAATAATCAATAAATAGTGGTTTAAACAAAGTATTTTGTAAATATGAATTAAGTATATTAATTATAAAAATATACATATAAAATCAATTTTATCAAAAAATATTGCTGTTGCGCCACCGGGATTCGAACTTGTATCTCTTTCCAAACCGGGTAGGGTACATTATCCAACTATGCTACAGCGACAATATTTTTAGCGACAAATTTCGAACCTATATGTTACCTTTTTGATATTAATACATTTAATTGGTCCATTATTTGAAAGAACCATCTATAAAATTGATTTTATGTGTATATCTTTCTAATTAATATATTTAATTAATATTTAAAATATCACTTACCTATGTTCTGAATAATTACAACTTCAAAATAAGAGTGTTCTCCTAATAAAGTATTTTGTCTTATTATTTTAACAAAATGTGGCGACAAAGTAATTTAGCTAATATTGAAGAACTATATTTATTGTTTTAAGATTATAATAATTACCTACTAATATTTACTTTAAGGGTAGAATTTACATGGCGGAAAGCAGAGTTCGGAGTGTACAATGTTGTCGAATCGGGTGGTGGGGGAAAGTGGAAAGTGTGGGGGGAAGTACGTTGATGACATCCCACAGTGGTGGTTGATACTGCTTCGATAGGCGCGTTCTACGCTGGATGAGGTACTCCGCAAAGGTGAGTCTGACTATGTTTATCTAATCGTTTTTTAATATATCTTTTTGAGGTTTAATGTTTTGTATATTAGTTATATGTTGTGTAATATTTTGACTTTTATATCCTTCTGCAATATCTCATATTATCATTTTGATCTGATCATTTTAAAAACAAAAAATAATCAGAATGGATTCAAAAATACATGTCAATACTTAATGTGCCTCAATTTATATATTTATTGGAGAATATGCAAAAGATAATTAAAAAATGTAACACAACTGTAATGAACAACCGTGGTAGCTTACTTACTTACCATCACGCCGTTTCCTCACGGGTGGTGGACAGAAATTATAGAGCGCCACACTCTTCACACCCTGCCACACAATTCTCGCCTCATTCACATTCATACATCTCATACAAGCTTGCCGGTAATTGTGGCACAAGACCATCTTCCAGTATCTGGTTTACCTGGTCATGCCAAATCTTCCGCGGACGTCCTCGATTTTTGGTGCCATCAATACTAGCATCATATATCTTTCTTACCATTCTCTCCTAATTCATTCATTCCATACGACAAAACCACTTAAGTGATCATTTATTAATCTTACTCATTATACTAAGATCAGCTTTACATTCTTTCTTTATTTCCTCATTATTTATTCTGTCTCGTCTCATATGTGATCTCATTTCCACTGCATTTAGTTTCGTTCCTCTTCTGCCAGCTCCAAACCTCACTTTCATACATCAGTTTTGGTACCAGGACTCCATTGTGAATCGCTAGCCTTGCCTCGGTTGACAATATTTTTTTTTTTTATAATTTAAGATTTTTATATTTCATAAATAAAATCATTTTTGACGGATAACTACAAAACTCTACGAACTAATACGAATATTTTATAATAAAATGCATTATTTTTAATATATTTCTCTAAGTATTAAATGATATATCATCAATACCGGACGATAATGAAATATTTAGACTTTCATGATGATGTTACGATGTACAGCATGATTTATGGTATCACCGAGCGGCTCAGCATTTGGCTAATCTATTACGAGTGCTAAATAATAATTCATGGATAACATTTATGCTAGCATTAAATTTATGATAGAGCTCGGACATGACATAAGGGTGACAGGGCGGTGCTCGGTAAGCAAAAAGTCGTTTATTTTTTGAGACGTAATGACCGCAATGATTGATTAGGGAGGATACCGACTGTCTTGAATGAATATATTTGTTTGGATATTTTAGAACGTACTTCGATTATATTTAGAGTGATTTATGTCATTCATATTATCACGCAGATATTGTCCAAGAAATCATGTTCACATTGAAAAAATTTTATAATGAAATAATAATAATGGTATTTAAAAATAAATAAAAACAACGTGAATATATTAAGTTTTTTTCTTTTAAATAAACACACATTTATATACGAGGCGTGTTTTTTAAAGAAACAACATCATTTTTACGACACTTCACTTTATTCGGACGCTACACACCTTAAACTACGAGTACTTCTTAACAAAGTCGCCACCATTGTTAAGACACTTATCATAACGAGGCACCAATTATTGTATACCTTCGTCATAGAACGACGCCGCCTGGGATAAAAACCATGTCTGTACTCCGTCTTTGAGTTCATCATCGTCATCAAAACGCTTGCCGCCAAGGAACCGCTTTAGATTGAGGAACATATGGAAATCACTTGGCGCCAAATCGGGACAAAACAGGACACACTTGGCGATAAATGTCAGCTGGTCTCATGTTTCGTGCATTCAAGAAACAAATCACGGACTGTATCTCACAGTCGGCGGGCTGATCTATTGTCTTGAACATTTCAACCACTCACTACAAGATGGCCACACTATATAAATATCTCTAACGTTGCATGTGGTGAATCAACAGATGAAGGAAACCATTGCGCATCCGCAACATCGTAACCGCAGCGTTAGACCGGGAATATTCGGCAACGGTACTTACTTAAAAAACGCGCCTCGTACATACGTATTCAAAAATTTTATGGAGACGTCACGTTCAATGATAACATTCATATAAATATGTTTAAATATGTAAATTAACGCTTTATTATGTTTCGTTAATTTCACTGTTAGTCCGCGTCTCTAGAAATAGGTCGGAAATATGTATGTACACGTTTATAAAATTGTTTAATTATATCTATTTTTAATATTTACAAATACAACTTTGTGGTTAATGTTCATTTATATATAATTTATTTAATTATGTTTTTTTACTACTACTCATACATTTTTAATTAATTTTTTTTAAATAGAGTTTATTAATTCTGTATTATACACGTTATTGAGTGCAATTTTTTTAATGGTATTTAATTTCATCTTTAAATTAAATAGTGATATAGGAATGTTGACTAGACAATGTATCATGGAACGGAACGCTGAATGTTTATGTGTTAACCTTTTAAATGCCATGAGCACGTTAACACGCTAAAAATTGTATGACACGCCAAGCTACAAGCGTGACACACTTTCTGATCTTGCAAACTTGCAGGGATTAAAGTCATATTACCAAATCATTTTTTCATCTGTGAACGACAGGTCTCAGCTTTTGATAGATAAGTCAAAACCCTATGTAGTGTCTTCCATTTTAAATAGTATTGACAATTAAAAGGTTTAGAGATGATTTGATTTACTATGTATGTTAGTATCTGTAAAAATTGATATTCGAAAAATTTTAAATTTTATTTAATAATTATTTTTAATTAATGTTAGATCCAAAAATTTATTGTCGAATTATTGTTTGTTTTTAATGTATATACAATTTACATTAGAAACAGATTCATGATTTATTATTATTATCATAAAGAAAATACAAATAAAGAAATCATGCATCCAAACGCACGGGTGCATCGGTCCATAGACATTTGAAATAATTTGAAAATAAGTAAATAAGAATCGCATAAATAATCTTTTTTATCGGAGACGAGAAGTGAATACTTTATGTCAATACTTAAAAAATACTCCCTTAAGAAATTATAAAACTTAAGATTTGATTTTTGTTTTATCTTGTGTACCTGTGCCAATTTAGGGTTAAAAATAAATAAAACACTGAAGACACCGAGAAGAAAAAACACTCAAAGTAACTTTAGTTTTCAAAAAGTACCTACTACTTTTGGTGCATATATAAAAATATCGCAAAGACTCAAAAGGGCAATTTAATATTTGCATGTCTGAAGCTTCATCAAGTCGGTTTTTGTACTTCATTTTGGTTCCACAGTATAGTGAGTAATTAATTTCATACAAGTACGTGTAGGCCAATTGCAACAATAAAATGTTTTTAAATTTTAATATAAATTATTGAAAACTTTGTTTTCAACCACTTTCTGAGTTAAATAACTTAAAACATGCGTCAAATTTCCCGTAAATGCCTTCGATACCTATGGTTACTGGGTTTCATATTGATAATATGGTCAGATATGAAATATGAACACTACCACTAATCTTTGATTGAGCGCGCTGATGCTCTAGCGTCGTATCTGGTCCGATGTTGTTATTCTTCTTCTGGGTAGATTTCTGACCGACCAAAATGCGCACTAGTTATTGAGATCTCTTTACCGTACGCTGTACTGGATGCAATTGCGTCTTGTCGTTTTGCGCGCTCTTCAATTTCCGAAAAAAGCGGCAATATCCATACACATAAATGACGGATAGCAACAACAAGATTTCCCAGGTTTGCCAATCGAAGGAATAAAGGCGCGTAAATAAAATTGTTCTAATGTTTTTTTAGTCTTTTTTTAAAATAAAATTTAAAAACAAAACAATTTGATATACGGTTCATTTAACTTATTTCATATCCTGGTAAAATAAATGGTATTTTTCAAAATCGATTAGTGTATTAATTTTAACTCTTTAAGTTTTCAATAAATATTAAAAATATGTTTTGTCATTTAATGTGTTAAATTTTATCTTAATTTTATCCATAGACCAGCAAGATACCACGGAACACCATTTGGGGAATCACTGATCTAAATTAATGCGTGGATTGTTGTGACATATATTCAAACAAGTAAAATAATTCTAATAAATTAGTACTTTTTAATAAACGTATTTGATAATAAATATTAAAATTTACCACAATTCTTTGGAATGGTACGTCTTTTAAATTTCGGTCCGAGGGTGTGGTATTTTGGAAGGTACAAAATATATGAGTAGGAATTATTCAAGGGACATAAAGGTGGAAATATGTATGCGTTATATATATACATATTATATAAATATATATACATACATCCAAAAGTAGGCAATGATAAATGTTCTCAGTCTTTTTTTGACATTTTGGGTGAGTTGTCTTTATATTTTCGCATTCCGTTTTTATTATGCACGAGTATGTACATGCGTATTCCGAATGAGCGATGGTCATTAACGTGGAAAATATATACCTATAATCATCTATAAATCTCAAAGAATTTTAAAAATGTATATTCGTATTATGATAAAGCCTACATGTATAAACTATGTTTTTCGTGTGATGAAAATATTTATTTATTTTTTCTAATATAGTGCACATATCTATAATATATTGTTCCTTTTTACTAAAACTTATCATGCACATATTTGGTTAGTTTCATTTTGAATCTATGCAGTTTCTCCTCCTTTCTTATATCGTCTGGCATTTCATTGAAGATCTTCATCGCACTGTACATCGTCCATTTTTGAGATTTAGCCGTCTTACTAAATGGCAGTCTCAGTCTATCTTTTCCTCTTGTATAATATTTGTACTCATGGTGATTTGCATCATTTTTTCCTATAATGTGACGTTCAAGATTAATAATAATAACATCAAATAAAAATATTAAAAAATAAGAAATAATAATAATAAGAAAAATTGATACATTTAATTGTCTTGAGTTAAAAATATCACCTGTGTATACGAGCTATAAGTTTCTAAATAACTTTTTTGTACCATGTAAATTATAAAATTCGATCTCTCATATATATAGAAAAACTATACTAATATTTGGATTGGAAAACCTACATACCACGGAGTGAAGAATGAAAAAATTAAAAGTGTGAAGGTAAGTGTGTGTGTAGCATTGTCGATTGAATTTAAAAAGGCTTCATAAGATAGCGTGTATATCGAATGTATGAATGGGAAAAATATATAAAATGCATATGATAAATATTAAAAACATATTTAACTAAAATTAATATTATTCCTGGAGCACTTGAATTACGTGAACACGATGGAGCAAGAAAGTTTTGAACGCGAGTAAAGTTTTTAAATCCGTCTCAACAAATGCACACTTTAAACTTATCAAGAGTGCTTGCATATCAGTTTTCAATTCTCTGTATAATAATGAATGTTGTTCAAAGTTATGACTTAAGTTCCGTCTTCGAGCTGAACAACCTCGTGCTAAGAAGCCTATTGGGAAAAAGCAACGCGGAATTATCACAGCAGGTTCACAGACCTGACGCCAACAGCAGGGGGTTGACAAAATGTTATTTATTTATTTTTATTTAATCATTTACGGATATTTCAACAGTATAAATAATCATAATACAACTAACATAATAAATAACATATGAGATTAATTATAAAAATTCACAGATATGTTCAGGCAAAGTAGTAATGAAGTACATATTATGAGGTAATACAGTAATACCCCGAAGTTACGCGATAGGTGGGACCGACGAAAATTGCTTAACTCGAATTCGCGTAAATCGGGGTACAACTTTGCATATAAATACACACAATTTTGTTTAATTGGGACCAAGGACTAATAAAACCACTAGTTTAGAAGAAAAATATTTAATAAAATTGCAGTTCTTTATATATATTAATACAAAATGTAAAAAAAATAAACGAATTACGTAAAAAAGTCATTTCGATGTCGATGTCTTCATAAAATCTAAAAAATTCGTCTGACGACACAATGCCTTCTTTTTTTCACGCAGAATTTCTTTGTAGCAAGCTAATATATATATTTTTTTGCTCTGTAGCTATAACGCGTTCTTCGTTGGAGTCTATGTTTTCTAAAATTTTTAAACCATTTTCAATAGAGCTGAGATCTTCTGTCAAGCTTGCAATTGTCATGTGCTTTTCTGGTGGAATTGGGTCTGAAGTGTCTTCATTGTAATTTTTCTTACGCATCTCTATGAGCTCATCGATTGTTAGCTCTTGACTAAGGGAATCCAACAGCTCGCGAAACACATTCAATGCGTATCAGAGTAAGAGAAACACTGAACATAGCGGGCGGCGGCAGTCTAGCGGGAGTGTTGTCAACGGTCAACGTCTAGCGGCAGTGTCGCCAAACGAACCGCGTAACTCTGATTTCGCGTAAATCAGGGTAGCGTAAGTAGGGGTATTATATAAGGGTTTACTATATAAGGTGAAAGTAGAAGAAAATAAAAACTGGTGGGAGAAAGGGTGGGGGAGGTTGAAACTATTGTTGTGGAAAATGGAGAGCAAGATGTGTTTGTAGGTAGAATCACTGGTTAAAATTGATAATGTAGGGGTTCATAAAATAAACCATTATTATTATAATTATTTAATATTAATTATTTCGTAATTAAATTCGTTTGTGACATATAAGCAAATATATTTATTTATTTTGTTATAATACTTTGGATATTATACGAGTGTAATATTAAGTGGAGACCGGTGCAGAGAATTCTAGTCCAGGTAGTCTAATAGAAGGGCAGGCTCTCTCCAGGCTAAACTTTTAATAGGATTAAGACACCAAATTATAAAAAGTTTCTCTAAAGGAAGTGCACCCCTACGCTTGTAGCCTGTGTAACCTAACAGCTGACAGATACTGGATTTTAATATATTTTTTCAATATTTTAAATTTAAACACATCTCGAACATTATTTTAATTTCTTCGTAAAAAAATCCCTGCACTTTGCAGCACTTTAATATTCTTTTTTCATTCCTGGGATTCAATTCTCAGCTCTGGACCATTCCCGGAATCCCGGGTCTCGTGATATGTTAATAAAAAAAATTTTGAAGTTAAAGATTTTATGTTTGTTTTTCATAAAGATTGTTAATTTTATTTCAATTAAATTGTTATTATAAATTAAACAGGCATTGTACAAAAAAATACTATTTCTAAATAAAAATACAAATATAATAAATTCTTAATATTAAAAAAAACATTTAATAAATCTAATTTGAATGAAATATATTGTATGTAAAGGGTATTGTACAATTAATCTATTATATATTATATTAACAAAAATAAAATATTTAAATTAAATTAACACATTAAAACAATTTTATTTAAAATAACATTTTAAAAATACCAAAATTTTCAAATTTACATCTGATAGCCTGCTTCTCGATTTTGTACATATATTTTCAGCAATTGAAAAAAATCTCTCTGTTTCAACCGATGTCGGTTTTATGGTCAACAGGAAATTCTTATTACCGAATGACTTCGAAACCGTTACAAGTCAGGGCATAATCAGTAAAAAATTGTTTCAGCGAAAACACTCACTCATGTATGTACTCGTATTTTTATTGCACTTCACCGACAGTCGTCAATGCTAGCAAATTTCCAAGAATTTGTAACTCTGTATTTTGTGACTAAATTATTTATTGTTTCCTGAACCCATTGTTATTATTTTCTATAACCCATTCGAAAAGTATGCTTTTTTTTGTTTTTACCCGAACATTTCTTTTTAACTGCGTTCGTAAGACGAAAAAATTCGACAAAATTATTTTATTTACACTATTTCCAAAATTTTTACGAATCCCGGGACACGACATAAGCATTCCCGGGACTCGATGCATCGAAAACCCTATGTATTCCCGGATCGACCCGGGTCAAAAACCCTACACACGACGTTGTCTCCATGGTTAACGCGGCCGTACAGGCTCGTAGATCTTCTCACATGGGGTCGGTGATCGTCATTTTTATCGCCGACCCTCGACTCTTCCAGATACCACAAAGCTCTCCACTTTGTAACTCTCTCTTTTAGCGATTTATGTAAACAATTGTAGGACATATCGTGTACATATCGTACTTACATATATTAAACATTCCATAATTTTTTATTAAATTACTAAGTACTATAGATAAAAATAACACAAAATGAATGTGAACACTTTTGAATTACTCGTTCAATATAATGATGAATGAATATAGGTATATTATTAATGCTTTGTTATACAATATTATGATATTATTGAACAATTAAATATATGTACGTAGCATACAACGCAAAAAAATTAAATCTTCATATTTTTAAAAATAAACATCTCAATAAAGTATTATCCTAGTGAGGGGGAATCACTGATAACTATTAAAATACTGTAAAAAATAAAAATATATTGTTTCCCTTATTGAGTATACACATTTCTTTTATATGCGTCAAAATATATTTTTATTATAGATAAAACTTATTTTTAATCACAACATTATTCTAACATACCTATATCTCCCATTGCATCACAAATTAAATTAATACATTTATCTCTGAAATAGAACATATTATTTTGATTTTAAAAATAAATTTCGCATTCAAATTAAGATCCAAAGAGTATATTTTTGTACGCACTTTTATTACAAAAAATACACGTTAGTGACTTACGATAGTATTTAATTTTTCGTTATACCTCTACTCTGATGTGTCAATGTCTTCTATGTTATTAATATGAAAATGAAATGAGTTTAACTTAAACTAGCGGCGTCATACTGGAGGAGTGAGTTTCATATTAATTATAACTTCTCAGCCTTAGTTGAGTGAAAACAACTTAACACAAACACATCCCGTACTCTCCAGACATGTTTGGTATCGCAGATGAACAGTTTTTCACTCACTATCTTAATTAATTGACAAAAAAGTCAATTTGATGGGTGGGGTGGATTATGAAATGGTACTTAACCCACCTAGCACTTAGTAAAAGAATTAAAATACGAACGAATTATTCCGTCAACACTGTGTTACAGTCACAGTGGTGGGCATTGAATATGTCGTTACAATTTTAAAGTTTTTCAAGTAATACACTAAAAAGTCATACATTTTTCAGTCATTATTTATAAAACTTTTTATAAAAAAAATATCATCTAATTTTATATTCATTTGTATCCACCTCGGTCCCTCATGACTGAAGATCGCGATCTCCGTGAATTCCCGCCCTCTTGAATATGCTCCTCCACTTTTTTCGGCATCCACACAATGTGCCCACCACAACAAGCTTCTCCAAGCTATCTTCCCTTCTCGCAAGATGCCCAAAAAAATGAAGGATTCGTCTCAGGCGAATGGTTGAGGGTTTGTCCTTGATATTCAATTCCTGCAGAATAGAGACATTTGTGCATTTATTTATTGAATTTGTATTATTATTCGTATTTATTATATTTTTACAAAATCAAATAAATACATATAACATAACTAAGTGCGAATGTATAATATGAAAATTATAAAAAATACTCGGAATGAAAATTAAATAACAGTTACGAAAAAAGTTGTCTGAAAACAAATTAAAAACATATAATTTTTTTTTGATTAAATCATTTAGAATCTAATACAACATATTTATAAATATGTTTTTTATCAAATCTAAATTAAACGGTTCAAAGTTATAACTTTTCAATTATAAAATAATATTAATACATATAGTTACATAGTAAACATAACTGAAATAATGTTCTAGACACATATGCAATGTGCATAGTATTTTTATTTATTTGTGTCGTTATTTATGCTATATTTTTAACTAGTATTTATCTCTTAACAACTTTTGTTGTCGGCGCGCTCGCTCGGTCTAGCGGTAAGAAGCGGACCAAGTAGCCGGAAGCGATGCTGTTCCTGAAAGGCCAGTTAGTCCTATTTTTATGGCGCAAGCGCTTAACCTAGTTTGAATTAGAGTATTAATGTTACATGTGTTCTATGAAATCATATTGACATTGTATTTTAAAGATGACATTTGTAAATTTTTTGTGCAAGAATCGAAAAAGGATTTTATTATTATGTGTTACTTTTGTGTTTTTGAATATTTTTGATATTTATATTATATTTAAATAAATACTTTTTGTAATTATTATAAGGACCGTGAATATAAAACGATATCAGTATAAAGAGTTAAGTCAAGTAAAATTTCATATCCTTCCACTCAACATTTATCCCTGGATGACTTTGACCATTTTATTTAATTTTCAATAATCATTAGATCACACCTGATATTGTTCATGACCAGGCATGATACTTGGAATATATTACTTTGCGAAATAATATTAAGCTATATATATTACTAAATCATACTATAAAAATATTCCACGTCATAATATATAATCTGGTATGCTCGGTAGATCTTAAATGGAAGAATTTTAGAAAGATGAATGAGATTTCCATTCTTATATAGGAAAGAATTCTAAACATTTTGTAAAAATTCGGTTTACATCTGGCTGATTTGACTGTTTCAGATCCATAATTTACTCAAAATTATATTTTTAACATTTGAAGCAAATACATTGTTTCAATTTAAGTTTGGTACTAGATTTATTTTTAAAATTACTTGATAATTTATTTTTTATTTAATTGAATTTGACTCATTATTTTAGTTTTTTCATCCTGATGAAGAAACAGATATTTTTCTGAAATAGATTGAATATAAAAATTAACTCACAGTGGTTTATAAAAGAAAACAAACTTAATAAACTTTTAATTATTCAGAAGGGGATATTTCAGAATAGAAATTTGAAAAAGAAACGTATAGAATGGACGAAATGGATGATCTCAGAATAGACGACTCATGGAACTAGATGAAAGCAAACTTAACGGAATCGGTTGAAAATATGCGTTGTGAAACGTCCGAATAAGTAGAAAAAAGAGTGTCAAGTTATGGAAGGACTATCTGGAGTCGAGGAGGGAAGAAGTAATGTGTAAGAATTATTGGTTTATTTCCATCCGAATTGTAACATTGTGGATAAAGAAAGTGTAACATAGAAGTGAATAACTGAGAAAGAATTGAATGGTAAGAAAAATACACAATACGAGTATTGAATATTAATTTTAGTACAGGATGACCTTGAATGACCTGGTGTGGTCAGGTAAACCAGATGTTATCCCTATGCGAACCCAATGATTAGCATTAGATTGGTTAATATAAATATCTACATCTGCGACATTCAGTTGAATTAAACGATATAAGTACACATAATATAAATTACATTATAATAAAATAAAATAATGTTTAATTTTAAACCACTTTATTATGCACATATACTAAAATAACTAGTTTCAGTTGGACCCAACCTTTTTCAGGACAATATAGTATATGGGCTAACCTAAGTACAGATATTTAAATATGAAGTAAATAAGAAAAAGCGACAGTATATCAGAGTGGGACTGAGTATCAGGTGGGGGGTGGAAGAGAAGGATGGAGATTACATGGTAACAACTTTAATATCGGACTATTGGATAGATTTACTTGGTTGTTTAGTATCTAGCTATTATTATTGAGTGATTTATTAATTTCTAATACTTCTAAATTCTTAAGGCGTAAACTTATTCCATTTTTATGTAACACTTTAGCCCCTATATTCTTATTTAAATTTGAGAAACTAGTTGACTTTAGTATACATATGTGCATTAAAAAGTGGTTTAAAATTGAAACATTATTTAATTTTATTATAATGTCAAGCCATGTGTTTGCTTTCTTTCAAAATTTAAATCACAATACTTTTACCAATGGATAATATTTCTATTTATTTACTAAAATTAACTTCATGTGATAGTTTAACAACCATTGCATACGTTGACAAAACAGAAATCTACTGAAACTGAAACTAAACTAGAGACACACTGAAACTAGATACACACTGAAAAAGAATTTATATGACACACATCGATATTCTAAAACTTTTGAATTTACCGTACATTAATATATACTTCGCCACACTTGTCGAATAACTGGTGTTCCTAAAAGCACTCAAGTAAGTAAGAAAACTTGTGTATTGAAAGTTGTTCGGGACAATAACGTGCTCGGATAGGAGGCTGTACTTTGTACGGCTTCTCGGTAACTTTCTCAAGACATGAAGTGAATTCAGGTTAGAATCAATCGGCTGCAACCAGACACAGTTCCGTGTTGTTAGTTCTGAGTTCTTGTATTCTTGTTCAGACTTTGGATAGCATCGGGTGACTGATCAACCCGAAGAATTCTTATAAACTTCTGTAGGATATGACTATAATTTCAAGTTTTCTAACTATATACCTTGATTATGGAAATAGAATTTAAATAATTTAATACAATTATTACGCGTGTAATATTTATGAAGCGGAATGTAGGTATAGGAGTTTGAAGTGGAATACTGTTAACAGGCTGCAGAAAAGTTGTGACTTTTCTCGACCGACCCACTGATGGCGCCAACTGCGTTGCGCCGTGTGACTGACATCACCGGTGCTGCTTTGGTGCTGCTCCGCCAGGTACCACACTATATCCAACTCACCATATATTAAAAGGAAAATCGAGACATTTATCGTAGAGTGACAGAATGCAAGAAATTTAAATCTCAAATTGTATTAGAATATATCTAATAATGAAAATCAAAAATTAAAAACTAAATATAGTATGTACCTATTTAAAAAATAATATTCATCAATAAATCGCTAGATCTTAAGATACAGTAGTAGTAGATGGATATAATTATATAGCAGAGGAGACATGCGCACGCGCTCCAATCACTACCGCCCGGCTAGGCGCGGATATAAATACCGCAACATATTTGAAGCGTTTTCTTCTCCATGAATGAGATTTAGTCGTAGAAAATTTTATGTCCTGGGAAATAAGTTGTAATATAAGAAAAGGCGAACAAGCCCAGCAGAGACGCAGTAACTAGTCTTGAACTGAGGAATAAAAATCTCTTCAAAAGATGACCTAGCATATTGTTTCAGTTCTGCTTGTTCGAGTGCAGTGTCATCACCTTCATAAGCTTCATACATAACTTAACTTAGAAAACACTATAAATTTAAGTACATATCTAAATCTTCTGGTCCAACGTAGGTTCGTGAGTTCATTTACACCATTTTCGTTCACCATCACTAAAAGTTCGGTTCAATGTTACCAAATAGAGACCCGGTATCACGGGTGCTCTTCTCTTAGCTCAAAATATTCCTTCGGACGATCCCCCTCCGACCCGTTGTTCTAGCCATCCTCCAGGCTTCCATTCACTAGTTTTTTCTTTCCAAAGTATCAATTTTTCCAGCCAAGGCCTAGGCCTAGCGCGCTGGCGGCCTTTCCAGTCCTGTCTCCGCTCAGAAGTGCCCGATAGCGTTAAGCTTCTACTCCTCTCCGTCAGGGGACCGCTCGCTCGCGTTCCATCGGCGTAGAGATTTTTTAATGCCAAATCCACATTTTACTTTTCAAATGTAGTGTCTACAGGGGTGTAATTCATCACGTCATACATGTATAGGAGCATTTTGCATCGACACACTTTGAATAAAAGTATGTAATCGTAGGCGAAACACATTTTTTAAAATAAGATTAATACATTATTATAAAAAAGTATCTACTGTAATGACCAGTATTCACGAATGCGACTTTTAAGAGATTTTCGACGCGAGATAATCTCTGTGATACGGATTTTACTCCCATTCTTTGGAGACCACTCTCAGCTTTCGCAGTTACTAGTACACGTCATATCTCAGTGATTCGCTATATTGCACTGTTGTCCGTCTCGCGCTTGTCGTTCGTCAGTTGGGTGATTTTGAATCTTCGGTTATTAGCAGCAGTTAAAACGGATAAAATGTTTGTAATCTAACCCCTTATACTAATGTTAATGTTTAATGATATACATATATTAAAGTTTCACAATAGATCTATGGTTTATCATGCACATTTTCTACCAATCTCAAGGCGATTTCTGAGTTTATCTTTAGATCAAAATCTCAATATATATATATCTCAAAATTCAAATAAAATATCAAAAATTCAAAAAAATAAAATATCAAAATTAAATATTACGATATTAAATTATATCAAATAAATGTCTGATAGACATGGAGTCGAACAAAAATCAATAAAGCAAAATAAAACAGTAAATTTCCGTTGCTTTGTTGGCCAGATCAACATTCTAGGGGTTTATTTTCGGCCGGATTTTCGATCTCCTCAATCTTGAAGATTAGATCAGGGACTTGATCCTCGAGAGAACTGGAGAGATAACTTCAACAATAAAGTTAAATATTTTCAAGATTAGCAAAATCAACTTTATGGTTAAAATCCATTATTTTAGATTATTAACTTTGTTTTATTAACCACTTAATGAATCAAATACATCTACCGGTTTCGAAAAATATCATTTTATTCTTCAGGATATCATTAACTAATCAAAAACATACTTATTATCTATTTATTATTATACACGCCCTATTCAGTCATTTACATAATTTGTAAAATAACAGAAAATTACAACACAAGAGAAAAAAATTACATAGCGTCAGTATGTTTTTACATAATCAAAAATAAAAATAAATATAAAATGTCAAGTAGCAATTATCCGTCACCATTGAGTTGAGACACAAAAAATTGTACTAGTCTAGTTCTATAAAGAATTAAATTAACAGCAAAAATGTCGACTGCCTCCGTATATTCATTCCCCAAAGAATGCAATCTGGGGACTGCGGAGTTAGCTATGAGTTCTGACATTACCACTGTAATAAAACAATGAATTGTGTCTCGATGACAGACCAACAATCTGGGAGCAGTCTATCATATCATTGATGATCCTGTATATAAATATAAGGTCGGTCATCGTACGTCTCACTGACAAGTTTAACAATTTTAGATGGCTAATGAGATAATCATAATTGATATCCTCAGAGCGTATATTTAATTTAAAATTAATAAATCTTAGAAACTTTCTCTGGATTTTTTCAACCGCCGTCGAGTATACAGTGAAGTGTGAAAACCATATGACTGAATTATATTCTACCTGAAGTCTGACCATAGAAGTGTAGAGGATTTTATAAGTGTACAGGTCTGAAAAGTTTATTGCAGTCCGCAAAACAAATCCCAACATTTTGACACCTTTATTAGTTATAGAATCAATGTGGGGAATAAATGATAATTTACAGTCAAATATTATACCTAGATCATTGATCTCCCTAACTGATACCAAGTCAACATAACTGATAGAGTACGAAAATTTTACAGGATATTTTTTCTTTGTAAAACTAATAGATTACCACTTGGAGATATTAAAATGTAGGTGATTATTGGAACACCATATATATAACATATGTTATATTATTTCTTTAAAATAATCTATTTAAAAAAAAAGATGTTAAAGTTTTTTATTCAAGCGGGCAGCTTATTTGACACTAATAACAGCACTATTTTAAGCGATGAACGATAAACGATTTAAAAAGATTGTTAAAAACGTTTCTATTACACATAGTATCTATTATTGGCGTAGCGTATCATTGGTACAAGGTTAGTGTTAGGTAATTTCTTCCTTCTGCCTCGGCTTCATGTTCAGAGGGGAGGTGTTAGGGTTCACGCTTGCCTGATGTAGATTATTCAGGTCCCTTACGTAAGGGATTACCTCTTAGGAAGGCCCTGGATCCTGGACGTGAAGTGTGGTCAGCTTCTTGTAGTGCCAGCGTAGGGTGACGGAGTTCAGGCTTGTAGTTGATGACAAGATAATGCCCAATTATCCAGGCAAACCAGGACTCTGGACGCGATATTCTTATACTATAGCGACAGTCTGTTCTCGCTACACCAATTATATTTATCAACTTTTTATAGATCCAGCGGGACCCTTTTTGATACTTTCACATCAACGATTAAACGTAGAGAACATCAGTCTAAGCTTAAACTCGAGGCGCACAGTTTAAATTTTCCCCGGAATTACAATCTATGAAGCGCTTACTTGATACTTTTAGAGACGATATTGATTTTATTTTCTAATTGAAAATAAAATCTCGTCTTTGGCATAGCCATTTCTCACGTCGGAGAATATCGGAAGACTGGTCGCCTATGACGATGCATTCCTCAAGGTACATTTGCCTACGTGACTCTAGTCACGTTCGCCGGATTACCGCCGCTATATTCACTGCTGTACCCAAGCTGTGTCGGTCCACCTGCGTCTAACAATACCGAGTTTTTATCACCGTCCGTCCCTTACTTCGACTAAGTGCTTTTGTATCCTTGAACAAAATATTGTTTTGGGTAATTTTGCATTCTAACATTAGATTATGTTGTTACCAACGATATTAAGTATATTAAAGGTATTCAGGTATCAAAAAAAACAATTCTATCAATTTAAATTTAGAATATACTTGTAAATTTATTACCTTACAAAAGGCAAGTTCTTTTATTGCTCGGTACCGTACTCTGCTTTCGATTTCACTTAAAATATTTCCTACGATTTCTCCTTCGGACAACGGATATAAAATGTTTCGTTAACAGTGTTCAAAAATATTTATTTAAATACTGTAAAAAATTGTGGGTTTATTGTTGTTTTACGATTTCTAAGTTTCAGAGTCAATATGATACAATATTTTTCCATCAGCGTGATTACTGCTGGATTTACATTATTTATCATTAGGGAGTAATATCTTTTGTTCTAATTTAAAATTATCGTATTTTGTTTATTATCTCCCCTCAATCATTTGAGTTGAATTACGAGAAATTTTACACTGAAATTACTTACCCCATTTTTAATTTATGGTAATTTTATTACATCATATTTCTGAAATTTTTTATTTTCATTTAAATAAGAATCATCTGATTTTTGTGTTTAAATATTTTTCTTAAATTTTTGTATTTGTAACCCACATTTCCATGTTCTCTGATTGAAGCTGACTTTCACCCCCCACAATATATATATATATATAAGTGGTGTCTAGGTTAGATCCCGATTTTTAGAAGGCTTCCTTGAGGAAACATAGGTCGACGTATTGATACGATAGCACGTGCCATTTTATGGGTGTATATATAAACGCATTTATAGGACTCGACACCAATGCATACCGATAGCTTTCGAAAATCACAGAAAGCAAAAGAAAAAAGATTGATAAAATAATAACGCACTTAATAAATCAACCCATAGATAGCGCCAGTGTCAGTATAGTTAAACGAGAAAATAATATTGAACTTAATAAATCCATAGACGGTGGTAAAGTCACCTGCACCAAATGTATGGAGGAAGGTATAGAGTTAGTTAGTAATGGGTTGACATCCAATTAAAATTAGCTCGACTGTAGAAGGTTTATATTGCCAGCAAAAAAGTACGGTAATAGGTAGTCATTTTTTTTAAGCAACGCGTTGACAATAGTACTTGAAACCGTGCCGAAACATCGGCTTAGATTTCTCCAAATAAATAATCTTCAATAGACGCGATATACCCTAGAAGAGACGCAAGTTCTATATAACTGTGCTCGAGAAAACCTTAAATCAAACAAGAGAAGATATATACAAAAAATATATTTATATATATCAAACCTTGGTGGCCTACAGATGCATTCATATAATGTCGTGTTACATATAAGTATCAATTTTCTATCAAATCTGTTTAATATGGTTTTCTCTGTGAGATTAAACACTTTTCGTGTTTTAAAAAATTCTTGTGATCTATCACATTTTCATTCTGTTCTTCTTTTGCCATATCCAACAACTTGTCTAACTGTCACTTATTAAGATGGATAAACGTAAACAATCCAATCTCTTATAAGTAATATGAGTATTGTGCTATTTGCTTTCGAGGTATGCGTATGAATTAATTAAACAATTCCATCATACAAAATTATATCGTAACTCATCATTGAGTTTAATCAGTAATTGGTTTGCGTAGATTATTATTAAAGCAACACATTACTGGCCCTCGTCAGCAAATGAAAAATTCACGAACATTAATGCACACATGCTCAATCGCATACACTGGAAGAGACTCCGGTGTCGCTATCAATGAGTAGAAATTTCTGCCGCTGACGTTCCAGCATGACATGACACCCCCCAGGCAGCTAAATGACTAATAAATGATGTAACAGTTTGCATTTGACAGTTTTGACTGTGCAGTGCGCGCGGCGCGGTGCACAGTCAAAACAGCCCCCGTCACTGCGAAACGAGAAGTGAGATGCATCCCCCGGGGGTAAGTGCTGTTTAACTGATTGCGGAGCGCGTCGGCGAATTGGTAATTGAAGGTGACAAATGTTAATTACGTAGACATGATGTTGGAGGTTTTGATAGTTCATTAATGAACGATGATTTAATTTATTTTTAATGTTCTGATTATCAACAAGTTCGTAAAGACGGCATACGTCATAAAGCGCGTTTTTTAAGTAAGTATCGCTGTGGTTGCGATGTTGCGAATGCGCAATGGTTTTCTTAATCTGTTGACTCATCACATGCAACGTTAGAGATATTCACATAGTGTGGCCATCTTGCAGTGAGTGGTTGAAGTTTGACTATAAGATACAGTCCGTAATTGGTTTCATAAATGCACGAAACGTGAAACATGATTCACCGCCAAGTGTATCCTGATTTGGTGCCAAGTGATTTCCATATTTTTCAAGCGTTTTGATGACGAAGATGAACTCAAAGACGGAATACAAACATGGTTTTTATCCCAGGCGGGGTCATTCTATGATGAATATATACAAAAATTGGTGCCCCGTTATGATAAATGTCTTAATAATGGTGGCGTCTATGTTTAAAAGTAATTGAAGGTATGTAGCATCCGAAGAAGTGTTGTAAAAATGATGTTCCTTTAAAAAAAATCTGATACTTGCATAAAAAACGCGCCGTGTATATAATGTACGAATATCGTGTGAAAGTGACACCGCTATATGCTAATAAGGGATGCAGGGAAATTCACTATATTCGAACTGTGTTTCTAGATTAGCAAGACGACCTTTGATCTTGTCACACGGAATAATGCTGGAACGGGTCATGTGCTATTTTTTTTTCTTTATTATATGAGAAGAGAGCGCATAATATGAGAAGGTGTCATCGCCTGCCTACGGTGAAACTAGTGGAATAAATTGTAGATAAAGTCGACTTACAGTTGAACCATTATTTAAAACGTAATGTTTCATTATACACAACATGTTCAAAATATATTTTTTTACGGTTAAGAAATCAGAAACACTGAAAAAAAAGCATTGTGGAGGCGAAAGACATCGTCATCAAGACAGGTCATCATCTACTAACAACCCGATTAGTTGATTATCTCTATTTATTAGAGAAAATAGATTTAAACTGCTCCAAACATCCAGCTGGTTCAAATAATTTATTTTATTCAAATTTTGGCAGAACAAATTATTAAAAAAATGTTTTAATCCGCTCTATGTCAAAATATAATTTCATAAATTCCTCTAATAACATTTTTAACGAAAAATTGCTTCCTTTTAAAAATAAATTGCACCAACTAATGATTAATCATTAATAGAAATACTTTTTTAATTGTTCAAACAATTTTTTATTATTACATTCCATTTCCCTCCCTTTTCACTTTATAATTACCGTGTAAAAACACATTTCTTTTTATAATTTTTTTAAATATCTTAGGTACATATACTATTTTTAAGTTTATTATTTTTATTTAACTTTTAAAAAACATTTTAACTTCTCGAAAAAATGTATTAATTATTCAAATAAAACACAACGTTGTTTACTTCACACTACACTTTAATCAAAAATTAAAACGTTTCCGACGCTTAATGCGTTTTATTCATTAATATACTAAATCTTATAAGAGGGGGGGGGGGGTTGAGAGCAGTGTTGGAAAGAAGGGGGTTTCGGTGAAAAATGAAAGTGATTATGGGCGGGGCTAATATGGATAGGAGAGGAAATGTAATAAGGGGTGTTCGTATGTTAAGAAACATTTTTATTTTTAATATTAAACTCTATATTTTCTAGATTTCTTCTAATTTTCTCCCTTTTTTGCATATATGTAGTACTTCTACGTTGTCATGGGCGAAACGATTAATTTATTTTGATGCACTATTTCTTAGTTTGTATGATACTCTTTTTTTATTAATTCCGAAGAAACTTCCCTAGTATTATTTTTATATATCGTGTATTATATTAATTATTATTATTGTACCATTTATTTCTCAAAAAACCGCTATTATCTACGTCACAATAAATAAATTATACGCCAGAAACATGCGCCCACAACCGATTTGGCCTGCGCTTGGGCGCCACTCGTCTCGCTGCTGTCCCGTAAGTAGCGTCTCCTTTTCAACCTTCCTTTTCAATCTTTTCCTGTTCTGGCCACACATAACCATACATCTCCGCGATCATTATTAAACGAACGCGTGAAAGCTGTATGAAATATATGTGGCATCCAGCGCTCACAAACATATCCTTCGTATTCATACAACATATGTAATCATCTACAAAATATATTTTCTCTAAACTGGTGATTGTAATTCATATTCTCCATAGTATGTTACAAATTTAGAAGAGAAAACAGAATATTAAAAACTACTTTCTAAATACAGAAGTGCGTGGAATACATCCACGCATAAGTCTCCAGCATTCTAAAGTGAATAATTTGACATTCGAAAAGCATATGTAGGAGTCGGACTGTGTGGATGTTGCTGTGAGACAGATGCAGAACTAGAGCGGTGCATAGAAATGAAAGATCACTCACAAAATTTCGTTTATTGATGTGATAAAGTTAAATTCACGTTGAACTCTGGAGTGGCTCGCTCAAGATGCTGTTGAATGGAGATGTCTATGAGAGGATGGTCTGCGAAAGAGTAATCGTTAGCTACTTGGGCAGTGTCCGTATCTAGTGCATATTATTTTATTGCGCCAGCTGATTAGTCGCTTTAGTTTGAGCCCTATATGGTTGATATGTGAGTTCTTACACGGCCATGTCTATGGGCGCGTGCATGTATGAGACGTTCGAATGACTATTGACCATGTATAATACCATTTCGACGACTTGGTGGTGGAGATTAATGACATAAAAATTGTTTCTCATATAAAAAATATGACTTCTTATAAATCTCTGAGAAAAGAGCAATTCATTTTCCGTGGCAACTTTCGATTCATATTATGTATACTGCCCATAAAACTGTATTTCCCATATACAGACTTGGTACATTTATTCAAGAAATATTATTTA
This sequence comes from Eubasilissa splendida, assembly GCA_031772225.1. Lineage (NCBI taxonomy): Eukaryota > Metazoa > Arthropoda > Insecta > Trichoptera > Phryganeidae > Eubasilissa > Eubasilissa splendida. Next base: position 13,019,049 of record CM062860.1, on the reverse strand, counting down.
TTTATGTCCAATGTAACTTTGGTATATACGTAAAGTATAGCTTTGGTAAGATTCTTGCTCTTAAATAAGATATTATCCCGTGCAAAAAACCCAGTCTAATGTCGGAAATTACCATCCCACAATTTGGAAATTTATTGGATTTCTTCAAAGAGAACAAGCATTACAACAAGTTGACTATATTCAAATATCGGCCGCTCATCCATCATAGACTCTTTGAAAGAATTATACTAATCTAAACGGACGAATTCATGCCATAGTTTGCAGCTATTGTGATAGTAACATTTGAGATTATCACACAATCTTTCTTTCGAATATAAATAATAACATTAAATTACTAATAAAAACTCTATTTTTCTGAGTGAAATAAATTAGTATTGATACTGACCATTTATATTAACTACTGACTCTTTTATTAAAATACTTATTTTTATATGTGGCGGCGGTTAATTATCAGGGAGGTTTATTGCACGAGGGGTTAATTATCAGGGATTTTTTGCACGGGGATTAATGTACTGGGAGGTTTTGATAGGGGGTTTGTGTCCGGGGGGTATGTGTCCAAGGGGTGTGTGTCCTGATACCTTTAGAAATATATCTAATCGTATATTTTTTTGGTAATTGGTTGTGTTCGATCTTTATGACATATGCATGGATCGCTGGTCGCCGTGTGCGTGCATGTGAACGTAACATACGTAGATATAATGGTTCTTACATATTACCTCCTTCCTTATACCAAGATCACGACCCTTTCTGTGGTGTTCTCGATGGTTTTTTGAACCAGTTGAATGAGTTAACGTTTACCATTAAGTGCGTCAGACTGCCGACTTACGTTATCTTCTTGCCGTGTGGGAATAATAAATTTGGATTGTGAATGTGGATTGTGAAATGAATGAAATGGATGAAAATCGTTCTGTTTTGTGGGGCTGATAATGTAATTGCTTAGGAATCATCGCTGCCTAAAAAATAACAACTTCTCGATAATTTAAACAAACCACTCTTTCGATAGGTCATATTCTAAAACTTCTCCACTCGATACCTTTTTAAGGATTAATAATAAACCATTAGGTAACCATTGAAATACAAAAGAATTTAAATTCGGAAAAAAATACTAATTAACAACATAATATTCCCTAACACTTCGCCTTTATTGTCCATATTCCCGTTAATAACCGAAACCTTCTCCCTCTTCTCAAGCCCAAATAGACTACAATTATATATTTATTTTAGTGTAATTGTTTGCTTGCTATTGTGTAAAATCTTTCTCCAGTACGGAGACATTAATTCATTTAACAGTCCACTGCTTGCAGCCAATCGATAGTAATACCACGTTATTGTTGGTTGTCGCTCAAGTTCGTGATATTATTTTTTGTGAATTTATACGTAGTTTTTGATCAGGTTTAAAGTAAAATTCGTTGTTTTAATGTATCGGCGTACTTTTTTTGGTATTTTATTTAAGCTTATGCTAAAAGGGACTAAATATTTTTAATGAAGTTCATGAGTTTCATTTTACTACTTCAGGGATTTTATTAAAAAATGTTTTATAAATATTTACTAACGCCTAGATGTAATATTCCCAGCGGAACTTGCCCGATGACTAGTTGCTTGTATAAAATACGTAAAATGTATAATTAGTGATACTAATTAGTTTAGAAAAATTCAATGCTTCAAGCATCAAAAATAACGCATTATAAACATTAAAGGACATTGGGTTTGGATCCACGATTAGCGCACCCACAAAAAATATTATGTTAAAAGTTAAGTTGTCACTAGGGATTATATGTCGAGATAACCCGGGATTCCATGGTTTTTTTTTCGGTCACGAGTCCCGGGAATTTAAAAAACAATAACAATTAATTGAATCAACTAGAAACTTATATAGAAAAAAAACTATAAACTAAAAATAATAGTAAAAAATATTATTGTATATGGTCAGCTGTAAAGATTCTGAAGGGAATAGTTTTGTCAGTTTGTTCAAACAGGGGATTATGTTTCCCTGTAAAATCGTGTCATCCTTTGACGAAACAAAATTTAGATGAGATGAAATTATTTGAAAAAGGTCATTAAGGGACTTCAGTGTTTCATTGATTTTGACTAAATATAAACGTTATTGTCTTCCGATGTGTTTCTTTATCAATTGTTTTTTTAAATTTTTTATAGATGTATTTGTTTTTTGTAATCAATTTATAAATGTAAGCATAATTTCATTTTAAACTACTACTAATTATTTTATCAAATAATTTTTATTCGATTTAATACGGATAATATCCCTAATAACTACTGTACATAATAAATAAGAATATTTATTAAAATATATATTTTTTAATTAAATAAAATTCTTGGTCTCGATTTCCGGGAATTCCCGGGACTTGAAAATGTTGACTCACACGTCCCGGGAATTGAAAAAAGTTGAGAATACGGAATCCCTAGTTGTCACATAGGTTATTACGCTAGTGTAATACTACCGTTTAGTTAGTAAATCGTTTTCGTACTTATTTGACCTGTACCTGTTTAAAAATTAAAACTTTATATATAACAAATCTTTTAAAAATACCATCAGTTTCAAGCTGTCGGTATTTGCCCCAAAAACGTGCGTGTAGGGTGAAAAAGAGAATTTTCGACAAATCAGAAAAGTGACAAGAGGAAATGAAAATGGCAATATTTCAGATCGTGATAAAAATACGTCGCACCCCACACGATCTGGCTTTTTCAAACAGAACAATATTTCATGTACTCACAAATTTACTCGTGTATATATTTGTGCGTATATATAAAATAGTGAAAATATGAAATAAAGTTTATTTTATAAAGAGTGTCCAGCGCAAAAATTTCAAGATTAAAATGTAATTGCTCGTATACCATCAGGGTGAGGTAAGTGGGAGGGATGGATTGTTCGACGCGTGTTATTTGTTAATTTGCCAATCGCAATGAATCACTGGTCGAGAACGCACCGCGCGTTCGTGGTTGAGCAATATTTAAAGTGCGGTAATTGATTGGTTCGTGCGCATCGCGCTTTTTGAACTCACTTTAATATTCAACGTCAGCAGCGACGCCAGAACATGTGTTTCAAGTTCGACGTGAAATTATGCGCAATCCTCGTAAATCGATAAGGAAGATTGCAGCCCGCACTGGATTAAAAAAATCAACAGTGTGCGTTATTTTGAAAAATAAACTACAGTTTCATCCATACAAACTGCAAATCGTGCAGTTTCTCAACGAAAATGACTATTCTTTACGTGAAACCTTAGCGAGAACGATGCTGGAACCTTTTGGAACAACACTGATGAAGCACATTTTTATATCGATGGCTATGCTAATAAACAGGACATGAGATACTGGTACCCCGACAACCCAAGGGAATGCCATCAAAAACGTTTGCATTGTCCAAAAACGACAGTGTGGTGTGCAATTTCTGCCCGAGGGATAATTGGCCCTTATTTTTTTAACCAGCGAGAGACAGTCACTGCTGACGTGTATTGCCGAATGATCGACAAGTTTTTGACACCAAAACTGCAGCTGTTTCCCGGGTTCAACAATAGATCATAATTTCAGCAAGAACTTATATATACATAAAGAGGGAGATAGGACATAAAATTATATGTGAAAGAGAGAAACAGAATACATATATAGTTAAATAGAAAAACAAGGGAGACAGAATATAAAATTATATGCGACAGCAAATGAATTAAAGTTATATGAGACAGAAAAAAAAGTATATTTTTATGAATTAATGGTATGTGTTCAAGTAGTTGGAAATTAAATTATTAAATAAGTAACTGGGTTTTTATCAATGTTCAATCAATACATTTGAAAAATATTTTAATAATTTTCGAAATTTTTTGTGAAACTTTGTGTTAGGCTATTTTCAAATTATATTTAATATAATAACACTGTTTACTTTCACTTATTTGTTATTTATTATAATGTTTTCAATGCTGACGCATCATCTTCAATAATTTTATAAATACTAAACTTAAGACTAAAGGACTACGTGCTATTTAGGGTTAATATCGGTTGAGGGGTGGGGGGGATTAGAGTTGGATTTGAACATTTAAATGTCATATTTTATAAGCCCACATCTTATAAAAAGTCTTTTAAAAATTATTTGAGAAGTATTTATTTTCGGAATTTTTTGATTCAAATACTACCTCTTATAGAAACCCCTACGAAGCAATTTCCGAAAAATTTCAATGCAAGTTTTTACATGTGTATATTGAAAATTTTACATATATGTATATAAGTATTTTATAGACACGATAATTCTCGTATTTATTATTTAAAACTTCCTTTCAAACGTGACCTGGTAGATATCTGTGCAAAGTTCGTTAACCAAACTTAACAGTCAGCATGATTAAAAATTACGGCTGTTTAAAAACTTTAAAAATAATGTAACTCTGTCAATATTGGACTCGGAAAAAAAGAAAAATGTAAGGGATTTTTAAAACTAATTTCTTGATGACGTAATAAAAATTTGAATGTCAAGAACCACGAAATTAAATAAAATAATGTCAAATTATTGTGAGTTTTTTTTTTGTGAAATAAAAGAAACGTTGAGGTTTTTGCGGCAGTATTGTTTTCGAAGTATTATGCAGAGGAAGTTCAATATTTATTCACTCGACGTAGATTTCCCGGCGGTACTCAGCGAAACTCTACTAATCATCACGCTCACTCCGCGGCCCACGAATATAAAATGTTCATCTTCCCGGTCTGAAGAGTAGCACATTTTTTCATTTCGTTTTTTAATATCAGAATAATATATTTAATTTTTTTAGAAAAAAAGAAGTAAATGATAACATTAAACATATTCAAATTTAGAAATTTTGCATTATTCCTAATTTTATATTTGGATCAGAAAATTTTTTTTACTATAAATTTTTTTACAATACAATGATAGTAATTATTAAAGTGATTTTTTTTTCTAATTTTCTGAAAATAAATAATTGTTACCAAATAGTAAAGTTAAAAATATTTTTTTTTTTTATATACTCAATTCTTTCTTATGGTAGAGAAATACGTCGTCACTGCATTTTTGATCAAATTATCAGATATTTATCGTTTACCACTTACTAACCGCCCCTTGTCATTCGTTTTTTTCTCTTTTTTATATTGAAATCGCAATACATCGATATGTACGAGAAAATATCTGCATAACAATGCAAATCACATAGAATATGTTCTTGAAAGGCAACGTCTCACCACCGAATAGAAAGAACTATGTGATCTTATACGAGATTATTACGCTCTAAAAGCCCTATTTCTTAGAATTCAATGCAGTTTTACAAAATATTACCTCTTTTCTTGAACTAATGACATTACATAATCAGTGGCGTGCAGTGGGTATAGATTTAGGTTATGCTGTTACCGTGATATTATATAATGCTATATGCTACATTATACATAGGTTTATGAGCTTTCGTTTAACCGACGTCTTTAAGCAAAATGTGTCCATCATAATAAAAATGCATTATTTTTGAACGCAAAGAACAATCATGAAAACAACACGTTTAGTAAGGTAGTAAAGTTTTCGAATCAGTAAATAAGGAAGTAGATGCTTCAATCAGCTCTAAGCCAAGTTCAAAACCTTTCAAATGTCATTCTGTAGGGAAATAGCATAAGTACAATATGGATCAGCTGATCCATTTCTGACTCTGTCGAGTGGAATTTTTAACAAACAGTAACAAATGTATGGCTTGAATAGAACGTTAATTTAAAACGGTGGCTAGCAATTGTAGTAGTATTAAATGAAGGCATAGCGCGGTAGCATTCAGAACTATCCACATGTTCCAAAATGATGAAGATTTATAAAAGAAAATTGAAATTAGAAAAACAGTCAACAATCTTATGTTGTAAATGTTGAATATATTGTAGATAAGAAAAAGTAAAAGCAAAACATTAAGTTTTATTGTTTTGCTCTTAATAAAATCAACAAATTAATTTTAATAAAGTGCAAAAAGCAATGTGTCAGGAGATTATTATAATTAAGTTAGGAAAACAATAAGTCAGGAGAATATTATAACTAATTAAAATTAAGTCAGGAGAACAATCATTTAGGAGAATATAACTAATTATAATTAAGTCAGGAGAATATAATAACTAATTATAATTTTGTCAGGAGAATATTATAATGGAGTTAGGAAAACCATTGTATTACACTTAAACACCATTAGCCATTCAAATGTAGAAAGCACTTCAATGATTGCACTTCTTGATTTACATGTAAGATCTCCCATTTAAAATTACGGGTACCAATACGTATATGCGTATCGAAAACTCGTAAAATAGTATAAGTTGTAGTTGTTATACATATAATATCAGTTAATTTTTATTGTAATATATTCTGATCTATTTAATTATTTATATCAGACGTACCTAATACGGGGTGAATATTATATTCCAGGCCAATTTAATTTAGCCGAGAATTTTTTCCTGGCCGCATAATGTCATAAAGTGGTCATATCGACTGGCCTCCTCGATTACCCGATTTGACAGCTTCCAACTATTTTTTGTAGAGGTACATGAAAGGAAAGGTCTATGCAAATAACCCAACAACATTTCCGATGCTGCAGGATAATATTCAAAATGAAATTGCTGAAATAACACGCAAAGTGTGCAATAATGTTATTAAACATATGTTTAAAAGAGCACGCATTTGTGCCGCTGCTAGAGGCGGCCACTTTCCCAATGTCATATTTTATTCATAATTGTAATAAACTACGTAATTGATAAATAAAAACTAAATTTAAAAATTCTGTTTTATATTCCAGTTATTTAAAAACAATGTCGGCCTGGAACATTATATTCACCCTGAACTTAACGAAAAATTTCATATCATCAGAATAATAAAAGTACTTAAGAAAAAAATACGGTACATGTCTAATACGTTTATCCAGTTCGAAAAAATATTCAAAAAATCAGCTAAAAAATCATTATGTAATAAAAATCTATCCGGTGGAATATTGAACGCCAATCTAGCGCATGATAGACGAGGCTATCAATCAATGTACTGATACGAATAAATGCGAAAAGAGACGTTTGAAAGATCGTGTAAAATAAATAATAAAGAATTTTAAAATACCAATAAAAAGTCAATGCATTAAGTTTAATTTTTAAAAAAAAGCATTAATTGTTAATTTGATACCACAGTCTGAAGACAAGCGTTTACTTAACATTCGAGAGGTATCTGAATCGATACTAGAGGCATATACGATATCTTGTCAATTATTTTTTTTGATTTTATTTTTGAGGCATCTGGTATCGATCGCGGTATCGTAGAATGTGAAAATAAAACACAAAAGTGATGATACATTTTCTAATGCATGATTTTTAACCCGCTATTTATAATGCATTTTTCGCAAGAAATCTTACTCGGGTACCCGCTAAATACACATATTGAATATTAAAATGTAGGAATGATGTTAAAAAGATACGAAAAAAACTTTCATTTTTGAGTTGTTCGTTTTAAGATCTGTCATGAAATCAACATTAAACTAATTTGAGGTTGTCAAATCTTTCTCGGCTTCTATCTAAGATAGAGTAAGGTTATGTTTGCCTGATATTTTATCATTGATTGTAAATTATCTTCCATGAATAAAATTTTGAACATTTATTTAAATGTGTTTTCCGTTGAAAATAAATTTAATTTATGTAAATAATGTAATTGATGACTGATGAATACTTTTTGATTTATTTTCTTACTGTAAAGAGTGGTGATTTTAGTCATTTTTATCTTTCATTCATGATTTTATTGTGTTAATTTACTATACGGGCTGAATAATGACATAAACGTTCTAAAGAGACTAACAAATAAAATCGGCAAAATTTTAATTCTATTATGCAATTACATGTTACTAATTATTTTAAAATAAATTGGTTTTAATATACGTTATTTGTAGTTTACTAATCAATAGTATTACATGTCGTTAGGTCAAACCAATATTTAAAAACTAAAAATATCTACAGATTTTTTAAAAATCATTTTGTTATGGTTATAGTCCACATCGGTCCCTCATGACTGAAGATCACGATCTCCATGAACTCCCGCCCTCTTGACAATACTCTTCACTTTTCTCGGGATCCTGAGTGCCTGTTGCCATTTCCACTTGGGTGGTACAACGGGTGGGGATCTTCCTCTTCGTTCTTCGACTTGGCCTACCACAACAAGCTTCTTCAAGCTATCTCCCCTTCTCGCAAGATGTTCAAAAAATGTATGGATTCATCTCAGGCAAATGGTTGAGAGTCTGTTCTTTATGTTTAGTTCCTGTATAATGAAATATTCATGCGTCTCGCCGTCCATAGTACACGCAACATGTGTTTCCAGCACCACATCTCAAAGGCATCAAACTCTCTCCTCTCTCTTGCTTTCAGGGTCTGTGCAGACTGTGCAAGCCTGACCTTCAAGGTTTTATAAGTACCACGATCTTGGCATATTTCGTCAAGTCTGGACATAGAACTTTTCATCAACCTATGCATCGTTTAACATCTCTCTCGTATTTTCGGCTCGCAGCTACCATCGTCAATAATTATGAACCCGAGATAATTGAAATCCTTGACAATTTCAAGGTCTAGTAAGGCATCTGTTCGTCATCGTAAACACTGAAATAAATAAAAAGTTTACGTGAACATGGCTAATAAATCTAGGCACTAAGAATTATAAATACTAATTATATGTATTAATTAGAAAGATATAAATAAAAAATCAATTTTATCGAAAAATATTGTTATTACTACCGGGATTCGAACCTGGATCCCTTACCAATCCGGAGAAAGTGAAAAACTACTTATGGTTAACACAAAGTCTATTATTACACAGTTTGTAAGTATGGAAAAATAAAAGTTATAACGTGCGAATAGTTAAGTTAGGTAAGTAGTTAAAGTGGTGGTGAGAAAATTGATGTATGATAGGCGGCTTTCCAGACGATTGCTGGCCACATTAGTATTGCTGCATGGCGTCGGTACTGGGTGTGTTTATGGCTGCTAGGAGTGTTAGTATTATATTATTTATTTTTGAGAGAAACAAACAGTACAATAATAATAACTAATAATAATGTACTAAAATAATTACATAATAAACTAAATAATAGAACATTTACATAAACTGATAAACAAAATAGTGTTTTTAGACTGAATATATAAAGTGGAAAGGGTAAGGAGGGAAGGAAATGGGATGCAATATATATATTTATTAAATATATATACGCATACACTCATGTATATACAATTTATGTTAATAGTTTTTTAAAAGTTGGCCTAGTTTAATTTTAAAGGAAAACAATTTATCGTTGAAAATGTCCAAATTATTAGAAGACTTTACATTATATTTTGACGTAGAGTGAGTCACAAAACGATTTTTTATGCCATTAGTTCTGCTACTATTTGGGTAAAATAGATTATTTGATCATGTTGGGTGTGTGGGACAGTTTAAAGTTCTAATAAATAGAACGAGTCAACTAAATTATTTAAAATTTTATAGAGATTGCCCAAATCTAGTGTGTGTCTTCTATTTAAGAAGAGGGGATTTTTATGGAAATACTCACTTTCTAAATGAGATTTAATGTCTAAGTAGAGTGCGTTTAGTTTCGCCGGGCGGTGATAACAAAAGTGGAGTCGATAGACCTCAACAGTTTTTTTTTTAAATAATTCTCTAAAAAGTTCGTCAATCACTGTTTATTTCAATGTATGCACCGCTTACCCTTGTTATTATTATTGTTTGGTTACATAATCATATTAATAATAACTTGTAGAGGGGATTCCTAAAACAGACAGACCGTTAGTAAATGAAATTAAATTGCATGGCGAAACAGTTCGTAGAATTTCCTTGACTATAAATCGAGTAGCTGCTCTTTTGTCACCTTATACCCTTCAAGCTAATTACATTGTAGGAGTCAGCACAAACGAGCTGGATGCAGGGTGTTTGTTTGTGCTTGTGCTGGGCTTCAGCGCTGGAGTTGGCGCATTACGGATTCGTTGTAGTTGCAATGTTGGGCCAACAAAGAAACTACCGAGAAGCCAAATTATTAATTGGACAGCATAATATACTGCACCGTGACCGGTGACAAATTAGAAATTAAATTTCAATCGGTTGTACCTACCGACTAGTGTCGGGTGGGGCTTGCAAAGTAGGACAGTACACCGATCCCAGCGAAGGTAGCGACATGAAAAATATTTATTATTATTATTACACACGTCCTATTAAGGCATTGACATAATTTGTAAGAAAATTTCAACAGAATCATATACTGTCAGCATGTTTTTACATAACCAAAAATTAAAAATAAATATAAAATGTGAAGTAAAGCAATTTATTCGTCACTATTGAGTTGAGACATAAAAAATTGTAATAATGTAGTCCTATAAAGAGTTAAACTAACAGCAAAAATGTCGACTATCCCCACATACTCATTCCCCAAAATAATGCATTCTGGAGACTGCGGAGTTAACTAGTGCATGAATTCTAACATTACCACTGTTATAAAACAATGAATTGTGTCTTGATGACCTCAATGGTGCGTGAAAGTCAAGCAAACCATCAATCTAGGGGCAGTCTATGATACCATTGATGATTCTGTATAGAAATGTAAGGTCGGTCATCGTACGTCTCACTGATAATTTCAACAATTTCAGACGGCTAAGGAGATAACCATAATTGATATCCAAATATGTTTTGAACGGCTAAATTTAATTAAAGTAATCTGTGCGCCAAAATTTATATTGAAAATAATAAATTTCTAGCAATAAAATTAAATTACAAGCAAATATAAATAGGTATACTAGTATTTAAAAGCAGTTCTAGAACGTCATTCAAGCGCCGCTTTTCTGAATTGACCTCACTTTTTGATAACTAACGTATTGAAACGTTGAGGAAAATAGTTTGATGATTTATCTTTAAAAATCGATCATTCTGAGTAAGATATTTCTTTTAAAAAAGTATGTATTACATAATAATAATAATGAGTTTTATGTTTATATTTGACTACCGCGACTTTTATGTAAGCAACAACCAGTTTCGAAAAGATCATTTTATTCACAATTTTGTTAAAAATGAACTCATCTGCAAATAAGGTAAATTAAATAAATCAATTTTTCTTTTTTTTTAGGAGAACACATTCTTATTGTGAAATTGTAATTATTCAGAACATAGGTCTGTGATATTTTAAATATGAATTAAATATATTAATTATAAAGATATACATATAAAATCAATTTTATCGAAAAATATTGTTGTTGCGCTACCGGGATTCGAACCTAGATCTCTTCCCTAACCGGGGGAGGTGCTTTATCCAACTAAGCTACAGCGGCATTATTTCATTATTATGAATTGATAATTCTGGCGTCTACTATCAGATTTACTTAAAGGTATTTTGGGATTCTGTAAAAATAAGGTAGATGGCTCTGTCAAATGATGGAACGATTAAATGTATTGATTTCAAAAAGGTAACATATAGGGTCGAAAAATTGTCGCTAAAAATAATGCCGCTGTAGCTTAATTTGATAAAGTACCTCCCCCGGTTAGGGAAGAGATCTAGGTTCGAATCACACAATTTAAATTGAATATATTTATATTTGCATATTGTTATTGAATATATGAAAGAGAAAACATTTAAATAATCTAAGTTTAGAGAAATTAACAACACGTTCGATATATTCGCTACATTGCTTTTTTTCTTATTGGCAATAACACTTACAGATCCAATAGCGACGAAACGCAATCATATTATTAGATATAAACCCTCTCACATATACACATAAACATTAACCATGCATATCGTACTAGCAACCCATATCCGGCGTTGCTCGGGATTTTAATTTGGTGCTAGGGGTTGCCGTCGGCTCTAAAAAATAATTTTATATGCAAAATTTAATCATAAGTAGGTGGAAGGTAAGGCGTGATGATTATATTTGTCTCAGGGTCCTAGAGTGCAAGTAAACTAATTTATAAGGTGGGTGGGTGTAGGATAACATTATATAGGTATATGTAATATGTTTCGAGAGCACTAGTGTGTAGAATTCTAGGTGTCGCTTCTAGGTTAGATCGCATTTTTTGGGGATATAGGTAGACGTTATGAAATTAATTCCATATTTGTTGCAAATATTATATATTATACATATATACGTTTTAGTTTGTTAGATTATACGTTCGAGATCCAGGTTCGAATCCCGGTGGCGCAACAACAATATTTTTCGATAAAATTGATTTTATATGTATATCTTTCTAATTAATATATTTAATTCATATTTTAATATATCTTTGTTTTGGAATATTTTGAGTTCTATGAATGTGAGTACATTTTTGGGGATTAATTGTACCGTTAAGGATACTACTAAGGGTGTTACCACTGTTACTTGTATTATGTATGATTTTGCAAAGTTTATTGTGAATATTTCCAATGTGTGCATAATGTCGGAACATTGATAAACGTACGTATGGCATACAAAGGCTCTCTCCCAAGGCATGCTTGTTTTGTTTCTAATAACATTTGTTCACAAATTAACTTTATATAGTTCATATTAATAAAACTACCTAATACGTATCATATCGTTCCTACTATTAATATATTATATCATGACATGATAGTCTGTATGAGCAAAATCCGCTTCCTTATTAGTCTAATTGCAAGTTTTAAAAAACAAAAAGATATTATATTATTATATAAATGTATTGTAATTGTGATCGAAAATTCATCACATGATTATGTTAAAAAAACTGATGATACTGATCGAAGATTTTGAATCGAGGTGCGCAATTCTAGAATCGAGGTGCACAATTCTAGAATCGAAGTGCACAATTCTAGAATCGAGATGCATAATTCTAGAATCGAGGTGCACAATTCACACGTCATAATTACTTAACCAATAAGTAACTATTGTAGTTTGAAGCTGCGACAGTAGCTATTTCCTTTCAGAATATTTTCATAACAGTAGACATAATATTATGGTGTGCATTTTATAATAAACAATAAAGAATCGGAGCATATTATATAAAATATAGGTATATCATGATTGAATTTTCGGACAGTGAAAACAATAATAATACAACAGAATACCTCTTACAGTTAAGTATCTACGTGACGTAATAAACACAGTGAGCATTAGCCAATAATGTGATTCATTGTATATTACGTGGTGCTTGACAGGTACAAAATTAAATATATCTTATCTTATCGGCAACAATTTTGACATTATTTGTTTGCTTCATTATAAATTTTCATGACTTGTACTACAGAACATAAATTTATTTATTTATTACTTTATAAGTGGCAATTATATTGGCTGTGTCCACTCAGGCCCTAACAGCTGACTAACTTTTCAATCGTTAACTGCAAACCACAATTCGTTATCACATCTAAAACATTTTAGAAACTCTTTAGGCTTAGGAAAAAGGTGAAAATTTCTCCGAACGAGGGCGGTGGAGGATTGAAAATCTGCCCAAGGCTTTGATGGGTAGTTTTGGGCACAATTTGTTAAATGGACTAGCGGTGGACGACTTTAACAGGGGAACTTCGTTAACAGATATGATAAATGCCTACGTGTAGGATGTGATAGGTGATTATGTGAATAAATATATTGAAATACTGTGTATTTTAATTTTCATAATAAAACTTTGTACTATACACACGTTGGGTTATTTTCACTACTAGTTTGAGAGGTGCAGTCTCTCTCATCATCAGGCGATAACAAAAATAAATTGTAAGTCAATTCGTGTAATAAGGCGAGGCTTGAGAAGAGGGGAGAGATTTAAAAAGCGTCCACTAAATTAATCAAATTTAATTATGTGCTATCTTCACATTACACAAAGAAAACTTTAATATCAAAACGTTAGGTGTGAAACATATAATTTTATATATTTCCAATATAACTCTTACTGCCATACATTAAACGGTTCAATATAGCGGCAATATTCCAAGTGCGCCTTTTATGGTGCACCTTCACAAGGGTCTTACATTATGCATACTTGATTACAATGTTATTCTAGAAACATCGAGGCTTCGTGTGTCAAAGTTAGCTGGGGCTCAACGTATTTCAAATTACAGTGTTAATATATTGACTGCCCGAGGAAACGACGGTGAAAATGTAGAGTTGAATTTAACGCGAACCTTTTTATTTTTGGTTTGAAATAAAACCAAATAAATGTGGCAAAGATAAGGATCTTGATCATGGAAGAAAAAAATGATAACAAATAACCTAATTATATGTCAAATAAATCGACACAAATATACATAATATAGGTTAAATGTTATAATAATGAAGATAAAAAAATATTACATATCTAGTTTAAAATATAAGAGGCGGTAGGACAGGATCCGCGTTGTTTTCTTTGGAGTCAATTTAGTGTTAAGTTTACGAATCTTTTTGCAAAAACTACAGCAATCAATTTTATTATGAAAGATCCATGCAATATTAAAGCATTTCCTTAAAAAATAATGTAATTATCACCAAAAAAATATAATGGCTGAACACAATTTAATCTTTTTCCCAATAGAATTATCAATAGTAGACCGAATATCGAAATATTTCCATATAAAGACCATACATTTTGTTTATTGATTGATTGTAAAAGATTCAATTAGCAAATTGTATTTTCACAAATGAATATTTTTGCATTGGTTATTATTAAATACATCGTTTTGAAAATTCACGTTCGGTCTCTCATATTGCAATATCCAAAAAAATACGAAAACGTTGAATTATTTAATTAAAATTTATAAGGGTACCTAAAGAGTTTTATAGTATTTAAAATAAAAAGTTAAATTAAATTATACCTTATGCGTATATATTTTAAATAATTACTAGAAGGGAGCCTGTAGAAACTGACCGAATTTTTTGGCAGTTATAACATAAATAGGTGCTGACGACTGCAGAAAAATTCGGTCAGTTGCTCTTTGGATTGCCTCAAAGTAGGTCGTGTGGACAATGAGCAAAATAAAAATTGTAACATTTTGATACGGTTTTTCTATTTATTTAGCCCACAACGCAACGAGCAGAAGATCCACCAATACAAGATTAAGTTATTGTGGCACGAAGACTACACGCTCAACAAGAAGAACTAATTTACGCGAGATATTTCAAATATAGTGTAAGTATACAATGCGTGCATACTTTCTCGTGTTAAATGTAACCTTAATCTGCAAAGCAGCTAACTCCATTTTTCTAAAATGTTCAGGACCAACAAAAAACTGCCTAATTTTGTAATTAAATGGATTACGAAAATTCCAAAACACACTTTGGTATCGTTTATGCAGAAATAGGGTAGCTGAGAAATTTTATGGGGAATATTTGGAGTAAGCTGAATTTCTTTAACAAAATTGTATAATATTAATGGGAGTTAGCTGATTTTCCATGATAGTGAAATGCAACCTTTATGATTTCCATGGACGTCCTCTATTTCTAGTGCCATCAACACTTGTATCAGATAAACATTTGAGGTTTTTGAAAGAATCAATCTAATGTTTTTCAGCACGTGATTTCACGTGTTTTAAAATTGGTGGGAATTGAAGGCTGTACCATAGAACGATATTAGAGGAAAATAATGGCATCGAAAACGATTTTTTGACCATGGGTGGAGCAGCTTTGCAAATTAACGTATCGATGTGTAAACATTATTATATAATTTTCTAATTTACAAAGCGATCAATGTTTATATTTTTATAGTAATGTTCCCTCTAAGTTTGGATAATATTTGTGTGCTGGAGGAGAAAATAAGAAAAATATTACCATACTAGTATAAGGTTACTGGGGGGGGGGAGCCTGGGTTGATCACATTATGTACTAATGGAGATTAAGACGCATACATAAATCAAGAGAACTAATAATAACTGTCAAGGAAAGCTACGTATTTTGAACACATTCTTCGCGATGAAAAATACGATATTTTACAACTCATTATGAAGATAGAAGATAGAAGGTAGCAGAAATGTAATTAGAGAAAGATTATCTTGACTGAGTAACATTAGAAAATGGTTCAGTGTCCAAAGTGTTGGTGATCTTATACGGGACTGCACCATGATCACCAAACTTTGATAGATAGCAGCACAAAAATATGAAGTCTTGTTAAAAATTTAGAGCGCGCTAAATTTTTTTGAGTGCGCTATGATGCCAAATCGTGTAGACGCGCATATTTGCACATCATATTTACTACAATCTTTCTTTAAGCAAAAAATTTTCGGAATGTAAAAAGTGCGTACCGTTACCTCACGTAACTCTAACCGATACATATCATGAAATCTCTGAGACGAGAGATCAGAGTCTCAGTCGTGGACACACACCATTACTGATATACTAATATAAACAGCCACAACGCTCAAAGCTTTCTGTCTTCACAAGACGAAAATAGCTTTGAGCAATGAATTAAGTCTGTCACTTAAACAAACATTATTTGAACTCTCTTTCATATAATTTAATAATTCATCTCAAACAATTGTACCACCGCGGCTGTCCTTTACGGTTCGATGAATATTGCATCGGGATTGATCTCATGCATTATTTATTCTCTCTGACTAGCGTATTGTGGTAACTTACTCTGGAACTTCGAATATCCTGGTCGTGTGATGGAGAACTTTAAGCAAGAAGCCACAGAGCTAGCGAGACTCGTGTTGTTATCCAACTTTATTGTTTGTTTGATAGCGGGATTTGAATGTGGCAAAACCTTTTAATTATTTGCTATCTTTAAGTTCTTCCGATGATGAAAATAATGTTTTGTTTGTTTCAATTATAGTTACAGAAGAATTATTTCTACTTGCTACTTTTAAAGTTCACTTCAAGTCGATAAAACTACTCCTCATTAAAACAAAACAGAAGTTTGGAGAGTCTTAACCTTCTAAATGCCACAAAGGCTTGTAACTATGGACGGAGACGCGATGAGATAATCTCATAAATTTAATTGAGATATATCTCAATACCACATATGTGTTGTTAGGAGGATAGGAAGCCTTATGAGCCGCCACCGATCTAGCTCAGTCTGTGTTCTCGAGTGGGTGTGTGTGCTCTGGTATCGCCTGCTACCTCGGATGGGATGATAATAAATTCAAGGGCAAACTCTGATTATACATTACACATTTATTGTCATATTACACATTTTATTAACAATAACACAATTTATCCTCTTTCTATCTTTATATCTTTCCTCGTTGCAACAGGGTCTCTCCTCAACCCGCGGGTGGACTATGATCATACATCTCTGGGTCCACCGCGGTAGTTCCACTCTTAGTTTTCGATATCTCCCGCCGCCATTTCCCTAGCGGAAACAGCCCACAGACCGCTACCTGACCCCCGAGAGCTTCCCACAAGAATGACGTGTTCCCCCTCTCCACGGCCGTCCGTGACAATCAATCGCCTTGTGCTGTACGCCAGTAAAACAGACCGCCTGGGCATCAGCACGCAAATTTAAACATCACAACGGATTATAATTTTGATCTGGAAATAAACTCAAATATCAGCTTGACATTGGGAGAAAGAGACAAAACTCAAACTAGTGTACATAACATTCAATCTGATGAAATTTGATACATGTAAATAAACATCATTTAAAACCACCAAGATTTTTATATACATTAATACAAGGTGTTACATTTATTCCGTTTAAACTATTGCTGGGGAGATTCAAAACCATCCAACCGACGAACAACAATAAGATTTAATGTTTAATGTACGACGACCGATAAATGAAACGTGAGACAGCGATTCTCTTAATTCTAAGGTGTGTACGCAGTGAGTATAAAAGCTGAGAGTTGACTTAAAAAAATCTCATGGAAGAAAAATGTGTATCTCAGAAGTCGAAAATTTCTTAGAAATATCATTCATGGATACGGGCTATAAGCAAGTTTTGATCATCTTATTTGTTCACCATGTTCATTTTTATTCATATGTTATTTTAGATCATACAGAGACGTAATCAAACATAATTTTTAATATGTGGACAACAATCCCCAATTTTTCTCACATGATATCTGTGACCGACGCATGTCGCTGATCATAATGATGGTGATGGAATCGGAACGGGATGAAATAGGAGGAGAAAATAGGTGGATGGGTAGATGGGTAAGGGTTGGGAATAAAATATGGAATTGGAAATAGGGAAAAAAGCAGACTAGGGTGGACTATGTAATAAGGAGGGCAGTTCGACTAATCTGGTGATGACGCCGTCCCTGGCTTCTCCTGACGTGCATGACTGATGACTAATGAATTCACAGTTCACTATGATTTACACGCGCACAAATACTGTTGAGTATGTCGCACACTGATTAGCCGATCACACTGACCATGACGAGATTAATCTCAATACAAATAGAACAACCGGCCGAGTTTGCAAGACGGAAAGGCACATCCATCAGATCTAAATGAATGAACACAGAAAGGACAACACTTCCACTCTAAATCTCGACGAATTTCACAAATAAAAAACATACCAGTTGAGCTGAGGGAACCATGTGTATTAAATTGGAAGTGAACTAGGTGAGGGAACAAAACTAAAACCAATGACAATAATGCTACATTTTTAAAAATAATAATTTATTTCAAGTCATGGAATATATGTATGTAGTGTATGTGTTTACCGATCAAAAACAAAATAATTACGAATACGGAGCAATATCAATCAAAATGAAATGTAATATAAAATGTATCTTATTGCCAACATAACGAGAAAAATTGTATTGGTACTTAGCTTTTCTATAATATTTTGTTTATTTTCCATTAATTACATTTCTTGGTAAATGATTGATCTAGAGTTACCGTTGACTGAAATTTAATAGGTTCATGAAAATATTTATTTATATTAGGTCGAGAATCTCCCGAGCAGTGTCGGCTAATAAATGAACAAGAAATTTTAATCTACCTATGTATTGTATATAATTGAGCGCAAAGGTTATTTACAGAAAAATTCGATTATGTAGGGTGTTTTTTTAGAGGTATGGAAGTTCAAAATGACATAAAACACATAAAAATCGTGGTAATGTCCATCGTATTGGCTTTATTAGAAAGATAATTTTATTCCATTATGGGCGCCGCGGCTGGTTTAAATAAAGCGCAATCTGGAAGTCTAATTTTTTAACACTTTTTGGAGCATCTGAAGACGTATATCGACAATAACGCGATGAATGTTGGCTTCTAAATCGACTATCGTTTCTGGTTTATGGGCATAGACTAGCGACTTCACATATATCCACAAAAAATAATCCAAAGGTGTTAAATCACAAGGAAATTATACGCTCATCGAATGTTTCCTTGAATAAATTGATTGTGGCGCGCGCTGTGTAGCATGTTGCACAGTCTTGCTCATCCACAGCCACATCTCTTCCACATTAATGCCATTCAATTGGGGAAATAAAAAGTAAGCAATCAGTCAGTAAAGTATACGATAGCGAATCGACTCATTCGGGTCCTCCTCAATACTACGCTCCACTGCGGCAACAGCTTCTTCGGTGCGCACATGACGTCTCTGCGGATGTGTATTATCAATTAGAGTGCGAAATGTGTAAAAACGATTCATTCATTCGAATTACTTGCTCGAATGGAAGATTATGTCGACCGTAAAATAGATGTAACGCACGGAATATTTCGCGACCTGAACCACGATTTTCAAAATTAATTTGCACAATTTGCAAGCGTTGTTCTGGCGTAAGTCTGTTCATGGTAAAATGGAAAACCAAACTGGGCACAAATCAGTTACCAGCTGTTAGATTGTCTGTCGCTGGAAAAAGTGTTGCCAATTCGAAAAACAAACCTCTAAAAAAACACCTTTACAAGATGTCATAAATATTGATGATAAAAAAAACTGTTTAAATGAGATAATATTTTCTAAAACAATAAAAACATGTAGATCATAATGATGTCATACTATAATGATATTTACAAGAAATACAAGTACGTTTAAATTAATTAATCTTCCGTAGTCTGGTTGTCCCATCTTAGGTTGTATCCTGAAATTAAATTAAATTTAAATGTAAGCACGGAATATGCTTTTCAAATTTTGTAAAGTTTTTATTGCATCTAATAATATAATCAGAAATAAATTTGCAAATAAACAAACGATATCTACCGTAAAAATAAAATTTTAACCTGAAATTTTTTTTTCCACGAATAACTCTGAAAATTGAAAACATAGACTAAGCTTGCAGCAAATCAAATTATCCAGCAATATCTACAGAATGTAGTGCCTATATTACTAATATTATTTAAACAATTTAATGGCAAACACACACACACACAATTTGAAGATTTGTGTAAACCGAAGTGCTGAATATGGAATCCACTATCGTTCAGTGACAGTTTCGATGGGTTGATCACATAGTCAGCACGCTTAAGACCAGACTAATCAGATGAGATTATAGTAAACATGGAGGCTGAAAAATATTTTAAAGACTTTGTTAGATATTTATGACAGATCCACAGATCGTCGATGGCCGTGCTGGCTGAATGTTTCATTAGGGTTACTATACCGATCTGTGCCTATATCTTTCAAATCAATACATTTAATTTGTATTTAAACTAATATTTCACGTACATTTTGCTATAATTTTAATAAATTGTATATTCCGAGCAGGCTGGAATGAATTTGGTAGATAAAGTAAATACGCGCAGCATAACATTAAATAAATGAATAAAAATTCGTTAATTTTCCATACTCTCTTAACAATCAACTCTTAAACATGAAATCAGAAATTAAAGATCGTGAAATTATTTTGAATTCCTATTTAATCTTCGACAAACACATTCACCATATTGCTTCCAGAGTAACTTAAATGTTAGGATTCATCATTCGGGTTTGTAAACAATTCAATAATAACAAACACTGTATTTTTTATAAGTTCGAATACACCTCCCAAGTCTGGGATTCAATTTTATAACACTTATATCACTGAACTATCACAACTTTTGAGTTATCGAATCCCAACACATTGCAGTCATAAGTTCTTTTTCAAATTTCATATATGTGTAACATATTCGAAGAGATAGCCAATGTCATCTTCCTATACAAATACAAAATAGCTTAATTAAGTCAACTAGAATCGATCTTACCTTTGGTATTCCATATTGCAATATATGTCAAACAAAACTTATTTTTCAACCTAACCTCCCTTTATATC
Source organism: Eubasilissa splendida (assembly GCA_031772225.1). NCBI lineage: Eukaryota > Metazoa > Arthropoda > Insecta > Trichoptera > Phryganeidae > Eubasilissa > Eubasilissa splendida. The sequence goes on along the minus strand of CM062860.1, from coordinate 12,997,978 downwards.
ATGTCACACTTCATGGGGCAAGATTTTTTCAGTAGCTCAATTCTCGTAATCAAATCTAATTATGTATATCATATAGACCAAATTGACGTTTGTATTATATATACCTCATATAATATTTTATTATTATTATAACATAGTTTTTAATCCATATTGCACTTCCCTCCCCTTTTCTCTCTCGTTCCTTCTGTAAATTTCACTTGTGTTTTTCATTACTTCTCATACTCTTTATTAGACCGTTCAGAGGAAAAGTGTCTTCAGTTTTTTTATTTTTCCTTACCACTTTATTCTTTCATTACCTATTGAAATTTAGAGATAACATATAATTGTCCTAATTTTTTGGTTGTATTTTTATTATTGTTTTATTTCCTATTATAAAGCTGTGTTCTCAAAATAAAACAAAATCAAACATCACTTTTGCTGTATTGGACTATCTCGACACACCGATACAACAATTGTCAAAAATCTCATATATCTATGTTATCTACCTTATTTTTTCATATTAAAAAATGATACGTCTTACATTCCATATATCTTCGAATTAATATTAAAAAGACTTCTGTAATTCCGTGACTTTTCCTATCTTTCTGAGCTACTATTGAGGGAATTTCAGGTTTTGGATATAAGACAATTATATGTGCAGAATATATTAACTAGCTTTCATAGGAAAATAAGCGCTCCATCTGTGAGGACTGAAAGATATTATCCCACAAGAGCAAACAAGTCTAAAATAGTTCCAAGAATGAAAACTAGTTTTGGGCAAAGATTATTTACCTTTCAAGCTCCCAGAATATATAATCAAATTGAAAATAAAATTAGAAATTTAACTGACATTAAAACTTTTAAATTTATTTTTTAAAATGATATTTCAAATTGGTTGTTGTAATTAGGAAGAACAGATACAGAGAGTAAAATCTTTTATATAATGAAATAATTGTATAACTACTTTTGTGCGTTTTGGTCTTGTATATTTACATCTACCTTATATCTGCTTACATTATTGGTATTATTTTTTTTTTCTCTTCTCTCTTTTTTATTCACTTTTTTATATTTTATATCTATACTTTTTTTTTCTCTATCTTTAAATATTTTCACATTATATGCTATGTATGTATTCGATCTTACTGTGATTTGCCTTCGATGAGTTTTGGTTTTATAAAATATATTAGTTTATCAATTTGCCCTAAAACAGGCTTGCCTAGTTGGGCAATGTATTTAAATGAGTGTAAATATGTAAATATGACACATTTTGAAAGAAAAATTCAGCTACAAAAAAAAATTGTATCTTATGTTTATCATGTTATGTTATAATATATTCACCTCTGTTACAACAGAAACATGTATGTTAATAAAGTCTAATAATTATCTGATTATATTGGTTGATGCGAAGTAATTGCTATTTATTGTAAAGAACGATTTCAATATTTCAAAAGAAACAATGTTTATTTAGTCAATTATATTATTTATACTATTAGCTAAAACTGCAAGTTGTCTTGAGGTCAGTCTAGGGTCTGCATCCAGCATCCACCATGGCCCGGCGCTACTTTTCACCAACATCGATGGGACTGACTCGTCTTCCAGTGATACATTCCTCGAATGCAACTTGCTAAACCACATACGATTCGTTCGAACTTTAACACACTTTCACCATATACTGAACAAATATTGCTACTTTTATTTAAGGCGAACACGTTATTATTGTAAAGTTGCAGTTTTTCAGATCATAGTTCTAAGGTATTTTAATACAAACTAGCAGGAAAACAATCGGATTTCACCGATTGTTTGCTGCTAAACCCTGTGTGCGGATATTATGGCCGCTTTTCGGCTGATAGTCGACGCTACGCGGCCAATGATGGCTGCTACACGGCCAGGGCTTCCGTAGAATCTATATTTCAATGCAGAAATCCCTTATTATATTGCTTTAACAATAGTGCATTGTGCATCCCTATTATACTGTTTTTGATGAAATATCTACTCCACAGAAGCCCTGACTTCGCGGTCACAATAGCCTTCCGCATGTCCTAGCGGCTATTGCCGATTGCTTTTCTGCTAGTGCATTCTGTATTACCCTCCCTAGAATTATACAAACGGTGCTCTTACGTATCAACTTATTGCACTTAAATACATTCTTGATAAAACTGAGATCATGTTTGTATAAATGATTATTGAACAAATGTAAACATACAATCTCTCAGCATCACATTTGACAGTGCAACCGTAGATAAGAAATATATACCAGTGGTAAAAATTACCACGATTTCGCTAATGTACAAGTATGTTTTTTTTACTCATAATAAAGACAATTTACACTTCATTTCAAATTTAATGTATATATTTACGTACTATAGTTTAATATTTAAAAGAGAAAACATTAAATTAATCTTTACTTAGAAATATTAAAAACACGTTCGACATGTTCGTTACTTTGACGAATGTATCGAATTTTATTTGTATTTCATCGGATTGGAAAAGGTCAGAGTTCCAATCTCGGTAGCTACTAAAATATTTTATCGAAAATTGATTTTTTCTGTATATCTTTCTAGTTGATTCATTTGATTTGTATTAAAATATTGTTAGTTTCGTTGTTTCCTTTCAAAATGCATACAACATGCAATGTTGAAAACGAATTTTCTTGTCGGCAAATGAATTTTTAAAGCAATGACAAAAAATATACTATTATACAATTTTTAAATAAATACCGTTATAACAGCAACAACTTGCGGTTGCGTTGAGTTTTTTACGTAAGCACGATTTTTACGTCAAATATTCTGTTACTATTTTTTAAAAGTGATTAAAATTTTAATTTGTACTTATTTGTGGTTGTGTGAGCGCAGTGTTAAGGGAGTCGCCACTGCTCATACGTTGAACATTATCTATTTCACCCAAATTCACATATATCCAATATTTTTGTCTTTTTAATTCAAATATTCGAATATTTTTTCCTTTTTATTGAGTTGAATAACTTTTCTAGGGTATTAATTGTCTCACCTATTTAATCTTAAAATCATTTCGCAACTGATATAATCGATTACATTTAAATCCTTTATATATATATAATGGAAATGTCGAATGTTCCGAGATATGTTTATATTGAAACATGGATACGATGAGATTTATGAATATTGGTTTGAATATCACTTTAACCTGATTTAAAAAAATGAACATGTTATGTTGCAAGTGGATTTTCCAATATTAAGTTTCTTATTGCAAATGTAATTGCGAGACAATATAAATCATTTCTTATTAGGAGAACACATTCTTATTGTGAAGTTGTAATTATTCAGAACATAGGTCTGTGATATTTGAAATATTAATTAAATATATTAATTAGAAAGATATACATATAAAATCAATTTTATCGAAAAATATTGTTGTTGCGCTACCAGGATTTGAACCTGGATCTCTTTCCTAACCGGGGAAGGTGCATTGTCCAACTATGCTACAGCGACAATATTTTTAGTGACAATTTTCGAACCAACAAACAACAATATTTTTCGATAAAATTGATTTTATATGTATATCTTTCTAATTAATATATTTAATTCATATTTATAAATCATTTCGAATACATGAGAATGTATTTAAAAAAAACCATTTAAATAAATAATAATTTAGAAATATACACGTACGCGGGTAACTGCAAAACTATTCAAGTACATTAAAAATATAAAATATATTATTTCCTCTGTTTGATTCAAATGATATGATTGTGATTTCAAAAAGAGAGAATTTATGTATTGTATTTCAAGCGATACAGAATTATGAATCAAAACAATGTTTGTAATCATTGGTCAAATAATTAACAAATTAAATCAATTTAAATTAATTTTTGAGTACAATCAAATTTTTTTGATTCGAAAATCTTATCAAAATTTAAATTTAAATCGCTTCAAAATTTTTGTTTTATTTCTAACTCGTAGTGAAAGTGTAAAAGAAAAAGAAAACTTAATTTTAAAATGAATACACCGAAACCTAATTTTAATATTATATATGTGTATATTGGATAGTAACTTGTGGACTACGGAGAAACTATTTTATCTTTTATCGCCAGCCGGCTTCAGAATCTCTGACCCATTGTCCAAAACTTAAAATATAACAATGTCTTCAATTTTACACATATTTCATACATTCAATTTTACAAATTTACATCAAACATAAGCAACATTATCTACTTAAGATCTTTAGTAAGCTACTAATCATAGCTATTCCATGTTAAACACGGGAAGTAAGATTTGAGAGGAATGGAGAACTATCGAAATTTTTTTAAGGGAACCGGTTATTAAATTCTATTATTTCATTAATTATTTATGATGTTTTCATTCCTTTTCTACGATTTATTTATCTCTAATATTTCTTAGTTGTCTAATCTGAAACCACCTTCATTTAAGTATAAAATCCTGTATTTAAAAAAAAACTTATCAGCGTTAGATGTGAAGCGAATTTTATGATAAAAGATAAAGCAACAAAGTCCGATAACAAGTTACTGCTTCAAACATTAATTAATATGATATTTTATTTTTCTGTGACTTCATTTCTTTATAATTCATTTTTAATAATTAATGAACCATGATTTTAGAACAGCAAAATGGCTCTCCAAATCAAATTATTTAACATTTAAGAGTATATCATTAACTTGGCAAGGAAGTCGAGAATAAGTCTCCTCTGCTCCGTTTATAATGAGAAATTTTCTGATGCGAACAATATTATTTATATCCATCCAAGCTTTGGCTATACATAGTATGTTGCAATATAGAAAAATTATTTCATTTTGGCCTGACTATATATTTTCTCGTATTATCCAAATATTTATAATTTACAAAAATTCATCAAAAATGGTACACTTTTACTAGACAGAATAGTATAATATCACATTGGTGCCACTCACGCAATCAAAGGGCTTCGCGACTTTTTTTAAAAATATGACTCGATTGGATCGAAAATTTAAACGCTGACAATATATAATAATATGCATTAATGTTAAAATTACGTCATGTTTACACAAAGATTTAATTTTCGAAGAGTAAATACTTTAACTATTACATAAATATGTCATAATCTTTCGTATTTATGTTTCATTGAATATGTGTGTATAGAATGCCCCTCGCCTCGTGATAATGTTCCAAACCTCTCTTCTATATATACACTCATATCATTAATTTACTAGTCTGTGTTTATAATAAAATATAATAAATTGTATATGTAAAAAAATTGTGATAAATATTGTTTTATGACAGCAAAGAAATTTTTATTTGTTCATTTAAAACACTGTATATTTTACCAATTTTTTTTAAATTTTAAATTGTGCATATTTTAACATGTAGATATATTATAACCTGCAGAAAAGCGTCAAGAAAAATATTTTATTGGATTATGTTAAAAATGATGATAAACGGAATAAAAAATTAATAAATCTATAATTATTTAATGCACGGCCCAGTTAATTCGTTAGGCATGTATTAATATACATTAACAACATAAATAAGTATGTGAAATGAAAAAATCATATATTCAAATTTACTCTCTGGTAACGACTAAAATGATTATTTATGGGAAGTTAGTTACGCAGTTGATTTATTTATTTAATAAAAATGAAACGACCAGAAGCAATATCTTTTCATATCCAGTTAAGTAACAGTGTAATATTAACAATACCAGACGATTATAGAATAATTTTGTTCGAAATATGCGCGCGTACGCCATTATTAAAAGTGTGACGTGCAACCGCGAGAATTATATTGATGTAAAGGATATTTTTTTAGAGGTATATAACTTTAAAATGAAATAAAACACAATAACAATAATCGTGGTAATGTCCATCGTATTAGCTTTATTAGAAAGATAATTTTATGCCATTAGTGTTTAAATATGATTTCGCGCATATGGGCGCCGCGGCTGGCTTAAATAAAGCGCAATCTGGAAGACCAATTTTTGAACACTTTTTGGAGCATCTGAAGGCGTATATTGACAATAACGCGACAAATGTTGGCTTCTAAATCGACTATCGTTTCTGGTTTATCGGCATAGACTAGCGACTTCACATATATCCACAAAAAATAATCCAAAGGTATTAAATCACAAGGAAATTATACGCTCATCGAATGTTTCCTTGAATAAATTGATTTTGGCGCGCGCTGTGTAGCATGTTGCACTGTCTTGTTGAAACCATAGCTTTTCCACATTAATGCCATTCAATTGGGGAAATAAAAAGTAAGTAATCATGGATCTATTGCTGTGCACGATGGCGAGTCAACTCATTCGGGTCCCCCTTAATACTATGCTCCACTGCAGCAACAGCTTCTTAGGTGCGCATTGTACGACATCTCTGCGGAATCGTATTATCAATTAGAGTATGCGTGGTGCAAAAACGATCCATGGTTATTCGAATTACTTGCTCGGATAAACGATTATATTGACCGTAAAATGCACGATAAGTTTCGCAAACTGAACCACGATTTTCATCCAGTCTATTCATGCTGAAATGACAAATCAAACTGAGCCCAAATCAGCTGTCAGTTGTCAAATTAGCTGTCGCTCGAAAAAGTTTTGCCAATTCTAAAAACAAACCTCTAAAAAAAACAGCCCTTAGATGGTCGCCTTTAAAAACTTGATAGCAATATTTCACGATTATATAGTTTATATCTTCCACGAGTATTTACATTAAATTTCATCTTCTAATTCCAAGAAAACTTTAATACAGAATCCCCCTAGTTGGATAAGTAGGAACCACAAAGACAGACAGGTCTTGCAAACTTTGTTTTGGATTCAGCTACAGCAAGTTCTAACCCAGCGCCGGGGTAGAAGCGATCGCTCATGTTATTCTAAACCAACTACTCCTCGCTGTTGTGTGGCGAATAATTAGCGCACACATACGTCACCGTTAACCGCAGACAGAGTCGGTGCTGGGGTTAATTGTTTGTGTGCTATGGAGAAGTGGTCCTGAAAGTGGGGCGGTCCCACACTTCGAAAATGTCACCTCGATCGATAGATTTTAGAATTCATCATTTCTAAAACATATTTAAAAAAATGTATATTAGTTAAATATACAACTAAATATTAGAATGAAGAAATAAGGAAATAATATAAAGCTGATCTTAAGGTTAAGAAAGGACCACTTAGGTGGTTCGGTCATATGGAACGGATGAATGAAGTGAGAATGGCAAGAAAGATATATGACGCATGTGTTGATGACATCATAAATAGAGGACGTCCGCCGAAGACTTGGCACAACCAGGTAAACAAGATATTGGAAGATGGTCCTGTTAGAAGCCTCAACAATCGGCGAGCTTGTATGAGAAAATGAATGAATGTGGATGAAGCGAGAATTGTGTGTCAGGTCAGAAGAGTGTGGCGCTCTATCCTGTCTGCCTACCCTCGCTGGGAAACGGCGTGATGGTAAGTTAGTTATTTAAATAACTAAATACTGGCAGAAAATACCTTTGTATTCAGTGTTTCCGTGCCGATAGCTTTTGCAAGCTAGTGTGGCCAATGTTGACCGCTGAGCATTCACGGCCGTAAATGTTATTTTGAAATGTTATAAATATAATTTATTACCAATAAAACAACTAATTAGTCTAATATATAATAGTACAACCTAAACTTAACCAATTAACGCAGACACAATAATTCCAGATCTAGCAACCCTAATATATATATTATAGTATGTATATTGATTTAGTTTTTACCTAAATGCATATTATACTGATTAAATTTTAATTTTTGGATTGTTTATTTATTTATATTATTATATTTTACAAAATTACTTACGGGTCGAAAATGTTCAAGCATTATGTGCGAATTCTGGACCCTTACGGAAAATATTATTCTTTGAAATTTTTACAAAATCATGTTAACGTATCTACGTACTTCGATATTTGCAAAATGTATCTATTATTAATCTATATCTTTGCATCAGGCCTTAAATTATGTAACAAAAAATAGTCTAGCCACTCGAAATTCGATAACATTTAATTTTTTGTATTCAATATATAATCTAGAATCAAAAAAATATTTAAATTAATCAAAATAATCACATACTTATGATTTTTTTTAATGCTCATATCTTCGATCTGGTTGAGAATAGGCACATGTTCCTTGTACATTTACGACTCATAATTTAGTTAACTATCTACCTATAAAATATAGTGGACTAGGTCTGTTACACCCTGTATATAAAGCAGAAATTAATAAAATTGATTTAAAAGAAAAAAAATGGAAGGTTAAGCAAAAAAAACAATAAAATAATAGTTACATTAATCTTTTCGCTAATTTTCCCAATCTTTTTTGTATAAACACGTTCGATATACTTACGACAAAGTTAGAAGATGATATCTGTCTATAGAAAATATAATCTACATATAAGACATACGATTCCTTTAGATTTGAGAGAAAGAAACGCTATTTTGGTGTTAATTCTTACTAGCAAAAAATACAATGTACACTACTATGAGAGCTCACATTCCTAGGGCAGTCAAGTATATATTATAGATAAATATATTTATCAAATATTACATATTATTATTATGTTGGATATCATCTTTCACACCATGGTTTGATATCTATAACAAAAATTATCAAACAGGGTAGCATAATGTCCCCATATCTGTTTAACTTGTGAATAATTGTGTGAAAGAACTGGAATATTTGAAGTTGGGAGCAAAAATGAGCGATTTGTATTAATGTATTAGTGACGAACTGTAAACAAGATTTTCAGAGTAGAATAAAGTGACGATGTGTGTAAGGAAAATGACATTTTGGTGAATGTTGTTAGCAAATTAAAAGTAATGGTATTCGAGAAGGAGGAAAATAAGGTAACGCGAAGGAAAATAAGAAATATTTGTAGGTATGAGTATTTGGAACAAGTAGACGAGTTTGTGTATTTGGTAAGTACGTTTCATAGGAACGGAAATATTAAAAAATACATCGAAAGGAGGGCGACTGCAGGTAATAAGATGAATAATGGGAATAGAATAGTAATACGAGTATAAACAAACTTTTGGACTAAATAACTAAAAAATTACCAAATTACATTACTCCCACGTTTCATACTAATAATAAGTTAAGTGAATTCATAATAAACTTCTAAGGTGTCGAAAAAAAGGTTAAATCGTTTTGTATAAACTCAATTGCAATGACTGCTGTTCCCAATTTGTTTTTTATTTTATAGAGATGCGTACACGAAACACACGTCACACCAAAAATCTTACTATTTTCAAACTAAGCTAAATGCTTGTGCTATGAAAATAGGACTAACTTAATAGCCTCCTGGAAAGAGGCCAAGAACCCCCCGACCATTAGATCACTAGGCGAGAATCGTAACTACTCGACCACAAGCACGTGAATGTGGTCATCTCCTCCCCCACTTTCACCACAATAGAGGCAATTCCTCCGCCCGATAATTTATGGATCAGTTAGTGCGCATCCGTCCTGACGAAAATACAGTCGTATCGAAATCAATAAAATTAAATCAGTTAAAGAGGTTTATATAAATTTTGTTAATTTTTAAAAATGAAAAATAAAATAAATTCTGGAGGAAGATGTCAGATCTTCACATCCTAACTCATCCACGTCGATCCTCCACGACTGAAGATCGCGATCTCCACGAAGTCTCGCCTCGTGCCACGCGACGGCGTTTCTCTATTTTTCTCGACATCTTGCAAATCTCAAGGCTATCATCACCAGAGAAATACCTGTTACCTTTTCCACTAAGTCGGTCCAACGGGTGGGGGATCTTTCTCTTCATTATTCAACGAGGCTTACCACAACAGGCTTTTCCAAGCTATCTTCCCTTCTCGCAAGATGCCCAAAAAGTTTATGGATTCGTCTCAGGTAAAAAATGGTCCAGAGTCTGTCCTTGATGTTCATTTCCTGCAGAATGGAGACATTCGTGTATCTCGTATGCGTAACATGTGTCTCCAGCACCAGGCGGACTTTTTTATTTATAGTTTTATTTTATATTCATTTTATAAAATCTTCTAATGCATAACAAAAACTTATCGTCACCATATTTCCACAAATAGAAGTTAGTACCAGTGCCTGACCTGTTGCAATAGAAACAACTCATTATTGTTCACTCCAGTAGACAGGGATGGCGTGAGATATTCGTATTTTATACCGAGAACTAATCAGGTTTCATTTCTCGAGGGAAATAAACTGTTAACATATAAATGAACATGTCCCTGTTTGTCCGGGACGACCCCCTTTGTGCGATTTTATAATTACCAATATATGTTGAATATTTATACAACTCAAGTTTATATATTTCTGATGTTTCAATCGTTAATACGTTTCAACAGCCTAGTTAGTTTATTATTAAATCAGAAATACATAATTAGATGGTAAATATAATGGGAAATTCGGCAACCCTGACGTTTCTCCTTTATGATTATTAATACAGGACTAAGTACTATTACATTTCCATAAAGCCCTTAACATTATGCCGAAACAATTTATTAAGATAAGGTAAATATTACATTACGAAATATGTTAACTTGTACCAACTATTACATTGGTTCTCACACCCACGTTTTCATCCGGAATGTTTTGTTTGTGGTAGTCGGGTGAGTAGTATCGTAATGCTCATTCTTTAAATAATATAGAACCGTCGCCTACATAACTAGCATTTATTTATTTGTAAGTTTTGGTAATATTGACAAAATTTGTAATGTTATATTATAACCTAAGATTATATATTTTTAGTACACTATCATATAAGAGACGGAATAATATTTTAACGTTTTGAAAACACTATATCTATTTTTAATGTTAACAAAATAGCATAAATTATTATACGCAGCACGTAATACGTACGTGATAGTTCTTCTTTCATCTTTTATTACACGGGCAATCTACCCTTCAAGAGTGATTTGTGCCATTAATCAAGTAAAAACTTTATTTTATAGAAAAAAGTACAATTATATTATATATATTGAATAGGAAATATTATATTACAAGTCAATACCACTGTCGTTCCAATAATTTGCTATTATATAGATTAAATGTGGCGAGTTAAGGGAAAGAAGATGATACAAGTTGACCGCGAGTTGAAAATTACCATTGAAGAGATTACTGTAAAAAAACTTGTGATCCGCAATGGACAGGCACAAAAGACATAATCAAGGGTTTCCTCCTCGGCACCGCACTCACACATTGGGGAATCTATTAAATTCAATCTGAACAAATGTGAGACTATTGATGAGTGCTAAAGATATTTGATATTGTTCTTTTGGAGAACCAGGGAGTGCGGGGAATAGATCTTTGAATTATTTTAAGCCGATTACCCTAATAATCATTTGGATCCATCCATTGTGCAGTCCAAATAGAATTTGTACGTTTTTTTTACCACATTAAGTCTGTCATACATCAGGATATGGAATTAGTGAGGGAAAACTCAGGAAAGAATGGCCTACTTGGCCAGTTTATCTGCACATTCATTTCCCCCTTATGTGCAGGATTCCAAACGAATTGTTATGGTTCATTGTTACTGTCCATATTAAATTGACATCTTCTGATGTACATGATAGTTTATGTATTAATTATGTGACTCACTACTCAATCCATATTATAATATTATCATATTTAATTATGGAATTTTAATCATTTAATTAGTAGATTTTAATCATTTAATCGCCGGGTGAATGGATAAAAATCTTAACATAACAAGGCAATAACATTATTTTTATTCTATTCAAAACATCCAAAAACTTAGTTATCAAAATATTATTTTAAGTTATTGCGTAAACGATAAGTTAGGTTTTTTTTTAATTATTTGTTACATAATATGTACATTTCTTCATTACTTTTCTAAATCCTTTTTCTGTCTATACATATTTTTTATAAATATAAGACCACCCCTGCAACACTGTATATGGTTTTTGGTCAGATCTTAGTTATGAATCCCACAACGTTGTAAATCTTATCAGGCATCGAATGGAACGATTAACAAACATATAAACATATATATAATTATTTATTTTATATGGTTGTTAATATTTATATATATATATATTTATATTTATTTATCTTCAAGAGTTTTGAATCCCAGACAATTTGAATGGTAGACGTCAAACTCTCAGGTCAGCCGCAGGAAGGGTTGTAGAACCGACCTACCATTGCCAGAGTCTAAATTTATTGAACGGGAATTTGTGGTGGCAGGTCCAAAAGCGTGGAACTCTTTGCCCTCCATCACAAGAAACAATTAATTTTTTTATTTATTTATTCTGTTCATATTCTTAATATACGTACATATTATACATTATAAACATTCTTATAAATATACAAAAAAGGCGAACAAGTTTCATAATGTAAGAGATGTTCACTGTCTCCTTAACTAATAATAATAATACATTTATTAGGTTCACTTTTTACATGCATTATGTACTTACATTGATAAATAATGTCTAACGGTCCAACTCTTCCAAATTAATATTCATTAAGTATACATTTTCACCTAGTTCATTACTATGAGTGTTGCGTAATATTTCAAATATCAAACAAATGTACCGAGGGTATACATATAAAATTTGGCAACATATCAGTAAGAAAGTAAGACATCTATTTGGGTACCCTGCCTGCTATACTAGTAATTTACTGTATTTTAGCAGACAGTGTTCCTCCGGTATAGCAGTAAGTAAAGTGCAATGATCAATGTACTAAAAATATATATATAAACAGTAAATCAAGAGATGCAATTAGGTAATTCAATATACTGTTGTAGCAGTTTTATTCTCAGGTTTGGACCTTTAAAAGTTCTTGGGCGTAACTAGACCGAAGTCTGTACTAAAAAAGACAGGTTCATCTGTTATCTATCATTCAAATATGAAAAATATTAATATATATATATATTTATTTTTTTATCTAAACCAAAAATATTAGGAATGAATTAAACAATGTTTTAAAATAATTCTAATAACATAATAAATAAGTCAAATACTTTCGCTATCCCATGATTGAAATACTATTTAAGAAGAAACTAAAAAGACACATTTTCAAAAAATTATTTCCATAAGTTAAAATAATAATTTTTAATTTTAAATTCAAAGATAATGTAGGACTATAAACAGTTTATGCGTAAAGCGCCCTTGAAGTGAAAGTTTTTACGAAAATGGCGCTATACAAATTATCCAATATTATTATTACTGTGGCTGCGTAATAACGCACAATTTCTAAGTGATCTTTCCTGTAACAACACTATATCATCCAAGATGGCCGACGCTTATTTTGTACCGATGTATAGTGTTGTTGCAGGGGTGGTTTAATATCTGAAATTGTGATTTTTTACTATTATTTAAAGCTGTTTGTCACTGTTTTCAGTCATCGTTCAGTTTTCAAAATACTAATCTGGCGGCGAGTGAGTTGGACCAATATGGGTCACCATTCACAATCAATTTTATTTATTTTTAAATTTGTATTTTCTTTTTAAAACTCACCAAAAATCGTCATAATATTTGCTTGTTTTTATATACGTAAAAAAATAATTAGATGTACCGACATATAATGGATTATTTACGTCATGTTTTTTACTTGTTATGTTTTTAATATAATTATTACGTAATTTTCTTTAAATAATTAACCTTTTCCGTGCTTTTTCAATAGTTTGTAAGGATATTATTGTTTTTTATAACATTTTTGATAATGGTGCATATAAAAAAATGTAGTAATGAAGTAAATAAAAAACTTATATACAAATTAAATTGATTAAATAACGTGCATTAATAAAATAGATGACTTTCAAATAATTAAACGATAGATGTATCAATTTGCAAAGTGTAACATATAAGTTCGAAAATTTGTCGCCAATGTACAGTGTGCTGTAGCATAATCGGTTAATGCACGTAATTAACGTTCATTCACCGATTCTCGTTATTTTGTATTTAAAATATCACAGATCGATGTTCTGAATAATTACAACTTCACAATACGAATGTGTTCTTCTTAAAATTATATTTTTATAACATGACTTGTATTAAATAATCAATCATTAGTGTTTAAAAAAATATGCATGCACACTGTGCATGCGATTATGTGTTAATTTAAATTGTATACTGTATTATGTAAACATATCGAATCCTTACAATTATCATTGTCCTTACAAATTTCAGGTAGGTTATAAATTTCTCAAGATCAAATATTGTATCATATTTTGTTACTTACACTTTTTATTTTTTCCTTCCTTTTCTTCTCTATTATTCTAAATTTATAGTTGATAAACTAATTGTGTATAATATGATTGTTTATTAAAAATATAAAATGTTTGCTTCAGCCCGGATGATGCCCAGTGAAGCAGATCAGAAGATTTATTAGTACCGAGTCTTGTAAAATAGTATACAACTCCGTTATTATTCCTCCCATCTCCCATTTTGTTTTTGACTAACGAAGAAGAAATTCAACAATTGTCAGTATTGCAAAATAAATCTTTGAGAATAATACTCAGAAAAAAAAAATACTTGATAATATACATACCTTTAAGCAGAAAATATATTTTAATACGAGTATAATAGTATTTATTTACAAAATCGTTAATAAGAAAATATCAGCGGAATTTACACAAAAAAATGATGTAAATCAACAAGAACACGAACATCGTACAAGAGGAAGGGATAGACTGAGACTGCCATTCAGGAAGAAGGTTAAATCTCAGAAATCGATGATGTATAGTGCGATGAAAATGTTTAATGAAATGCCATAAAACATAAGAAAGGAGGAGAAATTTAATCATTTTAAAATAAATATGACCAAATATGTAAAAGATAAGTTTTAGTAAAAGAAAATACTTATTTCTTGTTTATATTTGAGCATATATAGGAGTGCTTATGTATGCACTATGCTAAGAATTATAAAAAAAATAAAAATAATAATAATAAAAAATACCAAATGTAAATACAACATATGATATGAAATAATAATAAATAATAAAATCAAAAACAAAAAGTCTGTATTATATGATTATAATACATTATGTGAATTATATATATTACAAGGTCGTAAATAATATTATGTTAGCATATATATTTATATTTTTTAAATTAATTTAATATTGTATTTTGGTATGTTAATTTGTTTTAAATTTAAGAAATCTATTACGGAATGATAGAAGGCAGCAGTGGTGTAAGTAGAAAGAAATTTTCTTGGCTGCGCAACCTTATAAAGTAATATTATATATCTTGCACAGGATAAATCAGCATACTGCAACTTGGTCGCCAACCTTCGACAGAAGACGGCACATGAAGTAGAGGATTACAGAAAAGAGAAAAAAATATATATTTTAGAACATTAAGGTCATTTTATCAGATCCTTCATCACGCTAATTTCACATTATCAGGTAGGTACTATAATTTTTTTTCAATATTTTTTCTTTAAAAATTGAATTTTTTGAAACTGAATGTTAATTGGATGTTTTGGTTTAGCATTAATTTCTAAAACAGGTTGATTTAATATTAAACTCGTGGTTATATACTTAAATATAATATTACTATATGTTGGTATAATTTTAATTCATTTAAAACATATATTTGTGTATATATTTTTATTTTATAAAGACCCTAGTGATATCACCCCATCTCAAGGTCTGCAATAAAAATATTTGTAATAGATAATTGAGTTTACTTTAACATGTGATAAATATTAGATATTATGAATAAATTTAACACTTTCCTGTACAAGGAGCTTTTGATTCAATTTACACAATATGCAATACCCAGTGGTGTACGATGTTACATATATTATGTTTAATTTTAATTCTCTATTACAATATTTAAAAATTGTTTGGTGATTCACAAAAACATAAAAATAGAAAAATTATAACTTAATTATATATTAAAAAGGTTGAAATTAACTCACAAAAACTGAATGCTTTTACCACCTTAAATATATTGTCGTATGAATATAATTTCTTACCCCTGGGTCATGGCTTATTGAAATATTAAAAGGGTTAAAATGAATACCCAAAAAGTAAACGCTTTTACCATCAGAATAATATTGTTACATGTATATAATTTGGTACCACTGGCTGACATATTTTTGCAACCATGTTTTCTGTGTGGAGTCTACATAAAACCAAATCACCCCTATTGAGGGGTCGGGGGTTGTAAAACGTGATTTATTCCTTATTATATTTACGGCAACAGGGAAACGCGTTAGATTTACAACAATGCCGCGTGTGTTAAAAGTTACTTTTAACGTACTAACTTACAATGAAAAGGGATTTAGAAATATTTTAACGCAGAAACATATTTTTTGCACATACATAAGACAGGGCGAATTACCGTCATTTGAGGCATGCCTATAAATGTATGACACACAATTAAGACTCATTGCCTCCTCTTTTGTGCACTTATATTTACGTCCTATGTGTGATATACATATTCAACTATCTTCTGGATAAAACTGGATGTTACATTTGGTAAATAGATGTGTAATATTCAGTGACGTGCAGTAGTTATAGACTTAGGTTATGCTGTTACCATGATCTTATATAATATACTATATTCTACATTGTACATAGGTTTATGCATTTTCATTTAACCGACATCTTTAGGCAAAATGAATTCATCATAATATTAATGCATTATCCTCAAACGCTAAGAACAACCATGAAAAGAGTAGTTCCATGGTTAGAAAGAAGGTATTACAAAAAATATGTATAATTAATAAACAAATAATATTAGCCATTAAAATTCCTTCCAGCACCGATCACAAGAATCGGGTTGATTTTATATATGTGTGAAACTTGTTTATTTTCTAGGTCCAATATGAAAGTACGTCTGATATGAGAAGAATTAAACATAAAAGTTTGATCATAAATACACAAATAATAATTTCAACAGAGATTGGTTTAGGTGTATCATAATTATGATTGAAAATAGTGCATTGAAATTTTTCGTATGTTGCATCATGAAACCTCTCTGCAATAGACATTATTTTTTCGAAATCAACCAACGTATACTGGACATAATTGAAATAATTACCTACCTACAGTATGGTATCATTACAATTTTTGAATTTTCCAATTTTTAGTTGTTCACTTGTTTTCTATTTGTTTACCTGAAATACCTGTTCAGGTAAACATGGCATGTTTACCATATCTCAACTTTGGCAATACATGTAGCGGTAAACCTGTGTCAATCTCTCAGTCAACCATGACATCTGTACAGCGCAACTACGATGATATGGTAGCGCTAGTAGGTCTTCTCGTCATCTTACGAAAGAAAGAAAAAAACTGCGACCAAAGTGGTAAAGAATGGTAGTTAAAAGGAAGCCAATACAGTCACGTCAATTTGATGAAATAATTAAATGTAGATCCTAAAGATTACTATAATTATTTAAGAATGGATGGCTCAGATTTATACAAATCAATAAAATCTTCCACAATTTTTCTGTGCTTGCGAGACGCCATTTTTTCAAACTACGCAACGCGACCTTTCTCTTGGCGGTAAACGGAACAACTGAGACCTGAGCCCTGGAGTAACACACACGCTCATATTTGCCTAAAGTAAGCACTCATCCACAATTAGAAAATATGATTTTTCAATTGTTGTCAGGTCGCATGTATAGGTAGTGATCCCGGACAGTTTTGTCACATACGTACACACTCCGATTTGCCCAAAGGTGACCTGAACGGCATACTGTCAGGTATACCGTTGCTTTAAGTATTCGTACGCATGACACATAGAAAATTATTGTATATAATACATACACCACTACAAATTATTTAAAATCTATACATCATAGTCATATTCACTTTTATTTTGCTACCATTGTATATGTTTCTTATCAGTTACAAAGGAATATGTACCAACTCTGTTTGATTGTTGTACCATTTATGAAATATTTGTTTAAAAGGCGACGTAAGAAATAATCAAGAAAACAATATTGCCGAAAATCGTAATATTTAAAAACCATCTGAAATAAATAGGTTTGATTTCAAACTTCTCGGAGTGCAGAATCATCTAAAAACGACAATCTTCTAAAAGCAAACGCTAACTAACCGTACTTATCATCAGCTAAAATATTTTTAAAACACATTAGATAATCAGGCCAACCTTCCCACATTAGACAATCAAGCCAACCCTCCCACATTAGACAATCAGGCCAACCTTCCCACATTAGACAATCAAGCCGGCAACACAGCAAAACTTTTTTGTCTTTGATAATAAATAAACAACGCGATTTATGATCACGAAAGTTGAACGCCTGCGGGGAAGAATTTGATTGGTTGTGAACTTTTGAAACCTTTAAAAGAAAAAACATTTTTATTTATACTTTTATAGAATTTTTCACTTTTCTTCAGACAACTTACAGAAAATTGAGAAAACAAAGGTGAGTCTGCTTTTCTGAAATATAATACATGGGTACCAACTTAAATTTCATGTTTTTATTCATCGTTTCAACATGCCAGTTCAGTGAGTACTCCAGTAAAAATTGTCACGAAAACTACGTTGGAAGTACCACGTTAAAGGATGTTATAATATTTGTATATTCTCACTTATACGTTGTGTTTTATTTTTATCAGTACCGAGATCGATACCAGGTGCCTCTAAAACGTTTTTGAAATCAAACAGAGTTTGCATATCATTTCTGCTACCTCGCACATGCTAAATGAGTCATCTCCATTTTAGAGTGTGGTATAAAATTGTTGTATAAGTATACAATGCTGTCATTTTTGTTTTAAAATTTAAGTCATAGATTTATATTTTTATATGCTTTATTTTTTATAAATTAATAATAAGAAATTTTAATACTGCTATTATATTTCATTTGAAAAATAGTAACAGCTGGTGAAAGAGCTCATTAATAAAGGTTTTAAGATAAATGAGAAGTGTAACGCGTTCTTAAATTATGTAACACGGCTGATGCCATATGTTCATATGTGAGAGCGGTGATTCAAATCCACTGCCATCATCGCCACTACCAGCTAACCGACGACATAAGCGACATCGGTCCTGCCGAAAGGAGTCGCGACTAATCTCTCCGACTTACTCCGCTACCTTTTTTGTACACACAAAATATACAACTCTCGAAGCAACCATTGTTTTAATTCCCCACCTATATTACATTACAGAGAGAAACGTCAAAAAACCAATTGAGTTCAACTATCAGTCTCTTTAACCTTTCCCATACGGTGCTAAAATAATAACGCGCACTCCGGTGCTGTAAACTCAGTGTACATGGAGACCTTTGCGACTTTTAAGTCGGATAAATATGAATAGTTTTCATTTATTGCTTGTATTAATCATTAAAATATATATATATATATATAAAAAAGATAAAATATATTACATCACATCAAATTGTTATGTCGCTAGAGGGATTTTGAATAGAAAATTATTATTATTATTATTGCAATAATAAAATATTCCAAGATACCAAGACATTGATTTTTTGTTGTTTTTGCGTGTTATACCATAACACATTGGTTATTTTTAAAAAAAACTTATCTGTAATGGGTCATATTGTATGAAAAGAAACAAAATATTTTATTCCAAGTATTGCCCATCGCTAGCTATACATTTTTCTCATCTCTCAGACAATTCGTGGATGCCACACCAAAAAAGCTGTTGCTCTTTTGAGGCAAACCAACAGCATCACCAGGTTTTAGCAGCTCATAATAGATCACACCCTTCTGATCCCACAAAACACAGAGCATTGTCTTCCGTCCATAGCGATTTGACCTTGCAGTTGATGTCGATGGTTGGCCTGGAATACCCATGATCTTTTACGCTTAAGATTCTCGAAATATATTCACTTTTCATCGCCAGTCACAATTCGATAAAGAAATGACTTTCTTTTGTACCTGGCGAGCAGCATTTCGCAAGTGGTTTTTCGGTTTTCCTGCTATCTTTCATTCAGTTCATGTGGAACCCATTTTCCCATCTTCTGGATCTTTCCATGGCTTTCAAACATATGGAGATGGCTTCTCATGTCACATTTAATTGATCCGCGAGTTGTTGTTGCGTTTGAGCGTCATCCTCATCCAACAGTGCTTGCGATTCACTGTCTTCGAATTTTTTCTGTGGTCTCCCATGTTTCTTCGTTTCTCACGTTAAAATCTGAATTTTTTAAACCACTCAAAGCACTGATTTACCAAGAGCATACTCACCCTAAGCAATTCACAAGCATTCGATGCGATTCTGCAGCAGCTTTCTTCAAATGATAACAGAAAATCAATACTGTCCGCAAATCGTAGTTTCCAGGCTCAAAATTCGACATGTTCAACGCTATTAAAAACTATGCTGTTGTATGAAACTTGTATTGTTATGAGTTGAAAATCTTTGTCAGATGTCATAACAAGAAAATGGCGCCAATGACGCGGTTTGACAGTAACTACATTAACAGCTAAGGCCATCTATGGGCAAATTCCGGTTTCATATTTACATACCTGGTATATACTCTGCTAAGCTATAATAAATCTACGCCTATATCTAATTTTACCAATAATTGATATATATATATATATATATCAATTATTGAGAAAAAGTGCTAAGAATGAGAAAAAACATTGGTCATACGGAACGACAGTACAAAGACGCATAAGACTCCAGCAGTCCAGATTACATCACCGGAGAGGAAGGTTTAAAAAATATTTATAATATTGAAAGCAAACACATTTTGGTGCAATTAAAAAAAAACATTTTAAAAAATCCCGATAGATCTATCTCCTCCCGCACCTGACCAAAGACACTTAATACTGGACAAGTCAATTATGCACATTATAATTAGTGATACTAAACAATATCCGTTGACACGATCGTACCAAATATTTAACACATTATTACATTTAAGATTCGGTTTTAAAGTGCGAATACGTTCTGAAACCGGTTGGCCTTAAACAATACTGCCTAACTACAATGTTTATTCTAGTTAAATAGCTAAGTATGATAAGTTTGAGAGTTATTAAGCACTAGAAACTGTGAACTGAATACATAAACCTAAAGATAGTTTATTTTATTATTTAGTAGTCGCAAAGTTTTATGTTTTATCGCGAGACATGAAACATGCTGCAGCATCAGCTGCTTTTATGCCAATATTAAATAATATATTGTTTAGCAGAGTATCGTTTCTATGATTTTTGTTATAGGTACACGATTTATGTAATTTTTTATAATATAATACAAAGCATCAAAATGAATCACAATAAATATGGACGTGAATACTTCAATATTTATGAAGAAAAAGATCTTCAAAATTAATTTTAATTATGGACACTCGGTATCATTATATAACATTATATTAAATGTATTATTTTAGCATTATTGTTATGTTTAATATTATTACTTGCATTTACTAAATGTTGTATTTCCGCAAGTTGTTGCATTTCACGACAAGTCTAAGCTAGCGGAATTCTATTATCTGTTTGTCTGTTTACTGTTTCCGTGCAAGCTCCTTAAATATAATTACTGTTTTAATGTTCAGTGTTTTAAAACGATATTACTTACAAAACGACGGTTCGCGGTATTAGCAAATACCGCCGAGAATGGGTATTTTTACGGCCCTTTTTTTACGACTGGCTCTAAAATTTTTCACGTTTTGCGAAGCTTTTATTGGAGTCAATACAGTCGTGATGGCGACATTTTGAAAAACACACCATTTTTAGGATCGCCCGCCCCATTGTGAATATTTTTTCGGAAAAAAAGAGCTAACGTTTACGGAATAATGTTGCTGGGTTCATCTGTTCAGTTTATTTCGCTGCATTTGCGTAAACACGACACCACACAAAAAATAGGTTTATTTATTTAATATGCACTCAAAAGATTAGCCAAGGATATAATAATAGGTGGAATATATTTTAAAATTAATCATATGCTATTAAATTAATCATATGCTTATAAAAGATAATAATGTAAATGTGCAGCTGCTCATGTGTTTTTTATTATATTTTATACCAAACATATTTTGTAAAAGTCCATAAGGGCAGGGCGTTAATAAATAAATAAATAAATATCACTTAAACAGAAAGGAGGGCGACTTCAGGGAATAAAGTGAACGGTGCTTTGAATGGAATTATACTTTTAAAATTAGGAATTATATTTAACTAAAACTTATCAACCAAGGCAATACTAGAGGTACATAATGGAGTCCTGGTATCGGCACTGATGTATGAAAATGGCAAATATATGTGGCAGATCTATTTATGACAGAACAAAGAATGAAGAAAAAAAAATCTGATATTAGTATAGTAAGATTAAGAAAGGACCACTTAGGTGGTTTGGTCATATGAAACGAATGAATGAGAAGAGAGTGGTAAGAAAGATATACGATGTATGTAAAGTGTTGATGGCACCAGATGTAGAGGACGTCCGCGGAAAACTTGACGCGACCAGGTAAACAATATACTGGAGTATGGTCCTGTTAGAAGCCTTAATAATCGACGAGTTTGTATCAGAAGATGTATTAGGCGAGAATTGTGTATCAGGACAGAAGAGTGTGCCCCTATATTCTCTCTGCCACCAAACTAACTAACTTACTAAATGGTGTAATGGTAAGTTAGTTAGTTAGAAATGTAATATTTCTAGGTTTTCATATTACTGAAAAGTAGAAGAATCTTATATTTACTATCATAGATATAACTTGATTCAGATTAGTCTTTTATAACCTATCGATTCTATTAGCATTCCAACCGATTCCATCAAATAATTCTCTCTATTTACTTTATGAAACGTATTCCTCAGGCATCACACAATTTTTGCGCCTTGGATATGTCGTAATGTCTCAAATTTGCAAAATATTGACATTTTATACGATGAAATTGACAAAGGTTACACGAGAAAAATATGGGTGTACAAGATCGTCCAAAAAAAAGTACACACTTGTATTCAAAACACTCCAAAATTATTTATAATTTTTTTTTGATGACTGATCTACGTTTGCGATGTTATTATTATGAAATATAATAATATTTCAACGTGAAAATAATAACCAAAACCTATCCGTTTCTCTAAAACAATATTAGTTCCGACTGAGAGATGATGGTAACTCAATTTTTGTATCTGCGTGTTAATTTATTTAGTATGAGTTATTGAATACCATTCCATTCATATATATTATGTTTTTATATTTAAGTTTCAATGACTAAACTAATAGGTCAGCATTATAGATTGAAATAAAAATTCTAACAATTCAGACTCTTACAAAACATATTTTCTAAAATGTATTATAGTACTGATTCACTTATATTTAATATATGCAGAATAATTTCAAGTAATTCATAAAATTTTACAGGAAGAGAATTTTTAAGGTTACTGATTGATTATTGTGGGTCGATGACCGACAAACGACAATGGCAAGGTTGTTTCCACTCCATTAACTTGAATGAAAACACTCCAGTTGCAGAAGGTTAAGAGACGAGCGTGAGCATCATGGGTGTGTGAATAAAGAATTTCATACCTACCTGTCGTTCGGCCGGGAGTACGAGAGAGAATCTAACAAAACCGAAGCGTCAATAGATCAAAACGGTTCGTATTCCAACTTCACGGCCTCTGTGGTAGCTGATATGATAGGTGCGGCCTCTGCAGACGTGCAGCGAAGGTCGCTTTCGGACCTGGCGTCACGCCCTATGTGGCTTCGGCGGTCGGGTCCTAGATGTCGCCCTATGTCCGTCTCAAAATAATTAAAAACAATACAAATGTGTTCTAACGTAAATATATTTAAATATATATGTCATAAAAATCAACACTTTAAACATCTTAATTCATTTATGAATGATAAGTATATATAATACGTACTATTCTTTAAAGCTCAAATAATTAGAATATCTTAACACATAAGCCAAACACGGTTTTTTGGACTGAAACTGTACAATCAAGTACCCCACAATATTCAATAAAGTGTTAAAAAAAGTATTTTTTGTGATAGATGTTATAAGATCAAAACGAAAGATTAAATATTCAATATAACACTGCAAATATTACAAAATATATATTTTAACTACATACCACCTTCTATTATTCAATTTCAAATATAAATCATTGTTTAATATTCTACAACTCACGAGCGATTGCAATCTTGAATGCATATTAAATTTCATTTTAAAACCATAACCAATATGTGAGGTTTCCAGAACAGGCGCTTTTTACTTTGCGGAGAATACACCGTAATTTAAAAATGGAATTATATATATGTATTAGTGATGGTAAACCGTTATGTGACTGTGATTGTGTCGATGATTGGTAATTGAGATTTAACGATGATTGGTAACTGGAACTTAACTGTCAGAGACTTACTTTCTACTGTACCAGTCATTGATCAAAGTATCACAGTCACGATAACAGTTAAAATTACAATTTTACCATCACTAATATGTATGCATAAATAAAATAATAAATATATATACCTAATATTACATAATTATAAGTCTGAAAATTAGGCCCTTTTAATGTTTTTAAAAAATATATTATAATAATGTTCTAAAATAATTTATAATCTTTACTTATTTTCTAAATGAGATATCCATATTTCGAACTCTCGCTTTGTAAGAGGTTTGAACTCTAATGGTGCGTGTCCACGATGCTCGAGATACCATACCATATAGTTGAATAACAGAAAAGAAATGTGATTTAAGTTGAAACTTTGAGATTACGTCGGATAACAATAAAAATACGCGCGCACTCCATAGTCGGTAATAATGTTGCCAATGTTCAAATATTGCTAGGAATTGCAATGTTGTCACCCGTAACAATTACACGTGTTAAAAAACGATAGCATATTTTTATTACAAAAATGATTTTATATTCACTAAAAATAATATTGGTTTCTATGTTAGATTTTTTCCAAAAATAATTACATTTTTATAAAATAAGCACATTACATTTTTTTTAATATGGCAACTTTAGTGTACCGTATGTCAGGTAAATATTGTAAATACTTTGATAGACACCGAACAGTAAATGCATAAAACAACTAGTTAGAGAGTTTATAAATTTTTTTGTGTATACTGTAACTAAAACTCATAGTTGGTGCATACATTGACTAGTTAATGTATATGTTTTCCAAGTTTACACTCTGTCTGTAACATATACATAACCAATTCACGGATATGTGTTGAAAAAAGCACTTTCAGTTCTCTCTCGTGACGTCAAACGCAATCAGATTCAAAAGAGCTCTTGATTATCGCTTAGATTGATGACGCGCCACGTACTAAAAGTATGTAAATGTGGGAAGGTAGAGGCATTTCTACGTAATAAATTTGAGTAGCAAATGTCATGTGAGGTTTCAATACTAGTCCGTTTACAAAGGATAGCAAAGTACAATAATGATTAGTTATGTGGTCTTAAAGAATAGCATTGTATAACATTGGTCATTACTTTAATAATAGATAACAATGCAAGCTCAGATCCGTGGAAATAAGGCTCCCGCATAATAAAGTTAAATGATTGACTTATGAGAAGGTAGATCAGGTGACATTTAATACAAGCATCGGAATTATGAAGCTGAAGTTAAAGAGAACTAAAAATGACCACCTCAAAATAATTTTTGAAGAAAGTTAAAACCATGGCCTCAAACCATTAATTTTTTCATTTCGGTTTTCGTTTCGGTTCAATTAAATATATATACATTAGTTCCGCTTTTCGTTCCGGAAAAAATAACGGTGGTATTGTAAGTAAGATATTAAAGCGCGTGTTTAAACAAGTACCGAACCGAAATAAACCGATTTTATTTTCGGTTCAGCTCCGGTTTTCGTTCCGACACAAATAATTGTTTTTTTCCGGTTTTCTATTCAGTTCCGTTTCGAAACTCTGGTTAAAACTCTCACAAAAATAACAATGTATTTATCTGCATCATGATCAAGCAAATTATAATATTTTTCAGTGTAGATTTACGGTGTACATATTTTTGGACGACACTGTATATATTTTGGCTCCAAACCAGACGTTTCCCTGCCACGCTGGCGCTGGTGTTTGCTGCAGCCTTTGGGAAATATTTTTAGCATCACGAAAGCGACAGAGGCGTAATGAATAAATGAGATGTACAAGTACTTCGAACCCCGAGATTTTTCAAAACTGAGTGACAATTTTGTACGGATTCTCGCGGGACGTGAAATATGCTACGAAGTTAGTGGATATATGCATCGTAAATAATATCCAATGTTTTCTGTAATTGTAATTGTAAATGAATTAATACAATTTATAATAAACTATTTATGAGGAGAATTTTTCGTACATTTTAAAAATATAGCTTTTTTACAGGTGTTACATAAATTTTTTTAAAATTTCTTCTTCAATATTAACAAAATTACTTTGTGGCCACATATTATAAATACTTTAATACAAATTAAATACATCAATTAGAAATATATACATACAGATAAACTCAATTTATTAAAAAAATACCGGGATTCGAACTTGTACCTCTTTTCGCTATAGCAGTCGAATACATTTTCGACCAATTTCGAACTTATGTTCTGTAATATTTCCAATTGAAACATATACTTTTTCATGTTTAAAAGCAATCAGCTTCATATTACGGAAAATCTCAAATACCTTAAGTAAAATCCGATAGGAAAAGTCAGAATTAAACTAAGTAATCCATTTTATTAAATTTGGAAATTTTAATAAAACGTATATATTAAGGAGAACGTATTTATCTTGTATAATTACATATTCATTTTCAAAATCTATCTATCAAAAAAAAAAATTTAGTTGCTACCGGGATTCGAACCTGGACCTCTTCCTATCAGGGCAAGCGTGTCCTCCGTTGAAGTTGAAAATAAAATTGAAAAGGCTACTTCACGACAAAAATGTGATTTCCTTCATCTTTATTTGGTATCTGGAATCAATTATAATCGTTATTAATATTTTTTCTTAATAACTCGGTAATATAACAATGTACCCTCTATGTTTGTATCACGATGGGCACATAAAAAAATCTTTTGTGCAATTTTAAGGACTCATGCTATTATTTGTGTGCTGAGGGAGAAAATAAGAAAAAATTGACCATGCCAGTATAAGGCTACTGGTAGGACCTGACCTAATAAAGATGTATCAAGACGCATAAATAAATAAAAGAACTAATAACAAATATCAAAGAATGCTACTTCAGGCACATTCTCCGCAATGAAAAATAAGATATTTTACAACTCATTGTGCAAGGGAAGATAGAAGGCAGCTGAGATAGAAAGAGATTATCTTGGCTGTGTATCCTCAGAAAGTGGTTCAATGTCCAAGGTATTGGTGATCTTATCCAGGATAAATCAACCTACAGCAACATGGTCGCCAACTTTTCCTAGAGGGCGGCACATGAAGAAGAAGTCTTAGAGGAAACATTAATTGTAATTATTCTAAGGAACTCTCTTCCAGTGATGACGTAATGATGAGTAAGTCTAGTAACTGTGACTTTTTAAAGACAACGTTCATTTATGAGGTCCACTCGTACATCCAGAGACACAGACTAACCGATAAAATGTATGAGACGTAAATACACTGAAGTTTTGTTATTAATATTCTAAAAATTTAAGATTGCCAAATTGTTATTTATATTTTAAAAACTATTAATCAATAATTAATCCAGAACCGTATTTTAACTGCACATTTCTTAATGCCTAGCGGTATTTTATTATGATTCTGTTAATATCAATACCGCGACTTGATTCAGTTTCAATCTAACAAATCAATTATTCACAACATCTACAGAAAAGCCTATCAAATTCTTCGACTCTTTCTAATTCGTTACTCTTTGACCTGTTCCCATCCACAGTTCGCAAAAAACGTATTCAGTCTCTCATTTTTAGTAGAAAAGAACCACATCAATAGCAGCTTGCGATGTGAGAAAGAGTAGTCCGTTTGTCCTCCTTCGGTCGTTGGTTGTACTTTTTGTAGACTGGCGTGGTTTGAATGTTTCGACAGCTGAAAAAACTAACGGACGTGCTGGACGCTAACAGACATGGGCAAGCAGAAAGCTTTCCAGGAAGCTTTTCAAAGCTTTGTTATTGTTTTTGCTGTAATTTCTCGCAGG
This sequence comes from Eubasilissa splendida, assembly GCA_031772225.1. Lineage (NCBI taxonomy): Eukaryota > Metazoa > Arthropoda > Insecta > Trichoptera > Phryganeidae > Eubasilissa > Eubasilissa splendida. The sequence continues at coordinate 12,970,042 of CM062860.1, read as the reverse complement.
CAAAGGTACTTGGAAACATGTAACAGTTACATTAACAAATAATTACTCGTTTGTAAGTCTCCTAAAAACTTTTTCTTAAAAGAATACGAACATTATTTGTAAAGTTTCTAACAGTACTTCCACAAGTGTTTCAATTATATTCACTTTCATTAAAATTTCTACAACTACGTATTTCCACCTGATATTATTTTATTTGGCGAAGATATTAAAAATTATAATTTGGAATTGTAATGTAATAAAAAAGTCACATACATTATATTTGTACGTAAATATACATTTGATCAGATTTAATACCCCGAAGTTACGCGATAGGTGGGACCGACGAAAATCGCCTTACTCAAATTCGCGAAAGTCGGGATACAACCTTGCATATAAATACGTACAATTTTGTTTAATTGAGACCAAGGACTAACAAAAATACTAGTTTAGAAGAAAATATTTAATTCAATGGCAGTTCTTTATACATATTAATACAAAATATTTTTAAAAATAAACGATTTACTTAAAAAGTAATTTCGATATCGATGGCTTCATAAAATCTAACAAATTCGTCTGACGACACAATGCCTTCTTTTTTCACGCAGAATTTCTTCGCAGCAAGCTAAAAAATTTTTTATTCCTTGCTTTGTATATAAGCTATACCGCGTTTTTCTTTGGAATTTTCTGATTTCTGAAATTTTTAAGCCATTTTCAATTGAGCTGAGACCTTCTGTCAAGCTTGCAATTGTCATGTAATTTCTGGTGGAACTGAGTCTTAAGTGTCTTCATTGTCGTTTTGCTTACGCATCACTATAAGCTCATCGATGGTTAGCTCCTGACTAAGTGAATCCAACAGCTCGGTGACATCGTTAGCATTGACTTCCAAATCTAATTGCTTGCCAAGATTAACAACTTCTTCTACCACATGACTGATATCAGTTTCTAGCAATCACAGTAAGAGAAAACGTTATCAACGGTCAACGTCATGCAGCAGTGACGCCAAACGAACCCCGTAACACTGAGTTCGCGTAAGTCGGAGTAGCGTAAGTCGGGGTATTACTGTATTATTATTGTTGCATTAGGTTGATGCATAATTATCCACCGTTTTTTAAAAATTATAATGTAATATAACCAACAAAGAAAACAAAATCAAAATATATTAGAGCGTAGTGAACACCGACGTCAATTACTGCTTCCCATTTACTTGGAAGACAGTCGATTCCGCAGGCGAAGAAGCACTGGTTTTTTGAGGCGATTTGACATCCTCTATCAACTTCTTCACATCGTCATAGACTTTGCCAACCTACCAATTTTTCAAAGAGCGGTTGATGAGGTAATTCATGGGGGCTTCGGTGAGAGGAGTAGGGCGGATTGGGAAGCAAATCCTATCTCTTGCTAGCGATAGATTCGATAAAGCAATTAAGCTGGACCAGGTACACGTCGCTGTTGATCTTGTACCGCCTTTGGTCATTTCTGTCCGGGATTCGCCACACCTGACGCTCATCATTTTCATTCCATTCAAATTCAAAAAACAAAACGTCGCGATAAAAACAGCGAATGACTTATTTTTAGATTTAAATAAATAATTAGCCATTTTCAGTTAATTAAAAATCCACAAAACTGTACAACAGTTTAAAAACATATTAAATGATTTTGTTTTTTTTTATTTTAAAAGATTTCATCTAATTAATTCTACGGTCTATGATCGCAACAACTACAGAGCGCCATCTATCCCTTAATATCGCCGCTGTGGTTAACTCGTCTGATTCTTGCAGGTCTGTTTAATACTATCTGCTCATCTTCGTCTCTGCCATCTTCTCAGTCTTGATTCTGTTGCATTAAGTAAGAGGACTTTGTATGTGTCCCGCCAACTACAGTTTCTTCGCTTTTACTTTCCTCACCAATGATTATAATACAAATAATAATCGTGCACTTATGAAAGATTAATTTTTTACGTTAATGCCTTCGATAGGTGGTTCCCATGTTTCCGATTGACAATAAGAGCACGTTTGATATATGAAAACACTTTTTATTGTACTTGCTGTCTTTCTAATCCGATGTTGTTGTTCTTTTGGCTGGGTAGGTTTAGACCGACCGAAGTGCGCACACCTGACGATCGGTTTATTTGGACCTTTGTACTGATTGAAGCGCGGGATGTAATTGATCCGTCTGTCGTTTACCGTCCCTTTACTCTCCCAAAAAAGGCGGCAACGCTCACATACACACACGCACAATACTATCAACCAGGAAATACAGTGCTGCCAATCGGAGTAATAAGGCGCGTAAACGTTGATATTGTGGAAGCTTTGCTCACGCCTGACAGACCTGGCTGACAGCCATTTCAGGCCGCCAAATATAGACAGAACTCAGATAACTATACATCGCGACGCAACTGATCCGAGAAGCCAGCTAAAGCGATCACTTTTCTCCTGGCCATCTTTTCGAACGCATCTCTCGGAACCACCTCCAGTGATATTCGCTAGTCACGAACACTCAAACAGTATTAATTTATTTGTGCATCATTCGACAATAAACGCCAACTTTTGTAAATCTTGTTTCATTTTATCAACTTGCTCTGGCCGCAACACCAACACCTATACTCACACGCACCATCCGTAACATTATTACATACTGCAACATTCATATACATACGTGAGATGAGGATTAGGGCCCTCAGTTTTCACCATTAACAATTATTCTGATATATATAACCAAAAAATATCAGTCGCTCCAAATCAATCCCTAAAATATTAATAAATATAAATTTACCTGTATCGAAGAGAGCTAATGACGTAAGTTGAAGATGGATTTGACGAGAGATGTTATTGTTTGGAAGTTGTCACCTTGCATAAAAACATCAGATAACTATCATTTTGGGATTATTTTCATTTTCTACTCTGTTTAATGTTTTTACCTTGCGTTTTAAAAAGTGAGACCCTAGCAAAATGAGAGTCATGGAAAATTTTGTTTACGATACGGTTTGGTCCTTCGGGATGAATTTTTTTCGCAATCCTTTTCCAATTTTTCAATAGCAACGGGTTGATCATTTTTACAACAAAATATTCGAGAACCGAAATGTTCGAGAATCGAGGTAATACGACTAAGTTAGATGGTCGCTATTATAATATTACTCCATCTTTGCTGTCAAAGGTGACGAGTTTAATTTTCAACGATTAAGTACTGATACCACTGGCAGCGCATCGTATATTTCAAAATAAATATATTGTAACGAAAATACAAAATTTAAAATCTTCCAACGAAGAAGGGAAAAAAATGACGAATAATGACGATTAAAATAATCGATTTTGGACAAGTTTCTGTTTGATTGATTAAAATATTCATAAACAACAAAAAGTTTTGGACAATCATTTACAAGAAAGAGATTAAATTTTAAACTCCAAATATTATTAAAGCTAGATTTGACTAGAACTGAACTAACAATCCGAACAAAGTGCGCGCAATGGCCTTCGGGCCGAATCAAAAGGTAAACATTGAGCTTTGACTAACAGGAACAATCTAGGGTTTGATTCTCTTTATTTCTTCTCTGTCAATACTGACTTGACTAAGAATATTATTTTATAAACTTTTTAACTTATAATGAAGTTTAGATGAATTTAACTGGAAAAGTTGCTGGGTTGGTTTACACAAACGACAAATTATAAAATAAATAGCTTATCAGCGTTGTGTTTTCTCTGAGCATAAAATACTGCCTATTTATATTTAATTTAATTGATTAACAAAATAAAACATAACTTAAAAGCATGCTTATTTAGAAGTCGATTTATTGTGCCCCACTCTTTTACCAGTTTGTATGCTAATGTAAAATGAAGGTGATATTGTACATGTGGAAATATGTTGAGCAAGATGTGAGGTGCGATCTGTAAAATATGCTGACTCTAATGAAAGAGAATGTAGGGTAGGGTGGGGCTAATTGAGCATAGGAGAAAGTAGAGCAATTGAAATATCTCAAAAACTACGCAACTCACGATAACACTTCAAATGACGGAAAGAGGGAGACAAAAGAGGGGAACATATTGCGTGACTGCCAGTTGCCACACGACGATCAAGTGAGGTGCAAGGATACTTTTTTTATTTTGTGACTAAAACGTAAAAAATAAGTTTATCGTTATTATTTTTCTCCTATCCAGCCATCTCCTAGCCATCTACAAGCACGTAAGGGTTGAAACATTACATACTCATTGTACTTTCGATTATAAATAATTGTTTAGTTCCAAGTATTACAGTTTTTTTCATAACCTAACTTTTGTTTCGATAAGTCTAGTCATCAGGCTTGCCCAACTTGCCTCAATATATTTTTATCACAAAAAGTTAAATTTTTATTTTGCATTTCATTTTAGGGTGCGAAGATATAAAAGAAAAACTTTAAACTACGAATCTAAGCTAAGTGACGCAGCAAAATCTGTAATGGACGAACACATGAGCATAAACGCCGCTGCTAAAGAATTCAACATCAAACGAATGTTAAAGAACAAGATGCATTTCAAAATTTAAATCTGAAATTGGTTTGTTGCGAAACTTATTAAAAGCCCACCTGGAGATCTAGTGTCAGGCTTGCAACCAATGGTTCAACACTAAATGTGCGTCGAATACCGGTCTGACCTATTTACGTTTGCTTTAATTTAATTGCAATAGCGACAATGATGTCTGATGATATACCTTGCATTCATATTTTTGATCTTATAATAAATTACGAACCTCATATTCTTATATTATATATTTGACAATTAATAATAAAACATAATTTTAAGTACTAAGATTGTAATAATATCCAAAGATAAAAAATAAGTTATATTTTGTTTGCTTTTAATTTTATTTTGTTAAGTAAATAATATTTTTTGTTTCACTGTACAATTAGTACTGGAACTTAAAATATATATTTGATTATTAAGTGTAGTTTTATTGGTGATTTATGCAATTTCCATATCACTATTGAATCCATTCTTTTCATTTCTCAACTAGCCCCATACCCTTGATCAACTTACCCCACCCATAGGGCTGGTTTAGCAAACTCGGAAGTTTATCGCATTCATTGGCAATACCAGACTATAAATAGTTTTATTTTCTGAAGACGTTTTGAACAGTATTAATTACTTATCTAACATTATAGGAATCGAGTAAATCTAATGCCCCGTTTAAAATTTATGATAGATTAAATAAAAAAATTGGTTAACTAGCCCCGACCCACCCTACTTGTTTTGTGCTGAGGATGACATCAAAAGGTTAGGATACGAAGAGTAACCAGCCTCTAATTTCGAGTTCCCATTTGGTGTTCGAGGGTAGGTATGTCGCGAATGCAAACAGTGCGTAATGCAAACAGATAGACGTAATTAATTCGATTATTTTAATACAAATTAAATGCATCAATTAGAAAAATATAAATACAAATAAACTTAATTTAACGAAAAAAAAAATTCTGCCACCAGGATTAAATTACAACTTCATAAATAATGTGTTCTCTTTAAAATTCTGTTATTAATTAATCCTAAGTCAATTGACAACGGTTCAATTCAACTATGACCAAGGCTCGATGAAGCGGAATGAGTAATAATTTGTGACCAACATCGTTTATATGCAAAATTGACAGTCTCAATTTTTTATCAAAACCGTGACCATTTTCTATCAAATGATTAGAAAATTTTAAAAACCCACTATTGTTCAAATATCTCAAATGCTCCTTTACTCTTATATTAAAATTTCTACCCTTTTTACCAATATAAAATGCAGCACAATCCTTGCAACTAAGGTTATAGACACCAGAATTGTTAAATTTATCATCTCTGTCTATAGAATTTATGAGTAAATTTCCTATATTATTATTTGTTTAAAATGCCGGTCTAATGTTTCGTGGTAGGTGTTTAGATATCTATTAGGAAAACACATTCTTATTGTGAAGTTGTATCATTGTGTCCAAAATTTAATAAAAATGAATTGATAATTCTGGCGTCTGCTATCAGATTACTCAAAGGTATTAGAGATTCCGTAAAAATAAGGTAGATGGCTCTTTCAAATAATGGAACGATTAAATGTATTAATATCAAAAAGGTAACGTAAAGGTTCGAAAGTTTGTCGCTAAAAATATCGTCGCTGTAAATATCGTCGGTTTGGAAAGAGATCCAGGTTCGAATCCCGGTGGCGCAACTAGAATATTTTTCAATAAAATTGATTTTATATGTATATCTTTTTAATTAATAAGTTTAATTCATATTTTGATATTTAATTCGAAAAGTTATTTATGTATAAAATCCTACGCCAATAATCATTATTATCATTAGGTTTTATTTGTGATTTGTATAAAATATTAATATTACTTGTGACATGATACATAGATGTATGTGACAATAATGTATGCTTAATTTTTAAATTGTCACCCAGATAATACTTCTTCTTTTTCTTTTAAACAGGCAATCCACCCTTCAAGATAGATTTGTGCCATTAAACAAGTAAAAGTACGAGTCCTCTGAGCTCTCTACATACGCCTAGACCGTAATTTACTACTACAAGTGCATCAGCGCTATTCGTTTTGACACTTTTATATTAATACATGAATTGTTAAGATAAAAAAGTCTAATTGAAAATACTTTACTGCAACTTAAAAACGAAAAGTTATCTAGGCGCGGATACTTTATATACAGTGTCGCCTAATTCTAACATAATATATTAAATCATTTTTAAGAAGTTCAAGTTTATTTGTGTCAGTCTGGAGGATAGAACGCGTTGTTCTGTACCTGGACTATCGATGTTTGTACCGGAAAGACATGAGACTGACAATGTGCTCGTGGGAGCCGAGATTTTGTATAAGAGTATTGTCTTAGAGTAGAGCACGAGCTGCCGACGAAACCAGGGCCGGGAAGAGAATAAACTATGCGAAGCTGTGTGGTGCTGTTCACGCTTGCGCTGGGTCCGCTTTGCGACATTTGTACATACATTTACAAGACCCGTGTCATTCGGGCGTAATTTGAGTTTATATACGCGTACAATTATCGGCGAACTTATGTGAGAAGATGTATGAATGTGGATAAGGCGAGAATCGCGTGTCAGGATAGAAGAGTGTAGCGCTCTATTCTCTCTGCCTACTTAAGTTAGTTAGTTAGACACGCGTCACTCGGTCTTTGAATCGGTATGATGAGACAAACACAGACACAATCACACATACTAGATAAATCATTACGTTGTTCCCAATCTAAAAAGAGCCCATTCTACCATAATTTATCATCCCTCTATCTCTACCCTCCCCTGCCGAACCATTGACCAAAGCATATATTTCATCAAAGTGAAAGAAGGAAGATAACACAATGACGACGAAACTAATGGTCGAACTAATTATTTTTATATATTATTTTTTAAATATATAAGTATACGTCTTATATGTATGTAATTTACAGTATTTAATTTATATATCTATAATAATAATAGCAATAATATTTAATAGTGTGTGTGTCTAAATGTCGCGGTGTATATGTGTCTAAGTGGGGGGAGATGGTAAATGACTTACAGTTGATGGCATTTATTGAAGGCAGTTGCACAATAACAAGTTAGAATGAACAGTAAGGACGTGAAGCGTCTGCTGGTTGGTGATCTGTTCAGGAAGCCAGCCGCGAGAGAAGTGAATGGTTATGGCTGGATCTCTGGCGTTGTAACTTTAAGGTTGATGCGAGCTTCTCCTTTGCACCCAGGCATACGGCATGGTTCCGGACCTGTTGGCGGAGATGCAGGTTATGAAGGCGATAGACCTCCAAATATATATTAAAATACTACTATATATGGAATGTACATTTTTAATTAACTGTGCAGTATACTTTTTATAATTGTTTCAAACCACAGATCAGTAAATAAATAGACATAAAATAAAGTCTACATATAGAAGACATATAGGAGAGGAGTTTGAAACATTACACACATATATCCAACGAAACATAGATCCGATAGATCATGATACATTTATGTAACAATAAAAGTATTTACTCTTCGAAAATTAAATCCTTATGTAAACATAACGTATTTTTTACATCAATGCATATTATATTATATTATCAGAGTTAAAATTTTTGTTCCAATCGAGTCTCATATTTAAATTAAGTCGCGGAGCTATTTGATTGCGTAAGTGATCCAAAATGATCACGTGAGTGACATCAAATTGAAAATATTAAAACGAGGAATTCGCGTTAGTTCGTGTCTATATATTTGGTAGTCTTGTGCATCTGAGTAATTTATATATACCTATAAAATATATATTTTATTTGAAACAATTTTTTTTTTTTAAATCGGATGAAAAGTCCGTACGGATCAGTAAATCTTGTGTTTCGTATCATACTATTATTGAAGCAATCCCTAATTTGCTGACTTAAGTTGAGAATATTAATGAAAAAAGTATTTTTGTTGACTATTTTAATCTGGTCACTGAATCCAGATAAAGATAGTTCTTGTAGTTCAGACCTAACTACGCAGCGTCCTCATGTTACTGTAATCTTGCATACATAATGACGATACGGCAACTGCACTAGCTGGGGGTAATTGCACTTCTGTCTGTGTTCAAAATTGTTCTGTCTTGCATACATAATGATGTCATTTCCGTGACATGCCCAACAAAGAATCATCCCTATGAATAACAAGAAAATTTCTCTGTTGTTTATGTTTCAGTAATACTCACATACAGCAGCGGTTGTTGGTAATTTTGAGAATAGACCAACAAACTCAAATTGCTTTGACATATCTATTTATATGTTTTTTATACAGGTAAAGTAGCGAGAGAAGTTGTAGGTGGACAACATTTTCGGATTAAATTTATATATATATGGAACTGGCGTCTCTTCTAGAATAGATCAAATTTTTTATAGATAATTTCCTTTAAGAAATCTAGGCCAACATTTCGGCACAGTAGGACGTGCCATTATCAAGGCATTGCCTTAAAAAGTTACGGTACAGCCATACTTGTTCGCAGGAGATATAAATCTTCCATAGTTGAGATTGAGTTATATCTCCTGCGAACAAGTTCGTTTTTACCGGTAACTTTTTGAGACAATGCCTCGACAATGTCACGTATTACCGTGCCGAAACGTCGGCCTAGGAAACATTTCCTTGGAAAAACTACAGATTGGAATGCTTTATTATACTTTTTTAATTAATCTTTTAAGGACTTTCCTAAAAGTAAAAATCATGAAATATGATCCACAAGAAAGTGCAAACCAATTATTATTGATCATAGAAAATAGATATAACAGATTTATTATAGAATATGTAGAAGAGAGAAGTCAACAATATTTGGTATTACTCATTTCTTAAATATTTAATGTTTAGTATATTCAATGTTAGACTGAATATGACGTAAATTCACTAATTTTGTATGGATATTTGTTATGAAATAAGCTACAATCTGGTATCATGTTCTTTTGTAAACACGAAGAATAAAAATAAAAATGAGTTTATCGTGAAAATTATTGTGTCTCGACGAGTTCTCCTAAAAGTGGTTATATATATGTGGATAATTTCTTTCATAACCTTTTTTTGTTTGATTTAATCACAAAATTTAGCAATAAAAATTCACAATGCAACTGCTATAGACGACGTCTGTTTGCATAATTGCACTTCAGGGCGCGCTACCACTAACGACATCTATAATTTAGCGGAGAAAATAATGCGTCGAGCGTGGCTAAGAAGAAAAATAAGAATTTTATTATCACGCTCATTCCTGCGGTTTAAGTATAAAGGTAAGGTATAATAATAATATTCTTAATTTTTTTTTTTTGTAAGTGAGTAATATTTTACGATTATGATTACCGCCACTAATAAAGTTGTAAAAAATCACTTAATGTTCATGCGACTCAATAATCTGTTCAGAAAACTAATAAGTACTTTTTCACACGTAATGCGATGGAACACGCTACTTTGGAATTATAATAAAATTGAAAAAACTCTGTATTAATGCGTTCTCTTCACTGTGATAAGAGATATGAAGCTAAAATTTGTCATTGAGACAAACTGACAGATATTGATGGACGCCAAAGGTCAAGAAATTTAATAAAAAATCAATAAAAAATATATTAGGAGAACACATCCTTATTGTGAAGTTGTAATTATTCAGAACATAGGTCTGTGATATTTTAAATATGAATTAAATATATTTATTAGAAAGATATACATATAAAATCAATTCTATCGAAAAATATTGTTATTGCGCCACCGGGATTCAAACGGGGGAAGGTGCATTATTCAACTACGTTACAGCGACGAAATTTTTAGCGACAAATTTTCGAACCTATATGTTATCTTTTTAATATTAATACATTTAATCGTTCCATATTTGAAAGAGCCATCTACCTTATTTTTATGGAATCTTAAATACATTTGAGTTCGATCGTCGGTAAAAAATATTTACTTATCGAAAATACATTCAATAGTTAATTAATTTTACTATGCAATATCGGATGGTAAAAACCGTAAATCGTTAGATAAAAATGGCACTTCACAGCTCTGTCAAAAGTCATCTGTCATAATATTTTGAAAATTGCATTGTACAATAATAAATCATTCAATATCCCGCTTTTTTAGTTATGAGAGTTCGTCCAATATGATCTCGCTGTTTAATTTATATTAGTACATAAACCAAAGATTTTTCGCCAATAAAGTGACATATTTCGAACGTAGGAGTGAATAAAACTATAGATAAAGCATACAATAGTATGTATTTCCAACGGTGAACATGTAAAATTAATTAAATTCTCAAATATTTTATTATAATTTGCCTCGACACACTGTAGGGACTCGTGTTAATTAGTTACGTAATTAAGACTCGAAAGGGTCGATCAGTATAAGGACTGTATTTATGATATATCAGAAAGATGTGTACGGTGAGAATCGAGAACCTATACCTCCTCGAATTTTCCCGTGTGTGTATGAAATGTTACCAATATAGATGCTGGTATTAGTGTGAGTATTTGTGGCTGGAGCGGGCGTATTACGAATGAAACAGTACTTACAATAGTTGTGTTCATTTACCGAAGAAGCACAATTTAAAATAAACTTACATTATTCAAAGTTTAAGATAAACGTAGTTCACTGAGGGCAGTACCGAGGTACGTGCGAAAAGATATGTCCGAGGAGCTGGCCAGGAGAAGAGTGAACGGTTCTGGTGGTTACTCAGACTGGTTCGATCGCAGTGTATTGTATGGCTGTATGGCTGTTGAGTGTTTATTTATGCAGATCTATGAAGCGCGAGCAGGGCCACCACAACACTATTAGACGGGATTAACTTAGTAGTAAGCTTTATGTTCGAACAACCCGCAAATGTTTTTACCGCGAGTAATGTTATAAAGTTACTATAGTAAAAATTTTGTATGGAAAAATTTTACTACTGATCAAACAGCCGGTGTCTTAATAGTGTCTCTGAATTTTTCCAATCCTTACATACGGTAGGGAAACCTGAATACTAAGCTAACTCAGAAACTCTAGACGACACAACATGGCATATTGTGGTACAAAATACTGGTAATCACTAGAAGAGAGAAAAATAAACAAGTGAGTTGGAACACTGATCAAGGCAAGTTTGAAGTAAATGCAATTATCGGATCATATTACAAGACGCGCATTAACTATTGAATATTGTCAAATTGAATAGTATTCAGAAAACAAAAAATTACCAAATTAAATTTAAAAAGTCACGTTGGGTAAACGAAATTATTAAAGCAATTGCAATGACATGGTAAAGATTGACAGGTGCCAAAATCATGGGGAGGCCGGAGGGATGGCTGATGATGATGATGATGATGATTGAGATTAATTTATTTAAATCCATAATAGTTCAATTTGATATGTTTATTTCGGATGTCATGCATTTTTTGACGTACGTTTTTGTTTAATGTGTGTGTGTGCCATAACAATTAATTATATGTTTTATATATATTTTTTCAATTAGTCTTCAATATTTTTAATTTTTCTTCATAATTCTTTTTTTTTATAACGTCTAAGGAACTTATATTTTTTTACAATCAAATTCTATAAAACTTGTACTCAATTATTTAAAATGAGTCTGTTTGGTTTTGAAAAATATAATTAATAAATAAATTGTTTTGTACGTCTGAAAGCAATATCGGATTTCAAATTTAGAGATAACTAACTCGTGAGTTGTTTAAGTTTTAAGTTGTTGTGAGTTATAGAAATTTTTCTTTCGCTAAATTGAAATCCGATATTCCTTTCAGATGCATAATATAGTATAAGTCTTTTGACTTCAGCCGTATTATAATACCGAGTCAATAAAACTGAATAAAACCATTATTTATGCATTCTAATGTGCTAATGGAATTCAAAATATTGATGAATAATTTAACTTTTCGGTATAGTTATTGAGTATCTACACGAGTAGATGGATACCTAATTATTTAATTCAATACGGATTGAAAAAAATGGTTTCAGAAGAATAGAATGAAGTTTCATTAGATTTTTTAATTAAATCTTTGTGTCATCAAATAATTGTATATTAAATTAGTAATTTAGTATTTGTAAGGGTGCTTTAGTCATTTATTTCATTAGACTTACTACACTTGTACATATGAGCAGAAGCGTGCAGTGCATATAAGCAAAAAAGCTATGCATAACTAAAAAATTCAGGGAAACAAATATAAATTTAAAAATCGGATTAACATTAACGAAAACATTATTTTGCAATTAGTGGCATCTGTGTACCAGTAGAGACTTCAATTGCTTAGTTCTAAAAACTTACCGCAACTCACCGCTGAAATCATGGCGCTCTTTTTTATTCGCCGCATCGTGCTATTTACATTACTCAGTTCTGTCTTTAAGCTAGTGAATTACTTAAATCATATAAATGTCTATTTACTGAATTTAAAATTCCTTTTGGTTGATCCGTTTTGTATGGAGTCGTTACCTATGCTGTTTATACAGAATAACATTAGAAAGGGTTACAACTGCGTGCAAATCATTGACGTGTATATTTCCTCTTTTACGAATTTTACTATCTTACTGTTTTTAACCTGTTGATTTCATGATTGTTCTTTAAATTTGGTGCATGGATTGGTTTTTAATTTAAGAAAAACAAAAAGCATTGGCATAACCATTTCCTACGTTAACCTTTAATAAAAATAATTATGTCCTTTAGTTATTACGTGAAGTTTTTTCAAACAATAAATTAGTCATGTTCAGTCATAAAGTGTTCTTAAAAACGTCCACACATTTTATACATATATGGGTAAGAAAGTATTATTAAAAACACTATTAACAGTACTCTAAAATTATAAATAAATACATAATAAGGTCGTATAAACGACGGATTTATTTTATCCAAAGACGTTGGTTAAACGAAAGAACATATATTATATTACATATATTATATATGGTTGTATAATATCATTGGTAACAGCACAATCTAAATCTATACCAACTGCACGCCACTGCATATGAGGTAGTCATGAAAATATAATAATCTTTATTCTATACGTTTAAATTCAAGCTTTGTTATTTATATTCCCTTGAGCACCCATAACGAAATTATTATACGTCGGATTCGTCACCATTATGCGGCAAAACTTCGTCTGATATATAATAATCGTTTTTAGTAATCAGAGTCTGAGATCAAATGTAAAATGGAAGTACAACATGTCATACCACAAATTATATTTGCTATTCACAGTACAAATTAATGTTATCAATTTTAAAACAAAGCTGATCAATATACCTATCCAATTTTGTTTATGGTATCCTCTTGTACCCTTACTCCATATTATATTCATGTTAACAGGTGAGAGGGGGGGGGGGTTGTGAGGATATAACACCGCACATTTTCGACATTGCGTAAACATACACCGCGATAAAATCCGTACGTCTTTTGATCATAATATTTCATTAAACATTCTACTGAAGAAGTACCATTATTTTTATTTAACAATACTATATTAATCATAAATTTACATATCATATTCTAGTACCTACCATATAAAAAAAATACATATAAATCACCACAAAATCTAACTTTTCTAAGACGCACAAGAGTAAATTTTTGATATATGAAGCAGAAAATTTATGATTAGTCATTATAAATAATTCATCTAAAATAATTTTGTATTTTCACGACTTTGGTTTTAATTCTTTATTTTAATGACGCTGAATTTTATACTTTACTATACTCCTTTGTGCTTTGCTCCTGCCTCTGATAATAAGATTTATTTTAAACGATCGTGTGGTCACCCTCCTTTTGATATCATTTCCAGTATTTCCCTTACATCAGATATATCACCAAAGATCACTAATTTCTCAACTTATTTTTAATTATAATCTGCATTATATAAAAATTTTATGTGATACCAAAAACTTAATAATTGCAAAATGAAAAATATATATTATTAATTTGGGGGAATATTTCAATCAAATAATAATGTTCTCCATACCTATATCAAAAGTTTATTATGTGTACGTATATACTACATACGTGCACCGTGTTAGAGAAATTTAATATTTTTATCAAATAGTTTACCTACTTTATGCTTACACAATAATCTAAAGGGATGCAGTTCAAATTTAACCCGAAACTGCGCCTTCAAGCTAATCCTAGGATGAACCGCTCAAGCTAAGTGTGAATATTAAAATTAATTTCACATTCAAACTGTATATACAAGGCGTGGAGACAATCCAGCAAGATTGGCGATAATTTGGAAGAATTTATTTAAATAAAATCTTCATACATAATAAATGATCAATACTAATTACTCGGATATACAATACTTATCTATCAAAAACACCAAAAAAAATATCACCAGGAATTAAATCCAGAACTTTATATTGTCGGACGACAGCTTTAACCAATTAATCTATAGATATAATTTTAATATTAATGAGATTTTTTTTTTTTTTCAGAAATTCAGAAGCGACCATATTTTATTTAAAATATTTCTCAAAAACTTCAATAAATTGTAACTTCTCAAATAAAACGTGATTTTATTAAAATCAATAATTTTTACAATCTATTATTGTTATAATTGGACTTAAACATTATTTTACATAGTAACGTTTAATTTAAGTATTTAGTAAATTATTTTATTTGTTACCTCTAAAATATGTACATAATATAAATTTGTTTGACACAAAGCCGAGCTTCATTACAACGTTATTTGTATTTAAAGTATGCAAATATTAATGGTAGGTATAAAATACCAAAAAATAACTAGGAAACCATATTCTTCAAACAGAATTTTATGATTTTTTACAGAATCATTATAACAAAGGCGTTATTCATAAAAATATAATATTTTTTCGTGTTCTTCTCAAAATATTATGTAGGTATATATTAATTATATTATAGCTTATACGAGTGTGTATTATTTAAATTACTGAACAAATATTCTTTTTTAATATTCACGTTCAGCATAGGTATTTATAATCACCGATGTACGGTTCATTCAACCTTATTAAACAAATTTACTTTTACGTACCTACACATATAAATATTTTATTACATGTTTTTTAATTACACTAGAAAAGTCTAAAATCTCCCAAAGAGTAAAATAACATTTCATATTAAAAAACGTGATTGTTTGATTATAAAATGGAAGTTTCGTTGTAATGAATCTTATATTACCACAGCTTCCCTTGGGGTTCTATCATCTGATTACTGTCTAGTCTCTTGAGTCCCGATTCCTTTAAATGAAACTCAGACTTACCAGGTAACAATATTTCGTTTATTATAACACGTTATTAGAGTCAATATAAATTATACACTTTAGAGATAGTCTTACTATTCAGAAAAAGCTGTGATGAAAGAGAACTCTTCTCACAGAGGATTCAATAAAGGATATAATATATTATCTTTTATACGATTACCTTTGTTGGGATTAATTATGGATATCGTAATTATTCTGCAAAATTTCTGTAATTAAAGAATGAAATAAATAAGGGTTGATTTTATTACTCGCCTTGCACGACATCATCGTTTCAAATTTCTATACACGTTAAGTTTAAAAATTGAATATACTATGTAAGTATTATCTTTCAATATTTTATTAAATATTATAATAACACATTAATGTTGATGTATAGTTTGTTGACTACATTAACATTATATTTTCTTTAATAGTGAATATTCATTCGATATTTTTATAGTTTAATTATTTGTTTTAACAATGTTTTTAAAGATATTTCAGATTATGCTATTAACAGATTATGCTAAGTTTATATCTTAATTCTTAAGGCCCTTGTTCACGATGATCTTTCAATGAGATTTTAATCTCTGAGAACCTACAAGAACACGTGTGTACTGGATGCGTCATCTTACTCCGCTAACAGCGATTTATGAATCATCACCCCATATGTTTTACACGTGGATTAAAATGATCCATCTAGTATATACGTACATTTTGCAACTCTTGGAGATCATTGTAGACACGGGCCATTAAGATATCTTAAAATCTCGAAGACGTAGGACACTAGAGAAGCGAAAATGGCAGAGACAAGACGAGAATACAACAGATAGGCGAAAACTAAGATAAAAATGTGAAACGTGGGCAAGCCAATGGCCCATTGGATGGATGATATATGAGCAATAATGATTAGAAGTGGATCCGCAACAGAAACAGAGAAACTTGGAAGGAGTTGAGTGTAGTGGATACAAACTTGTTAAAATGATGATGATGATTTCTCAATCTGTAAAATCTTTTACAATACTTTTAGTTGAATGCCAAAAATTATAATTTTTTGATTTATTCAACATTATTAAGTATTTCTTAAAATGTCCTTAATTAATTAAGGGCCCTAATTTTTTCAATTTCTAGTTGATCCCGAATTAATTTTTAAAGAAATCGTGACAAATATTCAGATATAAAATAATTATATTTTACAATGTTTATGTTTATAAGAATTCGAATATATAATACTATAATATGATAATATATTATATATGTACGTTAATAGTTTTTGTAGTCTTCCTTTAAATATTCTCTTTTCAACTCCACGGAGCAAGCCTTATATTAACTTGCAGAACTTGCAGCGTGATATATTATGGATATTATAAATGCACTGCAGAAATAAAAGTGCACATCCTTTATCCGATGCCGCAAGACCGGGCTGGGGTTCCAACCCTACGGGCCACGGGGGAGGCATTCCTAACATTTGCACAAGGAATAGGGGAGGGTGCCCCAAGATGTTATCTCAATTGCTTTACGACCCAAATTCGCCTATCTCAAGATTACCGCAGCAGTTAGCGTTACTCTTATTTGGCTAAATTCTACAATGTCAGACTGCACTTATTTTGCATAAAGCCCTATCATTTTTTTTACATATATAAATGCTTATGTATGCATTTTCAACATTTTTTTTACACAGGATAAAGGAGGGGATTGAATATTTCATATTTTTTCACACACTTCTGAAATACATCATTCTCATCTTTCACATTCAAATACATTCATTCATATGCAGGTTCTTTGCTCTTTGATCGTCGCACTCTCTCAAAATTGATTTTTATCTTCTTCAATATTATCTGGTTCAGAACTCGCTGATCGTTATGCTACTGCGATGTGAACATGTGAACAGTTCTTCAATTTATCTATTTTACTTGTTTCGTGTTTACATCATTTGGTAATTATTACATTTTTCTTCACATAAATTTATCTGTAGCTTTTTTGTGAGTTTTAAACCTTTTTCTGCTGAATTCCTTTATACATGAACCGGGGAAAGCTTTCATTATTAAAAAACATACAGATTTTTTTGCAAAAATATTCTATTTTATATATTTTAAAATAAATAAGTGAAAAAATTGTAATGTTTGGAGAGCACTCTACCCTTATCTTAAAACAAACAAACAGCTAATGGTTATCATTTTATTGGTTGACATTTCGCTCGCATTGTAGGGATTCAAATGCATTACAGAATGTACTGTCCTGTATCTACTCGGTTATATTTCCCAAGAGATGAATTATTTGATATGCACCATTTACGGAAAAGGGGGCACTAAATAAAATCACCACGGCTAAACTTGTAATCGTTGGATAAAATATATATCGCAACATTATTTAGGGGGGCCATTTTGTCACATCTGTAGGTACTATTTAGAGATATAATACCTATTATAATTACGCCCACCCAGAAATGCAGACCTAATTAGTAATGGGACGAATCTTGTTTTATATAAGGTATTTATTCGGGTTTGGGTGACACGTTGGAGCTGCTTAGGTAGGTAGTTAAGCCGGCCTGCGTGGGTGGAATCTCCACGCCTACTTCTCACTCTCTATACCTCGTGTTTTGTAACTCCGTCTGTGTAAGTGTGACTCAATCCATTGTGTGTCTCGTCCACTGTCCCTCTTTTAGGAGTGTTTTTTGATGAATGGAGTGTCTGCCTTAAACTACTGCACCTTAATTTTCTATCAACCTTTCATATATATGTAAAACTTCGTTCTATGGATTTATGTTACACATATGTATTTTTATGAATAAGGACAACACTTAAGGGACGCTGAAGGGCCTAAATTTTTTTGCGAAAATTGCTAATAACCACATTGAATTTCTTCTCTGTTTTCGTTTTGCATAAACTTGAACATGTTGAGTGGGACCGACAAGGAAGCCCTAGCTTCTATAAACCGGTCCCGGAAAGGGTGGGTCCCCCCCCCCTCCAGCTATCCTTTATAATACCTATTATAATATTATAAACAATAACAAAATGTACCATTCGTAATAATATAAACGTATAATAATATAAATATATTATGTAGTATAACTACGAGGCGCGTTTTTTAAGTAAGTAACGAAATTCTTTTTTAAAGAAACAATTTTTTACAACACTTTACTTTCTTCGGACGCTATATATTTTAAACTACTTCTCAATATAGTCGCCATCATTATTAAGGCACTTGACATAACGGGACACCATTTTTGTATACCTTCGTCATAGAATGACGCCGCCTGGGATGAAAACTATGTACTCCGTCTTTGAGTTCATCATCGTCATCAAAACTATTGCCACCAACGAACCGCTTCAAATGAAGAAAAACATGGAAATAATTTGACGCCAAATCAGGACACACTTGGCGGTGAATGTCAGCTGGTTTCATGTTTTGTGCATTCATGAAATGAATCATGGACCGTATCTCACAGTCGGCGGGCTGATCTATTGTATTGAATATTTCATCCACTCACACTATAAAATGGCCACACTTTGTAAATGTCTCTAATGTTGCGTGTATTGAGTCAACAGATGAAGAAAACCATTGCGCATGCGGGAATATCCGGCAACGGTACTTAAAACATGCGCCCCATATAATAAAAGCCCATCTATGTTATTTTGTGCAGTATATCTGAGTACAATCTTACCAAAATACAACAATATTATGAGTTTCAAAAAACTGAACAATGTTTGGATAATTATTATTTATATACATACTTGGGAATCCCTTTTATTAATATCCAATTGCATGATTGCATTTCGTCATTATCGCTATTGAATCTGTACATGATCTGTATTTGGATATGTAAGTGTTATTGCCAGTAAGAAAATTTTTTCCAAAGTTGCGAATATGTCAAACATGTTTTTAATATCTCTAGGTTAAAATTACTTAAATGTTTTTTTTATATATTCAATAACAGTACTCAAATATATATTAAATTTAAATTAAGTATACATTGTCTTTATTGCGAGTAATAATAAACATATAACTGGCAAGTATATTAACCATCTGTCATTTCGTGTCTAACTGTCAAATATATTATGTTCGTAATGTTTACGTTTGTTCAATTACTATTTATGTAAACAAGATCACAGTGTTTTTCAAGAATGACAAAGAATAATTAATTAGATATATATCATTCAATGTTGATAAGTAAGAACACCGTTGTAGAATTCCAGGGAGGGCAATATACTTGTGGAATGCACTAGCAGAAAAGCTATCGGCTATCGTCGATTGCTTGCTGCTAGGCCCTGCGGGTGGCTATTGTGGCCGTTTCGCGGGCGATAGTTACTGCGTAGCGTCTCGTGGTGACCGCTGCGCGGCTAGGGCTTCATAGTATCTATATTTCATCTAAAGCAATATAATCATGATGCATAATGCACTATTGTGTAAGCAATATAATAAGGGATTTTCGCATTGAAATATATATTCTATGGAATCCCTGGACGCGCATTTGCTCGCCTATAGATTTTCTACTAGTATAAATAATAATAATAAAGTTTTCTTGGTTACGTGGTAACGAAAAATTTTCTATCCTCATGAGTAATTAATATTATTATAATAAACCAGGAATGTGTCTGTTATGTGACGCTGTATCTGTTATCTTATTTCACGATGTACCTATACGTAATATTTTAATGTAAATAAAATTCCACCGTATCTTTCTTCTTCATCTTCTTTTGTCCAAACTGTTATTACGTTTTTCTCATGAATATAATTAATAATTTCTTATGGATATAATTATGCCGCATCGTTTTTTTCTTCTTCTTCTATTACCATACCCCACAACAAACCTGACCAAGATGTCTTATAATATTAATGATCAACATGTCATGAAATTAAATCAAAGTTTTGCGTGCGATCAATAGTTTTATAATACGACAATATTTATTTTGTTTTAGTTTTTTTATAATTTTTGTATTTATTTTATAAGTATAATAGTGGAAATCAAAATCAAAAATTATTTGACAATATGCAAGATTTAAATGGCAACTTGCAACTAGAAATATCAATCTCTTACCCAGAAAAAAGTGAATGCAAAAAATTTAATTATATGGTAACGTCGGTTTTTTTTTTTAAATTTTTTTTAGTACATTGAATTTGTTTGTACATGGACTCTCATTTATTCAATGAGTAAGTGACTTGAAGCATTTAATATGTAGATCTACAGACAACTTCTAAAAATAATCTGGATTGATAGAGTCAGGGATGACAATATGATTCGTATGCGAAAGCAAAAATAAATCCTTATAACATTAAATAACTCGATATTTGCAATAATTTGGAAATATCGTGAGACATTTAGAAAAATACCAGATTCTGCATCTCATCGTTTGGGGCAAAACTGCTAGCAGAATAGACCCTGGAAGTCGGAAGATATCCAAGGAATGAAGAATCTATGGCAAAAATAGTTTAAAAAGTCAACAGTCCAACTACAGTCTGCAATAGAATGATGATCGCTAACGTTCGATAACCGAGCAAGCACTAGATGAAGAAGAAGAAGAAGAATCTGTTTACAATTCATTATCAGTATAAGTTACAATAAATCTATAATAAACAATACTTAATCTTTATATTATATGAATATTTAACTGTGTAATAATATTGTGTTTTAATTTATTTGGAAAACAAACAGTTAATCGATGTAAAAAAATCATAAAAGTGTAACTAAAATTTAACCAGTTATATATTTTCTCTGAATTAACAATATACTACATAGAGTGTAAGGCAATAATTTGAATAATAAGACTTTTTATATTGATGATACAATAGATTATTAATCATTCAAAATAACTTTAGTAATAATAAATTAATTTTACGCTACATAAAAAACGATAAAAAGAGTGGGAACTTTATCTTCTGTTACAGGATCACAAAAAAATGAGAGAAAGCAGAGAAAAAGTATATATATATAAAGTATATGTATATAAATATATTATTTTATACTTTTTCTCTCCTTTCTCTCATTTTTTTGTGATCCTGCAACATATATATATATATATAAAGAGAAATAAATTTAAAAAGAAGAAAATTAAAAAGAAAATGGAAAGAATAATAAAATATGTTTTTAAAAAACATTATTATGCAAATATTGTTTATTCAAACAAATTTACTGGCTATCTCATATTTTTATTTTCATTTGCATACTAACTACTTTACTTTAAGTAAGTGGACTAGAAAACAATATATACTATAACAAAAACTAATTAATAATTTAAATAATGAAAATCTTTTATTTTAAAAAGTACACATAATAAGATTTACGAACCGCATGGCGGCGGCGGCATCCTGCTGGGTAAAACAGATAATTAGTGTCCGATGATATCCTGGACCGGAGGAGCAATGTAGCCTGACCACCAATTGCTCTGGAATTAGAGGAATCGCAATTTTACAGGAATGCCGACCCAAAAGACACACCAGAACCACGTGCATTTCTAAACTATTACACAGCTCTATTAGATTTTTAAAATAAAAATAAATTGAGTTGGTGATTAAAAATTTGTGAATGAATTTATTTTAGATATGTATTTTTTTTTGTATATAAGATATTTTAAAATTAATACATGACTTGAAAATATAATACGCTTCTACTTTCAAATAAAAGTTAATTACTCGTATTACGTAGGTAACTAATACAACTTAAAACCATACTAAAATATTTCAAAATTAAAAATATTTTTTTTTTGAAACATATATATTGCCAATTATAAGAAGAATTTCCTTTTCAAATATTCATTTTGATAATTTTTTTAAATAAGTTCAATTGTTTTATTTCAAGTATAGCATGAGCTCAGGTATAGCGTCACATGACTATCTTACTAGAAATGTGTGTATGTGATACCCTCTGGGTACATGCTACATTAGAAGGATATATAAATTCAATTAGAGCAATTTATTTCAGAAAGTTCAGAAGTTAACAACGATAAATATTTACTTAAATAGGTATACATAATGTATATTTTAATATTTTTTTAATATACTTTATTAGTAAAATTTTTGATTTTCTGTAGGTACAGCACAAAATGATTCCAGATATATTTTTGATTTTTTTGTCTTGTAATGCAAAAAAAGCAACTTCAGAAAATAATTCATGTAGTTAATATCAAAAGATTAACGTGCTTCTATCATACAGGGGGAAAACGTTAACTTTTAGATCTAAGGGGTCAAGAGTTTAAATCGCATCCCGGAAGAGCACCCAGCTAACCCAATTTATCAACACACAGATAAAAGGCAAAGTTAATATTAAAAATAAAAATATGGTCCCAATTAAGATAAGTAGTTTGTTGGTCTAGTGGTTAAAACGCTGGCCGAGTGATCTAGTGGTCGGGGGTTCGCGCCTCGTTCCGGGAGACCAGTAAGTCCGGGAGACTAGTAAATACTATTTTCATAATACAAGCGTTCAGCTTAGTTTGAAAATAATAAGAATTTTGATGTGACATGTATTCCGTGTACGCCATCTCTATTTAAAAATAAATAAATAAAGAAGTACATTAAAATACAAGTAATGACAATTTTTAAGCGTTTGGTTCACAAACATTATGCCTCTAAAATGTTGAACAAAATAATGAAATCTCAACATTATTATGTTGGGCAAATTTTATTATAATATAATTATTTGTTTGTACATATTGTAACATTATAAATTACATTCCAGTATTTTAATTTGTATGTACTTAATATCATTTAAAAGTTAATGGCCATTGTAAAATAATTATTATGATAATAGCAATAACAGCTGTTAGAGACCGATCAGCCGACGCGCGGAGCAATAACGGCCATTCTAGACGAGTAAGGCGGCTGCCCACGCATTTTGCGTGCGGCTTCGGCCGTCACAATGATGGCCGATTTTACTGAAATATTTTTTATAAATATGTATTATATAAATTTTATTTGAAATTTATTGCTTAACAAATGGATAAGAAAAACAGTTATAATTACTGATGCATCAATATTCTTACGATCTCGTGATAAATCTTAATTTGTATTGTATTCATCTCTTCAGCAGATATGTTTTATTCCCGCTTTGGACCGGGATGATAGATCCATAATGAACGTTGGACGATGTCGCAAGCGGATGACTTTGGCCTGCAAGTCAATTCAAAATAACCCATCACGCTTCGACCAGTACATAATAGTATTTATTCTGCGTGAATTTGTCATCTTCGCAGGATCCTGTTTTTGACCATCACCCATATATGGTGGTGATTTCAGGTTGCACTTTTCTTACATTAATTTGTTAATTTAACATAATTTATTTCACTAGTACAAAACTATTTTCATATTATTTAAGTATCATTATGTTATAATTATTTTACCTCGAGGTACGAATGCAGATATGGGAGATCATTAACAAGGTAGGGAATTCTGGTAAGTGTTCATCTCGTAGGATCCACACATCATGTTCTCCACTGATCTAGCCGGTTAAGATGTAGAGCCCTCGGCTCAATATCTCACAATATATATTAGCAATATTGCTATCATCTCCAGATATATTACATTGATCGTCTCATTTTCAAAAGATAACTGAAAAAATTGTAATCTTTCGAAGATGCACCCCCATATTATTAAGATTCATTGTAATCGGAAATTTATTTTACTAACCATATTATTATTATTATAAACATCATAAATATTATATTAATACATGAATTGAAAAGATAAAAATGTATAATAAAAAACCTTCTTGACATTACTTAGATTTAGATTGCTCTATTTTTTGACGTATAATACCAAAGGCATTGGTCATTGCCACGTGGGCACGCAGCGGCCACAATATTGTAGCTCGCATAGCCCAGTAACAATTTCATATTCTACTAGTTAAACTAAACTTTAGTTTTCTATACCTACTATTATAGTATTTGTAATATTTATACGAGTATACTTTACTTACTATACGATCTAAAATATGAATTTAAAAAAACTAAAGCACTTAATATGATAACATCCTACCAGGAGAACATAAATACAGAAGAGGTCTGAATTTTCCAACCAGACTGGCAATGGTCGTACATGGAAAAGCTCTTTGGTAACAAGGGTCACAATACCGATAATTTAATTTATCACGAGAGATGGTCGACATTTTTAATTAGAACGACATAGCTAAAAAGCTGCATGTTAGATTCTGGTGTACGGCTCTGGGTAAAAACTAAATGCTGTCCATCCCGTGCTCATATTATGTTACGGATTAATTAAATTGATTAAATAAGTTTTTGTTAAGAGAATTGTGTTCAAACTTCAGTGAAATGTCTTGAATAATCAAAAAAAATAATATTCAAAAGGTGTCATATTTACATATTTATACACATTTAAATACATTGCCTAACTAGACAAGCCTGTTTTAGGGCAAATTGATAAACTAATATATTTTATAAAACCAAAATTCATCGAAGGTAAAACACAGTAAGATCGAATACATACATAGCATATAGTGTGAAAATATTTAAGAAAAAAAATATATTTATATGTATATATAAAATATTTAAAAAATGAATAAAGAAAATAATATATATATATATATATTTTTTCTTCTCTCTTCTTTATTCATTTTTTTTACTTATATATATCATATATATCATATCATATATATCATATATATCATATATATCATAATACCAATAATGTAAGCAGATATAAGGTGGATGGAAATATACAAGATAAAAACACACAAAAATAGTTATACAAATTATTTCATTATATAAAAGAGTTTACTCTCTGTATCTGCTCTTATTAATTGCAACAACCAATTTGAAATATCCCTTTTAAAAGTCCTAATATTAGTTAAATTTCCAATTTCAGTTACTTTATTTGTTTATATAATTTTTTCAATATTCTTATTAAATGAAATGTATTTATTTATTACAGCGAACACATATTTATTGTGAAGTTGCATTTTCAGAACATAGTTCTGAGAATTTCATATATAGAACGGTGAAAAATATAAATATAAAAAATACAACGCAACCCTCTACACTTGTAAAATTTTGACTACTTGTGAAAAAAACATTTTTTTCTTAAAATGGATGTGGCATGAGAAATATATATTGTTGTTTTAAGTAGTTCATCAGACATATTTCTTTATTAAAATGAACCACACTTCATAATGTTTATTTGAACGTTTACTATGCTTTTACTGTGCCTTGTCTCGTCTCTAATTATGATGTATTACTTCATGAGAATTTGCCAAATTAGGAAAACGGAAGCAAGTATTGCATTGTCTTAAATACGCCATTCATCAAGTTGTTCATTATTCAATAATTTAATTATAATCATAGAAAACATTAACTCCCTATCGTGTAAACGTATGTTTATGATTGTTAATTTTCTTAGAATTTGAATTATTACGTCTCAGACAAAAGGCTTATTTATACCTGTTGGCACAAGGAAGTTTCCCAAATATGATTAATTATCTTATTTAAATATACTGAATAACGAAAACGCGGAAGAGTTATAATACAAAGACGGCGTAACTTATTATATCTCTCATTTCCTGAGCAATGAATATCTACATTATACAAGGATTTCTACAATAAAAAGTTATTTAAAATCATGATACAAATGTTATTTTTCTATAACTAAGTAAAAAATTAATTTACAGTACACTCAAGTTAAGATATGAACTTCACAAACAGTTATCTTCATCATTATATAGGCTGTCTTCCGTACCTGAGGAAGACTTTCCTTCACAATTATGGGCCCTTCATGGAATATGGTATAAAGAATCCAATCTTGGGCGTGGGAAAACAGCTGCTGCGGGCTGACTTCTTAAACTAAGGTATAATTCGACCCTCAATCACATCACAGCTAGAAGGCGTGCCCCCCAGGTGGTGGATAAGAGAATGGCTAATAGATAATAAGTAGTCATGCATCAGAGACGGCGGGTTTAATAGGGCGTCGAGTTTGGCACCCCTATGCAGTCCAAAAAAAACACATGTCCGTCAACGAATCTGCCATGTCGAGTTGTACCGCCACAAAAGCACTGTTATCTTGTAGTCATATTTGCACAATAGCGACTCTTATCTTGCAGTGACATTTACACTACACATCGACTATTATCTTGTAGTCATATTTGCACAATAGCGACTCTTATCTTGCAGTCACATTTACACTACACATCGACTATTATCTTGTAGTCACACTTGTACTACACAATAACAGTTATCTTACAAAAACACTTGCACCACGCAGTGACTATTATCTTGCAGTCACACTCGCAAGACTAGAAGTCTATGAAAGTCAATTCTTACAAACCCAAGTACCAAAATGCTGCCAGATGGCAACCTGGCTCTTCAATCTCCAACTTCTACAAACAATCTACCAGCAAGGATGGTCAAGTCTATGTAAGAAAGCTAACAACATAGTATACGAGCGCGCCACTTATTAGTATTTTCTAGGCAGCTTTCTGCATGGATCCACAATAGATGTAATAGTAATATCATAAATGTTCCGAAATAAAACGTCTGACATTTCTTCAAAATCATGCATTTATGTGGAATCTTTAATCGCGGCCCATAACCAAGTAAAGTAAACTCTCAATTGAATTAAGTATGTATATATTGTCCATGCGAGATGTTAAAAAGTTATCTATGTGTGTACTTATCAAAATACAAATCTTAGCAAAATGCCAGAATCAAGGGTTAGAAATGCTCATCATGCCTTGGTGGATTCTTGTCGCGATACTGCAGACCTTTGCTCACACATAAAGTTATAAATGAATGATCACAAATAGTCACATATGGAAACTGGATGGTCCAACCATACGATTCATTAAACTGAACGAAATGAACGTACAGAATCTGAGAAACTACGGTTTGAGCTTGTTCAAACAATGATAACGTTATTACAAATACGAACAGAGTGGTGAACCCACCAAATGTCTATTTCGGTTCAATTCGACAAGCAACCGGAATTAGGACTACTCGACTATATCCTGAAGAATTGTTAGAAATAACCAAATATTACTTCTTAACGAATTTTCTACAACTGTTTGATGATAAGTCTAACGTAGGGTAGGGTTAGAATTTTGAAAATAAAATTCAAAATATAACATTCATATTAATAGTAATAAAATAAAGTGTTAAAATAATACTGAACTGACAAAAATGAATTTTGTTTCATTTTATTTTATACCTTATCAATAAAGCTCGAAATATTCACGGCGTTCAATATTTTTTTTGCATTGAGTGAGGTATTGTATGCTACGAAGTCAGTTCATTTATTAACAATGTAATATCAGAATTCCATGATTTCATGAAGGAATATTTATTTACGAGATTTACAAGAGGTACTTATATTAGGGGAGAACTGCGAAGATTACAACATTGCGTGGTTGCGAGGTATAAAATGTGTACACGGAAAATAAAATAGCATCCAATGTACTGACATGAATCATGATTTTCCGTTTTTATACGCTTTAATTACCTTGGGGGAGCGAGGGGTAGATTGAAGGTGTTTGGGTGAAATATGAGTAAGGGTGTCCTAATTGCTCCGGTGACAGCTATTCAATTATGTACACAGAATATCTTTTTTTTTGCAAATATTAAATTATCATACATTTAGGTAAATGCCTTTCATCTCAGTCATTGGCAACTAGCATATGAAGTAAGTTACAGAGTTACTTAGTAGTGGATAATTCGAACTAAAATTAACTCGACTATGGGAGATTTATATCTTCTGCAAAAAAGTACGGTTTTACCGTAAATTTTTGAGGCAATGCCTTTACAATGGCGCGTATTACTGTGCCGAAACATCGGCCTAGAAAATCGGAAAGGAAACCGTCTACAAAACACGCGATCTAACATGGAAGAAACGCCAGTTCCATACACTATTGCTCGCGGAAACCTTAAATTAAACATATATATTGTTAGGTAATTTCTTCTTTCTGTCTCGGCGTCATGTTCAGTGGGGAGGCATCTAGCCTAATTGGTTCTTTTTTTAATATTGACAAGTCAAATGGTTATGAAATTAATGAATATTTTTATGTAAGAAAATTTATCTTCTATATCTTAAGACACTTGCATGTGTTGAAAGTGGAAAATGAGCAATTTACTTTAATACTTATAAATTAGGCTATTCAACAATAATTACATTAAATGAACATTAAATATTTGTGTTCATCATGCCAGCATTAATTTCTCTGCCAAATTGTCTATATTGACGCTTGTCTGATGTTGATTATTCAGGTCCCTCATGTAAGGAATTACCTCTTAGGATGATCCTGAATCCTGGACGTGAAGTGTGGTCAGCTCCTTGTGGTGCCAGGGTAGGATGACGGAGTTCAGGCTTGTAAGACGATGAGTAGATGCCCAATTATCCAGGCAAACCGGGACTCTGGACGCGATATTCTGATGCTATAGCGACAGTCTGTTTTCGCTACACCGATTATATTCATCAACTTTTTGATACTTTCTCATTTACGATTAAACGCAGAAAACATCACAGTCTAAGCTTAAACTCGAGGCGCACAGTTTACATTTTCCCCGGAATTACAATCTATGAAGCGCTTGCTTCATACTTTTAGAGATGATATGGATTTTATTTTCTGATTGAAAATAAAATCTCGCCTTAGGCGAAGCCACCTATCTCGGCGGAGAATATCAGAAGACTGGTCGCCTATGGCGATGCATCCCTCAAGGCGCATTTGCCTACGCGACTCTAGTCATGTTTGCTGGATTACCGCCGCTGTATTCGCCGCTGCACCCAAGCTGCGTCGGCCCACCTGCGTCCAACAATACCGGGCTTTTATGACCGTTCGTCCCTTACTTTGACTAAGCGCTTTTGTAGCCTTGAACAAAATATTGTTTTGGGTAATTTTGCATTTTATCAATATATATGTACAATATATACATACGCACATTGAATATAGTGTATTAGGTTACGTCGATAAATTTGTAACACAAATTATCACTTTGAAATATTAATATTTTACATTAAATTATTTAAAATTCGCTTTTAAATTGCCTGTCAAATAGATTCCATGAATAATACGGTGACTGCATATGTCATACAGTACAACTGAATAAACAAGCATCTACTCTCAGATCATATTACTTCCATTGCTATAACATGTATAATATAATATTTATGAATTATATACTAGCATGTAACACCTGTGTCTGATTGGTCGAAAGACAGACACCTTTTTTATCTGTATGTTATCATATCCATTCTATATCCTTTAAAGAATGTTTTTAGTTTTAAAAAATAATATTCATTTCTTCGTCATATATATTTTCAAATGAATTAGTTCATTCCTAGTCACGTTGCAATTTATATCAGTACAAGTTCAGATTAATCGAAATCAAAAATAATCCAAATTTGTTTTTAATTCCAATATAGACATATCTATCAATTTTCACTATTAAAACATTGCAAATAATGTTAACAAATAAAGTATTTACAACAAAATTTTCACGTCTACTTAAAATAATCTCATTTTTAGATTTAAGTTTATTTTTGAGTTGCTTGGTAAATATAATTATCGTTAGCTAATATTGTAGCTTCTGCTTTAATATTAATAATCTTCTTCTACTACTGCTGTATCTGACTGTGGACATCTTTTAAATGTTGTCTCTTCTGTAACAGGATCTACTATATCTTCTGGTAATGTATCGTCTCCTTTGCGTACCAGAGATGTTACTGAAGATTTATATGTGTTGTATTATTTGTAGATTTTTGTACTTTGATACGTCAGATTCGTAATGTCGTTTCATAGTGTCATCCTATATAATAATTATGTGCTAGTGTGAAAGTTGAGAAAATATTTTATTTTAAAATACCTACTATTCAAAAATGCACTAATAAAACACGTCAAAAATTAATCATTTTTAGAAAAGAATGCAAAATTACTTTTTAAAATGAGTTTTCAATGAAAGAAGCAATTGGATTTTAATATTATGTATATATATATATTGTACATTCATATACAAATAAAATGTTTTATAGTTTTTCAAAACATTAGCAAACAATAGCAAACCGCAAACTTTTTAATTATTTAGATTATTTATGTCAATCTAATATCGTAATTACATCGATAATAATCATGGCATAAAATAATTTAAAGAGTCACTATAAATCAGGTAGTTTTCTAATGGACGAGTCCATCAACCAATCCAAAAATAGTATGTTAATATTTTTGCTAATTAATACCATAAAATAAGTTTTCATCAATATGTAAATAAATTTTTAAAATGTGTTAAATAAGTAATCTCATCAGATGCTAATTAAAAATAATATAGTGATAGAAGTGGTATGAAAAAATAAAAGCCAGCAGATATTGAAGATGTTATTAATGCCTCAATATGATCAAGAACCTAAACCATTTAGCCATTTTAGTATACTGGTCGATGATTGTTTGAAACAGTTGACAGTCGATACACAAGGATTAGGTATTCAATTTTACAACACGCTGCTTCCGCGGAGTAATGACAACCTCGTCACACAAATCCTTCAGCAGCGCTTTTGTCGCCTCACTAATTACTCATTGCAATATGAGATTAATTAATTAATTAACTGGTTACCAATACTTTATCGCGGTTCATGTAACAACTTCATTTGGTATCGCCAAAATTATTCGAGTATAATAAGTAGTTACCTGTCTAAATACCGCTGACCCATAATACCAATCGTAAACAGTATGCTGACACCTTGTGCTTGCCGATGGCTGTAATCAAATAATCCGAGCTTGTCTATAATATCAATTATTAGATTAGATTGCTAACATTGTTTGATTAACCACTTAATGAATTGAATGCATCTACCGGTTTCGAAAAATATGATTTTCTTCTTCATTTTCAAGATGTCATTAACGGTGTTGGTCTTAAATAAAAGAATATGGAATCATTAGAAATAAATAATGCATGTAAAACTAACCAAAATATTATGAACAACCAACTAAATCGCATTCTAAATTTTTTTCAAAATTATTCAATTTTTTTTGTCTCATCAAGTAACAATTTAAGTTAGGTTCTAATAGATTCTGTTAAAAAAACAATATAACATATGTTTTTGATTAGTTAATGACATCCTGAAGAAGAAAATGATATTTTTTGAAACCTGTAGATGTATTTAATTCATTAAATGGTTAATAAAACAAAGTTAATAATCTAAAATAATGAATTTTAATCACAGAGTTGATTTTGCTAATCTTAATAATATGTCTATGATATATCTAGAAACTTCAACTGCCATACATGCTGACAATGGTATTGTATAAGATTCTTGATAATTCGTGATTGTGCGGGATCCGCATGAATCCGCGGGATGCAGAATAATGTTCTGGCATTTTACATAAATTCAGGTAATAAACAGTAAGCGGTCATGTTTAGGCAGGTTTAATGGAACTAAAAAATCGTATTATTAGCCTAAACTCAGATTTATCTGTCGCCAAACGACATTTTATGGAGTTTTGAACCTTCGGAGATGTGGTTATGGTGTAGTATGAAACCAAAGAATCTACAACCGATATGCATATTTGATGCATAAATTGGACTATAAGGAGTAATCTCTATGTTAATGCAGAGTTTCTCAAATAACTATACACATCGTGAACACCCGCTTAATTTACGCTTTACCGGAGGCTATTTTCGACAGCCACAAGGAAACTCTAGAAACTTGAAACACAAAGCCTTAATCCGCCACTTTGACATCCTTACCGCTACTGAAGCAGAAAAAGAGTACCACAAAGTTAACGTACACATGTTCAAATATTTTTTTCATGAAATAGTGCTTTTAATAGAAATAACTACACGCCCTCACTGAATTAAATAATGGCCTATAATAAATAATGGAGAAATCCGATAGCAATTAAGACCATCGTGTCGTAAAATCGTAAAAATCTTTCAGCCAGGTGTTCAGTTTACTTGCGTGGGATTTTGTGCATGTGCTGCCACTCGATCGATAAAGCTGTTTCCTATAATTCAAATTCCACACCCTGATATATATTATTCACACAAATGTATTTGCATCGACTCTTCGTTCAAAGATAATACTTAATTCTAATATGGGCCGTTTTATTCCTGTAAAAAATATGATAGCCATAATATGCTATTTAATAAACAAATTGGTACCTAACAATTTTCTTCACTTTCTTTCTAAATGGGTCAAGATATTATCGTTGACTTCTTTATCCGTTTTGGTCGTCTGCTGTCAGTGGTACTAGCCAGTGCTAAATTAAATCATTATTATTGGGAATTATAAAATTGTCAATATATTTTACATTAAATAAATGTGGAACAGAAATTAATGTCACGACGAAAACCGAAAAAAACAAATTTTGACGAAGGGGAATATCAGCAAATCGACGAAAATTCTACTTTGTTAGTACTCTCGTCCTAATTTTTTTCTACGGTACTGAAACGTGAGCTTCAAAAGTATAAGTACGTAGGAAAAAATATGCTGTCAAAATGTGCAACTGGATCGTGGAATGCTCAGATATTAAAATATTTTGGTAACATCACAAGGTGTGAAGATACGAGTATTATAAAATATGGTTCAGGTAAAATGAAAAGATTTATTTCACGCAGACGGTCATCTCCATCTGAATAGTTCTGGTGGAGGATTCCACCAGTGAGGTAGTGGATCATGTCAGAAATGAGCTATTGTAGTATGTTAAAAAATAATCCAGATTTGCATGGTATTGGAGTTCAAAGTTGGGTTTGTTGAAAAACGCTCGGATTATTAATATCCACCGTGTGATGTCATATCTCTCGTACATACCGGCCAGTAATAACAATATTATTACTAGAGTGTCGAGTACCGACTTGTTGACACAGAAGATGTGACGTCACACCTCTCGTGTGGTATAAACCATCTGTAACTCTACCATATTTCAAGATGTCTAAAAACTTATTTTAGTTTTGTAAACGTGATTTATTGAATTTAAAAAAAATGACTTCACTACCTCATTGTTTACATCAAGAAAGATAACATTTAATTTTCGCTATGGTTTGATGCTCTCCTGCACAATGGCTAGTACCAACTAGGGATTCTGAGTCAACAAGAGTCAAAATGTTCACGTCCCGGGAATTCCCGGGAATCGAGACCATAAATTTAATTAAATTAAAAAGAAAATATATTTCAATAAATATTCATATGTAAGATGTACAGTAGCTATTATGGATATTTTCAAATTATTTAATCTTATAAAAAATTATTTCGATAAATGGTGACGCGATTTTACTTAAAAGATTTACATAACATTTCAAAGGAAACATAATCCCCTGTTTGAGCAAACCGACAAAACCATTTCCATCAGATTTTTTAAAAAGTATATTTTAAAGTCTGAGGACTAATTTCTCTTTAATGTAAATTTTTATAACTGATCGTATATTTTGCATTGTTAAACAAGACTTGGAAACATTATTTTTTTAACCTGGCCAGCTGCTGTATGACAATAGTCAGATGGGATTAACTCAACTCGTTTTAAATAAATAATATGATGAAAAATCTCGAAAAGTATTGAGTCTAGGGTTATTTTTTTATTAGACTCGAGACAGCAAATAACCCACGGGATTCCCGGGAATTTATTCTCAGGTTGTCTCTACAAAGAATCCCTAGTACCAACAATTACTCTGCCAAGAATATTACGAAGACCAAAAATAATTTCTTGATACACATAATCACCAACTTCTCAAATTATTATTCAGAATATATAATCCATAAGTTTTCACGCATTTCTTTCAGATATTGACATCACGACGGATTGAAAATTGCGTGATTGAATTATTAGGTAATGAGTTTAAAATTAATTTAGGGTTACAAATATTGGGTGTACCATAATATTTTATGTGTGGACATTGTGGACCCCTGACTAAATTATGAGTTGAAAATATTCCAGAAGTTTGTACAAATTATGTATTATTAAGGAAAACACTTTCTTATTATGAAATTGTAATTATTTAGAACATAGGTCTGTGATATTTTTAATACTAATTAAATGTATTAATTAGAAATATGTACATATAAAGTAAATTTTATCGAAAAATATTGTTACGCTACCGGGATTTGAACCTAGATCTCTTTGCAAACCGGGGAAGGTGCATTATCCAACTATGCTACAGCGACATTACTTTGGACGACAAATTTTTGGACCTATACGTTACACTTTTCAAATTAATACATCTCTATCGTTCCATTTTTTTAAAGTCATCTACATTATATTTACGGAATCTCAAATACCTTTGTGTAAACCGATAGCAGACGCCCGAATTAACAATTCATTTTTATTAGCTTTTGGACACATTGATACAACTTATATATTATTTAGGAGAACATATTCTTATTGGTATAAAACAAATGGCTTTCAAATAATGGAACAATAGATGTATTAATTTGAAAAGTGTAACATATTGGTTCAAAAATATGTCGTCAAAAGTATTGTTGCTGTAGCATAGTTGGATAATGCACCTTCCTCGGTTTGAAAAGAGATGCAGGCTTGAACCCCGGTAGTGCAACAACAATATTTTTCTATATAATTGATTTTATATGTATATATTTCTAATTAATACATTTAATTATTATTTAAAATTATGTACTGTTACTGAAAAATAAGTTTCTGCGAAATTGGTGCATTATGGATATTGTTTCAGGCCCTAAATTATCGAACAAAAGAAATCTGGCCTCTTTAAGTTCGATGACCTTTTTTTTGTTGTATTCAATATATCACATGGAATCAATAAAATATTTCAATTAATCGAAATAATCGCAAAACTATGATTTTTTTTAAATTCTTATGTCTCTGACGTGGTTAAGGGTAGGCACGTGCGGCCTGTATATTTTCGACTTATATTTTTAATATGTAATAAATATTATGCACTAAATGTATTATACCCAGTATAAAGAAATGTATATATCTGTTATTGATTACTAGAGATGGACGGACAGTCGAGAATATTGAGACGATAGTGGCTCCTATAAATAAAAAGAACGGTATTACATCATTTGTTGTCGGGATTCTTCGTAACTTACGTATGTCAGAAAATCTTGGCGAGGGAAGAATAAAAATAGATTTATCATCTCGGGAATGCAATTCGAAAAAGGAATTTGTGGAAAAACTGAATAATAAATAATAAATGAACGTCAAGCCGAGGTGAGTGTAACTATTATGATGAAGAAAGATATGCACAGTTCGATGGTTTAGGCATATTATGCGATTCACGATTAACGATAGTAAAGTGATTGATAGATATAGAATCGGCAACCATATTTGAATCAATAAAAATGTGGTTCTATACTACAATATAACAACATTTTTTGCGTTAAACGTTGCCATTTTCTAAATTAGAACACCGACTAAGAAAGAAATTACATATTTTGGCAACCGTGGGCAATTCTCTAGAACTACTCAACGTTATTATACGAAACACTTAAGGCTTCCCCTTTAAAAATAATTCATATTTTCGCGTTTCTTACGAAAATGTGTGTTTTTATTATTAATTTATATCAGAAGTTATACACTAAATTTGACATTTTTTAAAACTATTACTTAGATAAGACTTTTACACTAATATAAAACTAATAAACTGAATGTTATTTGCCATAATTAATAACATACAAATATTATAAAAATACCACCATTAAATTCAATTTCCGCATGCCACAAAATTGCCTTAATATGGAAATTTCTTGCGTATACGAAATATATATTCTTATAATCTTGAAGCCAAGGTTCCGTAAACAAATCAAAGTTCAGTGATACTAGCAAAATATTAAAAATTAAAAGAGTTATAAACCATTCAATTTGCCGAATATATTATCAATTTTTGACGTTTTGTATTGTATTGTGTTTACTTACATACTTTGATGCTTCAGTTACTATTTAAAATCATGTTTTATATCAAAAACACAATGAATTCTTACTGATTATTATTTATATCGATCCAATAAATGTGTATTTTTATAGGGTTTTTTCATTTTATATCGCGCGATATTTTCATATGACTTTCATTAAAAAATAATAAAAAAACACGTTAAGAATGATACAATTTAAAAGGGAAATCTAAAAACATATACGGATAATTTTGACTAAGTGGCGATGAAATGAAAAGTGAAGCCAAAAACTTGACAAATGAAGATACAGGAATTAAGACTTATTCATATAGTACACAAACCAATACGTGAAGTTCATTTTATAGTAAATGGAACCTTTGCCAAGTCTGATTTTAAATGTTTTTGAAAAGACGTCTTAGAGTCGGTTGTGCGATCAGTGGTAACTTTTTACTATAGTAAAAAAAAATAATAATAACGAATTCTTCGATCGTCGCTAAAAAATATTTTTTCATCGAAAACACATTCGGTAATAAATTAATTATGC
The DNA here is from genome assembly GCA_031772225.1 of Eubasilissa splendida. NCBI lineage: Eukaryota > Metazoa > Arthropoda > Insecta > Trichoptera > Phryganeidae > Eubasilissa > Eubasilissa splendida. The sequence goes on along the minus strand of CM062860.1, from coordinate 12,933,079 downwards.
TCTCCGATATATATCCGATGGTAAAACCGTCAATCGTTGGTTAAAAATGGCAGTAACGACAATAAATCATTCAAAATCTTGCTATTTTAGTGATGAGAGTTCGTTCTATGACGATTGTTTAATTTATATTACCGAAAATTTTTCGACAACAAAGTGAAAGTTTTTGAACACAGGAGTGAATAAAGCCATAGACAAAGCATAAAATTGTATGTATTGCCAATGGTGAACATTTAAAATAAATCAATTTTGATAAAATATACAGATATTTTATGATTATTCGCCTTGCCACACTATTAGACGAGATTGACTTTGAAAATGGTGAATTTGACGTATAAATAATCTGCAAAAGTTTTTAAATTTTTTACGTTAAAAAATTTTACTATAATAATTTTAAGTATAACTCAAACTACGTTAGCCATGAAAATTTATGCAAAACGACTTATTGTAAATTGTATAAGTTAACATCTTTTAACAGCTTTTTTGCATTTTGTCAAATACATCAAAACCATACATTTGCGACAAACTACTACAATAAATTAGAAGAGTTTGGCAACTGCAACACAATGTTGCGGTAAATATTATTTATCCTTCCTGTATAAGTTGAAAGTATCGTTGCGATTTAACTTCCTCTTTTTAACATATAAAAGGTGTAACAGACCTAGACCGCAATGTTTTATGAGTCGAAAATGTTCAAGTAAAATATGCAAATTCTACACCGTTATAGAAAATATGATTGTTTGAAATTTTAACAAAATCACGTTTAATCAGCTTAAAGTCTAACGTGCTTCGAAATAAATATTTGATAAATGTAACCATTATTAATCTGTATAGAATGATGCTTCAGAACCTAAATCATCTAACAAAAAATAGACTGGCCTCTCGAAATTCGACGACCTTTATTTTTTGTATTCAATTTGGAATCATTGAAATATTTCAATTAATCGAAATAATCGCATAATTACGATTATTATTATGCTTGTATCTCTGACATGGTTGAAATAAGGCACATATTCCTAGAATATTTTCAACTTGTAATTTAGTCAGGGATCCATCCATTAAATATTGTGGACTAGGTCTGTTACAGCTTGTATACAAATATTGTGGACTAAGTCTGTTACAGCTTGTATACAAAAATAGTGGACTAGGTCTAGTACAGCTTGTATACAGATAAAACAGCCGAAATATTTATACATTTCGGCTGTTAGTCAACTTTTTTATAAACAATGTTTCAAACAATTTTCAATTATTAACGTCATTTTTCCATATTTTTCGTAATCCTACTAATTTTATATTACATACAGTCAGGTACTAGATTATTTTTAAATTATAATTTATTGAAACATACAATAATATTATGTTTAGTAGTATAGATTGTATTGCCCATAAAGGAAAATAATATTTCCGATACCAGTTGGTTTTTAACATAAAGTTAATTATTTTTAATGAAAACATATCTTCGGTTTACTATCTCGGGATACGAACCGAATGAACTTTTCCTGTCCAGGGAAGATCCTATAAATTTTATTTCAAGTACATTAATTTTTTAAGCAACCAAAAGTTTTTATACAATAAATAATATTCAATTCTTCCAATCCTTGTAAAGTAAAACGTATATTCATTATGATTTATATATAATAATATCATAATATTGTGTTCTTATTTCATTAATATATCGGATTAAGTATAATACACCGATCAAATGATCAACAACCGCACCGCCTAAATTAAGATATCTACAGTAGGTACGTACCTACGCGGGTAATTTATCACGAATTATACTTACAACAAAAATGTCATCCAGGGAAGGAAACCATTTTTGTCAAATGACAGAGGAAATGTCACATAATTGTGTTATTATTTTTTAATACTGCCCAGCACGAACTTGTAAACAAATAAGGTAAATGTCAGGTCATAAATTGATATGTAAATCTTACACGCCAAACAAAGATTACTTCCCAAAACATACATTCAGTACAAACGAACATGTTACATACATTTATTATATAACAGGTAACATGGTTGTTATGACTTGTCAAGTAGCAATGCGTGTTTTTTTCCTAGTATCCTTGTTTTCGCTTGATTAATAGGTTTAAAATATCCCAAAAGCAAGTAAGTTTCATTCGTTTAGAAAATTTATTTGAAATGTCATAATTGCTTAGACCGGGAATCGGTGACCCATTGGATAATTTCAAGTTCCGAAAATAAAGTATAATATAAAACATAAACATGTGTAGCGTGAGCGATGGAGAGCGATGGTCTGAATCATTTCTGTTATTTAAAAGTAAATATTTTCACACATTAAATTTATTTTAAGTATGTACAGGAGTAGATTTAGACGCTTGTATTCATCTTAAGGTAATTAAGTGTGAACCAAACTTGACGTCACAAATTCAGCATCAGAGGAGCCATTGATAATGAAGATAACACTAATAAATAAAGTTCATAAATTATTAATGAACTAAAATTAGACAATTATTTTAGTTTTTATAATAATTAGAATTAGAATTTTATTTTTTATGTTTGGTTTAAAAGCATATTGTAATAGTTTTATTAAATAAAATTTATCTTGTTATTCACTAACGGACTTTTTTAAAATGAAAATATCCATTGACATGAACCGTCTTCTTAATAGTCACATTTTGGTTGATTTTGACCCGTAGCCAAAAAAGGTTGCCGACGCCTGGCGTAGACTATACAAAAAACGAGAGAATTATCCATTTTAATTAAAAAGGACTCGATTATAGAAGCAAAAAAAACTCTGAGACATATCGTAGTAAAAAAGTGAATAATATTTAACGTAATAATTGTATTTAATGTAATTTAACGTAATTGTATTTGATGTAATTTATAAATTAACGTAATAATTGAGAATAAAAGACTGAATGCTTAATTAACCAACGATAAGCGTCTGTGCGTTAAATTAGTAAATTTTTATTGAACTTTAGAAGCTTTTGAAGGGATGTCTTTTTCATATAGTTGTGCTGGACGAAGCACCGCCCACGTTTTAATATATTTTAAATTACGCATATATTTTATAGCATTCACACTAGTTCTGTATTTTTGTACTATCCGGGAGAAATATTTTTAATAAATACCTATTATTATCTATTTTTTCACCGTCTAAGAAAGGACTAAACGTACAATTAATATATATATACATACGAGTATATACATGTAGTATATAGATAATTATTAATATTATAACGTAATATTGTAAATACTCTAAACAACAGGTAACCAAATTATCTTGTAATTTATTACAAATTAAATTTATCAATTAGAAATATATATAAGAAAATTCAATATATCGAAAAAATATTTTTGTTACTACCGGGATTCAAACCTGGAGCCTTTCCTATTCGGGTAAACGCGTTAACCGATTACACCACACCAACGTAGTAAATAGATGACAAATTTTTGAACCTATATGCTGCAGTTCTTTCAAATTGATACATCTATTATTTCAAATTTAATCTTGGTATCAACAAAAATATTTTTCGATAAATTGAATTTTTCTGTATATCTTTCTAATTGATACATTTCATTTTTATTAAAAATACCATAGAACTATGTTCTGAAAAAACTGCAACTTCACAGTAATGATGTGATCTCGTTAATATTTTGTAATTGCCGTTGGTGTCAATTGTTAGGTCAATTGGATTTTTTACGCATGAAAAGTCAGTGTAATATGGTATACGAGAGATTTAGTTGTTGTCTGATTTGATTGGTTTGAAAATTCAACATAATCTTCATTCAGCACTCTCAACTGATCAGTTACCATCATAATATACTTTAACCACAAGTTATCATTGCTAAACCGCTTAGCACTCCGCTTTGTAATGACACGACATCTGCACGAAAACTGTCAAGTGACAACATCCAACAAGTCCCGCTAAACAAATGGCGGCAATTTCAAATACTATCTCTGTCCACTCACCTCTTGTTGGAACATCCATTATTATATTTTATAACCGCCAAACAGGTATAGTCGCTGATAACTTATACGATGACGATATATTAAAAATAATACACTACATATCAGCTCCCACGCTATTGAATCAATCATTATCGATTTAATTTATTCTCATAAACTTTTCTTACCTTGTGTATATGATATGATGCTCTGTTATCTACGGATATTTTTAAATATTTTATATAAGAATCCAACACGCCACTCCAAAACTATAATGATTAATGGTATAGATCCTTTGGCGATAAGAATTAGAAAGAATAAATATAATTTACTCATCTTACGTTTATTTTATGAAAATATTATAAGTAAATAAAATAGAACATGTTATTTATTTGAATCGAAAAACAAACCGGATAATATTGTATTGAAAATGCTTTATTATTATTGACATTATAAAAATGGTAAAAGTTCTAAATAGCCAACTCGCATCCCATAATATTTTTTTATCAGAACAGTAGATGTATCAATTAGAAATATTATAGAATATAAGTTCAAAATTGGTCGAAAAAATATTCGACTGCTATACCGAAAGTGGAGAACGCGTTTCCCCGGATAGGAAGAGATCCAGGTTCGAATCTCGGTAGCAACTACATGCTTTATGATAGATAGATTTTTTCTGTATATCTTTATAGTTGATTAATTTAATTTCTATTCAAATATCACGGAACTATGTTCTGAAAATGTAACTTCACAAAAAAAATGTATTCTCCTTAAAAATAAAATGTCTTTTCTTTAGGATAATATACTTAACCGAAAACGAAAAAAGGATTAAAGTTTTATTTATAATTTTATGGAAGAGCATTTTTTTTTAATAACTGGCAATTGTTTATAATTTAAAATGAATCCTTGCATAACTTACTTAATTACTTACTATCATACATTTTTTCGCAGTAGTAGCTATAAAAAATAGAGCATCATTGTTATCGTTCTGACGTCGAATTCTTACATCAACCACAAGGATCCATCTATGCTCTCGCTTCTAATGCTAATGTTTTTAACGTGATAATCTACTATTACTAGCAAAAAAGCAATTTATTGTTGCTGATTGCTTGCTACCTGGCCCTGCGGGCGGCTATTATAGATGCCAATAGTGGCTGCTGCGTAGCTGGAGTAGTATTTGGATAATCTACTACATAAAGCACGTTGTATGCATTTATTATTATAACAAACTCATTATATATTAGTGATGAACTCAAAATCACGAACCGTGAGTGAATCACTGATATCTTTCAGTCCAACTCACTGTCAGTGATTGAATATCTGGGAATATCGTGATTCGTGATTCTTTTTTTTTTGTTAAAAATTATGTTGATTTCTGACGCCGCTGTTTAAATCGATTATCTATTGGACGCCAACGCCATTTATTGGATTTTCCGTAATTGGATAAGCGCCATTTAGTAGATTCTGCAAAACGTTTTACGCATATTTGCTAAGAATTTGACCCGAAAAATAATTTAACATATTTTTAAGCATTTTCATGCTCTTAGTGATGACATTTAATTAGATTTATATTAATTATTTATGCTAGAATATGTTTTTTACACAAATAATGTTTTAATAATATATATGAATACACTCAAAATTATGTTTTCGTGTATACCGTGCGGCACATGCGCATTAGTAATGAAACTGTGATCACAGTCACAGTTTTCAATCACAATCACAATAGTGAGTCGAGAGTAGCATTTTTTCTCATCACTATTGCATATCATTTTATATTTTGTTATCCTTTTAACAAATAGTGTAGTTACGTTTGAACAAAACATTATAAAATAAAGCACTTTTTAAATTAAATTTTATAAATTACACCTCGTGCATACCGATCAATTCAGTAAATAATCATCCCTTAAAATATTACAATTAAAAATATAATTTTCATAGTAAACTCATTTGTTATATGAAACACGATTGATGGATACGGATAGTATATTTTATTGGATACTCCTGGGTAAAATGTAATATGAAACATTTCCACCTGAAATTGAAACACAATTTAGACGATATTTGAAGACCAAAATAAAATAAAATATACGCGATGGACGAACCAGAAAAACATATCATCATACGCAAGGGTCGTATGACACATGTGCCTGAGACATGGAATGAATATTTTAAATGTAAAATACTAGTGCATGACTAAAGATTATCACCATCATTATTTTATTTTTTGATTATTATTACATTGGAAAGCGTAAGTACCCAACGTAGTCTTTATTTTCAGTAAGAAAAAATAAAATAGTAGTAAAATGATACATAAATATATATAAATATTTACACCTAGAGCTACATAAATTTAAATATAATAAACAAATAAAATATCAGATATCTCATAGAGACAAAGCTATTTTTTATTATATTTTTTAATGGAAAATACATATGGTAGTATGGGGTAATCACAGGGCTTACGACTTGTCTTCAGCTAGCTTAAGTGATCACTTTACATATATATATATAACGTTCACCAATTCTCAACCCTCAATCTCCACAATTATCAAATTTTTGAAAGTTGTGTATATTTTCCATTGAAAAAATATAATAAAATATAGCTTTGTCTCTATGAGATATCTGATATTTGTTTAATAACAGTGCCTCTGTAGGTAAAAATCCAGTAATTGTATGTTCTTGGACGTCTTCAAATATTGCTAATTAAATACACCAGTGACATCTATTGACAGTACATACATTGATACATATAGTAAAATGTTAGAAAGCAGCGACATCTATTGCACTATGCGAAAATATTGTAAATGAATATTTATATTCAATATTATTTTTGCTAATCTGTATTGCAATCTAGCGGATTTGTTAATAAAATACACTGATGTATACGAAAGGTCAGATCTTTACCGTTATCCTGTATTCATGATGTTTTCTACTTTTTCATCTTACATCACCCTCCAAGCTCTCCGCAGTCCAATTAGGTCGGCATTTATAAATCGGATAAATCACTATATACTCGTACGTTGCGTATGCATTTGCCACATATCATTTTAATATATTTATTTTTTCTATCAATACTCTTCTCATTGCAATCAGGTTGACATTTTGTTAATATTTTTTATTCACCTCATTACGCAGGTATGTAAATATTTGCTATAAATTATCATATTTATATATTCTTAAATCGGAGTAAAAATTAAAGTTTTTTAAATTTTTAATTTTGCACACCCATTTTAGTCAATGTTTGTTCAATTAAACCTTTCCTTTTCGATGATGTAAACTGAGTTTACATTGCCTCTAATTATGTGAATATCTCTGTAATTATTCTAAATACCGAGTTCATATTTTAAGTATTCTCCAGTAATATATTGATGTATTGGATAAAATAATTACAATATATAAGAATTTACCATAAGCAACAATAAAAAAAGTTTTCTCTAAGAACCTAACGTGAATTTGTCAATACGTGTATGTGTACGTGCGGAGTTGTGTCGACGGCGCGGTGCACGGGGCGCGGGGTGCCGGATACCGAACGTCACTTTAGTGGAAGAGCGTGCGTTGGCCAAGTTAGACGTGTCGTATGTGATGACTAATGTTTTTACTCATTTTTAACACTTTTACACAATAATTTTAATGATTAATATAAGTAATAAATGTTAAATATTAATATTTATCCTACTTAAAAATCGCAAAAGTCCACATATAAACTGAGTTTATAGCACCGGGATGCCCGTTTTTATTTTAACACCGTTAGGGAAAAGTTTTAATTGTGTAAAAATTGTGGTTAAGTTTATTTAACTCCTAACTGAAAATATATTTTATAAAACGTATTTTAAAAATTTACCGTCGCCACTTTCAAGCAGTGAATGAAAATGCAACTGAAAAATGTAGAAACGTAATCTCACTACAATATTTTTTCAATAATTTCATTATTACTTAACTGTGTTAACATTGCATTATATTATCAACATTAAACAAACTTTTTATACACCTAAAGACATTGTGTTGTCACTATGTATGTGCAAATTAATTAATATTATTATACTATACATAAAAATGAATCACCAATTGAATTTTCAAACTCTTACAGGTATGTCATATATATCGCAACGTTTTTAAATACCAGACGAGCTTCCATTACAGGTCCGTGTTTCCCAGGGCGACATTTGGAATTTTCCGCCGACAACCTCATATATCGGCAGCCCCGCAAATGCAATCGTGTATTCAGGGTGCATCGCTCGCAAATAGAAAAAGGCATGTCAGATATCGAATGAGGGATGATATTCTGATATCTCCCGGTTTCGCACTTGTGTACCCTGAAAGGCGCGACGTTCCTTTCCCTCCGGGTGCTGCAGCCGGTATCACAGGCGACAAGCAGACCAAATACATTATATATGTATATATATTTAGGAGAACACATTCTTATTGTGAAGTTGTAATTATTCAGAACATAGGTCTGTGATATTTTAAATATGAATTAAATATATTAATTATAAAGATATACATATAAAATCAATTTTATCGAAAAATATTGTTGTTGCGCCATCTGCTATCAGTTTATTCAAAGGTATTTGAGATTCTGTAAAAATAAGGTAGATGGCTCTGTCGAATGATGGAACGATTAAATGTATTAATATCAAAAAGGTAACATATAGGGTCGAAAATTGTCGCTAAAAATAGTGTCGCTGTAGCTTAGTTGGATAAAGCACCTTCCCCGGTTAGAAAAGAGATCCAGGTTCGAATCCCGGTGGCGCAACAACAATATTTTTCGATCAAATTGATTTTATATGTATATCTTTATAATTAATATATTTAATTCATATTTAATTTTAATATATATATACAATGTAACCCCGATTTAACATGCCCGAAATTCACGTTTTCCCTCTATTTGCGTGTTATTTCTGCAGTCCCGTGTCATTCTAGTACATTACAAATCTTATTTTACGTTTGTCTTTCCCGCGATTTACGCCTAAAATTTATTGAAATACTTCAGCCAGTTCGCTATTCGCCATAGAGCCAAGAGTGTTTTTATCGTTTGCCTGTCGTATGTACGCATTTTTCATTCTCATACCTACGTAATTTTGTGCGTTTCGTTGTTTTATTATTTTGTACAAGCTGAAATCAGTAGGAAAAGTGCGTAGAAGATAGTATAGATAACTACAAAAATTGAAAAAAATACCGATGACTCCGAATGTGGGCATTCAATGAACATTCACGCGGATAACCAAATTTATTTTATTTATTGATAACTATATAATGCATATGTAAAAATGTAGTTGGACTGTGCCCGTCTCACTAGAGAAACTCTGTGTTGAGACGAGCATAGTTTACACGTAATTGTACAAATAAATTAATATTACAAGTATACAAAATTTGTGAAACTTTTGAAGAAATTTGTGACAACAATTATTAAAGGTTTGAATTTTGATGGTGAATTATTGAAGGTTTGAAGGTTGATTGTAAAATTGGTATATAATATTTTACCTACTATAAATTAACAATCTAAATGATGTATGTCCAGGTGAGCACATTGATTTCAAAAGAAGTCTCCTTAAATTCGTAAATTCGAAGCTAGAACAACATATATGTGTTTATGTAACATAATGCAGAATACATTATTTGTGAATTGATGAATCCAAAAAAAATAAGAAAGGAACATTCTCGACGCCTTCGATATGTGATGTATACTAATTATATTTTTAATATTTATAAATTGAAAACTTTACATTATATATAACTTTTTCAGAATTTTGCAATCATTTATTAGAAAATGAACATACTTTTGATAAAAAATTATGATTGTCTGTTTTACATATAAATAATATGGCTATTAAATCGTATTATTTAGATTCATTAGAAATAAGCAAAGCATGTAAAATTAATTATAAATAACCAAATTAATTTAACTAAACTAAAAAAATTATAATATTTTGGATCATTAAATCAATTTCCACATTCTTCATCATCGTAATAATTTAGGTTAAATTTATATTTTAAAACATTAGAACAACTTGACATATAGTTTTAGTTAGTTTATTTGACATTCTGATAAAGGAAATTGTATTTTCTGATGGTGTATTAAATTTAACTTGTAACAGTGGTTAAAAACATAAATAATTTATATTAATATAACACTTATTTATTTTTGTGGAACACGATTAAAATTTAGGTACAATTTTTAAGATGTTATCTTCCAGAATATAGCATGGGGTTATTATCTTGATGATAGATCATAAACAATAAAATGTGTGTAAATATAATGTATTTGAGCTTTGGGAAACTCGGTTAATCTAATTGAAATCCCCCGAAACAGAAACTCGACACTTATTTTTTATTAAACTATATTTTTTGTTATCTCGTGTAATATGGCCTCGCCGCGCGCTGCACGAACAACATGCACACATAGAGAAGAGAAAAGCCAATGTTTGTGTTCCCAGCGAGGCTGCCCGAGTCACGTGTGCTGATCCGATGAGCGGGAATTGGCGGGAAACCGTCCAAGTTGGCGGGAATTTGTAACTGAACTAGCGGAGTCCAATGAAAATCATCTGACAGCGAGAGGAGACGTAGCAACCAGTCTGATTACCAAGACGTTTCGAACGTGATGGAACTGCATTATAATCAATTCAATACATTAATCAAAGATACATGATTTATTTCAGAAGTAATTGAAATCAGTAGTACTTAACTGCGGACCTGTCCTTTTCATTATCCATATAAACGAAATCGTAAAAATGCTAAAACATTGCAAAATAAGATTATTTGCAGACGACGCACTCATATATATAGCGGGAGACAATTATGCAACTATACTGAATGAATTAAATTACTAATTTTATTAAAACTGTTAAATATGCTTAATTCTAAAAATAAAATACACGCTTTTTTTGTGAATATTTCATATTTATAGTTTAAATGCGTACTTTATTATTCTTGAGAGTTACAAAAATCTCGCTAAAACTAGTAGAAGCATGTCGCGTTACATTATACATATTAATAAAATAAATAAATAGTTTGAAGACTAACATTTATTAATACCATTCTGAGAAACAAATATCTCTGGCTCTTCGAACCATAATGATGAATCCTGCAATAGGATCCGAAACGTCACCCAGAAAGGTTATATATATAAATTAGCTAAATATAGATTAGCCCAGAAAACTGTACATAAGATCAGAGGTTTTATTCTTATTTTCAACTTTTTCTCTCATTTTCTTTTAACTCCTGCATTAGAGGGTAGTTCAACAATCTATTTACATATATTTAATTTTTTCAATAATTTTCAAATTGTTTTCACTGTAACACTTTGGAAGGTTGTGTGAATACATACCACATAGAAATTAGGGATCCACAGACAGGCAGCAGAAGTATATTTACAATAATATATAAAAATCGTTTGTCTGTAAACATATCTATCATAAAACATGTGCAAAATTGTCGATTTATAAGCCTACTCTTAGACAATATCCATCAAACAAACCACGCGCGTTGCTATACCGATATTATTAATAATTATGTATATTGTAAAAAATTAACTAGAATTTCTAAAAAAATAAAGTATAGGGTGTTTTTTAAAGGTTTGTTTTTCGAATTGGCAACACTTTTTCCAGCGAGAGCCAATTTGACAGCTGACAGCTGATTTGTGCTCAGTTTTGTTTGCCATTTCACCATAAATAGACTCACGTCAAAACAACGCTTGCAATTGCGCAAATTTATTTCAAAAATCGTGGTTCAGTTTACGAAACTTATAATAGATGATTTGGAAGCCTACATTTGTCGTATTATGGCCAATATACGCCCCCATCTGCTCCAAAAAGTGGTTGAAAATTGGATTTCTAGATTGCGCTTTATTCGAGCCAGCCACATTTAAACACTAATGGCATAAAATTATATTTTAAATAAACACCTTTTAGTATTTATTTTTGTTTTTATGATAGTTTATAAGTTTTTATATTGTAATATGTCAAAAATATTCTACATATATAATATATTTTTTGATTTATATCACTGTTATAGTAATAACAATAATACTATAACCCGCTTCTACAGCGCTCTATGAACGTGTGTGGGATAAATTTTACCATTGTCCATTGGGGGAGTGGGTTATTTGATTTTATATTTATTATGCTTTTATTTAAAAATTCAGTTTTTCTTATTTTGACTAAGGTAGCCTGATCATGGGTGGAGTTAAAAAGGAGCTGGATGGCTGAGAGTCATCAGCAGATGACTACGACATCGTAGAAAGTCCATTAGTCCGAAGTTAGATCGTATTGAACAGTGGCGTGCAATAGGTATAGATTTAGTTAATGCTGTTACCAATAATATTATACAATCATGTATAATATATGTAATACAATATATTATTTTATACATAGGATTATGAACTTTAGTTTAACCAACGCCTTTAGACAAAATGAATCCGTCGTCTATACGACCCTACCATTTATAATTTTAGAGTACTATTAATAGTGTTTTTAATGTTTAAGTTTTAACGTAAAATAATACTTTCTTAACCATATAAAAAATGTATGGACGATTTTAAGAACACTTTCTATGACTGAACATGATTCATTTATTGTTTAAATATACTTCACGTAATAAGTAAAGGAAATAATTATTTGTATTAAAGGTTAACGTAGGAAATAGTTATGCCGACTGCTTTTAGTTTTTCTCAAATTAAAAACCAATCCATGCACCAAATTTGAAGAGCAATCGTGAAAGTAACGGGTTAAAAACAATAAGATATTAAAATTCGCGAATTAGTAAAAGAGGAAGTAGACACTTCACCCTTTCTAATGTTATTCTGTTAATAAACATCATTGGTAACGATTCCATACAAAACGGATCAACCGAAAAGAATTTTCAATTCAGTAAATAGCCATTTATATGACTTGAGTAATTCACTAGCTTAAAGATAGAACTGAGCAAAATAGCACGATTCGGCGAATAAAAAAAGAGCCCCATGAGTACAGCGGTGAGTTTTTAGAACTAAGCAATTAAAGTCTCTACTGGTACACAGATGGCACTAATTGCAAAATAATTTTTTGCAAAATATTTGTTTCCCAGAATGTTTAGTTATGCATAGCTTTTTTGCTTGTATGCACTGCACGCCCCTGGTCTTGAAGGTGTTACTATTACTGTACTGAAGAAGATCACTTCGATCATTATCGTTCCTCTTATTCAATATGATGCACATCAAAAAATAATTAGTTTTTATCAAAGTCATGTGTGATAAATTCATACATTTTGTTCATCCAAGGCCACGATGTACGACGCAATACACACATAACATTTCGATAGCGCTTAGGAAGAAGCCACATTGACAATTTTTCTTCTAAATCTAAAAAAGCACCTGAATACAGAAACAAAAAAGGCGGGGTTTTTGGTGTACCGGATGAATTGCGTCTACCCCACGTTGGTATTCATATGTCTATGGCATCTACATAATATCGGTATCGTTATTGCAGCACACTGAACATGGACAAAAGATCCAAAATTCAATGCAGAGTGTGCAAATTCCCATGGTGTGCTGTTTCTTGCTTTATCGACTTTCGTTATTACTCTTAACATATTGTACATGTAATTGTTTTTTTTTATATTAAGTGTTATTTATAATCTGATCTCAATAAAAACATGTTTTTTTTAATCATGTGTCATTAATTTTCAAAGTCGTAAACAATACATTATATTATTTCCTGTGCGGGCTGCGGGACTATATTTACCACATCATTTTTTATACAAATTAAATGTATTAATTAGAAAGATATACATATAAAATCAATTTATCGTAAAAATATTGTTGTTGCTACCGGGATTCGAACCTGGATCTCTTCCTATCCGGGGAAATGCATTAACCGATTATGCTACACCAACACAGTACGTTGACGACAAATTTTCGAACTTATATGTTGCACTTTCGAATTGATACATCTGTCGTTTTGAATAATTACAACTTCACAATAAGAATGTGTTCTCCTTAATAACATCATTTTTCACCGAGAGGTGGGTGGAATTCACAAAAAAAAAATTTTTCCAACTATATATATTATTCCACTTTTAAAATAATAAAAAAAATAGACAGATTTATGGATCCCGGTAAAGGGTTAACGTATAATGAAATTTCAGAGAAAACATGTAACTGGTTAAATTATTGTTGTACTTTCAGTATGATTTTTTTGTTTTTATTAATTAACTGTATGTTTTCTAAATAAAATAAAATTAAAATAAATAGACTAAAAACACACCTTTTCATAAAATTATTTCCATAAGTTCAAATAACAATTTTAAACACAAAAATAATATAGGACTAAACAGTTCATGTGTAAAGCTCCCTTGAGGTGAATTTTTTTACGAAAATGGCGCTATAAAACTTATCCAATGTTATTATTTATAATTGACCTAACAAGTGATGCCGAAAAACAAATCGCCTAGCTCTTTTTGGAACATTCTTTATTTGGCGATAAAAACTAGTCTAACGCGAATGCCTTACACCGGTTTCACATTTTGGCCGTCTGTTATATTATAAAATAATTTAATAATGTAATAATAGCGTAAAGCCTCCTCACTTCCACCCCTGTTTCTCCCCCTACTACCTCTCCCCACCCGCTGCCGGCCACGTTAGCAGAACTAAATCTCTTCTGACATATTTTACGCGATTGTAAAAGAAAAGCCACCACTTTTTTCCGAATTGCCGAAAAATAAAGCGAGATCCCGCCAGGGCGCGAGACGGTCCTGCAGCTGCGGACATCTTGTGGTCATTTTTCTCAATTTGCACTTTACGACATGACAAAGCAAATTTATACGCGACCCATTTCCCTTCCGCCTCCGGCCGGGGCGCGCCGGACCGGACACGTGGTCCGCTGTGGTTTTAAAACAACTGGACGAATTGTCTGGAAGAAAAATCGCAAAGGGAGAACATAGATTTTTAGAACAGTACTACACTACTTTTTAATTAAAAATAATAATACATTTCATGGAAATATCGGCAAATATCGGCAGAATTAATAAAAAAAAACTACGGCAAATTAGCATGAAGATATAGAATGAGACTGCCATTCAGAAAAAAGGTCGAATCTCAGCAATCGATGATGTACAGTGTGATGAAGATTTTAATGAAATGCCAGATGACATAAGAAAGGAGAAAAAAAAAAATTAATTCATAACTAAACTATGTGCTTGACAAGTTATAGCTAAACTTAAAAAAAATTTATGATATTATCAAAAAACACAGCTGCCGCCACGATGGTGTTTCTGGTAGTCAACCGGAAACAAAAAGGTCTCGGTGGCTGCTCTGTTTTTATTTTATTTGCATATTTTTAGTAACATAATGACAGAATCACATCTTTAGCAATATAACCTTAACATATCATTGAAATAAAATGAATAATTAAAATTGTTTTTTTGTCGACAATTTAAAATTAAAAAATATCTTACATAACTTCAGACTGTATATTGTATTTTCAAATGTGGAAATATTATATTTTGTAGATATATTACATATGTGTTTGTTCTGAATTCGTAAAAAACACTATTGGCGCGTCTTTTGATTCGACCACTGTTATTGACACATATATATTTCCTAATGCTCATCTTTTCAGTGTGAATTGTAACCTTGACGCCAGCAGACACCAACTTGACCGATATTTGTTCGATCTCGACATCACGACAGCATTCGCGGTGTGGACTTTTCAGCTCCAGTGCACCAGCACTGTATTTTGTAATATAGTATTTTGATCACGTATTGTTTGTTATATGTGTGCCATAGGTGAACTTGTGACATCGCCGTATTCAATTTGAATCGGAGATCGGCTCATCCGCATACCATTTGTGTGACTCGGCGACGACTGCTGGGATAACGGAGGAGTCATATACAAAGTAAGGCAAGCAGTTTTTCCGAATCCCGGTTCCCAAGATCACTGGTCCTTCCACTAGAATCCTCATCTCCTCATCGACTTCATCCTGTACCACTGTTCCTTATTTCCCTTCACTACCCTGAGGTGATTCCGATTTACGACCGGAATTTTCGAATTGCATTCCACGGGACGTGCGACCCGGAGTTAAGTTTGCGCAATTCGTTCATTTAGATCCTATCGATCCGGATTTACAGTTCGAATTCAGTGTTATTAATTTAAATTGTTAATATAGTAATAATGCAAATGTGGAAAGCGGAGCAAAATATAATGATAATATATGTGCAATTAATTACATGTAATAAGATGAGGTGTGAATTTTTATTTAATAAGTTAAAATAACCAAAGAATTTTATCATTAGAAATAATTAAACAAATAAAAACATTAAGGAATTTAGTTGTTTATTGCATTGAATATAAATGTAAATAATTATATTTTATAATATCTAACGCAAACACTTTATGGTTAATCATTATATATTTAATAATTTACTATAAACTTTGTTTTTAAACCACTATGAGTTAATTATGTTTACCGATCGGTTTCGGAAAATATATTTTAACTCATAGTGGATTAAAATAAAATATTAAATAAAAAATATGTAAATAATTGTACCAATTTATAGTACAGTGTGTTTATGAAAAATAATGAAACAATTAAATACATTTTTGCAGCAGAAATATATTTTTAAAGTTTTGACAAGTCAAGCGTTAGCATTATTTTTGGAAGAAGAATTATGTTCGTTTTCAATTTTTAGGTTACGGCAGGATGACAATTCCAATATTTTATTTATAATACTTCAAGCAATAATTTATTGGTTAAGCATTTTGACTAATAAACTAGAATACATGTTAAATTAAA
Organism: Eubasilissa splendida; assembly: GCA_031772225.1. Lineage (NCBI taxonomy): Eukaryota > Metazoa > Arthropoda > Insecta > Trichoptera > Phryganeidae > Eubasilissa > Eubasilissa splendida. The sequence continues at coordinate 12,916,395 of CM062860.1, read as the reverse complement.
CCACTGTTGATTTAACTTTTAACGCCAATGGGTTCCAGGACGTCTATTTCATCACCAGGCAGTATATTTTTAATAACACATATTCGAAAACTTTATGTGTTGAGTTTTTTGGGCTATTCTGTCGTGTGTCTCCGACCTCTCAAATGATGAATCCTGTAATGGGTTCTCAAATATCGGCCAGAGAGATTGAAGACACATGAAAGAGTAACCTAGAAAACTCTCCGTTTCTGAACAGTAGTGAATATCTAATAACGTTTTGAAATCTGTTGGCGTTAAAGTTAAAAATTCACTTGTTAAATAAAAAGTTTATTCTAGTTTAGTATTTCAAATGCTTAATCTTCCTCAATCCCTATTGAAAACAGTTATTTACTCATACCAACTCAGTGACAAGTAAATATTTAGCCCTGTTAACTATTAGCAAAATGTTTAATTTACAATTTGGAAGATTTATAAACCACCTTGAAAATCCCTTCTAGTAGGTCTGTATTTAAAAGTTGTAATTAATACTATTAATACAAAATTTTAAGTTAAATCTTTTAACTAAACATATTAAATAAAGAAGAATCCGTGATCACTTATATTTGAAAATCTGCGTTAAAAATATTTCAGGATTATAGATGTTTTTCGGTGAGATGAATTATTTATGCGACAACAGACTTGGGTAGATGCTCTCCTTCAGCTCTGAATCCCTTGTCGTCAGCCACATACTTAGTGCGGTACACCTTGCCGTCATCAGAGATGAACGAGTATTCACCTTCCTTGACCAGAACGTATCCTTTGCCGTCGTGCGTGGGCTTGAGGGCTCCGGACTCAGATAGGACGGTGCCATCGGCGCTGCGGTACAGCAGAGAGAACTGCCCCCTTTCATCGTGGGTCTCCGTGCGCTCCAGAACCGGGATGACGGGCTTATAGGACCCCTCGGGGGCGGCGAGGGCTCCCACCACAACAAAAGCTACGACGAAGAACTAGAACAACGAATTAATTCACATTAAATCCTATTTTCACGATACTTAAAATAAAAAATATCTATGTCGATGCATCTTCCCAAGCTCTGATTTACAGTATCAAAATTAGCTCATAGGTTTAAAGTGACTCAGTGGGCTGATTAGGGTAACAGCAAAGCTAAAATACTAATGGCCCGAGCACCTTAAACACAGGACTGGCAATCGTTGTTGTAAAAAGGTGCTAGAATGAAGGTACCGTACTAAAAGCTTATACTTAAGACATCCAACCTCCAACTCGCTGGATCGATGAAATAAAAAGTATTGTAAGAAAAAGCTTGATTTGAACAGAGAGTAAAAACTCTCTAAAAAAAAGTTGCTATGGATACATATTATACTGGATGGACTAGGCTTAAAAAGAATGAATATAAATTATTTATTTGTAAAAGTTTTCGGGCGGCAAGAACTCTTATTTTTATTTTTAATAAAATACTTTTTTACATGCTTATATATTATCTTAAAGTAAATTCAATGAAGTCATACGTTTATGAACTTCTTTAAATTTTTTATCTTGTTGTCTCGTAAATTCTAGCCGTATAATTGAAAGGGCCTCACTAATAATCATCAGTAATTGCGCAGATTACTGACGAGTGTGCACATCCTCCAGCCGTCAATTGGTGATTACGTTTGACGTATGTGAAAACATATCCTAATGTAATTGATCAGAAAGTTAGGATCATATATAACACGTCATGCAATTAAGTGAATTCATCTTAATAAAAAAACACAAATTAATTTAAATGAATGGCAGTAAAATAGTTTTCTTCATAGTACAAATTTTTTTAATGTAATGAAATCTAGATTAAATAATCTTATAAAGTTAAAAATAATATATTGTAACACTTACGAAATGCATGTTGAATGTGTTTGTTGAAGTGAGGATGTCAACTGATGATTTAAAGAAGTAATTATGGGTATTTATAGTCGGATATTATGTACCGTGTGTGATAAAAATTTGATAACGCCCTTGGAAATGTTAATAAAATTAACCCATTTAATGTCAAAATAATTAAGTACAAAATATATTCATTAATTTATAATGAAGACAGAAATTCGTATAGTTTTTTTTAAATTTAACTACTCATTTTAACTTTTCATCAGTATAAATGAATCCATCAGTCCAAGTGCTAATAAAATCATATAAAAAAATTGCGGCGGTAATATAACGTCAACAACAGAGATAACGCGGAATTGGTGTGTTGAATTTTATTTGAAAATAATTCATAGATTTGTATCCTTAGAACTCTCAGCATATTCGAGTATCGTGGATACCTACCAATTAAATGAATCCATGCACCCATTTACACGTACATATATATATTCATTCATCTATGCATACATTCATTGCTTAGAAGTTCCAGTTAGTTGCCTTTTTAAAATGAAACTCCGTAGGGCATGGCAATACATGTGTAATCAATAGAAATGTGAGTGTAACGAGAAGTGTAATGGAACTCAAACTTCTTCAATAGTGTCGCAACTAGTTCAAACGCCCGACACCGGTGAGACGGATAAAATAAGGATGGCGCGTTACACTTTCTGTTACACCCTATGTTGCCCGAGTCAGTGGTTGGCGGACCAATCATCGGACCAGTGATCAATTTCGCCCATCTGCAAACACAGCGACTGGTTGAATTCTTGGATGTAATTTTAAATCTGAAAGTAAATAATGATCCAGCATTATCATTAATTAATGTGGCGGTTACTTTGTGGTGTAACATGATTATTTTAATTTTCACAATTAAACTTTAGTTGTGAATTTTCACTTTTTCAATATGTGAATTTTGTTGAATTTTCACAACTAAACTTTCGTACAAAGTGATAAATAATGATCTAGTAATATTAATCACGAAATTGAGGGCACAATACGTAGTATTTTATAGATATCGAGAGTAATTATGGTCAATGATTTATCATAATCATATGATATCAATCATATCACATATCAGTGATCTAAAAGATTTTAAAAACTACTTAAATTCCTTAATTTTGCATTGTAAAAAAGACTTTTATAAACAATTGTTCGACAGTTAAAGCCAGTAGTTAGGTTTGTGGGGTTGATTGTACCATTAAGTTTATTTACACAAATACTAATTATTCTCCAATTAGGGATTTCAATTTTGCAATAACATGTGATCATAATTACCAAATATCCTAAGGCGCTAACCATACCACTCAACTAGTATAAACGTCCAAAATTGAGAAAGTGCAATTATTAAAAGCAATGTTTAATAATTTGACGATGAGATATATGGTTTATTAATTTGGATACATTAAAACCTAATTTCGATTTTTTTTAAATCACAATTTTTTGATAAATTATAAAATAAGTCATGTCAATATCAATTTTAAAAAAAATCATTTTTTTGTTTAAAACAAATTCTTTTGAGATATCGTAAAATTATTCCAATAAAGGTAATAAAATTAAATTAATCATTACAAATTGCTTATTATCGAAGATGATATCTATTGCATCCCACATAAAAATGAAATCTATTTGCAATCAAATTTCTAATACATACCTATGTTATTTGAATATAATATTGTTATTATTGTTCACTTTTCGTGTAAAATATTGTAAAAATATGTGAACAAGCATCAAAAATTAAAATTAAAAAAAAATACATGTATATTACATTATATGATTATTATTTGTTTGTGTGTTAAATTCGCAAAAAAAAAAACTTTTTGATAATCAAAAAAATAAGGAAAATTTTTAAGCAATCTTTTAACATAACTCTTAAAATTTATTTATGTAAGATAGCCGAAAGCAGTAGTAAAAGTTAATACAATGTCGCTGCTGAATTGATTTTCATTTTAAATAATAAAAAAAACTCTTTGTTTAAACTACTATGTATTAATTTATTAACATGTTTCAAGACCAACGGTTCTTTCTTCAGGAAAAATATACTAAAATTAAAAATACACGCATAGACAAAAGACAAAAATATAAATATATTATTAAGGAGTTAATACATATTATTGTGAAGTTGCAGTTTTTCAGAACGTAGTTCTGTGATATTTTAATACAAATTAAATGTATGAATAAGAATGTGTTTTTTTCTTATTATTTATATAATATGTTGCCACAAAGTTATTTTGCTAAAATTGACGAAGATTTAACTTTGTTTATTAGATTTTATATAAAGAAAAGATTAAATCATATCGATGTGTATCAACTTTTACCTTTATTCTCAGCATAGGTATAGTACGTGCTTTGATCGTATTCAACTTCACATTATATTCTTGATGGTGATTCCTAATTTGAAAACATTCAAAAGGGTTGAAAATAAGTGGAAGAATGTTTACAGTATAAGTTAGAAACAGGTCAATTATCATTGGACACTAATATCGACGGAAATACGTGCGCCCTATTTTTACTTACATAAATAAGGGTGCAAGTGATATTGTGAGCGACACAGGAAAATTAGTATGTAAACACAATAATCCACAGTAGCCAGTGCGGAACCTTGTATTACGGGAGACACGGGGTATGTAATTACGATGCACGCCTAGAAGCATGGGTGGAAATAAACCCTCCATGTACGTGAATGACGTAGACTGGACATAAATAATTTCTCAGATATTTTAAAACAAGTGTATGTATGTATGTACGTTAATTACCACATCTCTTGTAGTATCAACATTTATTTATTAACAGTTTTCTTTATTATTATTTTACAAGATTTCAACTCGCTCGTGATGCCATTTAAGCCTCCTTTTCGTTAATTTAATTAGTAATTAAATAAACTAAAAAATATTATATTACCTTGCATCGTTTCTTTTAAATTTATTTAACTCTATTGTATGCTATGGTACATTGTACTCTTATCTTATAATATTGTTGACTAGTGATGAGAAAAAATGCTACTCTTGACTCACTGGTGTGATTGTGATTGATATTCAATAATATCAGTGATTTAAAAGTGTGACTGTGATCACAATTTCATTACTAATACGCGAAATATTTTTTTTTAAAAAAGCATAATTTTGACCGTATTTACTTATATTATTCAATCTTTATTTGCGTAAAAAACATGTTCTAGCATATATATAATTTAAAATCATTACAAAGAGAATGAAAACCCTTAAAAAAATAGTTTATTTTTTGGATCAAATTCTCAGCATTTCGTTATTCGTTACGTTATGACGTTATTCTTTCATGAATATTTTCATTTCACATGCACATACGCTGAATCACGGTTCAGTACCAAATATAAATAAAATATAAAAATTAATCACCACGATATTCTCAAATATTCAATCACTGATAGTGAGTGTGACTCAAAAATATCAGTGATTGACTCACGGTTCGTGATTTTGAGCTCATCACTATTGTTGACTATATAAATTGTCATAACATGTATTTTTACAATAACTTCAGTATAACTAGGCTGGTGTAGAACTATTTGAAAAATACAAAATTTACTACGATTCCAGATTCTTATCTCACAAGTGCTATTTATTTAACATACCACCCAGACATAAAATATTTCTTTATAAAAATGTCAAATAACTCATACGTTTTTTTATTATTATTCTACACTTATTTTATTATGTATATATATATACGTAACATAAAATAATTAAACCTTTTTTTTTACAAAATTACCCAACTCTATAGAGAAATAAATTCTTGTGTTTGATTTGTGGAGTACGGTCATTTTAGTTTTAAATAATGTAAAGGTAGGTATAGAAGAAGATATAAATTACTAAATACACATTTATAAATATAATCAAAAGTAATAAGTTATTTTTAAACATTGAAATATTCAGCAATAATGCAGTTTCCTAAACAAAATTTTAAAATTAATATAAACTAACAAGATCTAACCTCCTATCCTGTCAATAATTCCAAAAATTATAATTTATTTTTTCTCCAATCTTATTGCATACATATTATAATTTTCAATATTTGCCAAACTGTAGAACAGTTTTACAAATATGATATGTAGGTTCAGTTATTTCAGAACTTTATGTCTGTAAATAAAACTTGCTATGTTTTTGGTAACACGTTTCTCCGGATAGAAAAAGGTCCAAGTTCAAATTATGGTAGATTTTTTCTGTATATCAATTAGAAAATTTGATTTGTTTAATTTGATTTAAAAATTGAAATTGCAACTACACAACAAAAAATTGTTTTCATTAAAAAGAAATACTCATTGCAACAATAGATGTGCAAAGTATTTTGCCAATATGTATAAAAATGTGTTAAAAAGAGTTAGCTTAAAAAAAATCATTTATACAGAAATAACAAATTCATAGCTTGTGTACATAACACTTTTTCGCATAACGTTTTTTCCAGTACTCACTAATTTTTTTAATTTTTTACTTTTGAACGGTGGTTTGGATACAAACTAATTAATTATACTCTAAGAATGCTATTTGTTTTCAAATGAGCGCATTACGAAATTATTAGTCGCTCTAATTTATACTTCAAACTGGGGTTTGTTTAAAACTAGAGTTTTCACTACCCTATTATTAGTTATCCAAATGGCTAAATCGTAGATTTTAACCGAAATTACTCGATTTAAAATAAAATCAGGAAGTAAGCCCTTTGGCATTTAAATAAAGGTATAACTGTATACGTGTATCTGTATCCGTTCATAAACAGCCTTCTCGTTCATGGAACATTACTTTTACTTAAATCATGAAGAATTACATATGGAAAAAATTTATACTACACGAAATAAAAGTATATCACAATATGGAGCTTGAATACTGTAATTAATTTTGTTCTCAAACTTGTTAATAAATTACTAGGAGGTACTCTTGTTCCCTTGTGAGTCTAATATAATTTAGAAAATATATTATAAATTGACTGATTATAGAAATGTCATAACACATTTGTAGAATTGAATGTTCGATGTTCGCGCACTGAATTAATCACATTTGTTTGTACATTCAAAGTAAAGAAATTTATAAACAACCATCTTGAAATAAGATTAGTATATTTCGGTATTGTTTATATAATACAATATTTTAAAATAAAAATATCTTAACATACATACAAGGCATCCCAGACAAAAAAGATGAATTTTTAATGTGGTGTACTTGGTTTATACTTTTAAAAAAATGTATCAATAAATTACCTATAATCTTATCATGTTTGCTAAAAGGTACATTAAACCTATAAATATACATTTTTTTAGAAGGTATACTGGGATTCTCAAAAATTTCGAGGATGAGATTTAAATTAATAATGATAATATTTAAAGTGAATGTATACATGATACTCGAGAGATAAAGTTTTAATTCGTTAACAATATTCGGTCAGTTTTCAACAATATTTTAATTAATATTCCTTCAACTAATTATTAAAATTTTCTTTTTTAAATCACTGTGAAATCATCAAAACTCATTACATTATATTTGTAAGCATCAAACTCTGTAGTGCGTACTGTTAGTCCTCTACATACGAACAAGTTTTATTCTGAGAGCACGTTTGTAAGTTGAATTTGTTCGCAAGTCAAACAAATACAGCTCAGACATCCAGCATGTGCTACAATAATTACAACTGATCTTGCGTTTAATATCCGACATCGTGCGGTGCTGGTGTTGAAATTGATCACATAGTAGTTGAACAAAATATAGGCACATTGAAAAGCTCATACATTTGTTAAAGAAAGCCACATGTGACTACTGTAAACATTACTGAAAGTGTGAGTCATGCACGCCGCCAAGCGGCAGAGCTATCCTTATAACCTTATGAGCTGCCGGCAAATTTGATACATTCCATTTAAATGCGAGCGCACACAGATGACTTTCTGTCGTACGACAATTCTGTCGTAATGGCGAGGGCTGTAAGAATGTACGCACTGACGATCAATTTTTCACACGATAGAACAGTTGGCGGAAAACTGTCATACGACTGCTTTTTCCGAGTATGCACTCGCTCTTAATCTAAATTATTAGACACGAACGTTCGTATCTTTGAAAGTTCGCAAGTTGAATATTCGCATGTAGAGAACTTACTGTAAGTACAATATATACGTATGACTAAGAACTTACTTGTTTTTATTTTTTAAGTTTATCTACTTTATTAATACACATCATGTGAGTACTTCAATGTGAATTTAATTAAAGATTTAGTAAGTAGGGCATGTCAAGAACGTTCATACCCCATTCTTGATTTTACCGCTCCAGTGAGTACGCCACTATATGTAGCTCAAGAAATACCGCTAACATTGTTATTTGAGAGAACTAATGTTATCACAATACAATAACAATGTTATTGGGTGTTGCCAGAAAGGAAACTGAGCAAAGATTCATGGAAATGATCACATGAACAGAACATCATTTCTTTATATTCATTTTTCTGTTTCAATCATGGGATAGCGAGAGTATTTTACTTATTTATTATGTTATTAGAATTCTTTTCAAACCCTGTTTACTTCATTCTTAATATTTTTGGTTTAGATAAAAAAAATATATACATAATGTAATAATGGTTTTTATATTTGTATGATAGACAACGGTCTAGTTAAGGAGACAATGAACATTTCTTACATTATGAAGCTCGTTCGCCTTTTTTGTATATTTATAAGAATGTTTATAATGTATAATATGTACGTATATTAAGAATATGAACAGAATAAATAAAAATTTAAAAAAAAAAAACAATATTTATTCTAAACTATTTGGTTTCTTTTTCCTAGAAAGCCTTTTAATTATTTACAATAAAACAAATAGGTCGCATGTAAAATTTGAACATTATTTCATTGGAAGCAATATAGTCCAATTCATGTGCAATTGTACTCTTTAATATTCATGAATTTAAAAATGAGTGCCATAAAAATAAAATTACACTTTGAGTGTAGTAAATAAAACGTTTATTTGTTTTGAAAATTTTACTTTTGTTCAATTGGTTGAAATTACCAGATTGCCCCACAATTTCCATTGCACTGCAACTCTACGTATCACGATTTATTGTGCTTTAGAAAAATATATAAAAATTAGCTAGTCAATCAAATTTTTAATTGTTTAAATACAATTTAACATTTTCTATTTAAACGGAACGATACTGTGTATAAAAATATCTTAAGAATTTTGTGTTTCTATGTGTAATTACCGTTGCAGTATGGACAATTATATCGATCATTCTTACCGGCCGCTTCAAATAACTAGCATAATATTTAATATGCCGATGGTTAGATATGTGGATAACCGAATAGAAGTTTTATCTGCTCGAGATAGACTCGTCTGCTTTGTTCGAGCAACCCTCACATTTGGAATTCAATTTTATCAAATTATTCAGAACGCTCAAGCTTGCCAAAAATTCTCAGAGAAGAATTCGTTCGGTATGTGGATGGTATGCACTGTAGACGTGTCCACTGGATTTTTAACCTTCTTCTGTAGTTGGATCGTTTGTATGATGGTAACATTTCATAATTCAAATAAGTGTGCAACATTTCTTAGAAATATTTCCTTAGTGGACGATATTCTCGACACAAAATGCGACAAGTTTTATATATTCTTAAAGACAGTGACAACGAAAATGATTATCGTGATATGGATCACAATAATGATATTGCTTGGATTTTTTTCGTACGCGTTTAGAAATGATTTTTTTTTTATAATTACATATTTTTTAAATGATTCTGTTTTCTCTTATTTTGATATAGCATTTGATGTTCACATCGCCTACTTAATATGCAGATTTCAAGTTTTAAACCAGAAAATAATATGTTTATATAAATCTTTTTTGACTAACACGCTAACGGATCGGCCAATGTTTTATGTCTCGGGAATAATTTGCTTTGGACATGTGAAATTTAAAATTAAGCCTTGCAAGAATAAGCCGACAAGTGAAGTGAAAAATGTTATTAAATGTTTTAACATTCTGGCTAATAACGTCGATATTCTCAGTAAAATGTTTGGAACCCAGGTAATTATTGTATTAAAATGAATCAATACTAGTGATAAGCACTCTATATTATACAATCCATTGATGTATTCCTAACTGCTTTACCACAAACAAATATTTTATTTATAATTAGTAATAATTTGTTTCTCCTACTTTTAAATTCGTCACCAGACACAAACCAGGTACGCAGTAAAATACTGACACGACTGCATTAAAAAAGTAGAAGTAAAGTTGGATGCAAGCATTATAACTCATAACTGAGGGAGGCTACTAAATGCAAAGTCAGCAACCTCTGATGTTTTATTTTTGTTAACTTTTTATGTAGTTGTCTTCTAAATTAATTAAGTTAATTTATTAAGCTCAATTTGATGTAAATTGATCATTCAAAATCTTATTCGTGTATCGTTCCATAATTTAAAAGAGCCATCTACCTTATTTTTACAGAATCTCAAATACCTTTGAGTAAAGTGATAGCAGACGCCAGAATTATCAATTCATTTTTATTAAATTTTTGGACATATTGATACAACTTTATTATTAGGAGAACACATTCTTATTGTTGTAATTATTCAGAACATAGGTCAAAGGTATTTGAGATTCTGTAAAAATAAGGTAGATGGCTTTTTCAAATTATGAAACGATTAAATGTATTAATATCAAAAAGGTAACCATACAGGTTCGAAAATTATAACCAAAACCATAACCATTTTCTATCAAATGACTAGAAAATTCTGAAAACCCACTATATTGTTCAAAGAAAGTAAATTACTATCGAACCAGGATTTGAGTGTGTTCATGACGTTATTTGCATGTCCGTCAACAATGATAGCAGTGTCGTCGACATGTGATATAATTTTTCCGGTCAATTTTAGTTTGAAAATGTCATTGATATAAATTATAAAAAGAAGTGGGCCCAAATCTGTCCAAAAAATATATATGTTTAATAATTTCGTCCCGGATGTTGGAAAGCACTGCTCGCCATTGGTGAATACATGTACGAATATTACCACAAAATAAATATTTTATTTTCTATAATTAATTCTATGAACTGTTTTTCAGTATATTTTATTGAATAGTATAAATTCCACAGTAGCAATACTGGCGGTACTGACGATACAATTCGACACAATTAAGGTAAGGATAAATTTTATAAAATATGAAATAATAATATATATTTTCAATTAAATGCGCATTACTACGATTCTGTCCCATTTACAATTTTGATATACATGTACATGATATTTCTATTTCTATTGCAAAACATGGATATACTATTAACAAAATGTTACGTAATTTGCCCAATCAGTGACCATTTTATTGAGAGTGGAACAGGAGTCGGTACAAAATCAATTGATATCCTAACTAAAGAGAAGAGCGAAATTCTTCGAAATCATTGTGGCTAAAATTTATTTTCTAACTTAATAAAAACCCCCCATAACTCTCAAAATTACCTGTATTGAAGAAAATTGGCTGAATTAAAGTTTTTGAGTTATGGATGAAAACATATATTTTGAATGCAAATGTACAAAATGTTTTTTTTACATTAGCATTTTTTAAAGACAATTTTGTAATGTATTTCTTTTTCTGTATATTTATATCGTTCTGGCAGCCATACTGGATTTCAGATCACGTGATTATCAACAAGCATTGTGATTGGCTGATTTCATTTTAGGGGGAATAGCAACTTATACTCTGTCTGCTTTGGGGTATTTTGAAACTAACCCTGATATTTAACATGCAATTTCAATGGATTTAAGTGGTTTAGAAATAATATAGTCTGTATGTAACTGTGAAAAAAATCTACAAAACTGCATATTTAACTCAAATTGAAATCCGTTTTAGGGGATTTTGGAAATAGGTGCTACATATACCTATATTAAAACTATAAATGAAACATTTTGCTTGCTACTATTTAATCAGTTAATTAATTATTATTTTTGAATCATACATCTATAGAAGGGTAGGTACTCCTACATATGTTACTTTACACCTTTAAGTATGGATAAAAGGATCAATGTTTTATTAACTTATCATTACTAAAGTAATACATCAATAAGATATATTTTTTATTAAATTATCATTACTAAAATAATACATCATTAAGATATATTTTTTATTAAATTATCATTACTAAAATAATACATCATTAAGATATATTTTTATTAAACATATCTATAATAAAGATTTTAAATGTTGATCCCTTCATCTATATACAAAATCGTAAAATATCAAGTACTCGTAATACCCTTGTGATTCATTATTATTGGTAGATTTGTTAACGAATTTAACCGAATGGCAATACTGAATATACATACAATTATTTATTTTAAGTATTTGCAACAAGTTGTCGATGTTAATGAAATAAATATTTGTATATTAAGGATAATTTTGTATGTCAGATAAAGTTATGATTAGATACAGTTTTTCAGTGGCAATTTATAATTTATTAGCTCCGTCCCACGAATCGCTTAAAAACTAAACTCATTTATCAATATAATATTTTTACTTATTGGAGCAGGGGTGGACGTAATCTGCAGCAAATAGGTATGTCAATTTAAAACTATTCTTTTAATTTAAAACTCTACATTTTCTTTTTTTAGGCCCCCTTAAGTATTAATTATGTGTGTTTATTGTTTCTGAGAGTAACATTCAATTCGATTCTATGCAACGAACTACACAAAGAAACAGCTGCAGCCTATGAAACAGTTGCAAAAATATGTTTGGATCATAACTTAGGTAAGGTAGGTTAAGTCATTAATTAATAAATAAAAAATTTTTTTTTGGGTCACTTGATTTTATCTATATGCATTTTACTATCATGCAATTAAAAAATCTACATAAAACTAATAGATGAATGAAATGTGTCTCAAAAGTCACTATTTATTTCAGTAACATTATGTTTTAAAAAAAATCTATGCTGGTATAAATGGTTCAAATATCCGTATTAGGAAAAAATATTAATTGATGTTTCGAATTTTGTGAAAATTTTAATTGCACGTTCATCATCTGTGATACGGGTCTTCAAAACAAAATTTCTAAGTTACACAAAATTTGAAATTTCAATTAAATTTTATTTTCATATACGCAAATGAGCACCAGAAGTACTCGTACATATCGTTATGCCAATATAGAATTTTAAAAAAAAACATCCGATGTCACTAATATAGACTTTTGAAATATCCAGTATTAATTAAATGTAAATAAGACCCAATATTAAATTATATTAAAATATCAATAAATTATAATAAAATATCAATATATTATGATTATCTCCTTAGCCGTCTGAAATTCGGTAACTTATCAGTAAGACGTACGATGACCAACCTTATATTTCTATATAGGATCATCAATGGTATCATAGACTGCCCCCAGATTGTAGGTATGCTTGACTTTCACGCACCATTGAGGTCATCGAGACACAATTCATTGTTTTATTACAGTGGTAATGTCAGAACTCATGCACTAGCTAATTCCGCAGTCCCCAAACTGCATTCTTTGGGGAATGAATATGCGGAAGTAGTCGACATTTTTACCGTTAATTTAATTCTTTATAGGACTACACAATTACAATTTTTTGTGTCTCAACTCAATGGTTACGGATAAATTGCTACTTCACATTTTATATTTATTATTTATTTTTAATTATGTAAAAACATGGTGACACTATGTAATTTTTTTCTTTGTGTATTGCACTTCTATTGTAATTTAATCTTATTTGACAAATTATGTTAATACCTGAATAGGGCGTGTATAATAATAAATAAATAAAAAAATTCTATGGTGATCCCCACATTGCAAAGCTAACGTTTGCCATGGTTTATCTGTTTTGAGTCCTCGCGTGGCTGGAGGGCCCTATCCTAAAACCGCATACCTTACCACTTATTTAACTGGTGCATCTACTGAACAGAGAGATTCTAAGGGATAGATATTTCTCCTTTTCTTTTATCTTTCTCCTTTTTGGTTATTGTGGGAACCCTGTTTTGTTTGAATGAATATAATCAGTAAATAACATTAATTTAATAAAAAATAAATTATAAAGTTTGACAGAAATATCTCTTTTGTATACCTTTATAATTTAACAATTCGGTAAGCTACCAATAGGCTGCATGACGATAGATATAATATATATTTTTTTTAATTGCTAGGTCCACAATGATTGTCGTATTTTTCATTCATCAAACAGACAGAACGTTTACCTATATTAAACACATGAGCTGTGTTAGCAAAACTAAAAAATATTTGTCAAAATACTAGAATTTATTCCACATTACGTGTGCATGTTAAAGTGATTTGGTAAAAATGTTTGAAACGCCAATGAGAAAAAAAATTGACATCTCAATCTGAAAAAAATATAAATATATACACAAGAATTATACGATTATTTTTTACTTAACGTTTTGTTGATGGTTTATGTTTGATAAAAGATGCACATTCAAAGCTTTTTCTAAAGATATTTTAGAATGTTTTTTTTTTTAAATATATGGTTTATTAAACTTAATTATATTTAATCTTTATTATATTTAGAAAAATGTAAAACTTATTATTTAATAAAATCTTGTATTTAATTACATAATTCATTTTCAGTATTCATTTAAATAGTTTCATTAGCATATTTTTCGCTTAATCTGTGTAATTTAATCTAATTTATTGTGATAGAGAACTGGTCCAACATGTTGACTTCTTGTATTGGCTAACAAATTCGTGACATGGAAAAATAATCCAGAAGTATTATATGTTCCGGTAGTATTATATGACGTCCAAGTCAAATACAATTTTGAAAATAGAGTAATAATTTTAATGTTTCTGTTTTAATAATTTGTTCCAGAGCACAACCGGAGACAAGAGTTTTTGCATTTATTACGGGTGTTGCAATGTCGAAAAGTAGTAATAACTGGAAACAAGTATTGTGAGCTTGGCCTTAAGTACTTAGTGAATATTGTTGCCACATTCATGGGTTACATCATAATTGGTCTGCAATTATCAATAATGTAATTATGCATGGCATTACAATTAAGCAAGAGATCATTCCGATATACGTAGAAGCAAATGAAAATGAATAGTTCGATTTTATTTATATAGTAATTAATGTAAATAAGAATTAAAGAGGCACATTTTAAAAAATACACATTCAAAATTATAAAACTAATATTTTTAATTAAAACCGAAAGATAAAAAAAAAACACATAGATATGTGGAAAATGAAAAAAATAATATTATTCAAAGTTATAATTTAAAATAATAATAAATCTATTAAAAAAGTCATCCATACAATTAAATCATTGTGTAAAGTGATGTAGTAGAAAAACTGAAAATAACATAAATTATTACTAATGATAAAAACATAAAAACGCGTCTATGGATACCAGAGTAAAATGTTTTACTGTTTCTGTGGTATTTTGGTTTCACGATTTTTTTCAATATTTTGATGGAACGTAAAAATAGCAGTATTTTTAATATTTAAGGAATTATTATTGTGAAATTTCAGTTATACAAAACATCTTCTTATGGTATTTTAATAAAAAATTTAATTAATTAACTAGAAAGATTTACAGAAAAAAACAATTTATCGAAAAAATATTTTAGTTGCTACCGGGATTCAAACCTAGACCTTTTTCTATCCGGGGAATTGCGTTATCCAGTTTCGCCACACCATCTAAGTAGGTTGACGACAAATTTTTTAACTTGTGTGCTGTAGATCTTTCAAATTGATACATCTGTTATTCCATTTTTAAAAACCTTTATATTCCAACTAAAACATTATTTCGATAAATAGATTTCTTCTGTATATCTTTCTAGTTGATTATTTTTAATTTGTATTAATAATTTTAATGATTATATAATATATAGCTGACGAAATAACTATATCGTTATAGAATTATTTTTTTTTTAAATTAATATTTGTTTTAGACTATATTTACCAAAAATGCTTTAATGTCGCAATTTTAGTCCTTACTTATATTAAAACAAATTAAAAATAATGAAAATTTTTAATTCCAAATACAATACATAATTTTCCTTTAAGAAACTATTTAATTTCAACTAACAGAAAATTCGTCATTCAAATGTATCTAACTTCATAGTATTCAATTAAAGCAGTATTTTTATGATTTCATTTAAAGGTAATAACCAACGTATCAAAAATATTAAGTTGCCAATATAATTGATTGTCATTGTATATTAATTGGTCCAGAAATTAAATAAATAGTTGCTTCACCATTTTTTTAAATGCTCATATGTTTTGTGCAATCATCCTAACTTGTTGGTAGTTCAAAATGAACAATATTTTAATTTGATTGTTTTTGATTTTTTCTTTGCAGTCATATTTATTTTACAAGGCGTAGCATATTTTGCAATGTAAAGGATTTGCGGAAACTGAAAAATCTCAACTCCCATTTTTCAGCATGGGGTTAAAACCAATTTGTTTAAAAAGAAACGGACTATAAGATTGATTTTAGACATTTCGATCTACGTGCATTCCCACGTGTGAAATTTCAGCCGTAATTCTTAGCTTTCGTTTTAAAAAAAGTTTCATCATCACGGGGATGTTTTTACAGGAAGGGTTATAGTTTATATGTCAAAAGTTTTTGAGAATTTTTAAAAATTGTCAAGCAACCAGTACTGGATCATTTCATATGAATTGACCTTATAATTATATATATATATATCTGTTACAATATATTATCAAAAACTTGGAAGGATCGTGATCATATAAGAACAGTACGTATATTTCACACGTGCTGTGCTATGGGATAGCTACAGACATATTATTATCTGTCTTCCAGCACCCAATCCTGACACAAAGCGGCTAATGATAAAGGAAGGATGCTGTTTGTCCTCAAATTAGCGCTGGACCAAATTGTCGGTCACATTCGTACCCCCACACCCCTATTATCTCCTCGGATGTACAAGCACCCACCAAACCGCACCTGCTGTTCGTGTTTGTGCGAAAATGAAAATAGTCACCTGTTTTCTGTTGCTTTATCTATTTATGCACGTACATTTACAAAAATGACATAATATATTAAACCACATAATGTCGACAATTTATATGAAAAATGAAAAATCCTTTGTTTATGTAATATTATATAACACTAAACAATAAATTATCATGACCTAATAACCATACTGTTATTTTTATTATCATATTTGATAAAATGTGTAAAAATTCAGTACTACCAATTCAATGAAATGATACAGGAGAACACAGAACATTTAAAGTTGTTCAAATTTTATGCATGTGTGTGTGGTGACTTTGTACGCGCTCCACAGACATGGCCGTGTAGGGACTCACTTAACAACCAAACAGGGCCAAAACCCAACCAACCAATCAGCAGAGACCATATATCGTGAAGAACACTGCCCTAGGATCAAGCAACCACTTCTCCACAGGCTTTTCTTTTATCGGCATTTCGAGCGAGCCACTCCAGCATTCAACCACATACAACGCATTTAACTATATACCGTCTCTGTATAATTCATTCATCAATAAATGCTAACCTTTTTAAGTGCTCTATTATTTCTATACCTTGCTTTAGACAAAATATAAATACTCACACACGCACACCATATACATTGTGACATACACTAACACGCGTGAGACTAGGAGATAGTTAGAGGTTTCAGTCTCACACCCACATAACCTTCTGATAAATCACAGTCAATCATATTTAACAACCACAACCCCTACAGGTGCAATAAAGCACTAAATAATTTATTACTCAAATAAAACGATGCAAAATATTTGTTATAAACTTCCATCGCAAATAAATTACAGTTAGTTAAAATAAAAAATATTTGAATCAGTTGCGTTTCAAACTTGACAGAACGTATTAAAAAAATACAACTTGATATTCTTTCGATATTATGGCCGAAATTAACAAAAGAGGAAATATAATATATGGAGAAGAGTACGCGTATAAACCCATTTATACTATTAATTGCATTTTTGGAATAATGCAGCTTGTTCAATATGACGGACACCACGTTTCGAATGTATCAAAAATATTAAGATCTGTGTGCCTTTTGAGAGTTGTGGTTGAATCGTTAATTTTTCAATACATCGCTGAGCAATACATTGCCAAAAATGATAAAATCGTAAAACATCACTACAAAGTAGCGTGCACTGTCAACTTTTTGAGTTTCTGCCTGAAACTTTCACCAACTTTCGCTGAATCAAAGTCTGTTCTTGATATTTTTAGTAACATTAATAAAATTGATGTGCTAACTAACTTAAAATACAACAAGCACTACAAGCGTGGCCGAATAATGGCGTATCTGGGTTTTTTAATATTTGTCATAATTATTTTCATAATATGTATTATATGCATTTGCTTCGATACGAGTGTGTTTATCATTTTGTATGTTGTTTTTCTGGATACATCGTCACACTTGGCCTTTATCAACTTTTATTACTTTATCGCACTGTTAATAAATAGACTTAAAATAATTAATTCACAAGTAATCAGATCATGTGGCTGTACTTCTGAAAAAGACTGTGTACCTCAGAATGATGTACCAATGCACAATAATCCATTAGAAGAAATAATTACTTTTACGTTTATAAATACGGCGCCTGTGACGATTGATCCTAGGCATATTGTAAAACTGACTGAAGCCTATAATATCATTTGTGATAGTGCAATTCTGGTTGGAAAGATAATGGGATTTCAGGTATTTATTTTATATTTATAAATAATAAGATAAAACACTTTGTTTAAACTACCATTTATTGATAAATCAACATGTTTTAATACGTATGATATATTCTTCAGGAAACAATGTTTACTAAAATTAAAGATTAAGATTACTTGAATTAAGGAGCACTTGAGATGTCCAAATAGCAATAGCTATTCTGGATTTGCCAATCATCTTTTGGAAACAAACCATTCTGTTAACATTGACAAAGGTTTAAAAATTATACATATAAATACTAAGGGTTTACAGTTAGATTAATTTGATATTTTAGAAATAAGAAAAAGTGTTAATAGCAAATTAAATATTATAAATAACCAAATCCTTTTTGCAAATAGTCACCTTTTAATTTTTTTTCCAGAGTAGTCCCTAATTAGTTACCCACCACTTATACTTTCATAGATTTGGTTTTATCTATACTTACATTTTTGATTTTACTATATGCATATTGTTTCCTGAAGAAGATACCATAGGTATGGAAACATGTCGATTTATCAATAAATAGTGGTTTACACAAAGTATTTTATCTTATTATTTATATAATATGTGACTACAAAGTAATTTTGCTAATATTGAAGAAGTTATTATATATTTGATGGGTTAGAAACCAAAACCACCATTATTTTATTGACGAAAATGAGATAAACGTATTTGTAACTGGTTTTATAGCCAGAGCGGAGATTTTAAAATTGATATGATTTTATTATAATTCTTTTAAAATGACAAACATGGTCTCAAGAGTAGATATCAATTGTAAATTTGCAACTATTGTTCAGATAACATTTTCAAACTATTTTTGTCAATTGGATAGAATTAATAGATTTTCAATATTATACATTTAATGGCTTACAGATAAGTTATTTCTTTATTTATTTTTTGTTTGAAATAATACAAAATATAAGTGATTTTTTTGTTGTTGGAAAGGTTTGTTTATTTATAATCCTAAGTACTCAGATGAGATTCAGTGTAAATTATGTGAAACTACTTGCATATAATTATCAAGAATAACTGAAAATTGACAAAAAAACTAATCCTTTTTTTCTAGTATTGTTTTCTTGTCATTTCCGCGATACTTGCTCATCAAGTTTTACTTTTCATATTACTGGATACAATTAAAAACGTAAGTGTGATATACTTATTTCTGGAAATTATTCTGTACGTAGTAATAAAAGTTTGTGACATAGCATAGACATTAGTATAGTGGTCAGAACACAGTTCTGAACTCACCTGCTGGAGTAGTGAATAATTCAATTGGGAGTCGTCAGCCACACGTCAACGTACCCTGAGCTCTGTATTTTCATCCACCGAATATATTTTACAATCATTGTATAATAAATATTATAATCGATATTATTATTATCATCATGTAAGTTCTCATTTAAGCCTCTGTCGTAAATACCTACCTCTTTCTACACAACTAACCAAGTTGAATACCATAATATATGAATGGTAAGCCAAAAAATGGAGGTGCATTATCATTCCGCTTTATGATCCTTCTTATCTCTCTTAAACAAACGAAAATATATCCCTACCTTAAAAATAACACACTGACCGCATATCCACTCAAAATAACATCTAAATAACTACCGTATATTGATACTGTATTGATAACTTGTGATAAAGAAGAATATTTATTTGTCGATTTGTACATTTTGTACAGGGTGAATATTATGTTCCAGGTCGATGTTATTTTTGAATAACTAAGAAATAAAATCCACGTTTTTAAGTTAGCTTTTATGAATAAATTATGTGTTTTATTATAATAGTCGGGAGATGTTAAATCAGGTGATCGAGGAGGCCAATCGATATCACCACATTTTGACATTATGCGACTTGGAAAAATTTCTCGCAAAATTTCAAGCGCACCTTGATCTGTGTATGAGGTGACACTGTCCTGTTGAAACCACATGTGTTGCAGGTTTGATGGACCTAATTCGGTCACCAATAAGTTTTCTAATATGTGACGATAGCGATTACCATTAATGGTTACAGTATTGCCATTATTATTTATATAAAATGTTTTAATAACTTCAACATATTATTAAGGCGTTAAATGCTCCATAATAAATAGTAATCAACTACTCTCTACGACTGCCAAATGCGAATTGACAAATGATTGCCAAACCAAAATGGCGGTCAAACAAAATCGGTCTAGAACATAATATTCACCCTGTATTATGTTGTCCATAATTTGTTACGTATTTGACTAATAATGCTAAAAAAAAATTTTACATTTTCAGATAAAAATTATCATAATAGTACTAATTTTTAATATTGCCAAAATAATGTGTATTTCTTACATCTGCGACGCTTTAAAATATGAATGTGACCTAACTGCAAGCATTGTTACTAAAATTGAAATGGCGGCCTTATTAGGTATTTTTCAATTAATTATATTTCATTGTATAATATAATTCTAATGGTAGAATATAGTATTTATTTCCACACTGGGAACCTTTCCCAGTTCTACAGTTCTTTCCTCCATCTGAAAATTTATTTGATTCATTAATGGCCTTCACTCTGAAACATTTCTTTCCATCTCATCTCATCTCATCTCATCATCTCTTCTAGATGCATATTCAAATAATTTAAAGTTTCATTCATATAGTATTAATACATATACTACCGTCGATCATTCTTTATGGCCTGTGTCTACATAATAATATTTTCATCTCGAGACAGTCTTAGGCTCATGTGAGATTCTTTAGAGACTACTCTCGGCCTTCGCAGTCTACCGAGTACTTAACAGATTCGAGCACCGTAGTTTATCTCGCACCTTACTTCAAACTTATTGTACGTCTAACTTTAAATATCAGTTCATTAACCGTTGATATTTACATCATTTGTTAAGTGAATTAGAATCACCCCTGTAGCAGTTTAAAAGAGAATAAATGTTTGTAATTTAATGCCTCGTAATTTTTCAGAATAAATAGTCTATGACGTTTATGTACACGTGATGAGTCTCGACTTTCAAATCAAATACCTTGTACACGTGTAGGTACTGTTAATCTCAAGCAGTGATCTTTTGTTTATCTCCAAGTCAACACGTGTACACTTATTCCGTTAACACGGGCCATTAGCATGCCGAATTTACAGGATGTTTGAAATAAACATTTTTGCAACATGTATAATTTTCTTTGTTCTCAAATAACTTTATTCATTAATTTCCTTCCAGTCGAAATAAGAATTCTACTTTATTTATATTTTTCAATAATATTTCGGAATTTAACTTTGACTTCTAAATTTTTCCTGGAATACCATATATCGTGCAGCATGGATTCATGATATTCTCCGTTGTTTAAAGAACTTCACACTTACAAAGGGGTGATCTTTAAATGGCATTTATGGATCGAATATATACCCTAGTTGCGGCAGCTTTGCTGCTTTCTGGGGAGGTTACAGCCAGGCTTCTCAGTCGTTAAACTCTTTATTTTGTTTCACTTGTTTGTATCTTCCTATTCCCATCTCCACCAAACGTGGTGTGTATAAATGTCACCTCTTTAGTTGCGCTTTTTTGAGGAGATGAGCTATTTCAAATATATTTTTCTTTGTACTTTTTTCCAATACCTTACATTAATCATTTAATATTACTTTTTTTTTCAGAGAAAAGGAGCATCCCGTATCTGAACGATTTTGCAATAATATTATCTAACAAAAAAGCGGTAGTAACTGTTTTTAATATCATCCAAGTAAATGTTAGTACACTTTACCGTCAGTTGGGAATGAGTATTACTATTTATCTCATAATAACACAGATTGACAAATTTGTTGGTTTATCAATTTAAGGAAAACATTAATGGTATTTTATTATATTTATTGATACATATATGAACGTGCATACTGTTACGTCACGTTCCTCTGAGACCAGGTAGATGAGATAATTGACCGCAGATCCAAATCAATCCCCCTACTTATTGATCCTTACGGTTTCTGAGATTACTCTCTTTGGGAATTATCTAGCCTACTGGGTATTACGTGTTTTCTGGAATTAGCTGTAATTAAACAATTGATATCTATATTCTTATTACTAATTGATTCAAGTTTGAATTAAGTGTGTATATTTTAGATTTAGATACATTTCTTTCTCAGTTGATATATAAATATTTACCTATTAAACTGATTTAAGAGAAAAATTTATCAAAATTTAAATTTAATACAAGTATAGTATACAGACAGAAAACAAAAATAATTAGCATACTGTGTCCATGTATTATGTATTTTATGAGATACTGATTTTCACTGCACTCATTCCGTTTTGATTATTTGTCTAATTGATACATCCTGTGAAGGGCCTCCACTCTCGTCATTTAGAGACCGCACTGTTAAGCTTAATGCACCTAGCAAGGCGACAATCACCAGTCATAAAGACGTAGGGTACTGACTGCGTCTACCAATACAAAAGTCGCCGCCTCATCACGACCACTCTACCTATCAACGTCGCCCAAGCAACAACTCTATAAGCTGCTTGTAATGTCAGTTAACGCATTAATTACGTTAATTAATTACGTAAATAATTAACACGCCTAGTATTAATTTCTACCTGTACAATTAACATCAATAAATAAAGTGTATCCGGAAGTAGTTTATATTCTAATAACCTAACGCCTGTCACACATACATTTTCTCATATAATGCAACACAAATCCGAAAACATTCAACACTCAGCGATACAAAAGAACACGAAAGTATTTGGGTGAATATCGGAGCACTCACATCCTCACGCAAACCACATCATCTTGAATCAACATATACCGTTCCCGGTTGCGGTTGCGATGTTGCGCATGCGCAATGGTTTCCTTCATCTGTTGACTTACCATATGCAATATTATAAATATTCACATAGTGTGGCCGTGTTGTAGTGAGCGGATGAAATATTCAAGACAATAGATCAGCCCGCCGACTGCGAAATATGGTCCGTGATTTGTTTCTTGAATGCAAGAAATATGAAACCAGATGATATCCATCGCCAAATGTATTCTGTTCTGTCCTGATTTGGTACCAAGTGATTTCCATATTTTCTTTCATCTGAAGCGGTTCCTTGGTGGTAAGCGTTTTAAATACGATGATGAACTCAAAGACAGAGTACAGAAATGGTTTTCAACTCAGGCGACATCGTTTCATGATGAAGGTATACAATTATTGGTGCCCCGTTATGACAGGTGCCTTAATAATAGTGGGGACTATATTGGGAAGTTGTTTAAGGTATATAGCATCTAAAGAAAGTAAAGTGTTGCGAAAATGATGTGTTTATTTTTAAAATATCCCGTATGTACTTACTTTAAAATACGCCCCGTACATCACACAATCATCCATAATTCGTAGCGCTCAAAATAATAGTTTATTTGGCATGTGTAAGATTCTATTTCTTGATTAAACTAATACCTAGGTACGAAGGTGTCAGGTAACATTTTAAAGAAATCGCGACTAGTTTAAATTGTATACCATAATGAAAATTATACAAGTTGGTTGCATTCAGGTCGAATTACAATAGTAGTTATTTCGATTGTAGGCGGAAAATATATTACTTTAAATCATTTCTTTCTGGTTTATGTTAAAACTTTCAACTTTATTTCGTATTTATTTAATTAATGGTTTTATGGCCAGGATAAATTAGGACTTCCACTGGCACTCGGCTTAACCGGAACCTTTACCGGGGGAGGGATTAAGTGGGGTTGGCGAATTATGTTGCTTTTAATTTTGTGTGCAAATATTACTCTCAAAATCATTCGTTTTATATATGAGTACGACTCGAACCGATCGCATATTTCATATATATATATATATATATATATATATATATTATTTTAGCATAAAAGCAATCGACAACAGCTGACAGCTTACTGTTAGGCCCTGTGTGCGGCTATCGTGGCTCCTCCTCAGCCAGGGCTTCCATAGAATCTATATTTCAATGCGAAAATCCCTTATTATATTGCTTTAACAATGCACCATGTAGTGTACATGGTTTTTATTTTCAGCAAGAAAAAACAAATAAGTACTGATATGTACATCTAGAGCTATCTTAAATTAATATTCATATCATCAGAATGCTATTAAAAGCATAAACATAAAGGATATAGTTAACTCAAATAAATAAAATAATGTGAACAGGAAAAAATATTAAAGTGAATACGATATTTTGTGTGAAACCATTTTGAACTACATTACAAAAATTATCGAATAATTATATCAAAGATTTATTCACACCAGTTTTAACAAATAACACAATGCGAAAAGATTTTATATTATTTGCTAATCTGTACTGCCATCCAGCGAATTTTTTAACGACTATTTTGGTATTTTGGTATTTTACAATCACCCTAACATATATAGATCCAATAGCGATGAAGCATAATCATATATATATGTTTTCTAATATTAAATAAACCAAGTACCAGATAGTTTAGAAACATTTGAAAAAAGAGAGAACTAAAAAAGACAATATCAAAGAACTTAGCTTCAATGGATAAATTTTAATTGTGCTTGTTATAAACTAAGTAGGAATTTTTTTAATTTAACATGTATTCGTTTTGCTATCATTAAATTTAAAGTTTATTATTTTCATGAATAAATATATAAACGAATTAATATTATAATATATTCTGCATTGTTTACGATTAAATTCAAACGTTCAAGCAATTTTTCGAAGAATATGGCAGACATGGAGTAACCTTCCAACCGAGCTCTTAAATATACACTTTTTTAATATTAGCAGTATGCGGACGGGCATTATTGCGCTGAAAAATTACTTGATGTCATCTTCCTGGCATCCAGTGATTTTTCAGTTTTTCTTAAATTGCGGCCTCAAGGCCACTAAGTAATTGGCAATATGTTTCGGAAGTAATTTATAGTAAATGATACCTTCTTTGTCCCACCGGATGCACGTCATTGCCTTATGCCAGGTTTTACATAGAAAATCGTTTGTTCGTTAGGGTCTAGTCATTCCTTTCCCATTTTGATGTTGATATTAAGGCACTATTTCTCGACACAAAGTAAAGTTGCTTTGGAAAAAAAAAACGCTACGAACTTACGCATCATGTCAGTATTTAATTAAACTATAAATGTAGTATCAATATTTTTAATTTATGTTTTTGGTGGTGAAGTTGGGTTATTTAATTCTAAAACTAGTTATATTTCTTATAAACCTTTATGTGACTATGATTGGTAACTGAGATTTAACAATGATTGATAACTGAGATTCAACTGTCGGAGGCTTTTCTTTCTAGTGTATCAGAAAAATTACGAATAATCAATTACCAATCATCGTTACACACGAACACAACCACAATCACAAGAATAGTTTAAATAATAATTAAATAATAAGAATGATTTAACCATCACTAGTTTAATTACTCTAGTTATAAATATTGTCTGAAAGTCCTAGCACCATCAAGCTTTCAAAGTTTTATCTCACAGACATGCAAGAAAATAAGATAGAAAAATGTATGTCTGTCTGAAATAAGACTATACAGCCTAGGAGGGTAGTCTACATGTAATAGAAAGATCCTGGCTTAATGTCATGACAGAAGCTTTTTATTTTTCAAATAAACGATTAGTCTTCTGCATTTTTTCAATGACATATTTACATTTACATATTTGTTTATTGAAGCAGTATTTAAGATATATAAATTTGTACGGGCAGATGGACCGATATTAATTAAATGAACCGATTTATATTTAATCATCAATTAATGTCTTACGAGTGAATTCTTCTCGTTAGTGGAAGTGCTTGGGCCGTCACTTTGCGTAGCTGCTCGTAATTAATTCACTGAGAGCCTCGAAACTAGAAAACAGATTGTTAAAAAATTTTATTACAATTAAAAAATCAGTTGACGTTATCGAAACATGAAAACAATTCAAACGTTCTGAAATTATTATGGCCAATTATTACAATAAATAAATATTATTTTAAACTAAAAAAATAAATATTTATCTTAATTTACAGAAACAGAAAATCGCCTTTTATTTACTTAAACTTGTTTATTCGGCTTCGCTAACATAAAATATACTTACCCCTAAAAAACAACCCTGGAAGTTTTTTTCTTGCATTTAGAATGCTTTTATGTAACTGCGAATGAAATTAAAATAATGTATTTTCTTAATTTTTTGATAGCTTAAATAATCAGTAAATGAGAATAAATATACAAGATCGTCGTTTGGTCTTACGATCTTTCGAGGTCCACGATCTTCTTCACCAGCCAAATCTTTTTATCATCTAAAATCATTGTAAATACTGTGTAGATATTCTGAATTGAAAAAAATATTCCATAATTGTGCGCTGCTTCATTGAAAGAAAATATTGATTTATTTGGATAATTAACGATACTAATATACACTATAGTTAAAATTAGCAATTAACGCCAAGTTTCCATGTATATACTATACAAATAAGGAACAATGCTCCTTAATAGATTTCAAAACTGAACTAGGTATCAAATATTAAGAAGTATAGTTATACATAAATATTAAAAATTAAACAACAGAAATTAATGAGAAATAAAAACAAAATAATTGAGAGTTAGGAGCGAGTAGAGAGATTAATTAATTGTGAAAAAACTTATTGTAAATTTTTTTCAAGGCAATATTCTAAAATTTCTAAAACAATTTTTTCTTGAAATTCTGATGAACCATATAAAAATTTTAATCCATTCTTACGGCGATCAATATCGAAAAAATATATTTAAAATGATTCAAATATTGAAAACAATTGTATTGGAATGTAGTATGTATTGTATGTAGAAAATAATTTAGAATTCATTAATTCAAAAAAGGTAAGTTATTTTATTGCTCCATACCCTTCTTTAAATTCACTTAAAATATTATCTACGATTTCTCTGAAAACGCGATTGAAATGTATTTTAACATCAGCGACATTTATTTTTCTTTTCGGCTGTTTCGTCAATAAAAGCGCTTTACCGTGTCGTCATTATACTATTAATTAAAATATATATCTGTACGTACTGATGTATATTAACTGAAAGTAATAATCAACTTGAATATGTATTACACTTTCTCACACTCTACAGATGATTGACAGAAAACAAAACTTGTCCGTTGAAATACTCTGTGGAAAAAAGTTTAGTTAGCGAAACAAATATGTAAAAGTGTTTTCACACGGAGTTTTCAGTATGGGTTATTCCCTTTAGAATTATGCACAATTTTTTTGAATAAAAGATAAATTTTGGCAGCCTTAAGATGCCCAATAGGTTTACAAAGAAAATATATAGTTTAGTACGTTTCTCATACGGATTAAACAAACACGTTAGACTAGCTTCTAGTTTTCTAGCAAAATGGAATTGAAGTTGTATACAAATAATTCGATATTTTATACAGTACTACTGTATAAAATTGCGAATTATTTGGTATTGATTATCCGGGTAATAACGGCTGGAATTTTATAGGGTCTTTTCATAAGGTAATAATATTTTTCTTGTCCGGAATCTTTAGTAATGCACAGTTTTTTTTATTGTATGCAGTGCACGTCCCTGTATGTACTCATAGTAGTAATTACACGCTACTAATTTCTTAGAGGTTTTCTCGGTAACACCCTGTATTTTAGGGGGCTTGAAATTAACATCTAAATTATTTTTAGGAACACATTCTTTTTGTGAAGTTGCATTTTTTTAGATGTTTGTGAAATTTTTAATAATACAAATTAAATGTATCAATTAGAAAGATATACATATAAAATCAATATTATCAAAAAAATGTTTATATTTTTTGTTACTACCGGGATACAAACCTGGATCTTTTCCTATCCACATTAATCGATTACACCACACCAACATAGTAAGTTGATGACAAATTTTCGAACATCTATGTTGCACTTTCGAATTGATACGTCTGTCGTTCCATTATTCGAAAGCCATCTTCTTTATATTTACAGAATTTCAAACACATTTGAGTAAAATCCGATAGGATACGCCAAAATTAATTAATTTTTGAAACATTCATACAACTTATATCTCGGTTTCAACAAAAACATTTTTTTGATAAAATTGATTTTATATGTATATCTTTCTAATTGATAACTTTAATTTGTATCAAAATTAATTTAGCAAAACTTCATATATTTTGAATGAACCTTATTTGAAAATAAAGTTAAGTAATGATATGCAATTCTAAATACTGTATTGACATTTTTGCAACGCTCAGAAAATCTGTCGGAGCTTGTTAACACATACTATTTGAAGCCAAATCTATTCGCATTATGAACGTGTATTCAAGCGACGCGAACTACCCTTAACTTCGTTATATCCTTGCCAACTCTTGCTTCGGAGTTTGAGTTCTAAGTAGTTCAGCCGTTTGCATAACGGCACCCGATAACAGATCAAATGATCCATGATGAAGACGTTTTTAAAAAGTTTGACAGAATTGCATTCTGAGATGCGCTAACGTACATCAACTGTTAGAGACGTCAACTGTTAGAGTTTTGCAGCTCAGATTACTAGTATTTATTATGTATGTAGTTATTCCACAAACTATTAACATAAATCTAGTTATAATATTACGGCCTCTCGTAAATTTAAATATGTGCAAAAGAATGCACTACTTTGAAAACTATAGATATTTTAGTGTTTTGCGATGGTTGTAGTGTCTTCTGTGAAAAGTTTTCTGAATTATTCTGCCGTGTGCCTTCAACTTCTATGGCCAATAATTCGGATTCCATCCAAGATCCATAAACAGAACTGATGTCGCTGATGCGATATATTTGTCGAGGTGTTACATTAAATATTGTCTTGCAATACCGTGTCAAAAATAGTGTGTATTCGAATAGTATTATATAAGTACTGCCTTGAAATGCCGTATTGGCAGTGTTTTTTTAAATATTAAAATTATTGAAATCACATACGTGTACATTTTTTTTATATATTTTGAAAACAACATATATACTACGTTGTAGAAATCTTGATGATTTCTCAGATAATATAAAGTTTCAAGATATCCCATAAAATAATACTGATAAACGCAAAAATAACACAAAATTTAAAGAAGAAAATATAAATGTGTTCTATTCTAAAACTGAACACAATTAATGCTGTATAAATAATATTTTTATAAAATATTAATACAACAAATATTTGAAAAAAAAAGAGAATTTAATTCAATAATCCAATAAGAAGTTAAATCCTTCTCATGTTTAATTACGAAATCTCATATAAATTGATAATAATGAAAATATTAACAATTTCACAATTTAAAATCATAAATAGTATCATACAAGTTCGTATTTGTTATAACTGAGCACGTGTAATATATTATATTCTGATTCTGTATGAAACGTAGTGAAACTTCTTGTGATGAAAAGCACCGCTGCATTGCATCTGTTTTGCTAATGTTATTAGTGTTTCAACGTTAGTATTCTAATCTCCCGGCTCTCCAACAAACACGCTGAACTAATTATTAAACTGCTTTATATTACACATTACTTCAAATCTTGACACAGTTGCGTTGCTGAACCGAGACGATACATTATCTTGTATATGTAAATGTGAATTTCTTCAAAAAATAATATTACATTTTTTTATATAATAATAACAAAAAAATATCTTTATCACTGGGACTCCAACCAGGAATTTGTTTAGTTAGTAGACACCTTTACGGATTAAACTATAATGATCCATATAAAATTATCTGAATTTCTTTTACATACTATGTAAGTGAAATATCTATTTATTTCCGATGGAATAACAATGTTACTCAAAATGCTTTGAGTAGAACCTGCCAGGGGATGCCAGAAAATATTTAAAGTAACTAATAATTATTAAACAAATAATAGATATCTCATAGAGACGAAGCAATTTTTTATTATATTTGATGGAAATATATGGAAGTATGGGTAATTACAGGGCTTACGACCTGTCTTCGGCTAGCTTAAATAATCGCTTTACACAAATATAATGTTCACCATTCTCACCCATCAATCTCCATATCTATCAAATTTTTGAAAGTTGTATATATGTTAATATGTAGACTCACTTCGAGTACCACTATCACCATCTATGGACTAAATTTAATAATTCATTTTCCTGAAACAGAATATATGTCACAATGAGAAACTAATAATTTTTTGAAAATTATTTAAAGCATTATTATTTTTAATTATATTATATTAAAACACATTATACTAGAATACGCATTCTTAATTAATTAATTAATTGAGTTCTTGAACATATTCAAATATTGCTTATAATTTTTAATTAATTTTAATACAAACCTTTAAAAGAAGATTCCAGTTCCTATAAGGTAAAATAAATCAATAAAATTATTACATAATATAACAAATTTATACATTACATTGAATGTATAATATGTGAAGAGAAAAATCAACTAAATAGAATTAAAATTACTGTGGTTGCAGCATTATCTGGAGTTAGTTCAGAACCTAACGTAATACAGGCATCTGCTTATTACATATCTGCCGTCAGTGATCTAGTGCATATATATATATTTTTTTGATTTAAGGTTTCCCCGAACACTAGTATATGGAACTAGTGTCTCATCTAGATCGCGTTTCTTTGGGTAAACCATCTACATGAAACACAATCTAACCTAGAAGAGAGGCCACTTCCATACATATGCTCTGATATAAACGATATCAATATTATTTTTTACTATAACTTTGTATAATTATGAATTTATGCAATTTCTCCTTCTTTCTGATATCATCCGGCATTATATTGTTAATCTTCATCGCACGTACATCATTGATTGATAGCAGTCTCATTCTATTTCTTCCTCTTGCATGATGTTCACGCTTGTGTTACCTCAATTTTTCTTATAAATTCTGCCGATATTTATTTAATGAGGATTTAAAAATTAAACATCATAACATTGAAATAAATTTTCTTAGCAATATTTGAATGTATCTAAGAACACACAATTACTGTTATTAAACAAATATCAGATATCTCATAGAGACAAAGCTATTTTTTTATTGTATTTAATGCAAAAATAATATATATATATATATAACTTTCGCCAATTCTCATCCCTCAATCTCCACATTTATCAAATTTTTTAAAGTTGCATATATGTTAGTAGGTGGACTCGCTTCGAGTACTAATACACCATCGCCATCTATGGACCAAATTTGATATCTGAGTATATCTATTTTTTAATATTATATTTAATATTATTCTCAGCGCCTTATTTTGCAGTGCCTATTAATAATTGTTGCATTTCTTCATTAGCCAAAAATAAACTGCTGCATACAGAGTTGTAGACTATTTTACTACTTGAATTATTTGAATATTTATTTAAACGAATGAATAATAAATGCATTCGTGATGAAAGGTTAAGGACCTCTGAAGAGAATTTGGAATATTGTGCACAATACTGTTAATGTCCTCATGTACCTTTGGAGACCGACGACATAATGTATATTTACGGAACAAGATGGCACAGATAGTGTTAACACCCAGTGTCCGGTGAAACGAGATTTCATCGCACCCTTAAGCCCCCTGCAGAAGTTTTGAGTCTGGGCTTTAATTATATTATGGGTGAATATTTCTAATTCAAATACTCGACGTTTGTTCTGTGTTATTTATATACTCTTAATTAATTTAATTGACTCACATTCCTTTAATGGAAAAAAATATAATACCGACAGAAGGATTTAAAAAATAACAAGATATGTTTTGTTGAATACAACACAAAACTTCACGTTTATCGTTTTGTTTTGTTTTTCCATCAAATTCCTAAAATTTCAAGTATTTTCAAACTTCAAAAGAACAATAAAAACAACATTTTAGTACAAAAATAATTCACATATTTTTCAATAATTTTTCTGAAAAATATTTGCCAGGGCCTGTCTACTTAAATCTCACGCGCGATTAAAATTTGTTCACGGGTCAAATACTCGTCCGAGACGGTAAAGACTAGAGCACGTGATGCATTAACTTCTTCAGCGCTATACTTTAAGTTCTAATAAAACTATATTGTAAAACGATTATTTTTCTTTCGTCAAACTGAACAAGAATAATGTTTAAAAATATTCGGGCAAAAAAATTTCATTTTTCGCACAACCAAGAATACAATTCTTAAAATACAATTTCTGATAAAAATTTAATTTCAAGATGTAAAAAAGTTTCATGTATCCTTGGTCTACATCTAAAAATATTGTATTTATTTAGAACAACAACAACATGTTCCGTATTCATAAAACACATTTTTGCCGCGTCTTGCGAATCGGCCGCGACTCATGTTATTAACACCTTTCCACGTTCAAATTCTCACCCATCCTTTTTCTTTACTGCTTGTCTTCAGTATAAATTGTGACCTTGACGTCAGTAGACGTCAACTAGAACTAAATTAGAACTAAAAAACTAGACATTGCGAGACCATTAGTGGTGTGGATTTGTTCAACTCCGGTGCATCAGCGCTGTATTGTTTTGGATATCCTGTGAATTGTGTGCACAGTGACGTCAGCAGTGAATTGTTGTTTTTGTGTGCCGCGATGAAGTTTGTGATATCGCCGTCTTCGATTGGAAGCGGAGATCTGCCCACCGCGTGCCGTTTGTGTGATTCTCGGTTGCGACTTCGCAGTGAGGAGGCGCCATACACGAGGTAAGGCGAGCAGTCCTTCAGATTCCCGATTCCCCGAGATCACTGTTCCTTCAACTGGAATCCCTATCCCATCATCGACCCTTATCCGTTAATCCAGGTCCCCTTATGTCCTTCCTTTCTTTACCGCCTCCCCTTCGGCGATTCCGATTTACGACCGGAATTGTCGTAATCCAATCCGCGGGAAGCGCCACTCGAAGTTCGCGCAATTCGTTCGGTAGATCCTATTCGGCGCAGTATCTACGTTTTCTTTATAATATATATATATACACATTCAACAACATAATACAACAATAGAGTTGTGCACCCCCAAATAAGAAAGATGTTGAATTATGGGGGTGGTTTTTGACATTTATTTAAATCAAGAACAAAATTTATAATGTGAAAAAATAAACTATATAAAAAAAATATTAATGTTAAAAAAATTGTTCAGATTAGAACATGGGAATAGAAAGATGTCAAATACATAATTTTAAAATTATTTTGAAGAGCTTTAAGCTATTTAAATACATATTTTTTATACATATTTATATTTGATGCTTATTTAATTGATTTTGACAGTTGGTTATATAGTCTAGAAGCAATATACGATGCATGTCACTGTCCTATTCTTAATTTGATCATTTTTAAAATAACATATTCTTTGAATACCGTTTTAATTTGAAGTAATTAACGTTTAAGATTGTAAATCGCATATCTCACATTGTACCTAATAAGATAATGACCCAACAATCGTAATTATTTTATGTCACCCTTGTAAAAGCTCATAATTGTTTTTATGTATTGCCTGTCTACCACTGAACAAGAACGACTGAGCTTCTTCCGTTTGCCTTATCCCTAACATTCTAAAAAATGAAATAATGCGTCTCATCGAATACAGCATTCCCCATATGTAAATAAGATTATATTTATTCATTGATCCTTAATAAATGTGCCAATTTTAAATAAATATTTATAATAATCCGAAGACGGGTTAAATGAACCATATTATTCTTAACATAAAACACAGAAACTTTCATTAGTCAATAATACACACTGAATAATTGAACCACTTAATTATTGGATGTAGAAGTATTTTAGCTACTTCCAATAAGGAACACTTCGTTATTGAAAGTGGTTACAAAGATGACCTTTGCTTTCGGGGCTATTGAAGTTGAAGCTACCCTATTCGTGGAGGGAAAAGTTAAACTGGATGATAAGTATCCCGATAGGAGATTTGCGGAAATGGGTCGGAAGTGAAGTTTCCTTCCCGTTCATGTGACAAGACTTTAATGGATGGTTATAATATTATTTTGATGTTGTTTTCGGTTATAATAAAAGTTGTATAATATTTCTCCCTCTATAACTTGTACCTATATCATTCATTTTGAACATGAATCTTACGACTTGCATTTATATTTCTTGGCTATATCGTCCTTCTACACAGTTTCGTTTGCCAAATCCGATATCAGTTATTCTATTATATTATGGAATAAAAGTTGCGGTTCGCCTAATAGATTTTCATTTATGACAATGGAATACGAAAGACCTTTTCTTGTATTATATATTCTCAAGTGTTTAATCCGCTTCAATTTTCGCTATTTAGTTTCAGATTATATTAGTCTAAGAGTATATTATATTATATAATTTTACTCGTCGAATAAAGACTAATTCTGTAAAGATTTTAAAAGTATTTATTTAATATTTTCTAGTAAATACAAATTTTTGATATTTGTTTCCAGGTCATTTGATACCTCGAACGTTTAAAACTATATTCTAACTTATTTCATATTTTTAATAATAACTCCAACACGCTGTCGTTCATTTTAATAATTAATAGTTTATTAACTTCGTTTTTAAAACCATAAGCTTCTCATAAATTGCGAAGGAAAAGATGATAAATTTAATAACTCCTGTGTTTATAAATTTAGCTGTAAAAATTGTGTTGCATATATTGGAATAACTAATCAAAAGTTTAAAATAAGAGTCAAAGAGCATTTAAAATAATAATGGTTTTTCAGATACATTTAAATAATAATTTTTTTCAGAATTTTCCAATCGTTTATTAGAAATAGATTATACTTTTGATAAAAGTTTGGGATCGTCTGTTTTACATAGAAATAATGTAGGTCCTAAATTGAATAATTTAGAATCGTTAGAAATAAGTAAAACATGTAAAACTAACCAAAACATTATAAATAACCAACTAAATTTAACCACAAGTCCTATCCTAAAAAAAATTACAATAATTTTGGATCATTAAATCAATTTTCACAACTGTCGTCATCTTAATTTAAGTTAGGTTAGATTTTATAATTTATTTATTTTTTAATTGAATTTGAAAACTAATTTATATAAATTTTAATATTTTGACACAATATTTTAATTTGTATTTTTATCATCCTGATGAAGGTAAATGTATTTTCTAAAACCAATTAGTGAATTTAAATAACTACAGTGGTTTTAAAAACGAAATTAAAAAACTATTATACACCATAATTTCTGTTATTAATGATAAGTTGTTACAAATTTTTAACTAAAATTAATCAAATAACCATCTACGAAGTAGGTTTAGTTTATTTAAAATAATGAACCTTAATGTTAATACATAAAATTGTACATTCAAAGATGATAAAACAATAGTATAAAAATATTAGAAGAGTACTTGTTTCTTGAAAGATTAAATTGCAATTATTTCATTCAATGTGTGATGTTTTCTAACCTTTTACACAATAGTATTAATATTCATCAGCGCTTCAATTTTTAATAATCTTAGGTTTTTTAAATAAAGGTGAAATAATTTTGATTTCTTCAATACAAAATCGTCAAAATTACAAAATAGAATCCAACATTAAATCACGTATTTGTCATTTTTATATAAAATATAAATGTTCACTTTATCCCAGTAGAGTGGACAGATGTTTTTCAGAAAAACAACAAGACGGGCGATTTTATTCCAGATCGTTATTCAAGCGCTGTCGCCAAGGGGAGAATCCTTTGACACAATCAAAAGGACTGTTTCAGCACAAGGATACTTTGTGCCATACGACTGTTCGGCACTCATTTATATCCTCCGTTTGCTGGCTGCATAATGCATTCAGAACATGTGAAAAGAAAAATCTTAATGACACCTGCACAAATGAATGTCATGTTCAATTTGTAAAGAAACTATGAAAAACCACACATGTCATTACCTAGAAAAACTTGAACATTTTTTTATATTTAACTTACGTTCTTATTTATAATATAAAGTAGATAAAAGTTATATAAGAACATCAATTTTATCATAGTGGTTCATAAATAGATATGATAAATACATCATTTGAATAAATAAATAAATAAAATATACTATCAACCGACGTATGTAACGCTAAATATTTTTCTAAAATTTTGAAAATATTTACTATCTTTAAAAATAATTTTACGTGTACAAACTCATAAAATACTTAGTGTTTCATACATAACTCTAACGACACTTATCTCTAATGAGTATGTATTTTTTTGTATACTTAACATATTACAAGGACTCTATTTACAATGAGAAATTAAATATTCTACAAATGATTAACAAAATAAAAAGAGTGTTAATCTGTTTCGACAAATAAGTTTTTGAACATTTTTGGGGACAACTAATAAAACTGAAGTAGTTAAATACAAAAATATGTTATTAAGGAGAACACATTCTTATTGTTAAATTGTAATTATTCAGAACATAGATCTGTGATGTTTTTAATATAAATTAAAGGTATTAATTAGAATGATGTACATATACAATCAATTTTATCGAAAAATACTTTTGTTGCTAACGGGATTCGAACTGAATCTCATCTAATCCGGGGAACGTACATTAACTGATTATGCTATAGCACCACAGTGCGTTAACGACAAATTATCGAACCTATATGTTACACTTTTTCAAATTAATACATCTATCGTTTTATTATTTGAAAGCCATCTTCTTTATTTTTACGGAATCTCAAATACCTTTGAGTAATCCGATAGGAGACGCCAGAATTAACAATTCATTGTACTGTGGTGCTATAGAATAATCAGTTAAGGCACGTTCTTCGGATTGAAAGAGATCCAGGTTCGAATCCTGGTAGCAACAACAATATTTTTCGATTTAATTGATTATATATATATATATCTTTCTAATTAACATATTTAATTTGTATTCAAAATATTTTATTTTATTTTTTGAAATGTTGTAAATACAAAAGAATCATAGGTTAGGTTAGGTTAGAGAAAATAATCTATTGGTGTTTTGTTTTATCTTTATAGTGCGGCAATAAAGAATTCCAAGTTAAGAGACAAGGCTGTTTTTAAGGCCCAGGCCCACTTTTTTAAATATATGGATAATATTATAGATGATTCGTGAGAGAGATTTCAAGAATTACAGCTACCAAAATGAGTTATCTTGGAGGAGTAGCAAGAGTAACATTAATGGACCGATTGACAAGTATTAAGAACCCCCTACTTCTTATTATAGAAGTTCTCAATTAAGGTAGCTTGCAAATGACTACCAAGATGTATTTTCTTGGCAACTCTGGAGGGAAGATGGCCCAATATGGTGGGTCGCCCTAGACTAAACAAGAATAAACAGCAACAAAGACTGTATGAAAACAGTTTGAGCCTTGATTAAACAAATAATAGATATCTCATAGAGACAAAGCTATTTTTTTATTATATTTAATGGAAATATACGGAAGTATGAGTAATTACAGTAACAGGAAACAACTTACGACCTGTCTTCGGCTGGCTTAAGTGATCACTTTATATAAATATAACTGTGATTACTTTTTAAATATCACCAGATTCCCTTGGAGATCTATTCTCTGCTTACTGTCAAAGTATTTGGGTTCCAATTCCTTGTAATATAAAATTCAGTGTATCCGGGTAACAATATTAAGTTTATTATAACAAGTATTACAGTAATTATAAATTATGGACTTCAGTGACAGACTAGTTATTCTGGAGAAGCTACGATGGAAGAGAGCTATTCCCTCAGAGACGGGCTCGTATAATGTTCGTTCCCCATCACTCATCTACTCACTTTCATGACATACACACACACACATTCATGTAGAAGTGACAATTCTCATAATAACGTTCACCATTCTCACCAATTAATCAATTTCCAAATCTATCAAATTTTTGAAAGTTGTATATATGTTAATATGTGGAAACACTTCGAGTACCACTACACTGTCGCCATCTATGAACTTAATTTGATAATACATTTTCCTGAAACAGCACAATAAAATAAATAATAAAAAATAGCTTCGTCTCTATGAGATGTTTATTATTTGTTTAATAACAGTGCCTTTGTAGGTGAAAATCCAGTAATTGTGTATTCTTGGACATATTCAAATATTAATTGGCAAGTACTGAAACGGCGCTAGGCAGGTGAAGATGGAAGCACCTTATTGAGACTTTGGGCTCCCAACCGTATTAGGATATGTAGATGAAAATTATGATGTTTGTAAAAAGTTTGATTCACAATTTGAAATTATACTATAATTAATATATTAAAAACTTACGTGAGGTTTGGTAATAGATTTTTATAAAAAAAAAAAAAGTAAGTCATCGACTATTTGATTTTCTTTATTAGATATAATTTTATTAATAAATATATTTATCATAGCGTAAATTGTTAACGAATTATTTTTTTATGTATTTATAGCTGGACATTCATTTAGACTAGTAATACAAATGAAAAATTTTCCTGAGTGATCGTCAACGGTAAACAATTGCCATTGCGTTTATAAAAACATTATTTTTGTTTTACAGACATTATTCGAAAACACCAGGGCGGAAAAAAACATAATTAATTTGAGTTAATCAAACGACCGGCCCGACTAAATAAATGTTTTTACCATTTTATATTACCCTCTATAAACGGTGTTTAATGTTGGTGTCGGCGTGATCACCAGGGGAAAATAAATTTATAAAAAAACCCATTGTTAATTAAAAATTGCAGTTTTTTTTTCGCAACGCAAATAGTACGTCAGTGGTTAAATACAGTAAACATGATATCCTTTTGTCACACTTCAACATTTTATAATAATATCAAATTGGTAAAATGTTTGCTTATGTGTATCATTCAAAATAATATGTTAATAATATAATACATGTGTACAAACATATTTTTATGTGTTTTTAAATAGTATTATTTTTACATCATCAAAAGTTCTGTAATCAAATAACGTTAAACAATGCTCTCTTAGAAAGTAATGCCTTTATCTCACATTTATCTTACTACTTTAAATAGGAGCATAAATAATGGGTAAAGTTTCATAGCATTATAGCAAAAGAAATATGTTGCTATTAGAACAATTATAGTGTTGTTTGGTATAGCAGTAAGACTCTTGATTAATAATCACCAAGTAGTCTAATTTTTCATTTGAATAATATACATACTTCCATTTTTTAATGTAGGTGCTAATTAAAGTGTTATTAGGATATTAAGTTATTAAAATTTCACGATATTTAAAAAAATAATAAAGGAAGTTTACAATAAATATCTAAACGTCCAACGTGTGGCAATTTTTATGCATTTCAATATTTTATAATCAGTAATTCTTCATTTGTTTAAAAAGTTTTAAATTTATGTTTCTCTAAATAATATAATAAAATAGTGCGAGCTATACTAATGTGCTTATTTGTGCCGTAGACGTTCACAGAATAGTGGCAGTCAACTGTTGCTGTGACTAAAAGTGTCTGAAAACCGAGATTCAACTGTTGTAGTTTTAGTTTGTACTGTTTCAGTGATTGTTTGAAGAATTCCCAGTTACCAATTATCATTACAAGCGAATTCAACCAAATAACGGTTTACCATCACTATCACAGAACAATTGCGGAACAATTGATATCCAGGCGGTCTGATCATCGCGTGAAATTATTGACCTCATGCAGAAAACTCGTTTTTAAATCAATCTTTATCTGTTTTCGATAATATTGAGTGAATAAAACAATTTTTAAGACATTATTCAACAAGCTGATTTTTAACGCACACGCGCGACATCTGTCGGAGATTTATAAAACTTTTATCCCACGCGTATATTTTTTCTTCGACACAAAACAAATAAGTGTGTGGCATTACTTTCCGAGTGAGCCTGTTTTTGAAAGTATGTATAAGGATGTTAATAATTGAGTTTAAAAAAGCAACGTAAAACATTTTGTCGTTTGGCTAACGAACTGAATCACGTCTTAGATCTCCTTCCCTTTATTAAATAATCGATAGCCGCCTAATTTCCTCGCAAAAAGAGAAAGTAAATATGTTTTTTTTTGTATTTTCCTTAATTCTATTTTCCGAGCAGCTTGTTAGCGCAAATTAATCAGAGTCGCTTAATTTAGCAGGAGACTTGTACAAATTTTCGGCTTTTTCGAGACTTTTTTGTACTTCTGACTTGTTAGGAAGCGACATGGAAGATGTGTCTGGCATTCTTAATTCTCTTCTGCTATCGGATTAAA
Source organism: Eubasilissa splendida (assembly GCA_031772225.1). Classification (NCBI taxonomy): domain Eukaryota; kingdom Metazoa; phylum Arthropoda; class Insecta; order Trichoptera; family Phryganeidae; genus Eubasilissa; species Eubasilissa splendida. Next base: position 12,875,826 of record CM062860.1, on the reverse strand, counting down.
TAAATTATCAGAGTTCTGGTTTGTGATATTCTTAATAATTATAACTAAGAAGGAAGGAACAATGGTCTGTGGGTGTTCTTAAAAATATCGCAACCATTTTCAAAACCTTTGAAGAGCAAGAAAAAATATGTAAGACATTATTTTACAAACTGAAAATTATTTCTGCATTTACAAAAATTTTCACAGAAAAACGCTTGGATATTATAAATATTTTTATGTATTCTAAAGACGCATTTTTTGTAAATATTTTACTTGTGAAAACCGAGGCCAAAGTTTTGGTTCGGCACAGTAACACGTGCCATTGTTAAGGCTCTGCCTCAAAGAGTTACGGTACAACCGTTCTTGTTCGCAGAAGATATAAACTCTCACAGTTGAATTAATTTTATTTCGAAGTCAACATAAGTATGTAACTTCTTTCATATAATAGTTGCGAGTGACTCTAGAGCCATCTATGGGTGATTTCTTTGAAAAAAAGAAATGAATACAGCTTTTCAATCGAACACCTATCAATATTTAAATAATATAACAGCTGGTTGCTTCTCCCCACTAAATTGAAATCGTCTCTTCTGTGTAATTTAGTATACTTTTATAGTTTATAGCCTTAATAAACAGTATATTTGTAAGAAAATGTATTTTAAATCCCTAAATTTAACACTAAACACTATCAGTAAAATTTCATATACTTAGGAATAAAGAATAAAGGATATAAAATAACTTAAATGAACACTTCAGAAGCACACAATTAGATAAAAATAATATTATAGATTACAAATGTATAACTTCTAACTCTAAATATATATTATTACAGTGTAAATCCCTCTCCAAACACAAGAGATAGTCTCTTTTTTGGAGAGGTAAGCGATTCACAAAAATATATAACTTTATTAAGGAGAACACATTCTTATTGTGAAGTTGTAATTAATCAGAACATAGGTCTGTAATGTTTTAAATACTAATTTCATGTATTTATATATAACTTTAGTTTTGTAACAGATTCAAGTAACTCGTAATTATATTACTTATATAAAATTGTAAAAAATTCAAAATAATGTTTTTTTTTTATCCTTATAGGTTAATAAAAATTATATCGTATAAAAAATGATAACCCAATACAATTTTAAAAATAAAATCGAATACATTTATTTTGAAATATATTCGAGACGCTGTTTGCTAAGCACATGACGTGACGAATGATAAAAGCATAACGTGAGATATCATGAATTGGCATAGTCAAACTTACGAAATATAAATGTATTTGTTCCGTATTCGTAATTATAATTTTTTTATAGGTGAACACATATACTTCCACACCTGAATCAAAATGATTATTGTTAAATGTAGAATAATTGTCACCGGTTTTATTTTGTTCCTTCCCCATAGTTCTTTCCCAATTCAGTCGACATATGTTCCCCAGCTCGACAAGTTCGTTTATGTATATGTGAAATTCGTCGAGATTGTGGAAAGTTAGTGGTGTTTTCGCCGGATCATTCGTTGGATCCACTAGAATAAAAGAAGATTTGTGTGTGGTGGATTCATCAGAATCGCCGGTTCGAGTCTGCTCAAATTTTTGGGTAAACTTCAAGATAAACCAGGGAGCGTCATCATCAGGTGAGTCGAGCTGTCCTCCTTATCCCACTGGTACGCTATCGAAGGATTCCCTTACCCTCATCCTATCCTTCCCCCTCAATTTTTTTTTTCCAATTCCTTTGAGTCTACGATACTCTGAGTACTCTACATGCGGCTAGACCGCCAAATCTACTACTACAAGTGCATCAGCGCTAATCACTTTGACACTTTTACAAACTACCTTATTATTATAAACATCATATGTGTTTTATATTAATACATGAATTGGAAGGGTAAAAAATTACTGATAAAAAACCCTCTAAACAATTTACTGGAAGTTAAGTATTTCAAATTAATTAGGCGCGACACTTTATGTACAGTGCCGCCTTATTCTAGCATAATCCTTAAATATTTAAACTAAAATAAATACTACTAAACTTAAGAATATATTGTTTTATTATTTTACATATCATAAATTGGAGAGTTCTCTCGACGCTGTCCGCTTCTGTGTGCATCTCAGTCCGGAGGATCGAGCGCGTTACTTCGCCGCAGGAAATAGTGCCTGGGCAATCTATGTTCCTTCCCCCTCATTTTCAATTCCCTACTTCATCCATCTACCCCCCCTCCATTTCCTCTTATCGTTCCGTCCCGTCCGATGATTCCATCATCACCCACCACTGTGATCGGCGACTTGCTTTGGTCACAGTGTGTATTCATTTATAATATCTCCGAGACCAAAAACATTACTTTTTCGAAAATTTCAGCCTCGCTTGAAACGTGTAGATATATTTTAAAATACAAAATAAATTATTTACTTGATTTTTTCAATATAATTTTTGCACACATTATTACATCAGTTTTAGTTTTGATGTGTTTAAATTATTATATTCACGTGGGGTTGCTCTTAATTACTGTTTTGTGCACGATCCGCTGTTAGTTATTTACCACCAATCCCGAATGGGTGTCACGTAGACACCTGATTGATTGTGGCCATTGGCGTCCTCTCGAGAGAGCATGGCGAGAATCGAATCATAAACCCAGTAGCTTTTATATCGCGTGTATGTTATGTATTACGCATGTATTTGTTGTTATACTCAACCACTTATTAAATTAAAATAATAACATTCGTACCGTATATCTTTAATGTATTATAACTATAATTTATTTTCTCTTCGTAAATAGTTAAATTTAAGGTGTTATGAATGAATCGCGCGGTTGGTGTAGAGATGTTTATTTAGTGGGAGATAGAGAAGGAAGAAGACAGGAGATAGCAGAGCGTGAAGATGAAGAGTCGAGGAGCGATACGGTGGTGTTCGGTTCCCGCTCTGACGGAACGGAAGAACTGTCATAGGCGAGCGATCAGACCGGACTGGGGCCAGCAGCTCAATGCTGAATTCAGATGTCGCTGGTATCGATACCGGCTGCAAATCGCCGTCCCCAAATTTGAATCGCCGTCCCCACAAATACAATCTTGAGGTGTCCGAAGTTTACCCAACTGAGTGTTATTCGCTAACAACTGAATTCCTTTGTTGAATAACTTGACCAAAGTAGATATATTCGTAAGCGTATTCGATTTGCTTTTATGTTACTAAATAGAGTGATGTAACTTGTTAGGAGTAGTTGGAGCACATTTCTCCAGGCGCGAGTTAAAAGGGCAACCAAATTACGTTTAACTAAAAAAAGTTACCTCAATAGCATCAATTTCCCGGACTGCACCTAAGTCTAAACAGTAAATTTCAAAGGTTAATTTTAGTTGTACGTATTTATAATGATTATACGTATTGATAGCATGATTACAACCCATATAAATACCTATTTATACACAAATATATCAACTGCTTAGTACTATAGATTATACATTCGCTTAGTTACTTAGTCACCATCGAGTTCTCATAGTACGACTAAGAGTTGAATTAAATTCTTGATTGTCATTATTTTTATTTGTTTAATATTAAGCGTGAATTATTCATAAAGAGTAAGTAAATTCAAAAAAGTAACCCAGCGCCTAAAGTGAAATTACACCACTGACTAATATAATATTATACTTACATAATAAATACTCGCACTGCCTGAGATGAATCCTTCATTTTTTGGACATCTTGCGAGAAGGGAAGATAGCTTGTAGAAGCTTGTTGTGGTGAGCCTCGTTGAAGAGAAAAATCCCCCACCCGTTGGGTCAACTAAGTGGAAAATGTAACAGGCATTTATTTTGTGACAGCCCTAAGAACTGCAGGATCCTCAGTCACGACAGACCGACATGGATGACGCTGAATATGTAAAAAAGGAAAGAAAATATACAGATAAACCCGTTAAAGTAGATCTAATAAACGGTTTAGCAAGAATTGTAGCTCAAAAATATATTTTATGTAGTTTGAAAGATATTAACCACTTTTTGCAGTCACTTCTCACTTGGTTTTTCCGTATCTTTTGATTTATTTGAAATTCATAAAGTATGCACTGGCAAATGCGCTTTTTCTTTCTTTCCACTTTACCCTAGTTAAAAATATTTTATAAATTTTAGTTCAATTAATGTAATAAATAGTAATAAAAGATTATTACTATTGTGTTATTGAAAGTTTTTATTTAAATATCTCACTATTTCAAGAACGAAAGATCGCGATGTTACGCATGAACACTAAGGCACCGAAATCAGAACTTACGAGTATTTGTATGAAAAGGTACTAAAATTTCACTCATACTCGTGACATATAGAACTACCTAATTCATATTTAATATAGAATGCAATCAGTATATATATATATATATATATATATTTTTTATTTATTTGACATTTTTACTATTTATTATTAATTGCGTATAGGATTGATTGCTAAAAAGATTCGAAATGCACAGAGAGTATAAAGTCCATCCGCTCATGATGTAGACTTTTATAAAAAATATACATTTCTACACCATAAATCAAATTTAACTCTACCTATAATATTTATAACAAAGTCCATTGATACAATGAAGCCGACTTAGCTAAGCATATTCTACCTCGATAAAAATATAGGTGTTATTTTTATAATAAATATTGTCTGTTCGTTTACCGCGTATTGGTGCGGAAAATTTAATATACTCCGTCCATTGGCGAATTATAAACTTAAAACGTACGTTTTAAATTATTTTTTTCGGCAATATACGTACGATAACTTCATTCTAGTTAGACTCGGAAAGATTGTCAAACGATGATATGGTTTGTGCACATGGTACATACAGGGTGAATATTATGTTCCAAATCGATTTTGTTTAGCCGCCATTTCGGTTTGGCAGACATTTGTAAATTCGCATTTGGTAGTTGATAACAATTTATCATGAAGCATCTAAAACCTTAACAACTTATTGAAGTCATTACAACATTTTATCTAAATAATAAAGGCAATGCTGTAACCATTAATGGTGATCGCTATCGTCACATGTTGGAATACTTCTTGATAGCCGAATAGGGTCGATTAGGCCTGCAACACATGTGGTTTCAACGGAATAGTGCCACCTTATACATAGCCTGAGCTACGTTTGAAGTTTTGTGAGAAATTTTTCCCGGCCGCATAATGTCAAAAAGTGATGATATCGACTGGTTTCCTTGATCACCTGATTTGACGACCTCCGACTATTTTCTGTGAGAGTATTTGAAAGAAAAATCTACGCCAATAAGCCAACAACAATTCTGATACCACAAATCAATATTCGAAATGATATTGCTGAAATAACACGCGAAGGGTGCGAGAATGTTATGAAAAATATGGTTTAAAAATCACGCATATCAGAGGCAATCACTTGGCCAGTATAATATTCCATACATAATTGTAATAAATCAAATAATCGATAAATAAAAACGAAATTTGAAGTTTGTAGTTCATTTTCAGGTATTTAAAAATAATATCGGCCTGGAATATAATATTCACTCCGTAGTAAATTTCGAAGCTGTTGGTCGATTGAGTTAACTTTTGAATTTTCCTTTATAGTATGAAGTATGAAGTACTGAAAAACCACAGCCGGGTAAGTGAATGCGAATTGCCTGATTATATTCTTATATATACTACTCACCAGGTGGCAACAGATTGTGTATGTTGTATATTATAGATTCTTAACATTATTTTAATCTATCTGTACTTTTAAACCAATCTTATAAAATTATCTTCAATTTTAAAGTGTAATAGAATATAATTTTAGTGTATCCAAATTTATTTTCCGTTTTAATTAAATTACGCATTCTTAAGATTATGTAAAATTATTACTTTATAAGACATTAACATTACGAATACAACTATGTAAGCCAATTTATGTATGATAAATAACTATCACCTTTTTATTTTTTTTTCATACTTTTCAATGACTTCTCATTTTATTTACGCAAGAAATTTTCAATATCTACCAGCTTAAGTTCCAGTAATATGTAGTTTTGATTTTTACAAAGAAAGAAAGAAATGTCTTTTGCATATTTATTTTATTATTATTATTATCAAGGAATGATATTTTATTGAGTATTATAATTTCACCAATAACACAAATTTAATTTTGATTAATGTACCACAAAACTATGTTCTAAAATTGCATCTTCACAACAAAAAGAGTTATCCTTAATAATAAATTAATATTGTAAATGAATGAAAATATATTTACTTTTAATATAAACTATTAATTATCAGTAGGATGATGGCAATATAAAAATGATTTTAATTTAAGTGAATAATAATGGTGATCTGGTGTCTCTTAGGGTACTTACTCAACGGTATTTGAAATTCATCGCAATATAAGTGAAATTATAGATATATAAATTGGAACGATTACACCAGTATATAAGTTTAAAATTTGTCGAAAATGTTTTCGATTGCTGTAGCAAAAATGGTATATGCGCTTCCCTGGATAGGAAGAAGTCCATATTCGAATCCCGGTAGCAACTAAATATTTTTTCGATAAATAGGTTTTTTCCGCATACCTTTCAAGTTGATTAGTTTAATTTATATTAATTATAATAAATGCCGTTTTCTTAAGAATTTCACCTCAAGTACGCTTTACAGAATTAACTGTTGAAGAGGCGAGGCTTTTGACTCCCTTAATCTTCAATTCGTCCTCCAAAATTCTGTCATCACTCTCCAGCATATAGAACGCTTTTAATACAATGTTCTTATATCTGGTAAAGTGTCTTGGATCGAGAATCATGATAATGTTTTCCGTAAACGTTACACAAAAACTGTCATAGAAGATAAATCGCTTTTCGATCATCTTTTGATTCGTAGCAATTTGTTTGCTTTCGATTTTAACGCACAATTCTTTTCATCAGACTTTAGATTATCCAATCAAATGATCAATAGTCCCCATTGTCGCCCGCCGCTTGCTCGAGGAGGGTGCTCCAGATTGTGTCCTGATTATTTGTTCCTCCGTTCGCCTCACTCTTCATAACTCAAAAGGACTGGAAGGTTGACGGTGTAAATAAGTTTTTTCTTGGATATTTTGTAAGCCATTGTTGACATAAGTGTATGAAAAGATGTAGAAAATTGTGGTGTTCGAGTGTTTTTTTAATTCAACTCAACTTAAATTCAATTTATTTTATAATTCAAATCAACTTTAATTTAATTCATTTTTTAATTCAAATCAACTTTAATTCAATTCATTTTTTAATTCAAATCAACTCCACAAAATTAAAAGAAAAAGATTATCAATCGATTTCCAGAGTAATTAAAAACATTTAACAGTAGAATTTTTTAACATTCAGGTATGATTTTTACCGGAATAGTTTTTCGTGGTAATAAGCGATAAGAATAAAATAACACGAAGATAACTAAAGCGTTATACCACTAAATTTCAAAGAATAAGCTACTGGAAGTGTCGAGTTTTTAACATATGCGAACCTATTAATTTTCTCATACTGCCTAACAACTTTCAAAGAACTCGGTCCAAAGCGATGCACTTTATATTTAATAGTATCTTTCTTAGATCGTTATACTCGAGGGAAAATATATTTTAAACGAGAACTAAGCCCCATACTGAATTATATTAAAGAGTAGGATGTATTAAAATAATATATTATATACATAAGTTACTGTCGAACTTGGTAAAAGTTCAATAATCCAAAATGTATGGGCGATAAAAAACTTTTTTTTTAATTTTTCGTTTCGTGTAAACATACATAATGTTTTTTAAAGTGTGTGTCAAAGGTTTTTTTTTGTATAAGAAAAACTCATTCAGCACCGCTGAGATTGTCGTGTCAAACCAATAAAATAATTCTTTATAAAAATACATTCGTTGTTGATTATTTTACGAAATGTGTGGTTCTAAGAAAAATTTCAGATTTGTGAAAAAAAATCTATTATAACAAGATTTGAAAACTTCGTATGTAAAAAAATCTTTTGTAGAAATCAATAATATTTTAAGAAAATAACTAAACAACCTTACTCCGTAAAGAATATTTCTGCAATGCAGTCAAATTTATTTTGGATGATTTTACTAATAAGTTTTACAGAACATTATTGGCAGAATGCACTAACAAAGCGCTAATAATAATAATGACGACATTACTTTACTTACTTACGGTACTTTTTTAGATGGTGTAAATGGTTGTCCTTTGTCTTGAAACCTATTTTTTTATCATTGCTTTTAAAAGGGACACATCCTACCTAATTTAAATTATTTACTCTTCCATTCTCCATTCTCTCCTCATTTATCCGTTTCATATGACCAAACCACATTAGTGATCCTTTCTTAATCTTACTCACTACACTGAGATCAGCTTTAAATTATTTCCTTATTTCTTCATTATTTACTCTGTTACATATACGTCTAAGCGATCTCATTTCCACTGCATTCAGTCTACTTTCGTTCTTCTTCTGCCGTAAATAACTTATTCAGAGTATAGTTAAGTGTTTTAAATGCTCGAAATAGTCGTATGCGGTTTAGCAAATTTTGTTCGGAAAATTTATCACTAAAAGATAAACTCCGCGCTGGACGTCTCATCGAAGTTGATGCCGAGCAACTCCGAGCCATGGTGTATTCAAATAAATCATTAAAAACAAAGTTAAATAATCTATATTAAAATGAACATAAACCACAATGTTTAATTTGCTTACTTACTTACCATCACGCCGTTTCTCCGCAGGGGTAGGCAGATAGGATAGAGCGCCACACTCTTCTGTCCTGACACACAATTCTCGCCTCATCCACATTCATACATCTTCTCATACAAGCTCGCCGATTGTTGAGGCTTCTAACAGAACCATCTTCCATTATCTGGTTTACCTGGTCGTGCCAAGTCTTCCGCGGACGTCCTCTATTTATTCATCAACACTTGCGTCATATATCTTTCTTACCATTCTCTCCTCATTCATCCGTTCCATATGAGCAAACCACCTAAGTGATCCTTTCTTAATCTTACTCACTATACTAACATCAGCTTTACATTCTTTCCTTATTTCTTCATTAAATCATACAAACATTAAAACATGTATTTACAAAAAAACGACAATTACTTTCGCACCGATCTATTATTTTCCATCTTCTTCTTCTTTTAAATAGGCAATCCATCCTTCGAGAGTGGTTTGTGTCATAAATCAAGTTAAAACTTTATTTTATAGAAAAAAGTACAATAATATTATAGAATAAGAAATATTATATTACAAGTCAATACCATTGTCGTTCAAAAAATTTGCTATTATATAGATTAAATGTGGCGAGTTAAGGGAAAGAAGATGACACAAGTTAACCGTAAGTTGAAAATTACCATTGACGAGATTACTGTAAAAAAAACCTGTGATCCGCAATGGACAGGCAAAAAAAATATGGTCAAGGTTTTCCTCCTCGGCACCACACTCACACATTGAGGAATCTATTAAGTTCAATCTTAATAAATGTGAAGCTACCTGGTAATGCCTAATTCTCATTCTAGAGATATTTGATATTGTTTTTTTGGAGATTTTTCTTTTGAAGAACCAGGCGGTGCCTATTATTTTACCAAAGTTATTAAAATAACAGTGTCTCTATTACACTCAGAGACATATATTTATATATATTTTATATTTAAACCTCCTTGTCGATGGATGATTTGATAAAAATTACATTATTTTTAGCAATACATCATCTTTGTGTACATTCTTCATCCATCAGTAATAATTGTTACACAATTGACGCAAAGGAAAGTTTGCTTTAATCGTTATATAAGAAAATTATTTTCTTTTATAATGTTTATTTAATTTACGCCTAAACGTAACCTAAACGAACTAAATACCTTTGATCAGTTAGCGATTGTTTTAACTCTTAGCATACTGTTTACGTATTTTACTAATATTTTTAACTTTTTTGAAATGATTTAACGTTAATTTTAATAAAATCACATTTTATTTGTCAAGTTACGATTTTTGAAAACATCTCAGTGATAATAAATTAATATCACATGTAAATGAAATTTGTTGTCTTATATATTAATAATTTAAGCATAATTTTTAAAGCTGTTTACCGCCTTTAAAAATATACTATTAGGCTAGTTTTTCTCTTTGACTCTTTTTTTAAGTGATTTATCTAAATTTGTGTTGGTTTTTTACAAAACGTATATAATGCTTTAAATTGTTTTTTTTTATTGCTATAGAGTAAATATTTATTTATTACGATAGAGCAAATATTAGTATATAGAATGATTATTAATAATTTTGTTAAATAATATGATCTATAATTGTATTTTGATTTAATGTATTAACAAAACGCCATATAAGTATTAGCGTATAAGCGCCAGTATTTTTTTTTATTTTAAGACATTTAATCATAAAATGCGACAAGTCTATCTAAACTTTTTTAGCACTCCCTAAAAATATTTTTAAAAGTTGACTACATACAACAGTTAAACTTTTATTCCTCGAAATATTTTTTCCAAACAAATAAAAAATTATTTCATTTTATTTTCTGACACCAGAAAAATATATATATGTAACTTTTTTAAATATCCGGCTGTTAATTTATTTATTACTTAAGGTTACTTTAGTGAAAGAAAATAAATAAAAATATTACCTTAGAAAACATTTTATTTTGTATTCACTTACTCAGAGCTCTTCTAGATCGTTTTCTCATGTTACTTGATCAAAATAGGGGATGCAGTTTGTCGCAGGGGAGTATTTTTCCTGACCTCATACACTTCAGGGTCTCCCGGCCAAGCGCCACTGGGTTCACTCACAATAATTGCAAAGTCTAGTATGTTATTCCTCAGTGAAGCGTTTCCGATCATGCTGTACTCAGTTTCAATTGCTTATTGCTCTTAACATGACACGGTCCATTGTTTGTTCGGCCCTTGAAAGCACGCACATGTGTGAAAATATAAGGACTCGTCACACTGTCGATTCGATAAAACTAAGATTAATTTTATTCAACAATCGCTACGAGAGTGTTTACTATATACTTACTTAAAACAAAATAATCTGATAATATAATTCATCAAATCTTTAAAAAATTTGGTTATCATTTCAATATGAGTATACAATATTTTTATAAATAGAATACTTATTTTAACTAAGTCAAAGCGTATATTGTATTTTTAATATGTGCAGTACGTGTTTTCTAAAAAATATCTACGCATACCGAAAAAATAAATATTTTCCCAACACTCTAAATAGGATACAAAATCTTTTTTTTTTTAATGCAGACAGTATTTATTTTATAGAATTCCATTGTTAATCAACACTATAAATCAAATATAATAATTTCCCAAATAATTGGACGATCGTTTCGGCTGTCTAGATCATTATCAACTGATAAAACATAAAACAGTGTAGTGAGCTCATATACAAATTTTATTATAAAATTGAGTATTACATATTAGGTATTCTATACCCACTGTTTTTATCGTCCAATTATTTGGAAAAAATCAAATTTGATTGAAACCAAAAAAAATCGTATTTGATTTATTGTGTTGATTAAGGATATAAAATATAATGTTTAACAATAAATTTAAGAAACGTCTCTGAATTAAAATCTGAATAACTGGTCTATATTTAGACATTAAACCATTTTATATATACATATCGTCGTGCTTATTGGTCCTATGGTTAAAACACTCACCTAGTGATCCAATGGTCGGGGGTTCGAACCTCATTCCAGAAGACCAGTAAGTTAGTCCTATCTTCATAGCACAAGCGTTTAGCTTAGTTTGAAAATAGTAAGATTATTGATGTGACATGTATTCCGTGTACATGTCTATATTTTGTTTTAAATTTGGTTGATAATTTATGCAAGGGATTTTCAATAAATGTATCTAACCAATGCGGGTTTCTGAATGTCTCGACATTATTTCAATAAAATTTCTTAATTTTTCTGAGATACAACACTGGGTAGGTTTTTTGTACCACTAAACCTCATTTTTAATAAATCATCTGACTTTAAAGAGAATTTAGATTGTAAGTAATGAAAATAAATATTTGTTAGCCTTTTAAGTTTTGTGTAGGTACTGCAAAGGGCTTGCCGATGGAACGTTTCCAACATAAGATAAATGTTTGAAGACTTATTAATACTTTCATCAAAAAGTGAAGCGGCAACGGTCGCTTCTTAATTTTTAGAAGGAAATGCTACGTTACATACTTAAAAACTTTAATTTTCTTGAAAAAGAAAATAGTTTAAATGATTTAAAAAGTTAAGAAACTCTTTCTTCGGTATTTTTTCTAGTTTACAGCTGGCAAATGATAATTAATCAAAATTAAATTAATCGTCTAGAAAGATTTAGGAAACGCGTTCTTCATTTTCGCAATAGTAATCGAGTTTTAGAATTATGTTAAAGTTTCCAAATTTAATAAAAACGAATTTATTCACTTAATTCTGGTATCTTCTATCGGGCTTCGGTCAAATATATTTGAGATACATCGTAATAATACAATATATGTATCAATTGGAAATATTATAAAATATAAGTTCAAAATTTGTCGAAAATGTATTCGATTGCTGTAGTGAAATGGTGAACGCCCTTCCCCGGATAGGAATCCAGAAACCAGGTTCGAATCCCGGTAGCAAGTAAATATTTTTTCTAAACAATTATTATATTAACAGCTTTCATAAGTGTTACAAATTCATTAACGGTACCTACATATAGTATATCGTCATAATATAGTAACACGATGCACGAATACCTCAATCCTGCAATAATTTGAACGATAGCTAGCCCTAACTATAGTCTCGAACAAAAGATTATTCTAATTCTTCCACCATATTATATTTACATCAAAGTGACATCCTTGAAAAGGAAATTATCCTGCATTACAATCCGAGTCTCATCATATTGAGGCCACTATAAGTCAATATTGACATGAACGAGGAAAGAATAATAATAACAAAATATTAAGAACACATTCTTATTGTGAAGTTGTAATTATTCAGAACAGACGGTCTGTGATGTTTTAAATACAAATCAGCAGTCGGTTTAAAAGTGTAACATATAGGTTCGAAAATTTGTCATGAAAAATACTGCCGTTATAACACAATTGGTAATGTACTTCCCCGGATTGGAAATAGAGATCCAGGTTCGAGTCCCGATAGCGCAAAAACAATATTTTTCTACAAATTTGATTTTATATGTATATATTTATAATTAATACATTAGATTAGTATTTAATAACAATATAGGATATAAGGAATTTTTGTAATTTTTTCCGAATCTACACATAATCAGTTAAATGAATTAATATCGAAAAATCTAATTTTGTAAAAGCGTAGTTTTCTTATTCGAATGTTATATTTCTTCCACACGACAGGCGTGAATTGTTTTCCTGACATTGTGTTAAATAAGAATGAATTCAACGAACAATACGGAGCAAAGTGTGATGTAAAAATACATGCCCATTCTTCTTTCCCTCATGCCCTGAGGGGGTAAGTGCATTAGGGGCTGATGTGCAAGGGAAATTAACCGAGTCCAGTAAAGTACCCTTCGCCGGGATAGCTTCTAAAGTATTACTTTTAACTCTCTTACCCTAAACTCAGGCAATACAGGAAATGGAAAGGTTATCAAATATTTAAAAAAATATGAGTATTTTTTTTCTATAACTTAAGTCTGCAATTTTAACCCTTTTTGGTTGGTGGGAATACGGCTTCCCAATTAGGAAATATACATCCCACTTTTAAAAGGCATAGCCATATATCTGTGTGTTTAGGCCTTGTTTTGAAACAGTCACCTATTTTATCGGCCAACTAGTTAGCTGTCATTTGTAGTTTGTTTGGCGACTGGCGCGTGTCCCGAGTTTTTTTCGATGTAAAAGTGTGTTTTTGCTTATAAATTCTTCGGTTTCTGACTCAATAAGAATTTTAACAATTAATTTGAATTCTAGAGTCATTATTTATTGTCAATTCATCACAGCGAAAAAAAGTACCAAAAACATGTGTAGCGGGTGTGATGTTCCACTATGTATAATATAATGTCCTGTTTTAATATTTTTCATAATAAATAAATGTGGAAATTATCGGTTTTTTATAATATTTTTCTATTTATATAATAATATTATTATTTGTATTTATATATATAATTTTTTTTTTCCTACACATTATTTTACCCACCCGATATACGTAGGAAGTATACTTCCCACTTGTATTTTGAACAAATTAAAGCAATATTAATAAAAAAAGTATAAATGTTAGTATTTTTATAATAGTAAAAGAATATAAAAAATATTAAAAAATCACAAAAATGAAATTTAACCATGGTTAAGTGAGATTCCTCGAATTTTTTTTTTGAGATTTGATTCTTTTTTAAACCCATTTTGAAAACTTTTTTGAACATTGCTTCCTACGCATCTTCATCAGTACGTGTCTTGCTTAAAATAATTTTACAGCGTGTCTCAAAAAATGTGTACACGGGAATTCCAAAATCGAGTGTCTATTGCATTTTGAAGCGAACCCGTTGGAAAAGTTTTACTTATTTATGACAAAGGGGTTTTTCAGCACTTCTCCATTACTACCGTGATGTGAGTGTCTATCTTGAAGAAAATCCAAACATATGGATTGGGCAAAGCGGTAGCATTGAATGCACTCGCCTTTTCCAAACCTCGCTACACTGAACTTTTTTTTTATAGGTAGGTGCACGTCAAAGATGAGGTTTGTGACACAAAACTGGCAACATTTAAATAATGAAACGTATCTATCGAGGTAGAATAAATACTAATTGAAATGTTTGTAATTCCATTGATTTGCGTTATCAACAGTGCTTGGTCTAGAATAAAAAAATCTTCATTTATCTTTTTTTAATTTTAATTATAAAATACAAATAGGGCAAATACAAAAAACATTGAATTGATAACCATTAAAAATATGCATGTTATTTTTTTGGCTCTTCCTCTATTTATGAAATATTTTTGCTATTTTCTTAACCACCCACGCGGCCGGAACTTTATTAATCTAAAAGAGCTTTGTGTGCATAGATAAACCAGCAGTCAAATCCCACAACAAATGATAAGTAAAACACAAGTAAAGTACAAATACCTTTGTTGGCAAATCTCTTACATTTTACTGTTTGTTGAGACAGGGACTGCACTGTAACTATGTAAAAAAGATTATATTGTACTTTTTGTGCTAGGTTATTTTCTCTCCGTAAAATATTTTTATAAGAACCAAGATGTATATTCTATGCATCTGATAATATACTGCAAAACTGATCTATTGTTACTGTAAAATAAAATACCGCAGTTTACTCGAATTGAAAAATAATGCGGCATTGTACACTTCATTGTATTCAGGCCGATATCCGTGTTCGTATAAAACATACCGAAGCAATTGCTGGAAGCCATGTACTTACATATTATTGAACGAGATATATTTTTAATGTATATGTATACAATATACATTAAGAGCCGATTACTGTAATCCCGATGCACTCCTAACAACTAGAATACAAGTTGTCGGATGGCGGTACGGATTTCTAAATATTTGCACTATCTGAATTTTTTCTGATCCCGAGAAATGACATTAATTGAGAATATTTGGAATTTTAAAAAAATTTCTTTATCGTGCTAGAATATAAGTAAAATAATTTGTTAGCATAGAACTTTCTTTCACGGTTCCAACACATAATACTAAAAGATTAATAAAATTATATGTACAATAAACTTTGTATGTGTAATCACGTGAGTAATTTATTTAATTAAAAATGATTTGCACCACAATGTTTCCCAAAAATGTATTAATTATAAGACTATAATAATTATGTTATTTCCAATTTGACGTAGCTAACAAAGAATTTAAAGATAAATTTTACACTGCCTTCACAAATAAACGAATGCCTTTAAACCAGTTACCATTAGCATTAAACTATAATACATCAGTGACTAAATATAAAATGTATTCTTGTTTTATAGGTAATATGTTAATATCTTATGTTTTCTATACAAATAGTATTTTTGACAAGATTCTTATTCAGTTTTGACTACGAACGGCGCGAATTTTTGCCAATTTTTGAATTTGGGATCTACGAAATAATATTATGTTATTTATTTTGTTTATACCTTGTCCCAGTAATATGCACCACTAGAGGTAATTTCACATTATTTTCTGTATTTTTTTTTTCTGTAACTCAAAGCACCATGGATATTTTCAGCGGCCATTTTGTTATCGGTGTCATCTCTCATTCGTAGGTACGGCTTGGTAAAATAATATCCCTCATTTTCTTTGTAACATGTAACGCACTTCGGAGTGTCTAAATGTATAAACATTTTATTGAGTTAAAATGCATCAAAATAGAATGAGTAGTAAATGTATTAAATTATTCCTATCGATCGATTTAACCCCCGTACGTGTGGCAGTTCTCTCCAAATGCATTGTCTAAGTGTGAGCGGTGATTCATCACAGTGCGCGCAACCCCTAAATAGAAATAGTACACCACCTACCCTATTCATTGCCCCTTATTATCTGGATCGGGGGACGACGAACATTGAAAGGCCATCAATGGTTAACGTCACGCAAGTTTTGGCATTCACAATAGAAAGTCTCACTTGGCGACGAAATGTAAGTTAATTTGATAAATTAATTGATATTGCGTTAGAAAATTTCTAATAAGTATAATATTTATATAATAAAATTATATATTTACCAATGTGCAAATTTTATAATATCATTCATATGCCTAATCCTCCAATATACAAATGAAATAATACCTTCTTCAACATTTGCAAAATTACTTTATGGCCTCATTCATTATTAATAATTATATAAAATAATTGTTTCAACCACTATTTATTAATTAATCTACATGTTTCGATACCTATGGTATCACCTTCAGGAAACAATATATACTGAAATTAAAAACAATAAAACAAAACAAAACTATAAAATGGTGAATAAGTAAGAACTAATATGAAAACAAATTTAAAAGGTGACTATTTACAAAGAGGATTTGGTTATTTATAATATTAAGCTTGCTATTAACACATTTTCTTATTTCTAAAATTTCAAATTTATCTAATTGTAAACCCCTAGTGTTTGTATGTATAATTTCTAAACCCTTATTAATATCAAAGGAATGGTTTGTTACCAAAAGGTGACTGGAAAATTCTAAAATAATAATAATAATACCCGCCATTCGCACTTTAAATGCACCATTTGTTTTTTTACTGAATGCGTAGAACATTCTTCAAGGTAATTATTTCTATATTTTTACTAAAATCTGCAACGCTACGTAATAACAACAAGTTTTCAGCCGTTTGTATCAATATTTTATTAAAAAAATCAAAATATTCATCTAACTCCATTGGACGATCCATAATTTGTAGCTTTGTTATTTTTATTAATTTTTTTATCTCGAAACAAAAAATGAGTGACAAGATTTAATAACTATTAATAATTATTATTATATGTGTTTTGCTCGCAGATTAGAATAACGCATCGAGTACTCGTCTGTAATGTCTCTCAGAGATCAAAATTACATTTAGAGACCACTATGAATCATAATGTAATTTTACCAAAGTAAATATGTACCAATTATTATGAAAGTGGTCTTAAGTCATATTTCTTTCGTTTAAAGTTTTGCGTTTGAATTGATTAAAAAATATTTTAATATCACATAACACAATGTTTCAAAATTTATTTATTCTACGTGATTTATATTTTATTTCGACATACAAATGTTGCATGTAGCTTATAAGGAAATAAAAAATTGAAGGTTGAATGACTTACTCTATTATCAAAATAAACACTAGCGGAATACCGTTGAATACACTTAATGGAATGCTTCAAATTATTCACAATTTGCATCATATTATATTAATTTAAAACAATGTGACGCGAAATAATTGATAAACTATTTTTTTTCAATTTCTTGACTTAAACCAGTCATAATAATGGGCACATATGTCACTGAAAAATACAATTCTTACTTCGAAAAAAAGTGCTTTCACCGGAACTTGAACTCGAAATCTTTTTATATTGCTGATAGACTTTCTCTGGACTAATATTTAGCTACCTTTTTAAAATATCAAATTAAAATGAGGCATAATCTAAAATTGTTATATTCTTCCGTAAATGTTCGGCTGTTACTGTTCCTTTTAATAAAATACAATTATAACAACGACGCTCTAAATAGGGTGGCTTCACACGGAAACGGTGTTGCTAATCTGAATTTAACAATTCCCAAAATCCCCAATAAGTATGGATCGAGGACAATAGAATATGTTTTTTCTACAATAAAAAATTAACTTCCCGGATTTTTACTGAAGAGAATTTAGAAGAAATGAAAAAAAAATAGCTTATCGATAATAACCTGTCTTACATGTAAGAATACGAACTGTGACTGATTAATTGTTATGTTTTTGATTTTATTAAATGTAACAAAATGAGTCCTGCAGACAAACGTTTATCAAGTCGTTTTGTGGGTATAGTGTTAATTTAAAAAAAAAAAAAAAAGTACGATAATTAAATATAAAAAATAACAGACCCTAAATTAATAATAGTACAAATAATATTTCGCCCAAAATAAAAATATTCACATCGGACGACGATAAACTAGTTTTGGTTTTATCAGGAAACATTTAAATGACACAAATGCATGAAGCACTATAAATTATGAAAATTATAATGTATAACTCAGTGCTCAATGAGTTGAATCACCTTTTTGTAGGGTGACCGCCCTTCAATAAGGGTGGTTCCCTATACGATACACCCTCTCAGACACTAACAGCGTTTACTCATTTACAGGAGTGAGTCAAGGTAAATTCAACGTCGCACATGATCAGTTTTATGGATGAGAGTATTTCACTTCGGTTTGGACGGGGTGCTATCGAATCTTTGATATGTCAAAAAACATTCAGAATAAAAATATATTTTTAAAAATTGGCAAAATTAACTTTGTGGTTAAAATCATTATGTTTATTTGTTAACTTTGTTTTATTAACCGGTTTCTTCAGTTTCGAAAAATATGATTTTCTTCTTAAAGATGTCAATTCTAATCAAAAACATATGTTATTATTTCTATAACAGAATCTATTTTTAAAAAATATAATTATTTAAAAAATAAATTTAGTACCTTACTCAAATTGTTACTTGATACAAAATTACTCGAATAATTTATAGAAAAAAATTTTAGAATGGGACTCGTAGTTAAATTTAGTTGGTTGTTTATAATTTTTTGATTAATTTTACACGCTTTATTTATCTCTAACGATTCCAAATTATTTAATTTATGACCAACACCGTTTACATGCAAAATTGACAATCCCAATTTTTTATCAAAACCGTGATCTAAAAATTTTTTCCTAAAAATAATAATTTGGGTACGTGAATTTTTAATTAAATTTAAAAAATTTATAATAAATATTATAAATTTAAAAATTAATATTATAAATATTATTAATAAAATAAATATTATAAATATTCGGCGGAACCGATGTATATTAATATTCTTATTCTCAGAGGCACTACCTAATCATTAAAAATTTCCCGTTAATGTGTATAATATCTATGTTTGCTAATCGTTTTATTGTTGTTAACTTATTATGTTAAGCTCAATTGTCAATTTTCCTGTTTCTGTAAATGATTCGTTGAAATATTCTGTAAGTGCCTCTATTTATTTTAACTACTGAGATTACCCCATTGTGATTGGTTATTTTGTCTTGATTTTAGGTTTTTTGAACATATTAAGAATTGGGGAGAAGATAATTTTCTGTTGGCTATTGATTAAAGTTATATTTGCGTCATTCGTTATTTTGTTCATTTCTATTTATTCAAGAAAATTTAATCTAAAACCTTTAGTTTTTATATGCAAAGGTGTTGGCTCGTTATTATCAAGCGGGACATTGTTTACTTTCAAAAAATGGCTGGAATTTTTAAATCTAATTTTTTTTTTTATAGCAACGCATATGTTCGGTGAATCTAGTTGAAAAGGCCATCCCTGTCTGTCCAATATATGTGGCATTACAGTCTTTATTTGCAGTCTAATTTGATTTTTTAAATTTAATTAAAAATAAACATGGAGTTCTACAAACTAAAAACAACAAATTAAAAGGTACGTGAAATTAAATATCGGAGATAATAGAAATAAAAACCTTTAAAGTACAATAATTGTAAATATTTTTTCTGTAATCCATTCGTTAGTTAGCAAACCATTTCTTACAAAAAACTTTTTTTTTAAACGTATGAATAAATAAAAATGAATTAATTCGTTTATGTTGGCAGTGATGACTGAATAAAATATATTAGATAATAGTAAAAACCAAACAGTATAGAATATTATATTTTCATAGAACATCATGGGAAAAGAAAGTACAATGTCGATAGATATTTAATTGATTTAAAATTTTAAAATTTGTTTGGTTATTAAAAATTGCACTACCACTATTCACTGCTTTCACCTTGATGTTCTGTAAATTGTTTTAGTTTGTCTCCCTCTTTTTCATAAATGTATATATGTTTTGTTTCTCTCTTTCGCATATAATTATATATTGTCTCCCTTTTTATGTATATACATTCCTCTTTTTGTATGTATTGTTAGTTTTAAACACTCCCTGACGAAGCTTAAGCTAAACGAAACCGATTGGCGTTTAATAAAGTTCGTGGTTTTATACAAAGTGATTGTGTTTTATTAAGTCTAAAAAAAAATCCTATTCCTTATTCCCAAAAATTATATACAAGTGTACAGTATTAGATAATTGGATAAATAGGTTTTAAATTATGATGATTTGCTAAAAATATGAAATTTAAATGATTTCTGTGATAAAGACAACCAACTAGCATGTATGTTACAATAATGGCATGGCATATAAAAAAAATTTAAATGAATATGAAATCATTACACTTGTCATTCTGTTTATAAATGGTTTGCATTTCAGTATTAATTGCAAGTTATGCGGGCATTTTGGCATGAATTGCAAGAATATAGTAATATATTATATATGGATATAATATTAAGACAAATAATTTTAAAATCTATTAAGTATTTTAATTTAGATGTTTCACTCACAAAGTTTTCACACTTGTGATAAACCTCATCATTATAATTAAAATGAAACTATTTGAATATTTAATTACACATAACATGTTAATTCGATGCAGTGCGGAATAATTAATTTTGATAAAGTGAATAAATTACATCTATTAATTTCGAAATTAAATCCTTAATCATATAATACGCTATTTTAAATTGACGCGATATATTTCACCTGATAAAATTATATCTGGGAAGCATTTCGCAAAAAAAAAAACACTATCTCGTATCATATGCAATTGAAACTTAGTTAAGATAAATCTTAGTACTATGTACGTGTAGAGATTATGATCTGGATATAAATTCAGAGATCAGTTTGAGATTGGTAGAAATAGATATTAGCTCAAATCCGTGTGTCACCTAGAATCATGATGTCTAAAACTATTTATTCTGAAAAGTGAGCAAACAGAAGGCATTAAATTACGAATATTTGATCCATTTTTACGGCTGCTGTGGAGATTCAAAATCAACTAATTGACGAATGGAACGTCAATGGTCAATGAATCTACATTTAACGTTTAATAAAAGTAATGGGAGGTGCGATACGGTGAATTTTAACGGTGAGACTTGGTATGAATACGGTGAATTAGAAAGCCGAGAGTTATCTCTAAAGAATCTCACGGGAGCATACTTATCAGTGGATATTGGCCTTAAGAAATGGGAGACAATATAATTTATTTAAGTCAATGATAATAAATATTACTTAGGTTATTTAATAATAGGATATTTAAAGATTTTTTTAATTTTTCGGCACTAGTAGCATTGTAGTACTATTTATCACGCACCGTGATATAATTTTATTTTCCTTTGTTAATTTTCATTAATTTAAAATATTTATTGTTTAACAATTTGCTGTCAGTAATTTTAAAATTCGAATAAACATAAAATCTACAGATTACAGGAAATGGCTATTAAAAGAGTGGGTGATGTTTTATAATGGTATATAGAATGTATTGGTTATTCGTATTATGTATTTTTGTATGTTTAAAGACATTCAAAATAATTTACCTTTAATCCTTAGTTATTAATTTACTCATAAACATTTACCCTACCTTTATCGAAATAATTTATTTAGTCACAAATAATCGACCCTCTCCTACATAGAATTTTTTTCTCGCTTTTAATATAAAATATAGCTTATTTTTATTTACTGCATGAAAACAATTTTTTTTTTTTCAATTTGATTTCAAAAAAATAAGTATATAAATATAATGTGCATGTAAGATTCAACAAAACAGTGTTAGTAATAATTTTAAAATAATGTTGGATATTTCGCATCATCTTCCGTAGTAGGGTTGGGTCATAATTAATCTTGTGCCTTAAAGATGTTAGCTAGAGGCCTTAAACCTTAAGGGATAAGTGGAACAATTAGTTAAGCAGTATTATAGGCCTTCTAATGTCTCGGTACAGTCTAAGAAGTTAGAGTATTCTACGATTCGAAATGATATTTTAGTTACATTATTTGTTTTTAACTAAAAATGTTAAATAGTTGATTGAATAGTCGATTGCTCTTGAATAGAAAAATTGTTAATTTAATAAATGTAGTCTAAAAAATATGATAAACGTGTTATAAATACTGTATATAAAATTCGATCTAATTTGGACGAATTTGGCACATTACGGTGAAGACCAAAAGAAAAAGAAAAAAATGTATGAACAAGTATTTAACTGTGAATTATGTAATCATGTACCTACCCTAGCTTTAAAAACAAGTCTCGGGGGCTCAAAATTCACTTTCTGGCGTCCAAGTGTTTTCTTAGAATAAACCCAGCTCCATTTAAAAATTTTAATTTCAGAGTTTTTAAAATTAAGTAAGTAGACACCGACAATACTTAATTAGAATTCATTTCTTAGATATTCAACGCCTCTCAGTTCACGAAGAGGGTATTAAAGGTGACATTAATATACTTTCAAACAAAATTAAAGAAATGAATCGCTGTCGAGAAAGTAGACAGAGGGCAGCCATTTTTAATTTGATGATTTCAATTTTTTCTGTATCAATTTCAGTAAAATCATCTCGTCATTTTATATGTTTTGCGAATTTACTTTTTGATTTAAATGTGTTATATAATATATTGTTAAGATTCACCTATTCCTACTTGAAACAATTGAAAGAAAATTACTGAAAATAATTATTAAAAAACGTTTCCCAACACATGATATAATCCGTTTAATACTAAAGAATCTATTTACAAAATAAAAAAAGGCTATCAAGATCCATAAAAATGGATCTGAATTAAGTACTAAATGTAATACTACTATCCAGCACTACCCTTGGTTAAATTCTTCAACAATATTCTTACATCATATCCATAAGGTATGAAAAATTCCAAAAAATACAATGAAAAAATTTAAATAAAAAGTTATTATGGTTAATTATAATTATAGAGAATGTAATTATCTAAATTTAATATACGAAATAATAATATATAGTATAATTTTACTTTTTTTTTATGATACTTTAATAATTTACAAAATTGCAAACTATTCTCATTTTCTAAAATCGAAATTTATCTTATGAGGAGGTAGCGTGTAGCAAAAAAACATTGAATTAAGTAAAATCAAATATTTAAACCAACATGAACATACGTATATTTATTTCATAAATATATTTTTTAGCACAAATTAAAAGTTTGGGATCCTCTTTTTTAATAAATTAAAACAATATAAGTTATAAGTTCTAATACGTTCTTAATTTTGAGTACAATATATCATTACCTACATACGTTTTATACATTTATTTAATATTTACTGATATATTATTGAGTGTCGTGAGTAAATATATGATATTCTTTTAAATCAATATTGTTTCAAGTATTGAAAACAACATGTTTCTCTACTACCTTATAGGTATCCAATATAATATGTACGAAATATACATTGTACCTACGTTTATTTGAAACAATTTATATTAACATTTCACTATTAGTATCTAACGGTAATCAAAATTCAATTTTACGTTCAGCAGTAGAATACAACCCTTAGGTAGGCGCTGGGTAGAAATATTAATTGATTTTATGGAATGAATGCGCGGCGTGAAATTATTCACATTGCATGACAGGAATCCAACATGTTTCAAAATAGACATATACATATGTGTTGTCATGTGGGTTGATTGCAGCCATAAATCAAAATAGGTCGGAAAAGCGCAAGTTTTAGGAAAATTTTGGCCACAGACCAATCATAATTTAGACTAGTCATGGACGATGGTTTGAGAAAATATGGAGACATTATACAAATCTTCGTTTAATGCTTTTTACTTAACGAACGTTATCAATGTTGGCAATCATTTTTTATTTGCTGCATCTCGAAACTGTTAGCTTTGTGAACTTTCCGAACTGTTGCTTCAGCTAGGATGCTCTCTATAAAATATAATGCTTGTCTGATCATTATACAATTCTACACCCGTTGTTCTTAATCTATTATATATAGAATCCTGCGCAAAGCATAGGTACCATCCCCTCTCTCTCTGGTCACTCACCCCCTCCTCAGTATATAAATATGTTTTATATTGAATACCGTCCGTTCCAAATTTTGCTTATTGCATACATTGTTAATCTTCAGGGTCTTCGCTAAATAAAGACACCTTCCATTCCTCATCATGTATTTTAAATAATAATACTCTAAATCCCGAACAATGGACTAAAAAAATAACTCGTCAATCATTCGGCAATACACGTCAGCAGTGACTGTCTCTCGCTGATTAAAAAAATAAAGGCCAATTATCCTTCGGGCAGAAATTGCACACCACACTGTCGTTTTTGGACAATGCAAACGTTTTTGATGGCGTTCCCCTGGGTTGTTGGGGCATCAGTATCTCATGTTCTGTTTATTAACATAGCTATCGATATAAAAATGTGCTTCGTCAGTAAACAATATGTTCCAAAACACCCAGCATCGTTTTCGCTAAGGTTTTTCAGTTTTGTGGGTGAAACTGTAGTTTATTTTTCAAAATAACGTACACTGTTGATTTTTTTATTCCAGTGCAGGCTAAAATCTTTCTTATCAATTCACGCGAATTGCGCATAATTTCACGTCCAACTTGAGCCACATGTTCTGGTGTCGCTACTGACGTTGATGATCCCGGAGGAGTTTGGTTAACCATTGTCCCTTCTTGTCTGAACTTTTGAACCCAACATCAGATAAGTTGCGTGCTCGGCCCATCACTCACTCGTCGAATATTAAAGTGACTACAAAAAGCGCGACGCGCACGAACCAATAAATCACCGCACTTCAAATGTTATCCAACCGCGAAGGCGCGGTGCGCTCCCGACCGGTGACTCATTGCGACTGGTAAATTTTCTAATCACGCGCGTCGAACAATACCCCTCCCACTTACCTCACCCTAATGGTTTACGAGCAATTACAATTTAATATTGAAGATTTTCCGCTGGAAACCCTTTATATTTTGTATCATTACTATATTTAAATCATAACTAACTAATCGTCGTACAATTTATATACAGGGATAAATAGAGACAATATAACGCCTCACTCTTCTATCCTGATATATCACTCTTGCCTCTTTTAATTGCATGTGTATTCTAATGCACGATCTTTGTTTTTTCTATATTTTTATACATGATCATACCAGGTCTTTCGCAGATGTCTTCTGTTTCACTTCATATACTTTCATTACTATTCTCGACTCGCTCTGCCAAAATCATATATCAATTATACTGTAAATATGTCTACATTCGCTACTAACTAAATCAAAGACGAGATAAATAACGAGGTTAATATTTTAAGTGTTATTAAAATAAAATAAATTAAAATAATATTTGGACATATTAAAAAGCAAAAAAATACTTTATATTCTTATTTTATCAAGTGTATTTTTAAAAATACTTTCAAATATCAGACTCACATTAACAGAATTCTTTATCCATATTCTGCCATGTGTTTTTGTTTTAGCCAACGCTTCGGACTGTATTGCAGTAGCCATCATCAAAGCTGAAATAATTAAATTAATCCAACTAATTTATTAAAAATAAAAACCTAAAATCACAGACTACCAAATATACAGGCATGAACTAACGGTAATTCCTTGTTTCAATGTTTTCATTTTGGTATCACTCACGCAATCGAATAGCTCCGCGACTTTTTTTTAAATATATGACAAGATTGAAATAAAAATTTAAACGTTGACAATATAATATGAATCAACGTATAAAATACGTCTTGTTTACACACAGATTTAATTTTTGAAGAGTAAATAATTTTACTGCTGCATATATGTGTCAAACTATCGGATTTATGTTTCCACAAATAATGTGTGTAGAATGCCTCTCGTCCCGCAACTAATGTTCCGAATCCCTCTCTTATATTTACACTTTATTGCACGTCTATTAATTTACTGGTGCCTAAAATATATACAGGCGGAAACGAAATACGTATCTATTACATCAATATTATTACTATTTTTAACCTAAGCTAAGTGCTTGCGCTATGTAAATAGAACGAGACGAGACTCAAACCCTCGATCACTTAATCACTTAATTACTAGATTGATAAGCTTGTTACTTCGCCTGGTCTATTTTTAGTATAGTAATATGTGTTGCGATCACAGACCACTAAAATGGATAGATAATCTTCGTGCACTGTTGAATTGAACGTTACCTAAATAAGTATATATGATTGCATATAAATTCTGATATATTTTAGTGTTTATGGGAGATAAACTCCACACAGAATTTCATTAAATATTGGACCGCATCTTCCCACATCATATGATCTCATACAATAGGGATGGGGTGGTTATGAATTGATTATATCCCAGGGGGTTGGTTGCATGCGGCTGTATACGCGGTCACGGAGGTATAGCCTCTTTAATCAAACGAAACACTTGGCACGCTCTTAAACCACGTTTATTGAGTAATTTCAACCGTGCTGTGACTTCTGGCGAACGTTACTCTATACTGAATTTAATATGGTCGTTCGCATTGAAGCAATAAAATATATGTCCTTGTTGTATGTCACTTCCAGAGGAGACATGGAAAATGTATTTAATTATAATATCATTTATCATATTATAATATCAATTATTATAATTTTATAAGATTCCATTACTTTATTGTTTTGAAACTTCTTGCCTGTTCCTTAATAAAATCTTTAGATTGACTAATGCTCGTTCATGGAGAAATTAAAGAAAAATGTTTCCTTAGCATATTTATGATTATTAACTTAGATATGAATACATTTTACTTTTATTTAATTATCAACGAATATTTTAATTATTGCTAAAAATTCTGAAATGATAAGTTTTGTTAAAATTCTTCTATTCGAAAAATGGAATGGAAATTGTTGCGTCCTCTAGAAGATTTCATTCAAGGTTTAAATCTAAGAAATATCGCATTTTAAAAAGATGTCACATTCTACTAAAATGTATAGATATTTATTTAGATACAATCTGTGGAGAATTGTGTTCCCATGAGATTCTTTGGATACCAATCTCGATTTTCGTAGTCCATCGCGTACTCACCAAGTTTCAAAGATTCTTCGTTTCATGTTTCACTTCAAAATTTTTGTTCGTTGAACGTCCAATATCAGTCCATTGACCATTAATGTTCCGTTTGGCAGATTTGAATTTGAATAATAAGCAGCAGTAGAAATAGGTGTTTGTAATTTAATACCTGCAATTTGTATAATTTTCCGAACAAATATTTTAAAGTATCTATAATTTTATGTGAAATTTGTACTCACGTGTCAAGTTTCGCTCTCAAATCGAACGTCGTATATACGGGTTAGTGTTAGTATCACTTCCTAGCTGATCTTTATGTTTATCTCCGTAACAAAATCTTAACATGCGCAGGAACATGGTACTAAGTTCAACTAAAACTCTGAGATTTATCTTATCGTATCGTATAGAATACATAGATCAATTCTGGACATAATTGGCAAATCTGATACAGCTCAGCCGAAAAAACTTTCTACCGGCAATAGAAAGATCCCGGGTTCAAGTTCTGGTGACAGATTTGCTTCAAAATCAAAATAATATAATATTCTATACAAAAAAGTGTACAATTTAACATTGGTTTTTTATTACTTCAATCGCTAACATTATGCAATAATATTTAGAATAATATTTGATCGTGCACTGGGTTACCACATCTACTTGGACTGCGTTGCTTGAGCTAAGTTTTTAAATCACGACAACCACAATTCTACACAAATTTCATTATTTTTTTTACACCTCGACCACAACGCAAATTTTTCAAATATTCTTGAGAAAAATTAATAAATTACCATTATTAATTAATAAATTACAATTAATTATAATAAATTCATGTTTATGCTTCGAATATTTTAACTAAAGTGAAACCAATTTAAAGTTTCCACATTTTAATATATGTAGGTAATACTTAGTTCAAGTAAAACAGAATGGAATAAATTATACTTTATTATAACTTAATAATGAATGGATGCGTAAATGCGTACCTCTGCTTCATAAGGGGTGGATCAGTAAGCGTTTTTATGTATGTGTTTACGTATATTAAATATTGTTTGTATTATATTATATTTAAATTAACTTGATTGATGTTTCTTTGGTCCTCATTTATCGATCTTTGTTTTCGGAAGACTACGTACGCATTTATTGGAAATACAATCCTGATGGTAATAATACAATACATTAAATACATTTTTTGTTAAAGTTAAAAAACGGGACATTTAATGATTTAAAATATATATATATATAATATATGGGATTCAACATGATGACGTCTCTCTTTGCGATGACGTGATTGGTTAAAAATGATATGAAGCTGTTAAGTTTTTTTGTCTGTTTTTTAAACGTTTTGACGTTTAATTTAATTAGATTTGAAAATTAAACAATGTCAAGCCCTGTTAAGAGATTTTCACTAGCATTATCAGTATATAAAATCTAATTTGGAGTTGACCACTTTCGAAAAGTATTCTGTATTATATTTCATAAAACAATTTGTAATTGCTTATGCTTCCCGCCAATTGCTGACGCCCAAAAGGGATAGGTTTATATTTAAATTATCTCATCATCTCATGTTGGGTCCACCTATTCATTGTGATAAGATCGATTGGCCTCATTAATCAACTGAAGTGACGGCTCCCAACTATTTTCTGTGACGGTACTTGAAAGAAAAAGTCTATGCCAATAAGCAAACAACAATTTCGATGCTACAAGACAATATTCAAAATTAAATTGCTGAAACGACACACGAAGTGTGCGAGAAGGTTGTAAAAAATATGGTTAAAAGAACACGCATTTGTGCCGCTTCCAGAGGCGGCCAGTTGGCCGATGTTATATTCCATATATTATTGTAATAAAACAAATAATTGATACATAAAAAAAAAATTAAAAACGTGTATTTCATTTTTTAGTTATTCAAAAACAACATCACCCTGGAACATAATATTTACCCGATACAAAATTTACAAATCGATTAATAAATATTCTTCTTCATCACAAGCCATCAATATCCGGTACCTAGTTATTAAGATGTTACTTTGAGTGTATATGCGGCCAGTGTGTTATTTTTAAGGTAGGGATATATCGTCGTTTGTGTATGAGAGATCAGAAGGATCATAAAAGCGGAGATAAGGTACCTCAATGTTTCGGCTTACCATTCATATATCACGGTATTCAACTTGGTTAGCTATGTAGGAAGAGGTAGGTGTTTACGACTAAGGCGTGAGCAGAATTAAATGATCAATCATCAATCAAATCACATTTAATTCTCCTAAATGAGTTCGTACATGATACTGAATTTATTATACTATCGATTATAATATTTATTATACAATGCTTGTAAAATATATTCGGTGGATGACAATACAGAGCTCGGATTACGTTGACGTATGTTCCAGTGTCTCCAGCAGGTGTGTTTAGGACCGTGTCCCGATCACTATACTAATGTATATGCTATGTCACAAAATTTTATTGCTATTTTCCACAAATAAGTAGATCACACTAACGTTTTTAATTGTATCCAGTAATATGACTAACCGATGATATACCGAAGCTATATGACAATATTCGAAATGAAATTGCTGAAATATCGCACGAAGTTTACTAGAACGTCATGAAAAATATGATTAAAATAGCACGCATTTGTGCTATTGTAATAAACCAAGTAATCTATTAATAAAAATTGTGTTTCATTTTCTAGTTATTCAAAAACAACATCGGCCTGAAACATAATATTCACCCTGTACGAGTTTTTATCTCTTTGTCAGTTTTATTTTCGTCTGTTAATAGAGATCCTAGATATGTAAATTTTTGTATAACAATAGATTTGTTATATTCTGTTTTAACTAATTTATTGTTTATATATTTAAAATTAAATTAATGTTTGAATAATTCATTACGCAGTTAACAGCAGCAGTGAATGTACTAATTAATAATGTTCACCTACAGGCTTTTTCCAAGTCGAATTTATCAGTTTATTCATTATTTACTTAAAAAATTATGCGTCATGTAAGTGAAATTATTTTAAATAATAATTTAATGTATTAATTATAAATATATACATATAAAATCAATTTTGTCGAAAAATATTGTTTTTGCGCTACCGGGATTCGAACCTGGATCTCTATTTCCAATCCGGGAAAGTACATTACGAATTGTGTTATAGCGCCAGTATTTTTCATGACAAATTTTCGAACCCATATGTTACACTTTTTCAAATGAATACATCCGTCGTTCCATTATTTGAAAGCCATCTACCTATGCTCTGAATAATTACAACTTCACAATAAGAATGTGTTCTTCTTAATAATAAATTATTTTTGTACGTTATATATCTGAAAATATATTTATTTATTATTCTTAATTTGAAATTTGCCTATGACGTAAGATAGAAGAACTTTAAATCAAAGTCTATGAGAAATTTAAGTTATTTTTAAATTCTCAAGAAATATATGATAAATTTATTTGAATACGGTCGACATTCAAAATAAAGGAAATTGAAATAACCGGTTGACGCGGGGTTAAAGATATTGCGTTCGGCGTTATGAATACTCCCAATCTATTTTACGGGCGGGTTGGGGTAGAATCCCGCGGAGCGCACCGTGTATGCATAAGTACGTGCAGGTACTTGGCCGTGCATTCTAGTGCACCAGACGAACAACAGGTCGTGGATTAAGCACATTAGTTAAAAATATAATATATAAAATGTCGTACTGTTTTCATTTATTTTTTCTTCAAAATTATTTTAAGTACATACCAAATTAATTGCATTAGAACATAGTCCTACGATATTTAATACAAATTAAATTCATTACTTACGGAAAAATTTATAGATAAAAAAATATTTCATTCTCGCAAGAGCAAGAGGAAGTTCCAAATTCGAGTCCCGGTGATATTTAAATATTTTTTCGATGGATGGATTTTTTCCGTATTTATTTCTAAGTGATTAATTTTCTTTATTTTAATTTAATGTTTGGTTTGCTTCATATATAATAATATATTTAATAATTAAAGAAAAATAAGAGAAATTGAATAAAAATGAAAACAGAATCTCAAATACCTTTGAGTAAACTGATAACAGACGCCAGAATTATCAATTCATTTTTATTAAATTTTGGACACATTGATACAACTTTATTATTAGGAGAAAACATTCTTATTGTGAAGTTGTAATTATTCAGAACATAGGTCTGTGTTATTTTTCTGTAAAAATAAGGTAGATGGCTCTTTCAAGTAATGGAACGATTAAATGTATTAATATCAAAAAAGTAACATATAGGTTCGAAAATTGTCGTTAAAAATATTGTCGCTGTAGCATAGTTGGATAATGCACCTTTCCCGGTTAGGAAAGAGATCCAGGTTCGAAGCCCGATGGCTCAACAACAATATTTTTCGATTTTAAATGTATATCTTTCTAATTAATATATTTAATTCATATTTAAAATACCACAGACCTATGTTCTGAATAATTACAACTTCACAATAATAATGTGTTCTTCTAATATATTTGATTCTTAATACAAAAATAAATAAATCATTTATAAAGATATAGAGAAAAATCTGTGTCGAAAAAATTATTTTGTTTTCTATCGGGATTCCTAATTTTTTTTCTTCAATAAATAGTTTTTTTTGTATCTTTCTAATTGATTAATTTAATTTGTATTAAAAATACCATACAACTGTAATCACACATTGCAACTTTCAACAAAAATGCGTTTGGATTAAAAATATATTTCGATCTTGTGACATTTTTCCGTTTCAAGTTTCAATAATTTCCCTGGATTAATAGCTACAATATCATATATACCATTGCAATATCTGAATAATTAAGTTACGCAGAAATTTAAAAAATAAGACAATAATAATTTGTATGAACGAACATCAAAATACGACTTTTAATAATTAATTAGCAGAAACAGCCGACGACATATCAAGCCTGATGACTTATTTCATCGTCACTATTAATAAGATTTTCTTACATTAATTATCATAAATGACATGTTATGTTTAATATTACCAGAAGTGAAAATAACTATTGCAGAATATTTTAAATATACATATATATCGTTTAAACTAACTTAAAACATTAAATACAATATATTACACATATTATATCAATGTGTGTTATAATGAGGCTATTTCTTCAATGGTCACATGGAGCATGTGTACCGCTATAAATTACATCTGAAAATTGAAGTCTTAATAGTATAGGATGAATTAAATTAAAACTCTTATTTTTCAACGATAGCTGTATTGTTACGGAAAAATCTGCTCGCCAGTATTTGAAAATAGAAATGTCATTGGTGCAACAATTAAACGGCCAGATTGTCAAAACCAAAACAGAAAATCGTTGTGCAGTCTCGGCTGAAAGCGCACCAATCACAGTCGTTCATCAATCCTCTTATTTTCCGATTGCATGCTGGAACCGACATGGCGTGGTGGGACACAAAATAGGAAAATATGCAAAATGCCTCAGTATATTGCGCCCGAAAAACACGAAATGTATATTTTTTAAACGGTAACTTCTGTCCAACGAATCCCATATATTTCATCTGTTTGCTGTATTTCTATGTGAGATAATACCGTATTGTAAGCTTATCTAAACCAATTAATATTATATTGCTATCTGTATAGCGCACATGTGCGCAGACATCTGATAGGATGTGGTAGGGGGAAATATGCAATCATTGTAATAGATTTTGGCTAACAACATGATATTTTGTCATTTTAAAGGAGATCTGAGATACGGATTTTGCTCCCATGAGAATTTGTATATAAATGATATAATATGATATGATATAATAGATATAAATGAACTTATATCTCGGAGATTTGCCACCTTGCGCCTTCCTTCACTCTCATCGCATACGTCAAACGTCATTGTCGTTCGTCAGTGGAGTGATTTTGAATCTTACTTACAGCAGTTAAAACTGAATAAATTATTTTTAATTTGACAATTTATAGTAACGTAATTGTTTAATGACTTATTCTAACTTTAAAAAAGATAGTTCTAGGAATCTATGATAGTTTTAGATGACGTTTATGTGCACGTGTCATATCTAGTAGATCGAACGTCGTATACACGAGTTTATCTCCAGATCAAGTGTACATAGTATTAAGATTTTAACCTAAATCTCCACTAAATCTCTGAGATTACCTCATCGTGTCTCCTTCCGAGGACATGAACTTTAATGTGCGCTTGTCTTTTTATTAATTAATATTTTATTACTAGCTATGTTGTGGCATATGTGATAAAAATAAACAAACTGCCAAAAATATGATGTTTTAATTTTTAAATAAGATTTCTGCCTAACAAATCTCACATTCCGCGTTGATTGTTGTTTTCTATGTATTGCTTATTACGTACAGTATTGCTAGTAATATTTTATTTTAAATAATACTTCTAATATCTGACTGTATTGCGGCATGCTATATGTTATTGGCTGAATAAAAAAGTAAACAATAAAATACAATTCCCAAAAAGTATTACTTCACAAATTGTAAATACATATTTTAATTTAAAATATACGATGAAAAAAATGTATATGTCCGTATACACCGTTGTTAGTACATACTTAAAATGTTTACAAATTTTAGTAGATATTTTAAAAATAATTATCTTGCTTTATCTAAATTTTAAATATTTGTTGGTACAGTATTTACACCCACCACCCATTATTTTTTTATTGAGATGAAAATCCGAAGGCTGATGATGATGTTAAACCCGAAGATCTGTATCCATAGGTAGGCCGCTCAGCAGTATAATGAATGAAACAGATATTTAATAAAAATTATTGAAGAGTAGAAATGGCAGACAGCGCAAGTGTTTGAAATTGAGTAATTGACGCCATTGGATAATTGAGTAAATCTGGGTTATTCCGTTATAATTAAAATTAAATTAAAATTGTGAGAGAATAAATGTTTAATTTGTCTTACTATGGGATTTTTTTATTTCTTCTTTATTACATTTATATTAATTTTATTTTTTGCCAAACTGCATGGCAGTTTTACGACAAGGATTGCTTTTTACATAGTTAAACATTTTTTTATATAAATAAAACATAACAAGGGGGAAAAAATAAATATGGTGATGTTAGATGAATTACTTAGAAATATATAAAGATTACAATGTATATAATATACATAAATATATATAAAGAAAAAATCAATTTTTCGAAAGATGTACAATTTTTACAGGATTTAACAGACCTAGTCCATAGTATTTTATGGGTGGATACCTAAATATAACAAGGAAATAAAAAATTTGATAAGAATATACTCTTTTACTTTGTATTTTAATCCCCATTTTTTTTAAATGTTTAAATAATTCTTGGCACAACACATTCTCTCGTTCTCTCACCGTACACATTATTCGCGATCGGTACTCTCATGGTTCGACCCGACGATCTGGCTGAATAGCTATATTTACATTATTTATCAACTCTTCGAATATTATAGCATTCCACACTATTTATGTTAGTAAAACATTTTATTGTATAATTATGAGACTTAATTCTCAAATTTCTCAAATTTTTTTTTAAATCCCAGTGCACGGTAATTATAAATCCAAATTTAAATAATGATGAATTATCTTGTAAGCCTATGTAAGCAATTCTACGTAATAATATTTTACATCAATTAGTTTAGCCGTAGGTATATTTCACCCTTTCATGTATAAAATAAATAATAATTCATATTAATTTTACAACTAAACGTAATTCGACGATTCTATGAAGGATATTCGGAGCCAAGAATAAAAACGAGATTTGGCATAAACGATACAATTAGAATTATGTACAGAATTTGGTGAACTTACATTGTCCAAGTTATCGAGATAATACGACTGAGATATAATGTTCATGTACATCGCGTGAATTTAGAACGATCAGTGAAATAAGCATTTTAAGCAAAATCCACTGGTCGAAGGAGTGACCAGGATACTCATGCCATCAGCATCATAAACTGAAAAGTGGTGACAGTTACGAGGCGGCAGGACACAATCCAGGTAGGTTTTTTTTAGAGAGTCAATTTAGTATAATATTTTCAAATCTTTTTGTAAAAACTACAGCAATACGTGCTTTCACTAAGAAAAAGATTAAATAGGGTTCCGTCAATATATTTTTTAGTGATAATTACAATATAATTAGACATCATATTTTAAGGAAATACAAATGCAAACAATATTGAATGGATCTTTCATAATAAACTTATTATATTCATTGGCGTTAAATGAAATTAAATTTCTCGCTAAAAATATTGTCGCTATAGCATAGTTGGATAATGCACCTTCCCCGGTTAGGAAAGAGATCCAGGTTCGAATCCCGGTGGCGCAACAACAATATTTTTCGATAAAATTGATTTTATATGTATATCGTTCTAACTAATATTTTTAATTCGTATTTATTCATAATAAAATTGATTGAAAATACATTATGATGTAGGTTTCACAAAAAAAGACTAAAACTTTACACTAAATTGACTCTCTATAAGAAATACCATGTGGATCGTGTCCTGCCACCTCTTAAGATGCAAATTAGTAAGCTTATTTTAAAGAAATAGAGATGCTTTTATGAAATTCATGTCACATCAATATTTTTACTGTTTTCACTCTTGTACTATGAAAATAGGACTGGTCTATGAAAATCTGGTCTCCCAGGCCGAGCCTCAAACCCCACTCGACCACTAGACTAGCAGCAAGCACGTAAAATAATTGAGATTTAGAATAACAAAAATCTTTAAAGTTTATAATTGTTTTCAAGGATTAAGATCTGTTTAAAAATTGTAATGTAAAATAAAACCTTATTGAGAAGATTCTCCGTTAAGGGATGTTTGTCTTAAGTGTAAAATGAGATATTAAGAGATCATCTCCTGCCGCGGATCAGACGGATGCTGTGAGTTAAGTCGTCTATCAAACAGAAAGTTTTTACGGTTTTCCAATAAAATTCTTCGCAAGCAAACTTGTGCGTCGTGGTGGGTCCAATAAAAACTTAGTTAATAAAATTGTGGTTACTGTGATTGTTTAACTTTCGTGATTTTACCTCGACGGAAATGTTGGTTGGGTCTAATGTAACATAATTTCTAAAAGTTAATAGTTAAGAACAATGAAGTTATAAGTAATAAAAAAGTAATTCTTATTATAATTAAAAATGTTCTTAGGTTTTCCGGGCTAATCTGCCGTATATATTTTTGGTTGACGTTTTGGATCCCATTGCAGGATATTTTCCTACAGATATTACTGTATTGACAATATTTTTCACATTTCTTATAGATAATTTAATAAGGGTCCATCATCAGGGCTGATGTGATGTATGACTGTTAGTGTTTTGGTTAAGTACTGACAAACTTGGGCACCCAGGAAAATCAGCATTGGCTGAACACTTTCTGGATGTCTTTTCTCATGTCAACACTCAGTGAACATTTTACAAATTTAAAACCTCGTAGTATTCGGCGCTTCAAAACCATAGGAGTCGAAGAGCACTCACAGATAGTGATCCGACAATAGATGGAAATTAACATAACACAACACTACTTACTTCACACAGCACCTGTTTTCGGCACGGTAGTGCAAGCCAGTACCTAATAAACGACAGACCCTTCCTTCGACACGGTACTGCAAGCCGGTACTTAACCAAAACACTAACAGTCATACATTACATCAGCTCCGACTTATTAAATTATCTATAAGAAATGTGAAAAATATTGTCAATATAATAATATCTGTAGGAAAATATTCATACAAACTCTAACCTTATTTATCAAAATCATAAAATCACATGATTTTTATAATAAATTTAATACAATTAATCTTTGTAATAAATTATTATTCTAATAAAAATCTTATTCTGAACTATTGTTTTATGTCGAACAATAACGACAAAACAAAGTATTGAAAACTAAATCGATATTTTCAAATCAATAAACAGAATATTTATTAAATAATAAAATAAAACACTTTGTTTAAATTATTATTTATTGATTAACCAACATGTTTCGATACCTATGGTATAGTTCCTAATTAGTTATCTACCACTTATACTTTTGCAGTATTGTTTTTATCTATGCTTTATAAAAACATATTGTTTCCTGAAGAAAATACCATAGGTATAGAATCATGTTGATTTATCATCAAATAGTTGTTTAAACAAAATGTTTTATTTATATAATATGTGGCCGCAAAGTAATTTTTATAATAATGAGGAAGAGAATATTTATTATTATTGATGTGTGCAGCGTCAACTTTGTGGTTAGACATTATTTAAAATTGTATTTATATTGAACTTTGTTTAAAACGCTGTGTTGTTTTTATGTCAACCGGTTTCTTCTTCTTTAAGACTGGCATACAGCTGATCAAAAAATCACTCAACACTAACTCCAATATAATTAACAACCAATTAAAACTTACAAACAACCCGCTATTTAATATATTTCTTATTACAATGCCCCTCCCCCTGTCAATCAACTCCACACTTTTATCAAGTCTTCGCCTATACCCCGTAATGGATGTCGTTTAAATTTTATGGGATACTTCAATTGTAGCCAATCCTAACGAAGATAAGTTAGTATATCATCATTTTGATATTTAAAAAATTAACGAAAAAACACATATTTCTAATTATTTGATGCGATACCATGAATCAGCATAATTTAGTTTCGGATTACGTTGGACCACTTTGTGTTTGATATTTTGTAGTGATATTTTTGTTTTGGAAATCTATTTAAATTATTAGGTGTTCTTTACAATTTAATTTGATAAATTTTGGCCACAAAATCTACGAAAATATACGAATATATGTTATATTGATAGTTGGGTAACATTACACTTCAATATTTTTGATAACCAAATTCCTTGATATTTAATCATATAATTTTTCTGTGTAACATTGAAATGTACTTTTTGTTGTATAAAACTCATCTAATAAACAATTTTTAAAAAGTCATAACTTGGTACCTTTTTTCAATATTTAATCGTTTAATCTGGTCTCGTATAATACCTAGTTCGAACGAAAAGAAAAATTAGTTTTTTTTAATTATTTGACAAATTAGTCAGTCATTGAAGGCTATTTAAAAATTATTTGTCACATATTCTCTTTCTAATCTTATTAAAGTCACCCCTCCTACTTCATCAATGAGTCATCATCAATGAGATACGCTGTCCCATTCATGCATACTTGGTCAACATCTATACCATTTATAATATAGGTGATATTCAAAGTCACGATATCCGGAAAACATGAAGGCGGTTCCAAGTCCAAAATACACGATCACAACAGGATTGGAATCTCTAAAACAGTATTTTTAACACGTGTTTTAGAATTTTAAGAAACGTACGAGCTTATTTTGTTTTTAAATGATAAATAGGTGTAATTATAAAATCCAAAAATACCAATAATAACCGAAAACTTTATGTTATAAGTTTTTCGTTGACTTTGGAAATGTCTAATGTTATCCTGAATGAGGTTATTTAAGCGCCTTGTTACTTTGACTGGCACCACTGGGTTTCCTGGTTTATAATAATATTCATATGTGTGTGTGAGTATTGCAACCCTTTTTTCGGAAAGCTAAGAAGACGGTAACCGATAGGTGTCATTCTTATTACATCTCGTGCTTCGACCAGTCCAGCGGCTCAAATAAACCACCAGTGCGCACTTCGGTCGGCCGAAATCTAAAAATAACCCAGCTAAAAAACAATAACATCGGACCAGAAAGACAGCAAAATTAAAACGGTTAGTGCAGTTCATACATTGTATGCGTGCTTATTGTTAATTGGAAACCTGGGAACCAGCAATAGAAGGCATTAACATAAACAGAAGTCTTAATTAAATATCACTCTACTTACACCTAAACAATCATTTAATTATAACAGTTCTACATTTAATTATCTACAATAAACGTCAAACAACACTCACTTCATTCGCATATTGAACATAGTATTTCTGATCCCATATTTCCCGGAAGTCCTTTATGTTAATGCCTTTAATTCTTGTATTATCGCTCAACTTTTCTTCTTTCTTTCTTATCACTCACGCCCGCGTTTCATCTAAATAATCATTCAATCATAACAGTGCTATATTTAAGTATCCATCTCATAACTGTCAGTTTCAAACAATACATCACGCCAAGAATATTATATAAATTTCAAATATATTAAGCGTTGTCATTTATAAAACATTTTTTTTAAATATCATAATCGTAACCACCCTATTGATCGCACGACAAAAATTCAATGCATACAAAGTATTTTTTCATATTTCAATAATGTTTTTGTTTGATCGGAGATGGCGGGGTTCGACGGGAGGCTGTTCAACCCTTGTTTACTTTATAACCCAAAAAGCAATATGTTATTGGAGATAGTGCCAACCGGGTGCCGACCGTTATCACCCTACAGGGCTGATCAAATATAAGTTAATAAAAAACGAATCACTGAAAACAGTGCATAAAAAATAAACTAGCTATTTATTAGCCAAAACATTATTCTTTGTACTAGCATTCGCAACATAGACTATGAAATTAATTTTCATTATAAATATTATATATTTAAAACTTCAACCCACTTATATAATATAATAATTAATTACGTAGACACATTTGTAATTACCTGTTATATATTCATCATATAATTATTATTTTAAACAAATTTAGAGTAGGTTCTTAAAAAAATATTGATTGTTCCACTCAATCCGAATAATATAATATGTGAGTACAATGCAACGCGACAACATAGAGGGAGGTGAGGCAGTTTGATACAAGGGGTACATGTATACAGCAATGGTATTGAAAAATCTATTGTACCTACATAATTCTTTCTTCACTCAAAGGATAGTGTCGATAATTAACAAGTAGTGTGAATATTATTTCGATTTCTATAAAAAATATAATATTTAGATATAAAAATGGTTGCGGTCTATGGTTCGTTTTCAATATCATCGACAAAGCTATCAGATTTGGGCGGTTGAATAGCCGCGACCAGTGTTACTAAGATGTAGCTGTGTGCGATCCACTATAACTAGAGGGTAAATCTTTTATGTTATTCAAACAGTAGTGCATAATTACTATTAATTTGTTAATCTAATCGCATGGTAAATAATCTTTACAGGAAATAAGATGTTTTCCGATGGTTTCTGCTTTTGAATTCTATCATTGGTTTCAACTTTGATTTAGTCGCCTCACTGTAGGCGACATTTTTCTGACATGAAGTGATCTTAACAAATTCCGCTTACGAATACGATCATGTCGGCCTGGATATTGAGGGTCAATCACGATGAGGAGCCAAGGAGATGGGATCCATCAATTTTAACATTTGGTTATCACGTGTATGAAGGACGTCGAACTCGCGCCAATCCTGACGAGATGAGGATTTGTCAAGTGGATTGTATTTTCATTTATTTCATTTGTTCTTGTGCTTTGGGTTGTATTTTCATTTATTTCATTTGTTCTTGTGCTTTGGATTGTATTTTCATTTATTTCATTTGTTCTTGTGCTTTTTTAATTAGAAGCAATTTTTATAATGCATAACATATTTTTATTTATCACCTTAAGGTGTTACTTATAAATTTTTCCTGATTTAGGTGGGTATGTGTGTATGTGTGCTGAAGTAAAGAACCTGCGGATCTTGTGCTCTTCACTGACTAGCCGGTGAAAGGGAAGAACGCAGGTCTCTACTCCCAAAATATATACAAAAAAATATATCTTTCGAAAAAACACAAACCCAAAGTTTTCCTATCCGGGAAAACGCGTTACCATTTCGCCAATTTTGAACTAATATTCTGTAGTCTTTTTATATAATTTTTCTTATTCACATATATACTTCTACTAAAGTTAATATCGCGTACTTCCACTATGTTGTACTTACTATGGTGAATTATTTTGTACGAGCTGCACATTTTTTTTAAATAATTTTTCTCATAAATGCCGTTAATATAATATAAATAAATAAATAAAATAATTGATAAGTTTATTACATTTTTATAAATGGTGTGTACATTTTTTTATACTGATAATATTAATAATATATTTACAACACACTATTTTTGGTATAAATATTGCTTTATCTAAGCAAAGCACTTCCTAACGCAGCCACTAAGAAATGCAATACATCGAACGTGCCAAGTGTGCAAATAGAGATTTACTCTCCCTTCAGTGCTCGCGTTTTTCATCGTTAAGTCAGACCAAATATTTGTCCGCGTCACTCCGTATTGGATGCTGCTACCCCAGTAGAAAGATGCAGGAAGCAAACACAGTTAAGGTGGAAACCCAATAATCGACAAACAAAGCATTGTCATTTATCAAAGCTGCATCAATATTGTGATATCATTTTCAAATGGATTTTTAAATATCGAAAGGATATTACATCGCTGTTCATCAGTATTATTGATTATATTTTAAATATGAATTAAATATATTAATTAGAAAGATATACATATAAAATCAATTTTATCGAAAAATATATGCTACAGCGATAATATTTTTAGCGACAATTTTCAAACCTATATGTTACCTTTTTGATATTAATACATTTAATCGTTCCATTATTTGACAGAGCCATCTACCTTATTTTTACAAAATCTCAAATACCTTTGAGTAAACTGATAGCAGACGCCAGAATTATCAATTCATTTTTATTAAATTTTGAACAACAATATTTTTCGATAAAATTAATTTTATATGTATATCTTTCTAATTAATATATTTAATTCATATTTAAAATATCACAGACCTATGTTCTGAATAATTACAACTTCACAATAAGAATGTGCTCTAGATATTATTTTATTTCAGTTGTAAGTTAACACATGATTAAAAATATATATTTAAAAGAGAGATACAATTTAATATTAATTCGTGTACCATACAAAAGATTATCATTTTGAAAAAATAAATTCTAAAATTCTGCTACTCAATTTACTTGCATTCTGAAAAAAAAAGTTGTGTAATGTGTCTTTTATTAATGCTATATTATACTATTATGACTTTTCATTTAATGATTAAATTTTTAGCTGTTACAAATCGTAAATATATTATTAAATTAACTTTTTTTAAAAGTACAAAAATGTAATTATAATTTTCTTCATATTCGAGTAATGTGATGAACTTCTCTGTTTTTTTAAAATTAATTCCATCCTCTTTAATTTAAAGTGAATCTAAGAAGGTGCTTCATGGTGTAACATGATTATTTCAATTTTCACAACAAATCTTTGTACTACACACACATTGGGTTATCTTCGCCACTAGTTTGGATAGGGGCGGCAATGAAATTTAAAAAATGTATGTAATACTTTTATTAATACTTTCCACTTTCTCCACAGATGTACGACAAACTAAATATATGTCTTATTTTCATCATAATATAAAATAATGCATTTTAAAAAAATTATTTGTAATTTAATTTTGAATGGTTTTAATTATTTTGTTAAAATATTTTCTTTTTTAAATATATTTTTTATTCATTGTTTTCATCTACATGTGTGAATCTGAACAGGGGTAAGAGAGCGGGGGTATGAGAGGTTAGGAGTGAGTGTATGTATGATATTGACTATTTCAATTTATTCCTCAGTTCTGGAATACAGAACATTTAAAAAAAAATGATGTATGTTATTTAATGCCAAACATCTACATATTTAGTCATTTTGCATTATACAATATAATTTTTTTTTAATCTACATATTGCACACCTAGATCAAAACTAATGAGACAACTCAAAAAACAAGAATTTTTAGTTATTATTGAATTCGGATACTATCAAATACGCAACTAATTTTGCCACAGTTCTCTATTACTATCATTTTAGGATATATTTATGACCTAAAATGTTATTTAGTTTCATAACTTTAGTAACAAAAAATGGAGAAAAATGTTTTTATTTTTTTGTCTACTGAAAATGACTTTTTGAGCTGTCTTAGTTTTGTTCTAGGAGTGCGATATGTAAAAAGTTACCTATTCACCTTAATTAATTTTTTTTAAATTGAATTTGTGTGCATGTACGTTTAAATGAGAAATAAGGTGAGAAATAGGTGTGTTATATATATATTATAATATTCATTCATTCCCCAATTTAGTTAATCTCTTAACATTTTGCACGAGGTTTTAACTGCCGTCCTCCCGGTCCGATGAGACAAACCCAACTCGATCTAATCTTTATTGAATCTGATTGAATTTTCTTCAGCCTGCCACTTTGACCTTTTTCTCGGACTTTCAGGACGTATTCTCGAACTTTTCTCGAGGATTTGCTCTAAAATCCACCTTCAGAACCCTTATGTTAGCAACACGTCCCAACCACTTCTCAATCTTCATTGGTAAGTATTCGACGTGATCCTTGAATGGTGATATCGACAGTCATATATAATAATTCTTCTAACCGTTTATCTAATTACCGTCTCTTCGCGGAGTAGGCGGAGAGGATAGAACACCACACGACTCTTAACTCGACCACTATCATACACGTTTTAGATTGTTGAAGCTATTGATAGTATTCAAAGTCCAACAGATTGAAAGCATATTTATTTGCTGTAGATAAAAATTTTGGCCAAATATATATATGACTTGTGTAATTGAATTGTTAGAATACCGATCAGATTCAGATAAAACAGATGTACGAGTTGGTCGTATATTTGTAGAACGAGTACTTTAGCTTAGTTTAGAAATATTAAAAATATTAGTATGATTTGGCTTTGCGGCTCATCTAATTAAAATTATATTCGTAGTAAAATTTCAAATAATCCAATAATGGGCACTATGACCTCCAAACAGTCATGTTCTAAAAATAATTGAAATGATCACGTATTTTATCATAACGATAACACAAACCACCAGAAGAAGAAGTGAATGAGATTTCGCTAAAAAAAATTGTTTATATATTTGCTAAATTTATTTTCAAAAACTTCAGTCCTGGTACGATATCTCAACCCATTGCGCCACGACCAGTTCTCGCAGATGCGTCAGTATTGTACAATAAATGTACGACTGTGCAACATAATACGAGGTTCTTGTGAGAAAATCGTGTACATATACTACTTATTTTTAAGGAGAACACATTATTATTATAAAGTTACAGTTTTTACAGAACGTAGTTCTGTGGTATTTTAATACAAATTAAATGTTAAAAAACAATAATATCCTTACAGACAGAATATTGAACAAGCAAAGATTATTTATAGAAAATAACATAAATATATTAAAACACAAACACGTAGAAAACACAGTGTAAATAAACTTACTTAACTGCTTATATTATTATTTTATTCTTCATCAGTTTGTTAATATTTTCATTTAAAACTGAACATAAATGAATAACGCTTTTTAAAACTCAATCTTTTTATAAATAATATTATCATTACTCGTATATATTTAGAAGTACTAATTTAATATTTTTCAGAATCAGAAGCGCGATGAACGCGATGGCAGTGAATTGTTGAGGTGATTTGCCGGCGGTGTATTTATTTATTTTTATTTTATTTATTTAAA
Organism: Eubasilissa splendida; assembly: GCA_031772225.1. Taxonomy (NCBI): domain Eukaryota; kingdom Metazoa; phylum Arthropoda; class Insecta; order Trichoptera; family Phryganeidae; genus Eubasilissa; species Eubasilissa splendida. Next base: position 12,830,941 of record CM062860.1, on the reverse strand, counting down.
ACAACAACTATTGATTTGAATACAAATAATGTATGAGTAAACACATTCAACAACATAATACAACAATAGAGTTATGCACCCCCAAATAAGAAAGATCTTGAATTATGGGGAACTGGTTTGTACATAGATGTTTCTATACATACAAAATGAGCTTTGATGACAGCTAACGGATCAAACCCTGTTGTCAAAGGCAGCGGACTTTATTACATAATCAAATAATGATTTTTTTTCAACAGATGCATGTGAAATGTAGTAAGTAGGTACTTGCGCCATTTTGCATGAACTTTGGTGCGACACTGCCGCCTAAAGCCTGCAAGTCGTATTGAGAACAGTTCCAATTTCCGCTGTATGCATTCAAAAGCAAGTTGGACAATATGTTTCCGTATTGTTCGCCGTCGGTTCCGGGCTAATCTGGCCATTTAGATTCGAGAACTTTCGCTTAGTCATGGGAACTGATACCCCCACGGGATACTGCGGCCTCCCCCATCCGAAGAGTAATATGTTTTCATAAATAATAATGAACTCGGGCAAATATTTACCCCTGGAAGCGAAAGATATTAGTTATTGATTGCACCCCTAAACACATAAAGAATGTTACAGACACGCAATATGCAGTTATGCATTATAGGGGCGTTACTTTACGATATCGTAAGCCTTATTTATGCACGCGCGACACTGCTACAAGTGTACTATTGTTAAATAAATTCCGCGATGTAACAATTAATTCAACAACATTTTCACAGCTTGTCAACAATATTCTTGAGTACAAATTAAATTAATCAACTAGAAAAAATCTATTTATCGAAAAAATATTTAGTTGCTACCGCCATTTGAACCTGGATCTCTTCCTATCTGGAAGAAAGCGCATTACCATTTTCACTAAAGCAATCGAATACGTTTTCGAACAAATAATAGATATCTCATAGAGATGAAGCTATTTTTTATTATATTTTAATGGAAATATATGGAAGTATGGGTATATTTATATAAAGTGATCACTTAAGTCAGCCGAAGACAAGTCGTAAGCCCTGTAATTACCCATACTTCCATATCTTTCCATTAAAATATAATTAAAAATAACTTCGTCTCTATGAGATATCTATTATTTGTTTAATAACAGTGACTTTGTAGGTGAAAATCCAGTTATTGTATGTTCTTGGATGTATTCAAATGTTGTGAACACGTTTTCGACAAATTTTGAACTTATATTCTGTAATCTTTCCGATTAATAGGTACATCTATTTTTTCGATAAATAGATATTATCTGTATATCTTTCGAGTCCATTAATTTAAATTGCATTACTACAGAATTATGTTCTGAAAATACATCTTCACAAAAAATGTTCTTATTAAAAATATACTTGAGATTTTTAAATTAATAAAATCACATGACCGAATTAGTTTTCACCAAAAATGACAGAAATAATTTTGGGATTTACAGACAATCTTGTCCACTCAATATGTACCCTCGTGATAACATAATAATTTACAAATATTAACCCTTCCCTAGCCATGCAGTAACATAGGTCTACCGAGCCAATTAAATCGTATTTCTATAAATATGCACAATGTAAAACTTACATTTTACCTAGTCCTAAAAAAATCATTTGCATTTAGAAATAAGATATTGAGATATCACATCTTTTTTTTTACTATGTTTAAAAGCATCACTTACTACTGCCAAATATCATGACTCATCCATTGACTAGTGAAATGTCAAACAAACAATAATTTCAATATAACAAAAAAAATACCTAAGCTATCTTTGTATACAATATCTGAAATACAGGTCAAATTGGTCTCATTTTTATGGAAAATTTATAAAACTGCTTAATTCGCGTATTCGGGTGGAATTAGATATTTTTCTATTAAAAAATTTAGCACCGCTAGAAACATTTTTGTTACATTTCTTTAATAATTTAAAATATTTCTTATAGTAGCTACTTAGTAATCCTGCTGCAGCTGAAACTTAAACAGGATCATACTTTTTATGTACGTAATATACACGTACCAGCTGAAGCTGCTATGTTAACATGTCCAGGTTTTCTTTATCTTTATACTTAAAAATATACACCAAAATATATTTAAGCAGTTCAAACTTTAAATTTAATTTAATGAATTAAGTGCTTAAATAGAATCAACATTATTTTAAATTTAAAAAATATATTTATACCAGTAATGTTGTGTTAACACCGTTAACAGATCTCATTTTAACGTGATTAATACAAAGCTAAACAGAGACAGTTATTTATTCAAATAAAAAATATGTTTAATCACAAACCTAATGCAGTAAACTATGGATTCCCAAAGTGAGTGCTGCCACCCCCTTGTTGACGCTTAGGGATCTGAGGGAGAGAGCATTGCTGGCCTCGGGGGCAGTAGGGGTCGTTGAGGTGCAAGTGGGCAATACAAATATAGTCTAATATAGATTAATTGGTAACACAACACCAGGCTCACTCTTCTCATTATATATATTTTTTTATTTTACTAATTCAATTTATATTAATTACTTATAATAGTTAGCAATGTTGTGTGTTTACGCCCAATTTATTTTTTATTTAAGCTTTTGAATTTTATTTCCAAATTACCTTTTTATTCAAAAATTCACAGATAACTTATGACATTTTAAAAAGATGCACGACGACGCAGAGCGCCATCTACCGATTATCTGAGTAGACGCGGCCGGTGGTGGAGAAGGCTCGAGGAGAAGGGGAGACTTCGGTGCGAGCGCGGAGGTGGGGAAAAGACATCGCAAACAGAAGATTGAATGAGGCGTGGTGGATTCAAGCGAGTCGAAGCCTTGATCTACCCGCGCGTGAGAACAATCTCTTCGCTGGGACTGGCGCGGAGACTGCCTGTAAGCGATGACAGACGGATGGGCTCGACGGACTCCACAGTGACAAGATGGCATCGGGGTAACCTTTTAGAGGAAGAGATTACTTCTGGTACGGGGCGTGGCGCCTGGACCAAGGCTGCGGCAACCCCCGTGGCAAACTGGGTAGAAATCGAGGTGTGCTGAATCGGTAACATTGCGTGTCCTCACTAGTTTAACATGAAGAAAGAAAATTTCAAAGACGGTTATCATGCTTACAATGTCGAATTGTTACGTTTTATGTGATTAAAGCGTAAATAATGTGTTGAAATCAAGTGTTGTTATTGTCTGAGACCATTCCCATCCTTCCGTGACAGGAATACCGACACCACACATTACCTTACCCACAGACTGGGACTAGCTGGTGGCGTGGTGCGCTGGAATTCTATTCACCGGTGCTAACGCACAACGTAACAAGCTTCATAAATATTGAAAATTACAGATACAACTACATTTACAATTGTATTATTAGTTGGGATGAAGATAAAATTAGGAAAACTTTGCTGTAAACAGTAAGTAAAACTATAGGAAAAAAAATTACATCGTTTATTTTATAGTTGATTTTCACTCCTGTAGGTATCTCTCGCTATAAAAACTAAGTTTTTTTAAATGTTTATTTTAGAAAAATAAATCTATTTGAATATTATTTTTATTTACGAACCTATTACAAATGCATACAGCCACTGCAGATGTGCCTGCAAAAATTGCATTCTATATTTTTTTATGGATGAACTTGTGTTCTACATTCTTCGTGGCTTATTATCATATAGATTCTGATTCTGAAGTAACTCCCGATGTGAGAATTTTGAAGTAACAGTGAAGTATTATATGAGTTGTTAAATTTTAAACCCCTTTATAACGGATTTTTAAAGAAACACAAAAAATCTCGAAAAACGTATCAAAATAGAAATTTCATCAAAATGCTTCAATAAATATTTTGAAGATACGGTGTAAGTATTAATACCACAGGAAATGTAAAATTAGTTACAAATATGTTGTTGATTTTTAAAAATAACAAAATTTATTGCCACTATACCATTTATAGAGGTGTTTGAAACTCAACACACATATTTTAGGTGTTTGATCTTTTTTGGTACACGCCAGTAGAATACGACTAAACACTATTGGTCACTTTCATAATTGAACTGTTTGAAAGTTAAATACTCTTCTTCTTCGTCTAAGTAGGCAATCCATCCTTCAACAGTAATTTGTGCCATTAATCAAGTTAAAACTTTATTTTTATAGAAAAAAGTACAATAATATTATAGAATAGGAAATATTTATTATAAGTCAATACCATTGTCATTCAAAAAATTTGCTATTATTTAGATTAAATTTGGTGAGTTAAGAGAAAGAAGATGACACAAGTTAACCGGGTGTTGAAAATTACCATTGACGAGATTACTGTAAAAAAAACTGTGATCCTCAATGGACAGGCAAAAAAGATATGGTCAAGGGTTTCCTCCTCGGCACCACACTCACACATTGGGGAATCTATTAAGTTCAATCTGAATAAATGTGAGACTACCTGGCAATGTCCAATTCTCATTCTAGAGATATTTGATATTGTTCTTTTGGAGACTTTCCTTTTGGATAATCAGGAGGTCTGGAGAATAGATCTTTGAATTGAGCTATCTCTACGTACGAGGGCCAAGTAAAAAATAAGGTTCCTTACGCTGTACACTCGCCACGCGAGATGCTAGGCGAAATCCGGCAACACCGCCTTGATTGTTGGTCCCTTAACTACATCCCCACTATCGGGAGCAAACGCTGCGACGCTCAGTAAAGGCCTGACAGCCATCCGCTATGGAACCCGCCATCGCCGTTACCGCCAGGTGTGAAATCCGTTCGGTGATTCGATTTTTAAACGCGAAGAAGCTTAAACCTGTTGAAATTCATCGACAGTTGGAAGAAGTTTATGGCACAGCTTGCATCAGCGTCCAACACGTCCGCAAATGGTGCAGGGAGTTCTCCGAAGGACGCACAGACGTCCACGACGAGCAAAGGAGTGGGAGGCCATCGGTGTCGGACGAAGTCGTGGCGAAAATTGAGCGCATTCTCCTCGAAGATCGGAGAGTAACGCTTCGGGAGCTTGCTGTCCAGGTTCCTGAGGTTTGTGAAAAAACCATCGACAACATTTTGACCGATAAACTTGGTTATCGCAAGGTGTGCGCGCGGTGGGTCCCACACATGCTTTCAGAAACCCACAAAGACAATCGTGTCAAGTGTGCCGAGGGGTTTCTTCGAGAATGCGCCGAGAATACCGAAGAATTCTTGGACTCCATTATTACGGGAGATGAAACGTGGTGTCACTACGTCACTCCAGAAACAAAAGAACAGTCCAAACAATGGCGCCATCCTGAATCGCCTAGGCCGAAAAAGTTTAAGCAGACGCTTTCCGCAGGGAAAGTGATGGCTACGGTGTTTTGGGACCGAAAAGGCGTCTTGCTGACCGAGTTTATGCCTAAAGGGACCACCATCAATTCGGACAGGTACTGCGAGACATTGACAAAACTCAAAAGAGCCATCCAAAATCGCCGGAGAGGAAGGCTGACCAAGGGCGTTAGGCTGCACCACGACAACGCTCGCCCGCATGTCTCTCGACAGACCACCGCCCTACTGGACAAATTCGGCTGGAAATTGCTTGACCATGCCCCCTACAGCCCTGATCTTGCTCCCAGCGACTTCCACTTGTTTCCGAAATTGAAGCAACACTTGGGTGGACAACGCTTCAATACAGATGAAGAGGTGAAAGAAGCGGTCACCAAGTTCATCGGCGGCCTAGCGGCGGAATTCTTCGAAGCGGGTTTTCAGAAGTGGATAACTCGTCAGGAAAAATGCATAGAAAAATCAGGAGACTATGTAGAAAAATAGAATAAAGTACAAGCTTTCAGATGGTTTACTTATTTATTACAATAAAAAATACCTTATACCTGAAAAAAATGTAGGAACCTTATTTTTTACTTGCCCCTCGTATTTCAAGTTAAGTACTATATACTAGTTATTGAGGTTTTGACATGAAACATAAACTTGTTTTTGTTTGTTCTATTACTTAATTATTATTTGTGATCAGTATCGTGAACCAATCGCAAGTATAATCCTCTCTTAGTGCAACTGCATACAAATATATATTTTTTCATTTTTGATTATAGAGGGGTTTGGTAGTAAACGACGCATATATAAAATGTAATAACGTCAACCAATATACATAATTTTCATGTTGAATTCTTTTGACTATATATATTTTTAATATGTGGATTATCTACATTTTGCTAATGAAATAAAACAGCCAACCGCGTTTGTTTCATCCTCATACTAAACAAATAAAATGAATGAAATGTTCCGTTACTGGTATCCGAAAATATAAACCCTTATTACGTCATTGAGGTAAACATATTAACATTTGTCTTCGGTTGCGTTTCCGGTCCTAACGGCTGTGCGTTTGCTGGGCAGGAAATTGCATAGGATATTAACTGCATTAACAGCGCATTACGTATACCCCTCCCCAATTCTACGAAACACTAATATGTACGTATATCAAATCATTACTTCTCCTTGACATGAAACATGGGCACATTCCAGAAAACGCTATGATGACAGATCGAAAGTTTAGTTTAGATTAATGTAGAAATTATTTTACGGAAAATATTTTTTTAAAAAATGCGCTGTACATCTCATTTACGTATATCATATCACCCTTAAACAAAATGTTTTTAGAGTTCGAAAAAAATTACATGTTTCTTTTCAGTGTTAATTACATTTTTCTTCTCAATAAAATTTGCACATAAATTTATAAATACTCTTTTAAAAAAGAAACAACAAAATTCGTTCCATTGACTGTGATAGCTCTGGTACTAACGTGAAGTTAAATGTCGCAATATAAAGTGATCAGTGCAAAAACTGTATTGCGTACTGAGTACGTGAGTACTGCCAGAATAATAAATGTATAAGAAAAATATGTAATATTGTGAATAATTTAAAAATATGTTTCTTTGAACATATATTTTTTCAGTAGGGTCTAACAATTTGGCAACTGGCTTTGTATATAAAGATTATTATTAAATTTATCTAATGTTTCGATATTTGTGATAACTTAGTCTAATAATTTATTACCTTCCATAATACCTGTGCATGAAAATACAAATGTACCACATTATGTTATGCAGCCCCTAATAAGAAAGGTTTTATTTATGAGCATTGACATGAACTTAAGTGTGTATATATTATTATGTAAATATATTTAAATAAATATTGAACAAATTTGAATAGATTGCATCATACAAAGTTCATGAAGAAATAAATGTATACCTACATTCAATTAAATTTTTTCTCTACGAATCAAGTAGAGTTAAAATAATATATTGTAATTATTAAGCATAACTGACAATATTTTTTAAACCGTTTTAAATTATTAAAAAAACATTTTTATTTAATTATTTATATCAACAATCAAAAGAATTAGAATCATGTTTATATGTTTTCATATGCGTTCAGAATCTTCTGTGTTTAGTTTTCTGGAATAATCTGACGTGCATAGCTTACCTTTCTGGCTAACGTTGCAGGGCTGATATACCAATGGGATCCAGAATTATTTTTAATTGATAGTAAATATATGACGTTCCTTTTAATATAAAAATAATACCAAAAGTTTAAATTAAATATTGTTCCAAGCGAGGTTTTCGTAATTGCTAGAAATAGCCTGGAAGGCAGCCTCACTCTAGGTATGCTAAGATTTCTTTGAACTGATTTTATAAATTTATTTATTATTTAAATTGTAAATAGAATCAAAACAATGAGGTATGTAATGTTTTAATAATAAAAATATCAAGTGGAAATCTGACATAAGTTTAGATATATTTTAGATGCAAAATCTGTCTGCAAATAAAAATCATCCGAGTGATGTATTATATCCAACATTTAGATTTAAATTTATATTTAAAATAAAATACTCGTACTTAACAAAAATAATATTTTAGACACGGTTTTATCATAATAACGCTTAAACAATATTTTATGGGTGGATACCTGACTAAATTATGAGTGGAAAATGTTCAAAGAATATGTGAAAATTCTGCGCCGTTACAGAAAATATTATTGTTTAAAATTTTTGTTAACCTTTAAGTCTACGTACTTCGAAATAAATATTTGCGAAAATAATCCATTAGATATTAATCTATATCTTTGCTTCAGGCTCTAAATCATCTATCGCAAAATAATTTAGACGCTCGAAATTCGATGATTTTTAATTTTTTATATTCAATATATAATTTTGATCAATAAAGTATTTCAATTTATCGAAATAATCGCACAATTACGATTTATTTTGAAATCCTTATATCTCTGACACGGTTGAGATTAGGCACATATTCCTTGAACATTTTCGACTCCTAATTTAGTCAGGTATCCGCTTACAAAATATCGTAGTCTAGGTTAATAATATTGAAACCCAAAGAAAAATAAACCAAAAATAATTATTTGGAACACAAAATTAGAAGAAATAAGTTTAATTAGTTTAAAAATATAATAAAAGTTGAAAATAATGTATTTCGTGATGTGTAAGAGAATCTGGAGTTTATAGTATAAATTTTAAATGTTTTTCTCGACATAATTAGCGACACAAAATTAGTTGGAGCGGACTCAGTGATGCCAGCGTTTAATAATGATTCAAATGCAGTTATTTTTAATGTGGAACCGGAATATCGTTGATTAAATATTATTAAATAAAGAATAAATAAATAAACTATTGTATATATTGTGTAATATTATTTTTGGTTAGAGAAATGCAATGCTAAATCTTAAGTACCTATTATAAAATCTCTCTTCTTGTGCTAAAGATATTGTAATTTATCCACTTTTTTAAACTTTTAATGTTAGCAACACGAGGCTTAAAACATAAAATTATACGAAAGATACCGAACGCTAATAAAATAATAAATTTGGAATCAATTAATTTTACATGGAATTTCTAAAATATTTTAATACTTTGTGTTTTTATAACTAACCACTACCAAAGCGTATGTTTAACGCCAGGGAATACTTAATGCGGGATTAAACAAATCTGCATCATTTCACAAGGGGCTAAATAGCAATCGCTATCACCCCGGTACGCTTGAATGCAAATAAGGCGAGGCAGAGAATATTCGGTCGGGAAATGGAAAACGAGAAAAGTTAGAAAGGCAAGTATGAATACATTAAGCATTCATGTACTCGGTCTGGTCCATATTAAAAGCAGACGTGGAAAGCTGCTGCGCCAACGGGATTCATATAGAATCAGGTTTTAGCAAGAATTATTATTATTTACGGAATGATACAATAAATACAACCAACGAGGCTGATAATTATTTACATTTTATTCGTTTATTTGCTATTTCTAGATTTATATATCATGTTTAATTTTAATAACACATACAAAGGTGATGCCATAGTTTTCATACTTCTTCTCCGGCGGTTTCTCATTGCGACGATAATGACGTCTGCCATGGTTTATCTGCTGTGAGTCTGTGGGGGAGCGGCGATTCAAATACACCGCCATAATTGCCGTCCACAGCTGACCGATGACACTCGCGACATCTACACCCGGAGACCAGGGTTCTGCCGAGAGAACCCACGCTCAGTCTGGCCCGATCACTCGCTCCGATGATAGTTCCAAACCGCAAACTTTTTATATTCTAGTATTTTATATACTCTTCCTTTTCTATCTCTTACTTGATAAACGACAATACATAAAGCTGGCTTTTATTCCACCACCAACGGCCTTAATGTCCATTGCATTAATTTGATTGGATATGACAGAGACCTGTGCGTGGTATTTTTGCATGGTATGTTTAAGGTGTAGATTGTATTACATTGTACCGCCAGCACGCACTTTTGGAATAATGGAGATCTTTGGTCTAATGGCAAAGATATTCCGAGACTACTGGAGCTCTCCGCTATTTCGAATCCTTTATCCGATTGTGCAGATCTTTACTCAAGAGTTTCCTCCTACCTTTCTTTGTTTATTTATTCCTTAATTTAAACTGTATTAAAAAAACAATAATAAATTAATCCCTTCATATCGCAAACTCTTTTTTTTTTCAAATTAGGCGCATAAGTATTCACAAACAATTTATATGTGTCGAAAACAATAATATTATTAGGCACAATTTCTCGTGTAATTTTGATTAACTTATATTTTTATAGTGGCATAGTACGTGGATACAGTGTTTCAACTATTAAAAAATAGTGTGAAAAAATAGAAATGAAATTATGGAACGCCAAGTTAGCACATGGTATTTGTAATATGACCTAAGAATACTATAGAATTCTATATGTCCAAGCATACTTAGTTACTGGATTTTATAATATTTATAATAATAGATATCTCATAGAGACAACCTAAGGGTAATTACAGGGCTTACGACCAATCCTCAGCTGGCTTAAGTGATCACATTATATAATTATAACGTTCACCATTCTGATCCATTAATAAATCTCCATATCTATCAAATTTTTGGAAGTTGTATATATGTTAATAATTGGAAACACTTCGAGTACAACTACACTATCGCCGTCTATGAACTAAATTTTATATTATTTCCCTGAAACGGCATAGTTGTCACAATGAATCAAATCATTTTTGTAGGTAAGAATCCAGTAATTGTGTGTTATTGAACATTCTTTAATATTGGTAATAATATACTGGTCAAAATAAGAAAATATATAAAAATTTAAAAATTAATTTTTCAGGCATATTCTAGAATAATGTATTTTAAAAAAAAACATTTTACAGATAAAGAATGTTGCTTTAAATAATTTCAAAAATAATTTGATTCTCATTGTGACATCTATGCTGTTTTAGGGAAATAATATCAACTTCCAACAATTTGATTGATATGGAGATTGATTAATGGGTGAGAATGGTGAACGTAGTACTTATATAAAGTGATCACTTAAGCCAGCCGAAGACAGGTCATAAGCCGTGTAATTACCTATTATATTATTTGTTTAACTATAGATCAAATCGGCTAACAGAACTAATCCTACTTAGTGACTATTGTTATTTATCCCTCACTGATCGGTAAAATATAAAAAATGAGCATTAATAAAATAATACATTTTCAGAGTTAACATTGAATTTTAAAAATTCAATTGAAAATGTGTGAAGAATATATACAAATATAATTACCAAGTAAGAGAGAGATTTTCAATAGATGGATTGAGGGGGTGGGAATGTGTTTTTAGATTTGATACAAGGTGATACCAACATTAAAGTGAATGCGTATAGGTTGCATTACTAATCCGGTTGAACTGAACCAATTTCGCTGGTTAATCACACTCTTGACAAATGAAGTGTGCAATATGCATTCCAGGAAATTATGTATCGCAGCCATTCTCTATTCGCTTTGACATTCGCCACCTAATCGTGTGCATTGTTATTCGAGGTTGCACAAAACTATGACAGATGCTACATCTACATTTAAAACAGTGATCCATTCAATTAGTAATGTTATGTAAATGCATCATATTCCTTGATAATATTCATTTTTAACAAATTCGTTATATTTAAAATAAATTCTTAGATTTTCACGGCCGTTCAGAATCTTCTGTGTACAGTTTTCTGGGCTAATCTACCGTGTATATCTGACTATTATATTTGTATTTTTATTATTATATCATTATATTTGTATTTTTTTCATATTCATGGAAGAAACAATATTTTCAAAAGATTTTATTTTAATTTTAAAAAATTCAAAATTTTGGTCAAAATTCGCGCGTCTTTTTTACATTTTACATTAAACTAAATAAACTTACCATCACACAATTTTACAGCAGGGGTTGGCAAAAAGGATAGAATACCACACTCTTCTGTTCTATTGTATATATATATAATCATCCATTAAGAAGCATGCTAAGGTATATAGACTCCTCGGATTCATTGCTAGAACGTCTAACCTATTCCAATCACCTTTTACTCTTATCATTTTATATTTATCATTTGTACGCAGTCAACTTGAATTTGGATCGGTAGTTTGGAACACATATTATTCCTCCTACAGCGACCGACTTAAAAATATTTAACATAAATTTTTCAATATAACGTTCCTGCTTAGACATTGAATCTTATTCTGAAAGGGAGTGTTTCCATAAAGATTTCTAACACTAGAAATTGCGGCCCATGATCAAGAACAATGTCGTCAAAAAGTGCATTGCGTTGGAGAAACATGTGAACGAAAGAGAGCTGATGCAATTACCGAAAAAAGGAAAAAGAGGAAAGAAAAGAAGGAAGATCTGTCACTCAGAACCCCCCTGCCCAGAAGATGCACGTGCACAATATGTGGAAGGGTGTATTGTTCGAGAATAGGGCTCTTCAGTCACACTCGGACTCACAATCGATGACCACGGCAGACGACAGATATTAGTGTTGGTACCAGAAATCAAATTTTTGTATACTAATAAATAACATATAACGAACTAATCTATTAAAGATTTATCGATATTTAAAAAATGGTAATATACATATACGAAAATCAAAATAATTTATATCTCGTATATCAAAAAAAAATCATAAAAAATACAAAAATCAAAATGATTTACCTTTGGTAGTTCTCAGTACTTATAAAATGTATTAAATATATATTTTTATTTTTATAGATTATTTAACTTTGTTTTTTAATAGTCACTTAGTCACAGTAATTTTAAAACACCAACCGGTTTCGGAAAAAATCCTTCTTCAGGATGTCAAATTAACTAAGCAAAATATGTCATATATGTCACGTTATTCTGATGTTTTGAAAATTCTATTATTATTAATAAAGTTAAATAAATATTTTTTTTTACATAAAACAGAAAGTTTTATTTGAAAATATATTTAATAATATATAGGTATATTACTTTATTCCATGTATACAACTGTATCACGACTAACTAATTCGGTTTGAACCAAATTTCAGCAATCCAGATGTAATTAAATTCAACCGTGCAATTTCATCCATCTGCTGAATCACGGAGATTTACGTGTATTAACTCAAATAACAAATGCAATAACTCAATTTCCCAGATGAGGCACAGGCATAGTTTCAAATTTAATTCAAATTTCATATCGTTATATCTACTACGCTGTGAATCAAGATAAAGATTCCATAATCCTAACTCCATCCAGTAATTGGGTCACTATTCCATTAGAATCAAAGTCAGCGCAGACTGATTAGGATGACTCTAGTTTCCAGAACAAAATAGTTTTATCATACATTTGAATCGTAAAATCACACAATATACAATGTCGCAAATGAATTTTTTTCTCGATGATGGGTAATTTTTTTTTTTTTGGTTTTTACACGATTGAAAGGAAACTGGCTAAATCAGGTAGATATGTATTGTTGTTCCTTTTAAAAACAATTTGCAACGTTTCTAAATAAGTGGCGTTAAAGCGGCAATAACTTTTGCATCAACCCAGTATAATATTATAACCGTATTTTTTTGCAGTAGTTAACATTACTGACGATTGTACTATGTAATATTAGACTATCAAAATACCACTCTTTGAAAACGATTAAATTTCCGAATTTACGCAGCAACAAGTGAATTGTGAGTAAAATGGAGGGCGATATTATCTACAATAATTGATAATAGCGATAATTTTTCAAATAGTTCTTCTGGAGATAGGTTTTTACTTTGTGATGACATAATGAATTAAAGTCTAATAACTTTGTTTGCACTACTTAATTAGATATAAGATCTACGCTTCCAGAACAAATTAAAAATTAACATTGAGTGAGGGTTAGGAAGAAGAAAGGGGGGGTTATTTGTAAACAATGTGTCAAAAGTTACTACTAAAAATATTCCCGATATAATTCAACCGGCTTTTTGTACTAACAACAAACCGAAAAAATACATTCTTAATAAAAAAGATAGCCATATTCTTACCAAGAAATCAGGATTTTATAAACTTAAATGTAAGGATTGTAATTATTTTTATATTATAAAAGCAACTAGAAAATATTAAATAAGGGTTAAAGAATATCTCAGAGTTTTAAATAGCTCAGAATTTTCAAATCATTTATTAGAATATGACCATACATTTGATTTTAACACAGAAGATTAAAAAATATTAAATTAGATTTAAAAAGTTTAATATAATTAATAATTGGATAAAATTTGTAAACAATCATCTTTTGAATATTTTCCCATTTAACCATTCATCCTCTTCTAATGGCAATGTAATTCTCTAATGAACTCCTCCTACTCCGATTTTGGCCCTCCCTTCCATCCGCCCCGCCCTCCCTTCCATCTTTCGAACCCTATCAAAATGTTAATTTTTAACTTGAGTATACAACTCATCCTGAGGAAGAGATTATGTAGATTGTATATCTAATAAAGTAGTGTAAACAAACTTATTTGACTTTAATACACTAATAATATCGTTTGGTTTTTATCGATCAGATTTTTGTTTGTTTTTATTATATAGTAACAGAATATTTATTTTGTCTAATTGTTTGTCGACCATCACCCTTAATTATTACAACGCTAATCCGTGACACTATCTTCGCGCGTGTGTTTATTAATATAACGTCACGTCAACTCGCTTGTTCGATCAACCTTCAAGACATTGTGAAAGGCTTCTCAAGACGCGTCCCGAAAAACCACCAAGTTAGTCTTATTTTATTATAACACAAGCGATTAGTTTGAAAAAGAGTAAAAATATTAAAATATTGTACTTTTTTTAAAAATAATATATAAAAACTAAAAAGCATGTATTTTAACAATAATATATTCAATGAATTTATGTTTCGTAATTTTTTTCATTTGTGTTAGAATTACAAGAATCAGATTCCATTCACACTATTATATTTTAAACTAGCTGTAGATAACTTTTTGAATAAACTAAAAAATATATAAACAAAATTGCTTACATCCCGGTAATAATTTAATGAGGAAAATTTTGTGATGTTATTTTAAAATATAGACTTCTGATGGTCACCCTTCAGATTAGTTACAGAGACTGACATGATTGTGTTTAATAAACATTGTCATTAGTGACTGCTCCTACGTTATGCCATCGCTCCTTTATGCACTAACTGTCGCAGTAGTCATGAATTACAGCCATATTAGTCCTCATGCAATTTTTTCCGTCGAATGAAATAAAGACTGCGCGTCATAATTATTATATATAATAAAGAAGAACAAAATAAATACAAATATAAATAATATTTTTGTAATTATTATAAAAATAAATGATTACTTAACTCACTAACATAAAGACTTCATAACACAGAACATGAATGCATAGACATGAAATAATGTGTACATAGTGGAGAGGGGTTTGGAACATTATTTGCGGGACGAGGGGCATTCTACACACATTCTTGGTGGAAACATAAATCTGATAGTTTATAATACATTTATCAACAGTAAAAGTATTTACTCTTCGAAAATTAAATATTTGTGTAAACAAAACATATTTTTTACATTAACGCATATTACATTGTCAGCGTTTAAATTTTCATTACAATTTTTAAATAAAGTTATATTTTTAAATTAAGTCGCGGAGACATCAAAATGGACATAAACTAAATGTTCATTTAGTGGTCTATGCTTAACAGGCTAGGGAACGAATTCGGAATTGTTGACATTTTATTTATTTCAATCCTGAAATATAAGTGTAATGTTTTTGATACTTTATTTAAACAATTGTACCAAAAATTTACAAAAGTTATTCTGTATTTTAGTTTTTTATTTTTTTATTAACCGATTACATTACACCTACATAGAAAATTGTAAATTTGTCTTCAATTTACTATGTTGGTATTGTATAATCGGTTAACGCATTATCCCGGATAGGAACCAGGTTCTAATCCCGGTTAACAAAAGTGTTTTTTCGATAAATTGAATTTCCCTGTATATTTTTCTAATTGATACATTTAATTTGTATTAAAATACCCCAGAACTATGTTCTGGAAAACTGCTTCTCAAAAATAATGTGTTCTCTTTAATGTATTAAATTCAGTGAAATTAGATTAAAATCACAAAACTAATCAAATATGTTATAAAAACTGAAAATGTTTAAATGTAAAGGTATTATGAAATTAATAACTTCATGACTGCATGTAATAAACAAATTCAATGCTGATTTCGTTATATTCTGCACGTAATTAAATTATTAATTAATTTTTCAAAGCATGCCTGTTTTGGAACCGTAATTTTATACGACCGCCAAATGTTATGTAGCCACTAAAATAAACTTCAACACATACCTACATACATATTATATCTACTAAGTGAAAGCAATTTTGTAAGCAATATAGAGAGAAGCTGAAATTTCTATCAACACGAGAGTGGTTACGAAGCTTAATCGGTAGAACACTAATTAAGTCTAGTTCATGTTCCAGTTGTAGATAAATTTATTAACGTATAATATTACCTACATTTCTACATAAGCAAACCAATTTTACTATTTCTATACGCTTCGATTCTACTCGAGTACACGCAAATATTTCTAGTGCTAATTTAATAATAAAACTTATCGTTGAATTATACCTTGGCTACTTATCCAAGAAACGTATTTAATTAAGGGTGTGATTCTCCACCATAGTCGTAATTATCATTTATGGCCTTATTAATATCATTCAGTGGTTATATTTATTTATTTATTTACACCCTGTCCCGAATCATTTTGAGAGTTGTTTACTCTTCGTCATAATTACATATTTTTTATTTTATAACATTCAGTCATTATTAGCATTATCATCGTAATACCATTATAGGTTGGTTCCGGTACCATCGTACCTGTACAATTTGACGTGAGACTCGTTATCACATTAAATTCAGAAGGCAGCCAGAAAGAAGCTGTAGATATCATACACCCTCAAAAGGGGTGGGTAGACGTCACATTTATATGTTGCAGTCGCAGAACTCGGTCACAGTCCGGCAGACATTCACACTGTCCAGGTCGCAAAAGGTGCGAGAGAGAGCCAGTAGAATACTCCGTTAGATCTCTCTAGCCACTTCTCTTCCCGGCATCGCCCATCCTAGCAACCCCCAGCGAGATACCCACACCCTATTAAATACCCGGAAATGTCCGAGATTTCTTTCATTTCTTAATAGGCCATCGTTCCGGGGGATCCGATGACTTATTGTTGCGTCAGTGGTTGTAAAACTTTATATTTAATGATACATAAATTTTCTTTTTTGTCCTCGCCTTATCCCATTCATCTGGGGTAATTTTCTGTTCCGGGCTGCACTTTTGATCACGTTTATATCTTTAAGATCGCGACCGACTGAAGGTATTTTTTTCATGGTTTCCTTGTCTATCCTGTCGGTCTCGCTGCTCATGTTTTTATAAATCATATGATTTTCCTTCCTTTGCATCACACATTCATTCCATCCGGGTCAGCCTTCTTTTGTTTTTTTAGGAATAGCGTTTACCGTAAAAGAATCTCGGTTGTAAACCTTTTGAGTTTTATATTGTTTCTCCACTAATCCATCTCAACACTTTTATTTCAGTTACATGCATCTTATCCTGCGGTTCTGGGGCATCATGACTGGCTTACAAGGGCGGGGGAGCCTTACACCTTTTGAAATCCGTCGAGAAGATTTTAATTTTCAGCTAAAAGTTACATTTAAGAATAAAATTAATACAAATTAAATGTATTAATTAAAAAGATATACATATAAAATCAATTTTATCGAAAAATATTGTTGTTGCTACTGGGATTCGAACATGGATCTTTTTCAATCCGGGGAACATGCATTATCCGATTATGCTATACTAACACAATGGATTAACAACAAATTTTCGAATCTATATATTACACTTTTCAAATAAATACATATGTTCTGAATAATTACAATTTCACAACAATAATATATTCTCTTTAATAATATACAAGTTGTATCATTGTGTCCAAAATTTAATAAAAATGATTTGTTAATTCTAGCGTCTCTTATCAGTTTACTCAAAGGTGTTTAAGATTCCGTTAAAAACAAAGTAAATGGTTTTCAAATAATGGAACGATAAATGTATTAATTTGAAAAGTGTAACTTATAGGTTCGAAAATTTGTATTGATTTCTCTCGCCACTTAAAAATTAGTTTTTTGTGATCATTTATTACACCTTATAAACAGATTGAAAAATACTTTCAAGAAAATAATATTAACGAGTTTACGTAAATACACAGATTCGCAGAGGGACAATTGGGGCACCGTGGAAAAATCCCGATGCACCAAGGGTCTTGTGAACCGATAAATTTTGGGAATCACAGTCCAATCTAAAATTTAATTATTATAAAATTTAAAATTTTATGTTTAAAATACTGGAGACATAAGCATTCGATAGTGGTATATAGATACAATAATAAATTAAAATTTAAAAAATTGTACATATTATCAAAACATTTTCACTCTTTTTAAAAATCGTTCCTAAATATCACTTTGATGATGAAAAATGAAATAATTCTACGAAAAGAATTTATATTTTTTACAAGGCGTCGAATACATTTTATAAAACGCTTTCACGCTGTATGCCGTTGAACATTAGAAATTCACAAATCATAAAAAATATACTTATCTCTAACGGGTCGCTAAATTAAATATTTAAACGCAGAATCCTCGCGGGTTGCAAATGAAATATGTGAACGCACCTCCCCTCAGTTTATGCCGTTCATTTGTAGCTTTGAAGCTTCAACGTAAATCCTTCATTCGCACTCGCACGCAACAAATTCTTTCAACTCGCGTTATTTGGTCTCGCGCAGGCCCGGCTCCCCCCTCCCACATAATAATTTATTTAGCCCGCGGCCATATGCCACAATGAGAGAAAAATCATTCGACGAGGACCCAAAAATTGGGGGTAGGGGAATGTGGCGGACCGAGCACAAAAGAATTTAAAATAAATCCAGGAACATAATATGAATATTTCAAAATGTATTAAATGAATCTCAGTCAATGGTTTCAGAAACAACCCAAGTCTCGACTGTGGTAATTTCAAATGTAGACTATAATTTTATAATTTTTAAAGAATAATAATTGTAAAAGGTTAAATGTTTAGCAATATTTGATTATGTCCAACAACATACAATTACTGGATTTTCACCAACAAAGACACTGTCATTTAACAAATAATATATATCCCATAGAGACAAAGCTATCTTTATTATATTATAAGAGGAAAATAAAGAAGTATGGGTAATTATAGGGCTTACAACCTGTCTTTGGCTAGCTTAAGTGATCACTTTATATAAATATAATGTTCACCAATTCTCACCCATTAAATAGTGAGAGTATAATGGTACTCAAAGTGTTTCCACATATTAACACATACATAACTTTCAAAAATTTGATATAGATCGATTAATCGATCGACAGGTCGTAAGCTTTTTAATTACCCATACTTCCATATTTTCCTCTTAAAATATAATAAAAATAGCTTTGTCTCTATGAGATATCTATTATTTGTACGGTTAAATGTTTAACCGGCAATTATCTCTTATTGAAGTTTATATAATACCTATAAATTTCATTTAAATTATCTACAGATAATAAAGTAACACTACATTTATAAACTTTTCATTAAAAAATTAACATGTAGTTTTGCAATGTTTATTAAGATACCCGTCTCGACACAGAATTTCTCTAGTGAGACGGGCACAGTCCAACAGATTTTTACATTGTATTATATAGTTACAAATAAAATAAAATACTTGTGAACACGAGTATGTTACCGTATATAACCGAAATCTGTTAGAACGCGAATTTACTAGTAAATACGCAAAAACTCCATGAGCGCTAGTATAATAATTTTGCGTTATAACTAGTAAGAACCTAACCTCTAATTTTGATTATTATCTAACGTTTATGATTTTTTTTACAATAAAATATATAAATACAAATGAAATGTATTAATTAAAAAGATATACTTAAAAAATCAATTTTATCGAAAAATATTGTTGTTGCTACCGGCATTCGAACCTGGATCTATTCCAATCCAGGGAACGTACATTATCCGATTATGCTATACCAACACAGTGGATTGATGATAAATTTTAGAAGCCATTTATTTTGTTTTTACGGAATCTCAACTTTTTTTGTTAAAGGCGGTTTGATACACGTGCGAGAGACACGCAATACATTTTTAAGTTTGCAGTAGGTGCTTACCATAAATACCAGAAACTGTATTGTACTGAAATTTTCATTTCGATTTATTTATAATATACAATAAGGACTTTATTGTCAGTATGTTGTTTCTGAAGTCGTCGATTCAATTCTTTCCGACGGGGAAATGTGTTGAATGTAGTAACGGTGCAAATTGGAATACTTGAAGCATATGCATAAATATTTCCATCGGTTCCTGAATGCGAGATGATATTAAATTAAACTGATACATGCCGAAGCGAAGTATGGTGATGAAAGCAATAGCTGGAATTATTGGATCCTACTTGCGAGCTGGATGGTGTGCTCAAGTTTTATACAATATAAAGTATTTATTTTCAAATGTACTCAAATGCAATTTAAATACACACGTTTACACATCGTAAAATTTATCGTTTGAGATATTATTATATATTTCATTTATTTATATTATTAATTCATTTACGTTACAAATTAGTGACGGGTTTCTGACGAACAAGGAACATGCCTCTAAACTATTAAACAAGTTTGTTGATACAACGATTCAAATTCACTTCAGCAGACCGCGACACAGGTGACATCTACATTCGGAGACCAGGTGCTCACCAAGAAGAGCAGGCGCTCCGCTAATTCTTCATGCACCGCTACCTCTTGTACGTTTCTTTCTAATATCTTACTTAATATACGATTTTACAAAAACCCTCGTTCCATTCCAACTCCAACTCTTACAAGTTAATTTAGTGAAACTACGAGAATAAAATTCATAAAATAATGGTGATTATAAATAATCCCACGTGTAGGAAAAAAATATCAACTCTTCTTCATTAAATATTGTATCTTCATGAATGAAATCACTATCCCAACCCAATTATATATCATTTTAAATATGATAAATTATGTTTTATTGATTGATTAATTTTACCATTTTAGATATGAAATGTCTTTTGGTGATTGGTAGCTAACCGATGATTAATCTCAAAATTATAAGATACTTTTTTGTCAATATTTTAAAAACTGTAAGACCTGACGCAACAAAAATTTGAAAGCTGTCATTCAACACTAGGTTTTATAATACATTTGAGTCTGATCAATACAGTTATTTAATTATTATGTTAATATATATAGTATTAGAAATGAAATTCACCGGTAACTTATAAAATTGAGCACATACTCGTAAACTATGCATATATAGAATTTGAATAGCAATGCATGGAGTTATTTCTAGAATTTATTCTAGAAGATTTATTTCAGTAGTGACAATATTGGCGAAATTGATTTTACAGTTTATTCATTTTTATTCATTTACGAACTCTGGTGAAAAAATTCAAGATAAAGGTACCTATATAAAAAAGTAATTATATTTTAATGAAATATATTAGAATTTAATTTGAAACAGACGTTTCAGAAATTATTTTTACAAATTAAAAATTAAAGCTATTTTTTGTTATAATATTCATTGAACTATACAAAATTCTACCTTCTATACATATATTGTGACGTTATAAATTGGGGTCACATACGAAATTGCTCCGTTACTTATTTTTTGTCAAGCACCTTGACATTCACAAATAATTACACTTAAGTTGGTATCACATTCTGTGTCTGAAGTTATAAAAACGGTTGGATCTATGGTTCGTTTTTAAAACTGTCAGATTTAGGCGGCTGAACAAACCGCGACAGCATTACTAAAATGTAGCCGTGTGGGATCCACTATAACCAGAGGGTATATATTTTATATTATTCAATCACTAGTGCATAATTTACTATTAACTTGTTAGTCTAATCGCATGGTAAATAATATTTACAGTAAACAAGATGTTTCCCTCTGGATTATGCCAATGGTGCATACATCTGGATTTGACCTTTGGTCTCTGGTTTGACTTTAATTTCTACCTTGGAGTTAGTCGCCTCACTGTAGGCGACATCTTTTTATTATGATGATCATCTACAACAAATTCTGTTTACGAATCCGATCGCGTCGTTCTGGATGCTGCATATCAAACGTGATGTGGCGCCAAGACATCGAGTTGTCACATGCAAGAAGGACGTCGAACTCGCGCCCAACCCGACGAGATGAGGATTTATCGTCTGGATTTTATTTTATTTTATCTCTTATAGTCTTGTGTTTTTTTCTGATTAGATGTCTCTCCTTTTCTAATAAATAACATATTTTATTTGTCGCCTTCAGGTGTTATAATTAATTTTTCCCAGTTTAGGATGAAGGCAGAATATGACAAAAATAAGGTATGTATGGGTTGCTCAAGTAAATAACCCGCAGATCTCGTGTTCTTTACTGACTAACCGGTGAATGGGAAGGACACAGGTCTTTAGCCCCACTTAGTGTATTATATGGAATCCCATCTCCTCTAAATTTCATTCAGTTGCACTCTAGGACCCTAAAGAAAATATATTCGCCCCACCTTATCCCCCGGATATCTCACCCTCCCTCTGTCTGGAAATTTTGCATACATCTTTATACTCTGTGTACCCAAAACAAGAGCACCCCCTACCCCATCCCCTAACCATAACCATGTACTGCCAGTTATTAAATAAAAAGCATCATTAATATTAATTTAGGTTTTTCTTCTTACTCGTATATGAATAATGCCTATAAAAACATTTTTTATATCATTCAACAAATAACAGTCAAATAATGGACTATTTATATTTCCCAGTATTCCAAGTAAATCCGGGAATGTATTATTTAAATTTTTTTAAAACCTAGTACCTTTAACCGCACAATAAAAATATGTTTCTATTCTTTATATTTACGCTAAACATTTACTTTTCGTTAAAAGTTCATTCATTAGTAAAATAATTTTATTTATTTAAAAACAAAACGCAAACACTCTTCTCTCATAAAAAGTTGCATAGTAAAAGTTAAATGAGAACGCGTCACGAGTCTTGCAACATTTCCCGCGCTTATTCTGATTGCGGAAACAATGTAACACAAACATATAAATTTTGCTGGGGATTCTGCGTGTCACATTCGGAGATTAAAATCCGACCTATCCCGTTTGAAATTTAAATAAATAAATATGGCGTAACTGTTTAAAATGTCATAAGTAATCCGGCTGTCCGTCACATTAGCCGGGCCCCGAACCAATTTGATATCGTACGGTTTTGAGCGTAAGCTCCCTCTCCCTAGCAAACAGTCGTACGAGTCGTAATAAAAAATGCATTAAATTGCATTAGGGGTGGAATACCATCTAATATTGTACAAATGGGATTTGGAAGTGGGGGTACACATCTCCCCTCGGGAAGGTGAACTTTATTTACATTATCCATTTCTAAATATTGCAGTTGCTATCCAACTTTGGTAACACGAACGCACAATTTTTAATATTTTATATAGTGTTTCACAAAAATCCTTTGCAGTTACCTACGTGTCATTTGCTCATATAAAATATACTGCGGTTTAACTGTCACACCGTTTTAACACTATTTAATTACAAGAGCGAATAAAGATTTCATTTTCAAAGGCGTGTCAATCACATTGCACAGATCATTTTCACTATCATTTTTTCAAAATTTTTCTACGCACATGATAAAAAGTATTAATAGCAAGTAGAAAGTAAGAAAAAACATACATTAGCAAAATCGTACGAATTTTTACGACTGGCATATGGTTGCACTGTCAAATACGATCATAGAATGTGACGCGGCGCAAATAACAGATTAATGTTTACATTTGTTCAATAATCATTTATGTAAACATGATCTCAGTTTTTTCAATAATGTCTTTAAGTGGATATACATATTTCAATATTGTAACCTAAGAACACCGTTTGTACAATTCTAGGGAGGGCAATAGAGAATGCACTAGTAGAAAAGCAAATGCTTTTTGCTGGTAGGATCTGCTGGTGACTATAGTGGCCACTTCGCGATCGATAATGGCCACAATAGTGGTCAGGATATTTCATTTAAAGCAATATAATAAGGATGCGCATTAAGCTATTGTTGAAGTACTATCATAAATGATTTCCTTATTTAAATATAGAGTTTATGGAAATCACCACATGTCACGTAGCAGTCACAATCTGAATTTAGATATGTTAAGTGTCCATTGCCATTGCCAGTAAAAAAAATACTAAAGTAGCGAGTATGTCGAACGTGTTTTTTACATCTCTAGGTTAAGATTTCTTACATGTTTACTCTTATATATTATATATTCAACAACAGTACCCAAATATATGTATATTAAATTTGAAATGAAGTGTAAATCGTCTTTATTACGTTATTGACCATTTGTCATCTCGTGTAGTCAATCATCTGTTTAATTAATGTTCATAATGTTTACGTTTATTCAGTAATTATTTATTGTAAACATAATCTTAGTTTTTTTGAAGAATGCCTTTAAGTGGAATTACGAGGAATACTTAATTAGATACATATAATTCAAAATTGATACTTAAGAACATCGTTTGTACAATACCACGGAGGGCAATACAGAATACACTAGCAAAAAGGCAATCGGGTATCGGCTGCGCGGCCAGGGCTTCCGTAGAATTAATGTTTTTATGCGGAATTTGCTTTAGCAATATAATAAGGGTGCACCATATTATAAAGCTTTGGCTGCGCAGCGGTCACCACTGGCCGCTTAGCAGCCACTATCGGCCACGAAGCGTCCATAATAGCAGCCCGCGGGGCCTAGCATCATATTATACTGATTTATATTTTAATTTCACTTTACTCTTTAAAATTCATTGTTACTTTTACATACCTTTGTTCTATAATATTTTAATGTCATTCACCAGATACGTATGTACTTCTAATGCGATATAATTTTATATTATTTTTATCTTTTCTAAATTCGCAATATACAAAGTTATTGTCTTACACTTACACTCCAGAAAAAAACTTTAATACTTAAAAACAACATAAAAAAATAAAATTCTAATGGGATATGAAGTAAAAATGAGAATGAACTAAAACTAAATTTTAAAATGAAAACTATTTCAAACTTTAAAATTATTACAATCATAGACAAAATAAGTTTACATTTAATAAGAATTGTAAATATGAAATAAATATATTTATTTGAAAGATATACATATAAAATCAATTTTATCGAAAAATATTGTTGTTGCGCCACCGGGATTCAACTTCACAATAAGAATGTGTTCTCCTAATAATAAAGTTGTATCAATGTGTCCAAAATTTAATAAAAATGAATTGATAATTCTGGCGTCTGCTATCAGTTTACTCAAAGGTATTTGAGATTCTGTAAAAATAAGGTAGATGGTTCTTTCAAATAATGGAACGATTAAATATATTAATATCAAAAAGGTAACATATAGGTTCGAAAATTGTCGCTGAAAATATTGTCGCTGTAGCATAGTTGGATAATGCACCTTCCCCGGTTAGGAAAGAGATCCAGGTTCGAATCCCGGTGGCGCAAAAACAATATTTTTCGATAAAATTGATTTTATATGTATATCTTTCTAATTAATATATTTAATTCATATTTAAAATATCACAGACCTATGTTCTGAATAATTACTACTTCACAATAAGAATGTGTTCTCCTAATAATAAGAATTGTGATTATTTTTCAATTGATGAAGGAAGGAAGCAAGCAATAGTCCTTTCATCAAAAGTTGTAACAGTTGATAGGTTTTGCAAAATTCAAAGATTATATATAAATAACGTACATCCAAGCCACTTAAAGTAAGAAGTAACATTATTTAACATCACGTCTGCAAAGAAAATGAGTACTTATCTTAACAATTTCTTAAGGATAGAGTCTTATAAAAATTATATTAGCATTGTACTTAACCGGAGGCTTCGTTCGCTTTGTTTACTCTTTTACAGAGCGCGCTATGCCTTCCTTTGTTCTCATAGAAGAATCTCATATGTGAACAAGGAAAAATCGCAGACAAACATAAAGGTAAAATTTTCTCCTTTAACTTTTTTTAAATATCCATTATAACACTCAATTGAAAAAAATATTTATTTTTACGTGTTTTCTTCACCTGAATCATTCAAGAATATCAAAGGAGATACGGATCAATATACAATATAAATATGTTATATATTTATAGAAATGTTTTTGATACTCCTTAGAAGCTGTATGCAAAATTGTGTTTAATAATTCAATATTTTACGTACCTATGAAAAACAGGAAACTTTATTATCTTTGCTTGCTTCTCAGACTGTTTATGTAATTTTCTTATTGAATTGTTTGCTTTCGCAATTCAATTTCAAGTATTATTATTTTTGATGCGTGAGACAAATATTTCGAAATTTATTATTAAAAAATAAAAGAAATGAGTTTTTTTGTAAATGTGATGTTTTTTTGTATGCCGTTATTGTGGACAATATATTTTATTTTCCGTTAATATGATAATAATAATATTCAAATTTATTTGTGGAAACCATAAGCGTAAGTATAAGAAAGTAGTTTTTAATTATTGAATTTTTTTTTAACTATGTACTATATTTATAAATATATTAATTAGTTAAAGTAATGTAATCAAACGACTTATTTAACACATTTCAATGAATGTCAAATGCATCGTCCAATGTTTTATGTACTCGTATGTTCAATGCTCTGGAAACACGTAATGAATAATACAAAGCTCACGTGAGATGCATATATTCGCACGCCAAGGTGTCCACGATAATCTTAATATTCATCTCCGACATAACACTATACGTCAAAAGCGTCAAAATTCTTCCTTTCTTAATCTATGCTTCTATTTCTTGAAAAATACAGGAAACACGAACGAATAGTATAAGAATGAGAATTTTCTAAGTACATTATTATGAGTGATATTGGCATGAGATGGTGGTCTACTTACATCATTATTATATGTGGGTAATATATGTAGATAGGTTTAACTTCTACCATTGAATGAATCTCAGTTTTAACAAAAGAATATATTATAAAATAAAATATATGATGTATGCAAAATTCTATCCCAGCCTCGCCCGTCTCAGCTCATCCGCTTCAGAAACGTCAAAAATCGCCACCTTCCCACTCGCCGCGCTCCTATAGGTCGAGGCTGGGGATTCCTTTTAATGGAACGGGTGACACGCACTAAAAATAATTAAATAATGGTACTTTCGTAACGTCACAACATACTAGTAAATAAAACGTCTAATAGATATTTCTATATACACAAAAAAATTGTTTGTTTCCATATTACATAATACCGAATCATTAAAATTGTTTTTTTTTTTTTTCGAAAACAATAATTTCTTTTAATGCATAAATAATTTTCAGAATAAGATTTTCCTATTATATAATTTTCCTCGGTCAATCCTCAAATCCTTCATCCCTACGAAATAACATGTCCCACTTATTCTTCACATTATGAAATATTAAAAAAATAGTCACTTTAGACATTCTCGGAAGAATCCAAAACTTTTTTTTGGTGCACAATAATCCATCGAAATGAGATAAAATGATAAATGGTACGAGCAGAATGTATTTTATGAAAAATTATCAAAGTAATGCTCACATAATAAGGGAATAAGTAACCGTAAAATTATTTATTTATACATATATTAATTCCTCTTCTTCGCTTGTACGGATATCGAACGTTAGCGATGATGTTAGTGATCATTATGATGTTTGCAGCAGCTCGAAATAGTTGGATTATGGACATCCCTAACCATCGCTTCAGGTAGATCTGCCTTGGTGTCCTTCCAGGTGTCTTCTGCTCGCAATTTTGCCTTAAATTGTGAGATCCAGGATCAGACGCTTTTCTGCATGTCTTATCGATTTCTTTCTTTTGCATCCGAATCATCACGTTAAAATCTGTAATCTTATCAATTCAGCTTATTTTTAAAAGTTGTCTGTATATCCATATATAATCATCTAACATTTTTTTAAGTATTTTTTTATATCTAAAATTATGTTCATGTTTCATGAGGTTCTCAAATAAACGTATTTTATTTCTTAATGATGTTTCATGTTGCTTTATTATCTCGTTGAGAATATTATGTAGATATTGTTGGTACTTATTGAAGATAAAACATTTATTTATAAAGAAAAAACTATATTGAACACAAATATTCAAATATATAATAGGGACATCTTGTATCACGAGGCATTTTTCATACTAAGATAATTTCTCACTTTTAAATAAATATTGTAGCTAGTGATAATATTTTCAAAACTAAATTGTTATAGTGATAATATATGTAGAATTTCCAACGAATTTATATATATCGACGAGGATGAGACGTAAACTCCGGTAAAGATCAGTGGTCAAACGTTTAACAGCGAGTAATTTAAACATTGTATTTGCTTTTTATATGAAAAGTTTATTGAATAAACCAAAATAGAGTGACCTTTATTGTTTTCCTCGGCATATTCCAAGAATCGTGTACTCAAACTTTAAGTGCAATATAACCTATCTACAATAGTACTTTTGTAACCTATGTTGGAAATATTTTATAAAAACTTTAATGAGTATTATACTATTTACGCGCTTTCTAATTCCTTCGACTGGCACCCTTAGTTTTTTTTGTTGTTGGTATGATTTATTTATGTAATGTGAGTGTCGCCACTTTTAGCGACCGAAGGATTTCTGTCAAATCACGATCGGAACACAATTGCAGTTGATTCTTCGCCAGAAAAACATCTCCTACTAAGTAGCTCCGGGAGTGCGCATTTCAGTCGTTCGGAAAAATACCCAGAAGAACAATACATCGGATCAAGCCACCACGTCCAGAGTCAGCTAATATCAATCAATATTAGTGGTGATTTTGTATACTGCATATGTGATCACATTATCAATAGAAAACCCGGGACGTTAAGCTGACGAATGTATTCATTAGAACAATACAATGATCCATATTTGTTTTTGTTGGTATTGTATTATTTAATATTTTTTATTCCCTAGCGTCTTTTTAATCATCCTATTAATTATACTAATGTAAGGTAATAACGGAGCGAGAGTGCAGAATTTTATATTTTGATTTGTAAGCTTAGGAATAAAGTTAAATTATAATTCTTTTTCTTCTACTTCGTTTTACTCTAAGTGGGTGTAGTCACGATCAAAGCTGTGTATTAAGTGACGGTGGAGATGACCATTCTTACCAAATTCTCGTGTTGGCGACCTTTTATCTGTCAAAATATCGGAGGCTCCGGAGCCATATAATTGAGAATATGCTAGTGCTGCTTCCTGTTGAATTATTTTAAAATCCAGATATTCGTTCTGCAAGTTGTTTACGGTATGAGCATGCTACGTCAGTACTTTATTTGGAAAAATACTATCTTGAGACTATCTTGATCTTATGAAAATATTATCTTGAGCTCCCGTTCTCTCTGATTCATGTTTCCGCATCATGGAGAGAGATTGGAAGTCAGGGTGATGTTTGTATACCTGTTTATGTTCAGTCTTTACAGATTATTTATAGCTTGTCCATGACAGATTGGCTAACAATTACATATTCTTAAAAAGGTGAATACATAAGTATATATATTAAAGTTGAAGATTTCACGGGTTGAGTATAACGTTAGAAATTAAGTTTCTTAGTCTGTCTGTTTTTTTTTACAAAATCATTACCCATCTTCAGGCGGTGCCTTATTGGTGAAGTGTCGCTCTGAAATGATTGTAAAACACTATTTTCAATGTTAAGTCAAATCACTAATCTTTTCTTTGTGTAATTAGGGTGTTTGGCTTTTGGCAATTCTGTGACTACATATATATATATGCTCTAATATAAACAATATTTTTTTCTTTTTACTATAATTTATTTTGCACGTATTTGCATACTTTAATTTAGAATCCATGAAGTTTTTCCTCCTTTCTTATATCATCTAACATTTCATTAAAAATCATCATCGCACTGTACTATTGAGTAGCTTGATCTAGTGGTCGGGGGTTTGCACCTCGTTCCGGGAGACCAGCAAGTAAGTCCTATTTTCATGTTACAAGCGCTTAGCTTAAATTGAAAATAGTAAGAATATTATGTGGCATGTAAGTATTCCGTGTACGCACCTCTATTTTTAAAAACAAAAAAAAATCTCGTTGATTTCTGAGATTTAGTCTTCTTCCTCATGCTTTCTCTTCCTCTTGTATGATGTTGATTTTTCCCAACTTTTCTTATAAATTCTGTCAATATTTTTCAATAAGCATTTTAAAAATAAATACCATGATATTGAAATATATTATCTGAAAATTAAAAGTCAATCATATAGCAAGATCTTTCAACAATGTAGAATTGACAGATGATTAGGGTCAACCGTAATCTCTTATCCTTAAGTTCCTGGTTTATTTACTAATCCACAAAATGATGGGTTTTTTTTTTATGCCAGTAATTATCAGGGGTGTGAAGTGCATACAAGCAAAAAAGCTGTGCATAACTAAAAATTCTGAGAAACAAATATAAATTAAAAAATTGGATTAACATAAGCGAAAACATTATTTTGCAATTTGCGCCATTTATGTACCAGTAGATACTTTAATTGCGTAGTTCCAAAAACTCACGAACTCTCACCGCTGTACTCATGTACTGAATTGAACATTCTTTTCGGTTGATCCGTTTTGTATGGAATTGTTATTTTTTAACAGAATAACATTAGAAAGAATTACAACTGCGTGCAAATCATTGAAGTGTCTACTTCCTCTATTACAAATTTGCAAATTTTACTATCTTACTGTTCTTAACCTTTTGATTTCATGATCGTTTTTTAAATTTGGTGCATGGGTTGGTTTTTGATTTGAGAAAAACAAAAAGCAATTGGCAGAACTATTTTTTACGTTAAACTTTAATAAAAATAATTATTTCCTATAGTTATTAAGTTAAGAATTTTTAAACAATAAATTAATCATGTTTAGTCATAGAAAGTGCTCTTAAAAACTTCCATGCATTTTTTATATGGATAAGAAAGTATTATTTCAAGATTATTACTCTAAAATTATAAATAAATACATGGTAGGATCGTATAAACGACGGAATTATTTTGACCAAAGACGTTGGTTAAACGAAAGTATATATATATATATATATATATTATATATGATTGTATAATATCATTGGTAACAGCATAACTTACTGCACGCCACTGTTAATTATTATGGTGACTTATTTTGGCATCGCAATCCGATGATCAATCGTGAATAAGTTTGCTCCGCAACTTTAGTGAAATGAAGTTACAAATGTGAATTTGTAAGGTATTATTAGAACATGGTCGTTAACCGGGTAAATAGTAAATAATATAATATATAAAGGGGATGATACTAAATTTACAGGATTTGTAGCGCAAACCTAAATGAAAATATGAAGAATAGTATTTATAATAAATATGGTGGCCTAACTGGGGAAGGTGCATTATCCAACTATGCGAAAAAAAATGTTTTAATTTAATTTAATTTTAATAAAAATGAATTGATAATTCTGGCGTCTGCTATCAGTTTACTCAAAGGTATTGAAGATTCTGTAAAAATAATGTAGATGGCTCTTTCAAATAATGGAACGATTAAATGTATTAATATCAAAAAGGTAACATATAGGTTCGAAAATTATTGCTAAAAATATTGTCGCTGTAGCATAGTTGGATAATGCACCTTCCTCGGTTAGGAAAGAGATCCAGGTTCGAATCCCAGTGGCGCAACAACAAGATTTTTCGATAAAATTGATTTTATATATATATCTTTCTAATTAATATTTGTATTATAATTTGTTCAATACTCGACTGACTTCCAGATACAGATATCTCCAGCCTTTTCAAAGCTTAATCCGATTAATCCCAGGAACACTAAATGGTTGCCACTTGGAATATAATCGAATCGTGTTTAGTTGGTAGCCATTTGTCCTCACCCTTGTGAAATAGAACTAGGGGGTGTTCGATATAAGAGGCACCAATAGGGAAAAGCCTAGGGCGAAGGAACAAAGGTCCATTCAGGAGGCACGCGCCCATGGAAATAAGGGAGACTTAACACAACCTTACTTAAAGGAAGTTAAGGGAAGGTTATGGTTTAACCCTCTTAATTTATGAATAAACATGCATGAAGTGTATACCTCAATAATTCACCTCTCACGATATAGAAATATTAAAGAAGGTATTGCAAGACTTGTTTTACACTTAGCCATTTGAATTTAAAATTTTCTAATGTTTAGGACGTCAACAAAATTACTTTATGTTGGAACAAAATCAGATTTTTTAGTTATATAGTATTAGTTAGCTTACCATAAATACTGTTATGGTTATCTAAAAATACAACAAAATGTTTACTGATTGCCCGTAATAGTTTCTGATCGACATGTCCTATTTAATACATTAAAAATATTTTGTACATTTTAAAGCAAAATATATGTTACGTTTATTTTTTAAAGCTTAACATGGCTATACTAAGAACGAAGTAATTTGTAAATAACTGACAGATATTCTATTGGGCGCGTATTGACTTATCGATAACACAAATAATACACTTCACCTATTTAATGGGACAAAACATTTTCAAATGAACGTATGTAGGTACCTAAGGTAATAAAAATAGGTATTATTCTCAGTTAAATAATTAAAAAACGGATTTTGTAAAATAATCGCTTAAAGAAAATACCTTAAGTTGAAGACAAAGAAAAACATTGTTAAAAAATAAACAAAATTGTTAAATTACAGTTTTAAATAAAGAATTTTTTTACTTGGTCTTTCATATTAAAGATCTGTGTTCTTATCGGTGCAGTGTTCGCCGTTCGTTTCTATCCTGGACTCCATCCAGAAGTCATATGTGAGTGTTATGGAGGACGTTCCGCTATCTAACGGAACGTCGGGGTTACCAGTTATGGGGATATGTGAAGGACAATTTAAAACAAAGATATGTGTGTACGAGTGTATATGTCAAAATGTGGCCAGAAAGTCAAAAATATGTACTGTAGCGTGAGCAAATAAGTACCTCCAATAACCACCCATTAACTCACATGTTCATCCGATTATGATCGCGGAGTGTGTGAGGCCAGACAGAGCAGGTTGGAGCCGAGAAATACTTCTTATAGTGGACAGAAAATGTGAAGTAATTAATAATAATAATTAATAAAGTTACGCGCAAGTAGTTAACTGAACTTGCGATCGGGAAGACGGCGGCGAGTAAAGTGCCTCTCAGAAGTAGGCTTTTCGGGCAGCTGCTTTAACTTTTTTTTGCTATTTATTTTTAAGTGTTTTTTTTACATTTGAGCAAGAAAAACTACTGTAAATATGAGATCCAGAATCAAAAGTAGACATGTCCACTTTACCTGTTTTCGAATCATATTGAAAATGATCAGTTACCACAGGTCACATGACTAAATACCGTCATATTATTGGCTGAAAACATATTTGTCTGGGTTTGGATTAATTACCTATTGGACATGTCTGCAATTGAAGTAACAAGCAACATTTTATTGCGTTCTTATACGAAATTCGGTCATATTTGTTTAATTTGATAGGGTAGATGTAGATATTTATTTGCTTTATATTTGTACATGTTGTATATACAGACATGTTTAATTTTGATTCCATACCTCACAAATAATACTAATAAATAAAAATTAATCATAATTCCGGTTATTTGAATATACGGTGTGTACGGCAGCAGTATCGGAAATTTCTTTAAGAAGGAAATAACATCGCCCAATACAGATTACTACCGCCCAATAACGCACGGATACACGCCCTGATATTGATACGATATGTTCAAACACAATGTTAATATAAGTCAAGAAGAACATCGATATTTTACCGGTTAGGTATATTTAAATTTCCCACACATATTTAGTATACATATATAGTAGGTAGGTATCTACAA
Source organism: Eubasilissa splendida (assembly GCA_031772225.1). Taxonomy (NCBI): domain Eukaryota; kingdom Metazoa; phylum Arthropoda; class Insecta; order Trichoptera; family Phryganeidae; genus Eubasilissa; species Eubasilissa splendida. The sequence goes on along the minus strand of CM062860.1, from coordinate 12,797,230 downwards.
CACATATTGAAAAAAATTATAAATTATTTTTATGTATTGTAAATAGACATCGCACAATGTAATAAATTTAAGAGCTATACAAGATGTCTCAAAAGTCTTTTTCATAATAAAATTTCTGTAATTAAATAATGGATGGTTTTAATAAAAAAAAGTTTATTTTGCATTTAAGTACAGTCCCTGGGAATTTATTTCTTAAAAATTATGTGTTTTAAATGTGATCTCTTATTTTGCTGGCACTCTTCTAAACGGGAGGCAAAATTTCTGAGAACTGCTCATTTCTTCTCGGATGCTTTTTTTTAATTGGTCCAGAGAGGAAAGATTGTTACTGTTTACCATTGATTTAAGGTAGTCCCATAGGACAAAGTTCATTGGTGTCAAGTCTGGACTACGTGGAGGCCAGTTTATGTCACCTCGTCGGGATATCAATTTTCCAAGTAAAATTTCATGAACAACTGGTAAGGACACACTCCATATTTATTGTATTTGCCAATCTTGGTCATTAAAATAAATAAATGGTTATTTTTAATCTATTTGTATGTATGTGAACTGTCACTTTGTACATGTATGTGTGTGCGTGTATGTCATAAGAGTGAATAGATGAGTGATGGGGGACGAACCTTATAAGAAGCCGTCTCTCGGGAGAACGGCTCTCTTCCATCACAGCTTCTTCTAAATAACTAGTCTATCTCTGAAATGTATAATTTATAATTAATGTAATACTTGTTATAATAAACTTAATATCATTACCCGGATATACTGAGATTTATATTACAAAGAATTGGGACCCAAGTAATTATACATTAAGCAGAGGATAGAACCCCAAGGGAATCTGGTAGTAATCTAATAGTTATCACAGTATGAGATCTTGCACTGGAAACATACATAACTATGTACCAAACTTAGATTAATCGAAATATTTTGACATTGTATAAGCTGATCTATAATAATAAAAATCAATAAAACGTCAAATTACGTGGTTATTAAATACAATTACGCACACGATTATATATTATTATATTTTGCTGGGTATCGATATTTTTTTGTATTGAATCAGAACAGAAGGATTATGTAAGTGAAATGATTATTCGCCCGTCTTGGCTTATCATTTGTATCCGAATATTATTGTATTCACCTTGGTTACTTTGATATTAAAAGATAAATATTCAGGCAATGGCTTTATCAATTTAAACAGCTCCACTTACATGAAAGGCACTGAACTTACTGAATTAATAATTAATTAACGCCGGTAATGCGGTGGAATACTAATACAGAGGACGGAATGAAACGCTGTTGATCGGTTCAGAAGCGACAGAAGAGTTTGGGAAGGCTTGGCGTAAATCGGTCATCAACGCGTGTGTGGTTTTGCTGTTTAACAGTGCCGGTTTGATGTTGCTCCGCCAAGTGTATCCAGTACTGTGTCCTGCTTATCATAATATAAATGTGTAATTTTACATAGGTAGATGAAAACCGACTTACTAGAAAAATCTTTTAATGGATCAGACATAAATGTATCATTTCTCGGCCATATTTGTGAACTATCTTTTATAATACAATAACTATTATTTTAGCGTAATCACTATATTTCGATGTGTATTGGTATATTGTGTCCAATATTGGTAAAGTAAAATTAACTTAGTATGTTGTATAAACATGGCATACCACTTTACGTACAATAACTATCAATAATCACCTTCATCATTTTCTCAAAATTAACGCTTAACGAATCAGAAGGAGATATATGATGTGATGTTTGAATCTGCGCACCGACGCTTGGGCAGCCTGTTTTACCGACCTATGATACGAGCGGTGATTGGTTGTCTAAACTAAAAGAACGAATCAGAGATGAGAATCCGACTCTGGAAGGCAGCTGAGCAAGACGTCACTTTTGAGACGCTGCGGCGTAGAGACGATTACTGAAGTTCCCGCGGTGGATTCAGAAGTTGAAAATGGACCTGAATCATCAATTGATGATCAATTGCTGCAACCAGCGGAGAGCCTGCATGCGAGCGATGACTGGATGACGGACTCCATAGTGACGAGATGACGTCAGGATAATCTTCCGGAGGAGGAGTTCAAAGAATTGAACTCCTAATTGAACGTACCAGAAGTACGGGAGCGTGGTGGCCTAGACCGAAGCTGCGACAACACCGCATGGCAAAATGGGTATAAATCGATGTGTACTAAATCGGTAACATTATGTGTTCTCACTAACAGGAAAGTTTAATCATAATAAAGAATATTCCAAAGACTATTATCGTGCTTAATTACAATGTCGGGATTTATTATGTTTCTTGTAATAAACAGTGTCACTTCAGTGTTTGTTTTTATAAACATTTCCACCCATCCGAGGTAGCAAGCGACACACAGACACACGGACACCCACACACTTACAGAACCCAGACTGAGCTAGATCGGTGGCGGTACCTCTGGCATCCTATTCTCTGGGGCCGGAAGACCCATAACAATACGCAGATTGTGGTCATGAGCACGAGTTTGATGTCTCACCAGTATGACAATGAGCTTCGGATTATATTTTTCAAACGACACGATTAGTGTCAACTGAAAAAATTATCATTATATAAAATTGTTAACTTTGTTTTATTAACCACTTAATGAATTAAAATACATCTACCGGTTTCGAAAAATATCATTTTCTTTTTCAGGATTTCATTAACTAATCAAAAACACATGTTATTATTTCTTTAACAGAATGTATTTTTAAAAAACAATAATTATTATAAAAGAGTAAAGGAGCATTTTAGATATTTGAATAATAGTGGGTTTTCAAAATTTTCTAATCACTTGTTAGAAAACAGTCATGGTTTTGATAAAAATTTGAGATATTTTATTTTGCATATAAACGGTGTTGGTCATAAATTAAATATTTTGGAATCGTTGGAGATAAATAAAGCGTGTAAAACTAATTTAAAAATTATAAACAACCAACTAAATTTAACCTCAAGTCCCATTCTAAAAATTTTTCCTAAAAATTATTCTTGTAATTTTATATCATTACTAGGTACTTAGGTACTACATTATTTTTTTAAATAATTATTGTTTTAAAAATATATTCTGTTAAAGAAACAATAACATATGTTTTAGATTAGTTAATGGCATCCTGAAGAAGAAAATGATATTTTTCGAAACCGGTAGAAGTTAACAATTAAAAATAATGGATTTTAACCACAAAGTTGATTTTACTAATCTTAGAAATAGAAAAAATAATCTTTACCGGAAGTATTATGTTATAACACATCGCATCTGGTGGGGAGTCTTCTTGTCAGATACCTGCCGGATATTGTTGGGGGTGGCACTTTGACGATAGTTACTCTGGTCCTTGTCTCTTCAAAAAATAGGGAATAGAGTAATAAATAAATCGAATTCAAATGGATATATCGAACCTTCTTTATTATTATAAGCTGTACTATTATTTATCGGATGGAACTAAATTATAAAAATCTTAATTGTAAGAATCAAATTAGTCAAGTTGTTAAAAATATTAGAAAATTAATATTTATATATATATATCATCATTTGGGGATCAGCACAAAATACTAGCCTGATTCCAGTAAAAATCGTACATAAACTTATCACAAAAATAATATTTAAATAACAAAAACATTTTCCGACAAAATTACTTTTTGAAGTATTCCAAGTAGCAATATTTTGTGACCTATTTAAAAGAAATTCTATTCTTAAAATATTAAAAGAAAAGTAAAAATTTAAAAATCGTATTAGATTTCAATTTATATTTTCATGCTTTAAAATCAATACATCATTTGCATACCACAACAATACGCACGTAGGAAAAAAAATGTAATAGCTTACCTGAAAACATTATAAAAATTAGTGATACTAAAGAACTGTCAAATGCTTTTGAAAAGCAAACAGTGAGTTTAAAAAGAAACATGTACCCCTAAACTTGAATTATAATATTATTTATAACTATAGTGCTATTATTTTTATTATATAACATTTAACACATATTGTAAACAATATTATTTATTAATATATACTCCAGTTTTATACACAAGCATAATAGGCTTTCAAGAGAAGCGTAGTAAAAAAATGATTATTTTCTATAAGTATTGTATCATAATTTTAAAATAAAAAATAAATTATTGTTTATAAATTAAGTTTTACGCAATTTATAGAACACTACTGTTTTATACCTTTCTCAGTCTCCTTTAGTTTGCTAGTTCTGCAGACATATAAAAAGAGATACAAGAAATTGAACTGACGTTATACACCAGTCTGCGGGCTTGGACGAGAAATTGCAGAGAATTCAATTCGACAATCGGTCACCATAACAAATTCTATCAAAAGGTCATTTATCTTTGCTAACGCCCAATCGGGCAAATAAACTTGTATAACGATGTTTTATTTCACACTCTGGTCCACACTGTTCGTCTTGCCTGTTCTTATCCGGTCTATCTTCCATTCACTCTTCGCTTGCCATTGTTTACGTAGAACGTATAGTCAGAAATCATTTAGTGACATTCTTTGAAGGGTTAAACACTCGAGAACATTTATAATATAATACAAACTAAATTAATCAAGTAGAAAAATATACATAATAATCTGTCTATCAAAAAAATATTTAGTTGATTCGAACCTGGACTCTTCCTATCAATTGGAAAGATTACAGAATATAAGTTCAAAATTTGTCAAAAATATATTTGATCGCTATAGCGAATTGCTACCGGTACTAACAACATATTCTTTTGATAGATACTTTTGTTTTTATACAATATCTTTTTAATCTAGTTGATTAATTTAATTTGTACTTTTATATTTGATTAAGCAGAGTAGGATTTTAAAATACTATCATTTTATGCAAACTTTACATTAAGTATGTAATACTCTGACAATTGGCATGGTATGAGATCCCAAATCTATAATACGTTTGAAAATGACATATTTTAAAAATAACTATAATATATTCTCAAATACCCTCAAACCGGACTGCGGTTAAATTCAGCGTTACTACATTTTTTTAAGATCATTCTTAATTTTATGTAGAGACCCATCCTGCACGCTACGATATAATTGAAGTATGATACAATATACATTTAAAATTGCTCGTAAATTGTTTGGAGCAATAAAGATATGGTACGTCTCTTTCATACGTATTATCGAGCATATGAATGCTAATGACTTACCCCAAGCTGTTTTAAATATGGTGCCAACAAAATTTAACGTAAATTTTTCATTTGACTAAAAAGATAATTAAATTTTCGAAATTACGAATTTCGCTCGTACCAATGAGCAAAATTCGCATCCATCCGCTTATAAAACTATTACTCATTATTATTTGGGTACAGATACTGCACTTATTCAGTGTTTACTTTGAGGCAGGCGCATTGCGCTAAATTGTAATCTTATTTAACCCGTTTCAAAAGCCTACTCGATTTCTTACATGAAAAGAGTGCATTTACTGACAAATTTATGTTGCCAAATCTCCTCAGCGCCATTTATCTAAAAGTGAACAAAAGAAAAAAAAAGTTGTCATATTTTTAATAAATTCTGTTTTGTTTTACGTTTTTAACAATTTTTTTGGCTCTTTTTTTATCAAGTTTTCATGTCCAGACTGGATAGTACTGTAAATTAGTTTTATGTGTTTTTTGTAGGTTTGCGTCAAACAGTTTTATGAAGTATTGTATAGGAAACCTAATAAAACTCCCCTCGTGCTCTGTCGCTCAAACAAAAGCGTGCGCCGATAAAGATTTTAATGACGTCATAAACGCACTCAATACAGCCACAACAGCTCTCCAATGGTCGGACACCGCGGCGATATTGCTTGCACTTTGAAAATTGCACATCCATTTATACATGAATAATATGGGAAATGTCGCATTAGAAGAATTCCGAGAGAAAATTCATTGCGCATTGACTCTGCACTTTCTTGGAATTTTCCGTAGGCCAATCCGTATTTTCTGTATGTGAATATCCGCATCATCAATTTTATTTTTATCTTCCTCCATATCATATATAATATAAAGCATTAAAATAAATTGAAGCATAGCCCCATATTATATGACTGGAGAGAACCGCCTATTACACAGATCTTATTTTGCTGAAAATTCGCTGGAATTTTAGGTTCTTTAATATTATTATATTACTAAGTGTGTTGAAAGGAACTAAATAATGGTCTTGAGCAGCATAAAATAGAGATATTTATGTGTAGGGATTATCTGCGATTGAAATATCCGACGTTATCTACTAACTGCATGTATATTTAAAGTAAATTTATATTGAATAGCGCAGAAGCATTTTAATTATAATTGTGTGAGAGACAATTAATGATATTAATTATTTACATAATTACATTTCATTTGGAGAACACATTCTTTTTGTCAAGTTGTAATTATTCAGAACATAGGTCTGTGATATTTTAAATACTAATTAAATCAATTTAATAATGGAATGGTAGATCTATTAATTTTAAAAAGTGTAACATATAGATTCGAAAATTTGTGGTCACAAATAAAGTCGCTGTAGAATAGTTGGATAATGCACCTTCCCCGGTTTAGAAAGAGATCCAGCTTCGAATCACGGTGGCGCAACAACAATATTTTTCGATAAAATTGATTTTATACGTATATATTTATAATTAATATATTTAATTAGTATTTAAAATTAAATTTTAATTTAATAGAACACTACGTCATTATGAGGGTTCATAGAGGAGAACACCTTAAATATTTATGGCAATGCTGATAAAGAATTGATAATAATGTCAGAAAATGTTTGGATATATTTATTTGCTGATTGTATTTATTGTTAATTCAAATTTAAATACAAAATTACACATTTTAACAATAGAAGAAGAAGAATAACCTTTCAAATATGTATTACAAAATTAAACATTATTTTTCCCAAACCCAACCTCCTATTTATTCTACCAATATCTAATGGCTGCGGTAGATTGTTCTCGCTTCCACTATTTTGTCTTCTACATTCTTCAAAAACCTTTTCTACAACTTTCACTTCTCACGTGTTTGATATCACTAAATATTAAAACCGTTTCTGCTTTATATTCGTGATATACTGTACATAAGCTTTGAAATGTATTCAAATTAGCTACCACCCTATGAAAGCTAAACTCAATATGTAATTATATTAAATCATTTATTATTCTTCTTACTTCCTTCACATCAGCACTGACATATGGTGGCCTCAATCAGATGAGACACGGCTTATAATGCGCTTCCACAAGTCTCAGTCCTGAATCGCCCTTCAAGATTTCTCCCAACTAGATCCACCGTTGTAGTACTCTTCCAGTTCTTCGTCCTAAAGCCATGCCGAAGATAATCTCTTTTCTACATTGTCAAATTGACGCATGCAACCAATTTCTTAACTGCCATAGATAGAGCTTGCAGTGTTTGGATTTATTTCAGGATTGAGGTATTTGCATGCCGTGTTATCCACGGGATACGTGACATCCTTCTCAAGTTATACATAACGGAAGTATGTTTTTTAGGCTTGTCGTTAATACAGACTATCTAAACCTCTGCTGTATACTATGAAGATTAGAAAGACAACCGTGTAAATTAATATAATTTGTTTAACGTCTGTCTCTGCATATTCTCATATGTTCTGAATTCGTAAAACACATTTTTGGCGCGTCTTTCGAATCGGTCGCGTTCCACGTTATTTACACATTTCCCCGTCCAAATTTCCATCCATAGATTTCCTCATGCTCGTTTTATCAGTGTAAATTGTGACCTTGACGTCAGCTGATGTCAACGTGACCGATATTTGTTCGATCACGAAATTGCGATAGCATTCGCGGTGTGGACTTGTCAGCTCCAGTGCACCAGCACTGTATTTTATGATATTGTTTAGTTGTGTGCCGTGGATGAAATTGTGATATCGCCTACTTTAATGGGAAGCGAAGATCTGCTCATCCGCGTGCCATTTGTGTGATCTTGACGGCGACTGGAGGGGAAAGGAGACGTCATATACAAGGTAAGGACGTCATATACTGGCGAAAACAGACGTCATATACAAGGTAAGGCGAGCAGTCCTTCCGAATTCCGGTTCCCGAGATCACCAGTCCTTCAACTAGAACCCCTATTCCCTCACCGACTTCATCCTGTAGCAAGATTTCCCTATGTTTCCTTCCCTACCCTGCGGCGATTCCAATTTACGACCGTAATTGTCGTAATCCACGTGAACCGGAGATCACCCAATTCGTTCATTAGATCCAATCGATCAGGACTTACAGTTCGAAATCAGCATTGTTGTCTAGTTAGATGCGTCTTCGAATTTCATGCCCACACTCATCGGTGTTCGTTATTCATACTTATAATGAATTTATTTTTAACACAAATTAAATGTTTCAATTAGAAAGATGTACATATAAAATCAATATATCGAAAAAATATTGCTGTTACTACCGGGAACCATCTTTATCAGAATCTCAAACACCTTTAAATGATCCGATAGGTGACGCAAAATATAAATAAGATGACTTTCAAATAATTGAACGATAGATGTATCAATTTGAAAGTGCAACATATAAGTTCGAAAATTTGTCGTCAACTTATTGTGTTGGTGTAGCATAATCGGTTAATACATTTCCCCGGATAGGAAAAGATCCCGAATCCCGATAGCAATATTTTCGATTTTATATTATGTACATAGTATTAGTATTTTTTCGAAAAATTTATTTTATGTGTGTATCTTTCTAATTAATACATTTAATTTGTATTAAAAATATCACAGACCAATGTTCTGTAAAATTGCAATTTCATAATAAGAATGTGTTTTTCTTAATAATTTATTCTTATTATTATAAAATGTATATTTATTATTTTGTAATAAAATGTTTTGACCGCCTATACCACGTTTAATTAAATAAATATTTCATTAATTACATCCTACTTGTAAACAGACCATATTAAAAACAGACCGGACCCTGTTAAGATCCATGACCAAAGGAAAATTATTTTTGATCCCAAAATTACTAATATTTTGAAAATCTAATATACTGTTTATTTTAATAATAATTACATTCAATAGCCTAAATTTTCTAAAAATATTAATAACATCAAAAAATCAATTGCTGAATAGAGTGGGATCATAAAACATAAGATTTTATATATACGAAAAAAAAATTAGAAACACATTCCGATTTTTCATATATTTGTATATTATCTATCTTAATCTTATTAATATAACTTTATTTTCAATCAATAGTTAGATGATTTTATACAGCTCGTTTTTTACAACAGTCCGTAATACATTCACTCCAAAAAATTTAATACTAATTTTATTCCTTCAAAAATATTCGCTTTTTGATTTTTAAATTTATTTTTATTTATTTAAACTTTATTGACATACATGTTTTTGTTGTAACGGGGGTGAATATATTATAATATAATATGATAAACATAAGATACAATTATATTTCAATTAAATACTCGTAGTTTATTGTGTGGGATATATAATAGTAGACTCCACCTCTGATATATATATATGTATTTTTTTTTTTTAAATAGAGATGCGTGCACGAAATATATGTCACATCAATATTCTTACTATTTTCAAACTAAGCTAAATGCTTGTGCTATGAAAATAGGACTAACTTGCTAGGCCAACGTTTTTACAACTACACCAAAAGCTACATATACAGCGTTGTCCTGGCTACTTTGCTAGACTGAAGTCTGTGTTAAAGAAGCCAGTTTTTTTCGTGTTGTTTTCATGTTATTTAAGATAAAGATTCAACAGAAATAAAAATAGATATAATTATTTTTTTAAATGTAGTGGGAGTACTGTAGAACTAGTGAATTATTAGTGTAGGCACTGTATAATTATTATTTTAGAATGTTGGATAGCCATGATTCTGATTGCTCTCTACCCGATTGGATCATATAACGGTGTTTATATTTTATGTATAAACGCTGTTAAAGCGTATATGCTTAATAATCCACAATCATGATTTCACCCACACAAAAGATCGAATTGGATCCATTAACTACTATTATATGCTAATACATATTAATAAATTTTGTACATTTCTACAGTACACGAACTCACGTTATATTCATGAATACATCACAATCTGTTCGCACTTTAGTTAATCCATAAATGATCAACCTATTACTTGGTTGTATGTCATCAAATAATCACTGTTAAATATTTCCATTGTTTTGAGATAAACCTCAAGAGCTGTCAGTCGCTGTCTGCGTGAGAAATGGATTTTCTGCGTCGCGTCAATCGTCCTGTCAATTTATTGCGAGGGGACTAACGTCGCCTACACTTTCACCGAAAAACACATTAAGATAAACAACCCTTAGTGCATTCGAGTTTGTAAATGCAATGATTTTAATAATAAATAAACGAAGATATCTAAACCAAAATTTCATCAGCTTTTTTGCTCACTTATGACCCGTGTCCAAGGATGAAAGTTTTGTGAGATTTTCTACTCGAGACAATCTCTGAGATGAGATTTTTTTAAGACGATTCTTTAGTCCACCGTATGTCGGAGATTCACAGTCTCGCGTCGCACTTCACGCATGTTCTACGTCAAATGTCATTGATCAATAATGTTCCATACGTCAGTTGGGTGAATTTAAATCTCCACAGCAGTAGTTAAAACTGGTGATGAGCTAAAATTCACGAACCGTGAGTCAATCCAGATATCTTTGAGTCATATTCACTACCAGTGATTGAATATCTGAGAATATTCTGATCCATTTTTTAATTTTATTTATATTTAGTTGTGAACCATGATTCGGCGGATGTGCATATGAAACTAAAATATTCATGAAGGAATGACGTTATAATTCGTGATAAGCACCATCTATTAGATTCTGAGAAATGCAGAGAATTTGACCCGAAAAATCAGGGACCTGAACCGGAACCGAACCGAAAACGGAAACCGAACCGGTTTTATTTTCGTTTTATTTTTGTTTCGTTTTTTTTAACTAAAACCGTAACGAAAATAAAATAACGTTTCGAGTTTTCATTATTTTTATGATGATAATAAATATATTAATTATATATGCTAAAATGTGTTTTTTACGTAAATGAAGTTTGAATAATATAAAATACGCTCAAAATCAGGTTGTTTTTTTTATTTATTTATTTTGTGTATTGTGATATCGTGCGGCGCACACGTATTGGTGATGAAACTGTGATCACAGTCACAGTTTTCAATCACTGATATTATCGAATATCAATCACAATCACACCAGTGAATCAAGAGTAGCATTTTTACTCACCACTAGTTAAAACGGAATAAATGTTGTAATTTAATGTATTTTGTTTGTTTTGCGTCACAAGTCGCGTCTCGCTCTAGTACGAGTCGTGTACACGGTTTAAGATTTTGTCTATTTCTACAAATCTCAAACTGATCTCTTAGCTTATTTATTGATCAAAATCTTAACAAGTATAAATACATGGTACAAGAATTTATCTTAACTAAATCTCTGAGATTTATCTTATAGTGTCTTATTCCGCGGACACGTGGCGTTAAGGAGATGTTTTAAAAAAAAATTATATGCGATCCGTGTACAGTAAAAAAATATTAACAATAAACAGTACAATTTTGATTATGAACCTCGATTAAACGAGTCAAATTAAGTCGAGTTAAATTTTTTTAGTCGAATGTGTATTTCAACTTGCAGAATGCCATGGCAGATAGTCATGGAAAAAGTATCAAAAAAAAAAACTTAAAAGATTTAGTTTTTAAATAAAATGTTTTTTTGTTTTTTCATAATGTATGTATTATTTAAAATAAAATTATACTTATTCGGTTATATTCCGCTATAACCGTGTGGTAATTCATTATAAACATAATTAAAAACACAAACTATATGTATTAATTAAAAAGATATACATGTAAAATAAATTGATTTTACATGTATTTCTAATTAATATATTTAATTTGTATTAAAAATATCACAGACCTATAATTTACTTTGTTTAAACACTACTTTATTTTTGCTAACACTAACCGAAACCAGTTGTGTTTTGAACGATACGAGTGTTAGAAATTTAATTATTTTTTGTCACCTCTGATTGTGTGGACTGGGGGACTCAACCTGAGGTCTTTCACCATTTATATGTTATCGGATACGGGGATTGAATCCCTACACTTTGTATATATGTGCCACCCTACACAAAATATTGATAAAACGTACGTAATATTCTGTCAAGGGCAGTAATCACGGGAATTGATTTTATTGACCTTAAAACCTACGCACTTGTGTATTTTTGTGCGGTAATTTTAATTAAATTATTCATTCTCCTTAACCTTCAGTTTGGTTTTGCTATCAGTGATTTTAATTCCATAACCATGAAAAGTATATTTTGTAACATATTATAACCCCAATTGTCTTAAATGCTTCTACATTTTACCTCAGTATTGAACCTAAGATTATGTTATCCATCAATGTCTCATAACATGTTTAAAATCTGTTTAAAATTAAAATAAATTTTAAGAAATTATGTCAACCTCTCTGGCTAACATTTGGGATACTATTGCATGGTCACGAAATACGAACGTGAAATACATAAGCTTTGAAACGTATTCCAATCAATCTTCTGAAAGCTATTCTCATAATGTAACTATACGAAGTTCTTCATTCCTTCGCGTCCGTACTGACATGGCCTTAATCATACGAGACACGGCTCGTTATGCTTCTCCATATGTCTCCGTCGAGGCCCTTTCTAAATTTTCTTCGTTCTGAAAATTTCGCATTCGTGCATCGTGCCATCTTCAATATATGTAACATTATTATCCAGCGATAGATTCTAAGGCATCAATTTTACACCCCATCTATCATCAGTCGCCAATTAACATAAATTTTCAAATTGAGTGCATCATTTCTGAGCAGGCTGGAGTAAAACAACTTAATCATTTTATCAACATTAATCTTTAAACAATTTTGTGATTATTCGAATATTATTCTAACATGAATATAAAAGAACAAATAACTTTATATTATTTTATTTTAAGGCTTTAAAATTCCTTATTTTATTAAGAATTGCTAAATTTCAAGGTGGGTGGGAATTGTACGTAGCTGTACGTGTATTTTATGGTTTAAACGAATGAATAATTCATGTACATCATGTATTTTCTGTTTGAAACTAATGTGACGTGAGTCAAGAACATATATATTATGTATAGATATAACACGAATTAATGATTTAACTCAATGTGTCTAATAATAGTGGAGCCTATCCCGGTACCGCCACAAAGAGTTAGGCAGAAATTATATATAAAATTATTATAAAGTTAAAATATATTTAATATTTCATTTTACTCTAATGGTAATGCGTAATATAGTGAAGTTTTTATTTCAGATTCGTATTACGAAAAATATGCAAAATGTTTGCTGAAACACTATTTCAAAAAAATCATGAAAACAGAAAATATCACAAACACTTTTTTTAATATACAACGTCAAATGAAATAATTACCTACATACAATTTCGATCACCTTACAGTAGCATTTCAATGTTTCTACTTTTTAAAATACCAGACAGTAGATTTCTTTGTTTACTCTTTTGAAAAATATGTATTTCCCTATTAAAGTGCATACACTTTGATATAATATAATATAAATAGCTTCGTCTCTATGAGATATCTATAATTTATTTAATAACAATGCCTTTAGTGGTAAAAATCCAGTAATTATGTATTCTTGGACATATTCAAATATTGTTAATATAATATACTGGTCTAAATAAGAAATATATAAAATTGAAAATTTAATTTTCAGACGTATTCTAGTAAAATGTGTTAATCATTTGTCATATATACAGATAAAGATAAAATTCTAAAATAAAATTCTCATTAATGACATCTATGTTATTTCAAAAAAAATAATGTCAAATTTTCAGACCATAGATGGCGACAGTGAAGTTCTAGTTAAAACTCAAAGTGTTTCTACATAGTAACATATATACAACTTCCAAAAGTTTGATAGATTTGGAGGTTGATTGGGTGGAATGGTGAACGTTACATTATGTAAAGTGATCACTTAAGCCAGCCAAAGACGGGTAATACCCATACTTCCATACTTCCCATATGATATAATATAAGTAGATACATCTCTATGATTTGTTTACCAATTTTCCTTTCTATTTTCATTTGTGATGAACAGAAGGAAATTAGGGTTTATATTTATAAGAAAAAAAATTGAAAACGTTTCAATTGATCTTAGCATTAGTAAATCAGCATTTTATGTATGAAAACTAATAATAATTGTGATGGATCTTTATACCAAAGCATAGTATTTATATTACATAAGTAAAATCAACAAATAATTTATGCTTTTGAAATTAGCAAAATTAACTTTGTGGTTAAAATTCATTATTTTTATTTGTTAACATTTATTTGTTTTCATTAACCACTTATTGAGTTTAAATACAAATACTATCATACATAGTGAATCAGATCATTCATTATCACACAAGCGTTCAGAGTTCCACTCCATGATACATCGTTTAGTCAATATTCCTATTTCAATATTAAATTGAATACAATTTTTAAAAAATAGGACGTTATAACGGGTATAATACAGGTTTAATAGATACTATTTTAAAAAATAAACTAAAAGAATATAATAATCAATTTTTATATGTAACACAGATAAAACATAATAATAATAATGATTATTGGCGTAGGATTTTATACATAAATAACTTTTCGAATCAAATATCTAAACACCTACTACGAAACAATAGACCGGCATTTTATACAAATAATAGTATAGGAAATTTACTCATAAATTCTAAAGACAAAGATGATAAATTTAACAATTCTGGTGTCTATAAACTTAGTTGCAAGCATTGTGCTGCATTTTATATTGGTAAAACGGGTAGAAATTTTAATATAAGAGTAAGGGAGCATTTGAGATGTTTGAACAGTAGTGGGTTTTCAGAATTTTCTAATCATTTGATAGAAAATGGTCATGGTTTTGATAAAAAATTGGGATTGTCAATTTTGCATATAAACGGTGTTGGTAACAAATTAAATAATTTGGAATCGTTGGAGATAAATAAAGCATGTAAAACTAATAAAAATATTATAAACAACCAACTAAATTTAACTACGAGTCTCATTCTAAATTTTTTTCCTAAAATTTACTCGAGTAAATTTGTATTAATATGTATATTTGTATTATATAATTATTGTTTTTTAAAAATAGGTTCTGGTAAAGAAATAACATATTTTGATTAGTATTGACATACTGAAGAAGAAAATTATATTTTTAGAAACCGGTAGATGTATTTAAACTCTATAAGTGGTTAATGAAACAAAGTTTACAAATAAAAGTAATAAATAATTGATGAACAATATTTTTTTCTAAAAGGCTGCATTCAGTATTGGTATCCGGGGTCCTTTGCAGGGATGTTCACCACCCCATAACCGAACATCCCCGAAATGTCTCGGAAAGGTATTAGCCCCCTGCCGCCTGCCACACACCGCATGCCGGGGTAAGTGCGGCGGCATGCCTAGCTGGAGCCTCGCTGGAGAGCGTTTCCATGTTTGGTCGCTAGGTGTCACAAGAGCGTCATCATATTTTCACAGCTTGGCTAAAAGCCGAGTTCCGGCTCGGCGTTACGTCAAGGATTTATTTAAAAATGTTAATATTAATGTCAGACATTAACATTAAAATTACTGATGAGCTTTCTAAATTGCTAATTAGTATCAATCAACCCTGCAGCAGGATCCGAAACCTCAGCTTTTTCAGTGACAGAATTGTTAAAAAAAATATTTTTGTGAAAATTTTAAACATTGTTACATTTAATTATTATTTATTACAAATTTAACAATGTCAGATAAATATTATTATGGGCTTGATTTAAGTGATGAAAAAAATGGTGGCCGTAATATTATTATCTTTAATACTCTTTACTTTAATATATATTATATAATATATCGGGGGTAGGAGATGGATTGGTAAGAGGGATGAAGTAGCTTTTTGAGTTACTATACTAAATTAGAAACGGATGGCGTTTAACGTAATATAATACACTAATATATCGAGAGGAGAGAGTCGTATTACGAGAGGGAGAAAAAAGATGATGCTTTACGTACAGTCCAAGTGTAGGTATACAAAATTTAGAACGAATTGTAGTCAATTTAAAACACATTTATGTCTTCGGGCTCGGGTTTGAGTTGCTAGGATAAGAAGGAATGGTACCTACATTTTGCGCAGAGTTTTAAAGTGTAACTATGTAAAATTTAGATCGGAGGATGTAGAATTGTATAGATAATATGTAAACAGACAGTCAGTCAGACAGATATTCAGTTTTATTTAATTATAATGCAAGAATATATTCAATAATAAACTTAAAGTAATTGTTCAAGAATAGGAAAAACAGATAAAATTCTGATTAGTCTTAAATACTGGCTGATTTTTATGTGGTCATTATAAAAGTAGTTTTGGAACAATGGCATTTTTTTTTTAAATTACAAAATTTCATATAAGAAATATGACAATTTGATTCTTATCTCAATTTCTTCAATTTTTTTTGTGTGAATATAAATTCCTAAACATTCCCACGAAGCCTTTATAAATGCCACTATGATCTTACCTGTGTAACGCATCATCGTAGTGGCAACACCGCCCGGCACAGTTACCGTTCTCGTGGCGCTCCCGGGTGCGCCAGCTGTTCCTGAAAACTTGTTAAGAAATATCGGGAATAACGATACTCAGCAAGTTTCCCAACAAAACTTTCAAAAGACAAACCTTACGTTATTTTTGTTTATCTGTTTGTTTTGGTTTTGAGAAACTTCATATACGTTTGATATTCTTCAATACAATGAAAACATATGTACTCAAGGACAACGGATTTTGAATTCCAACTCAAATATTGTTAGTAAATAACAAATATTTATTTAAATTTTGAAATATATTTGGGAAGGAATTAATATTACAAGCGTACAGCGATAAGTTTTTATTCTTATTTATATAAAAATATGTAAGTACTTAAATAAAAATTACATCATGTTTCATCTTTATGAATGAGCGCATATATTTTTATTTAACAAAAGCAGTGCATAACGTGTACAAACAAAGTATAATAAAGCAGTTTCTTAAAGATAATCTTTTAAAATATCTGACATACATTTTCAATTATTCATATTTAACTTACGAAAATTCAATCATCTTTCGAACAAACTAATAAAATTATTTTTAAATATTTATATTACTATCTTAATAGGAATTAAAATTCCTCAATATTATCGGTGGGATAAACCGCATCCAGTTGATCGTAAATCATAAATCACAATTTACATTTTATATACAATTACATAATTATTAAAGAGAACACATTCTTATTGTGAAGTTGTAATTATTCAGAACACAGGTTTGTGATATTTTTATTACAAATAAAATGTATTAATAAAGAAGATGGCTTTCAAATAATGAAACGATAGATGTATTAATTTAAAAAGTGTAACATTTAGGTTCGAAAATGTATCGTCAATTCACTGTGACGCTATAGCATAATCGGTTAATGCACGTTCCCCGGATTGAAAGAGATCCAGGTTTGAAACCCGGTAGCAACAACAATATTTATTGATAAAATTAATTTTATATGTATATCTTTCTAATTAATACATTTAATTTGTATTACAATTACATAATACAAATAACAAGTAAATAAATATAAAAACTAATGGACAAAGACTTACGAAATAAATATTACGTTTATTAAAAAATTATCTTAGCTTCAAGTCGATGCAGTTTAGTCCCATCGCTTACTATGTTTTGTAATAAATGTATTTATAAATTTTCCGGCTTTAAATGCGCATGAAGGGGAGATTGCGGTATGAAGGGCTCATCATCTTCGTATGTATCAGTTGTCCCCGTCAAAAGTTGAAGATACTTGAACGATCTGGACTGAACGGGGCAGGATTTCATTTGCTGGCGGAAGTTTGGTTGATAACTGAGTGTGCCATATTCTCTGTAAAACATGACAGAATCAACAATTTACAATTTATTTCACACGTGTTCAATGATATGAACATTTAGAATTTATATTTTGTAATATTATCCAAAAAAATATGAAGTTCACACGCAAAGTGTAAAGCACAAACCAATCAAGCAAAAAACTGTAATCCTAATTATGTACGTTATAATTAGAGATTCCAACCCGAATATTCGAATATATTCGCCCTTTTTCTACTATTCAATACTCGAATATTTGTGCAGCTATTCGAATAGTATTTGTACTAATTTCTAAGGATGGAATATTAACCTTTCCTCTCCGGTGATGTAAACTGAGTTGACATTGCCTCTAATTATGTGAATATCTCTGTAAATATATTAAATACAGAGTTCATATTTTAGGTATTCCTCCTTAATATAAATATAAAATAATTACAATGTATAAGTATTTATCATACGTAACAATAAAAAAAGATTTCTTGAAAAACATGACGTGATTTGTATGTGTACGTGCGGAAATGTGCGGTGCCGAATGCCGATCGTCACTTTAGTTATGCCAGCAGGCCAAGAGCCGAGCACGAGAATGTACAGCAGCTCTCGAGTTACATCGTCTGTTCTCGTGTCGACATGGGTTGTCTCGTGCCATTTATCTTCGCCTCGCCTCACCCCGTCTACGCTCCGTTCCGGTCGGAGCGCGGACGGGGCGGGGCGAGATGAGGAGCCTCGGGGAGAGTGTACGCTGGCCGAATTAGACGTGTCTTATGCGTCTTTGTGCTGTCGTTCCGTATAACCAATGTTCTATTCTTAGCACTTTTTCACAATTATTATATATATATCAACTATTATTTTAATGATTAATATAAGTAATAAATGTAGAATATTCACATTTATCAGCTTTATAAGTCTTCATGTACACTGAGTTTACAGCACCGGAGGGCGCGTTATTATTTTAGCACCGCATTTGAAAGGTTAAACAATTCTCAAAAAGATACTTGCTGCTTGTTCGAGGAGTTCATCGACGTCCGTATTGCAGACTGAATTAAGAAGCACCATTTTATCCCTCGTAGAAACTACAAATGTTTGTTCAAATAATTTTAAAAAAAATCTGATATTTATACAATTTTTAAAAAAAGAACAGAAACGTTAGACCTACTATTTAAAATACTTTTAACAGTGTAGCCAACGTCAACCGCTACTGAGTGGGTATTTTCAACTGCAGCGACCATAAGAACAAATTTAAAATACGAAACGTTCAATGCGTTGTTATTTTTAAAATATATATTTTTAATACTGCAATAAATAAACTGTTTATGATAAATTAGATCGTTTTCTTATAAATTTTGATGTACTTACGTATAATACGATTTATTTTAAATATTCAAATTAATTTCATACTGCTGTCATACTTAGAAACTATTCGAATATTTTTAGTTTTATTATTCGATATTCGAATAGTTGGAATCTCTAGTTATAATGTATTAGATAATTATCTTACCTGGGAATGGCGGGCGACTGCATATCAGCGTACAGATAGGGCGCCTGTCTAAAGGGACTATTTCTCGATTGTGGCGTGGGGGTTCTATCGTACAGGTAGGGCTCGGGAGAAAATGCTGCACTGGATTCTGAAGAAGATTCCCAAGGGTATGTGTACCCATTACTGCTGAGCGGGGCAGCGGGAGTACTTGTTGGATTACCAGCAATTTCAACCGTTATTTCTGGAGTTTTCCTGATCTCTCTAGCAGGGGAACTACAAGATGACGAACTTGGTGTACTTTTATTTATAAAGGAATTCACAATATTTCTTCTTAATTCTCCAACCTTCTTCCACTCCGGAACTTCGACTTCTTTATCTCTTGCCAGGTCGGCTTTTCTTTCTCTCCAAGTCTTCGGACGAACTGTCTGACTCCAAAGTGGATTATTAGTAGATAGGGTGGAATTATCTTCGACATTTGATTTACTATAATTAAGTTTATATGTAGGCTTACACGAATTTTCGGCATCGGGCTTTGAATACAAAGATGATGATGAATCTTTTGACTTTCTCGACTGAGATAATTCTCTGAGTTCTCTCCTCCATGGCGGTTCTACTTCTTCTTTGTAAAATTCATTGTCTTCTTTTTGGTCTCGTTTTTGGTTTGCTATATCTCTCAGTTCGCGTTTCCATGCTGGTTCGTTATCATCATCGATTTTTGCATTCACTGGTATTATATTTTCAATTGGTTTTGGTTTATTCCAAGAATCATTTTTCCACACTTCATTGTAATTATTTGTTTGTGGTGGAGACTCAATAAAAGAATCAACAGGTTTCTGAGAAGAAATATTATTTGTCGGTTTCCATGTAACTCCTGGAATAACTTTTGGTTCGAATGGCTTTATTGTTTCCTTTGTATTTTTATAAGGAATGTTTTTAACAACGGGTTTCCAAGGAGGAAGTATTTCAATATTTTGTTGTTTTTCTGGACTTGGCCTTTTATCACTTCGATCAATTAACGAGATCTTGGGGGGGATTCCAGTTATTATACTAAACGGATCACCTTCATCTTTTGTAGGACCTTCACATAAAAATGAGAATCGCTTCGAACACAAACTTAAACTAGGGAGACTATCAAGATCGTTGTTAAGACTTTTTATATTTTCGCTACTTCGACGACCGGTGATAAAATCACGATTTTCTCTTATGAAAACATCTTCCTTTTTATCAATTACCGCCGGACTTGGAATCGGATTTATAGATTTTTTATAAACCTTCCTTTCAACAATACTTACTTTATCTTCCTTATCCTTTGCTTCTTTCTTTTTAAACTCTGATAAAATTGATTCAAATAACTTTGTGTCGACGTCAATTTTAGGAGTTATGTCACCATCATCGTCTGTTCTTTCTGGTGAAATTCTTCCTTGTTCTTTCAACTCCCCGTCTTCATTTTTTTCGATAATTTTTTCATGTTCTATTATCAATACTACTTGTTTTGGCATATCATCTTCAGACCTTATATTTTTACAATCACTTCTGTCGTTTAAATTTTGCGATTCAAAAACTATCGGAGAAATCTGTTTTTCTGGTTTTTGACATGGATTCAAATCAATGCTTGTCTTATCATTTAGTGTTGTATCTTCTTTTATATCCTGCATTGAAGATTTTTCTTTCACTTTTACTTCTTCTTTTATATCACTTTTGTAAGATTCAATTTGACTGACTTCCAATTTTGATTCCAAGTTCGTTACATCATTACTTATAAGTTCCTTACTTTTTTCTTCAATTTCTTTTGATGTACAATCAATATCTTTTAGTTCTATTTCTGGTTCTTTCTGCTCTGAAATACAATCTGAATTTTTGGTTTCCGTTTCTTTTTGTGAATTTTCCTCTCTGTCTATTGATTCACTTCTATTATATGGTCCACTGGTTCTTCGAAGTAATTCTTTTGGATTTGTCGGTAACTGAATCATCGGAAATACTGCAACAGGCAAGTTATAATAATTCATAGAAGCTTTAATCGATGGTGATTCACAAGTGGCAGCAAAAGATGGTTGAACTGGTTTTTCTTGTACTCCGGGACTCATGGCATTAATCATTAGACGTCTTGCCATTTTTTCAGACCTGATTTGGGATAAGTCCAAGCCACCGGGTGTATATGTGAAAGGTTTCTTCTCTTTGTTCATCATTGCATTCTGTACACAAGCAGGAGGCTCCTTTGGTGTCATCAGCTATAAAAAAAACATTTATTTTGCTTAAAATTGGATATACGAAAAAATACAAATGCATAGATAAATTGCATCGATTAATTGGCTCAATAATTAGAACAATTTCATAAATTCTTCTACGTCTACATCGTATCTGCAATGTATACCATAAATATATGTTTTCAAGCTTTTGAATACGAAAAATAAAATAGGTATTACGGTAACCTAAATCGTTAAACCTAACTTATAACCCATTGTGTATGCTACACATATAACAGATAATGAGATTCAAACCTTTATTCAAATAAACGTTCTTAGAGATGTTTATGCGAGAGCCTTTAGTTTAATGTAATCGTGTATAGCGGGCAGTACCAACCGTAATATATTTTTGTGGAACAAACTTATTCACGGCTATGCGAAAACTTATTCTATAAATAGGAGAACCAGCATCGTGATTAGAGTCTGAATATTGCACAATTTTTATTACATTATTATTACATATTTTTTTTATATTTTTAAACCGATGGATCAAATAATACTGCTTTTAATGGAAAAGAGCAAATAGTCTATTATGTAAAATAATTTATAATCTTGGTACAATGTTATTAAATTAATACAAATTAAATTAATCAACTAGAAAGATATCTATCGAAAAAATATTTAGTTGCTACCGGGATTTGAACCTGGGATCTCCCCCCATTTTTGCTTTAGAAATCGAATTCATTTACGACACATTTTGAAATTATACTCTGTAATATTTTCAATTGATACATCAAAAATCAATCAACTTTAATATTATTAATTTATTATTCAACAGATTTAGTATACATTTTTGGTAAAAGATATCCATAAATCGAGTATCATTTCGCTATGTGTTTACGATAAAAATATGCATTTATTTTGTAACATATTTACTGTACGTTCACGATAAAACGTTTGAATCATTTGAAATAAAGATATCATCTATGAGTATGTAGATAATATAATTTTAGAAATATATACATTTTTTAATATTCAGTCACAATCACAACACATAGCAAAAATGCATGAATGTAGGTAAAGCAATATGGAGTGGACATAAGCTACCCATTCTTCTCCTGACACCTATTTAGGTTTTCAACGTCAATACGCCTTCAAAGATGAATTCCTCGTATCTTAAGGCTAAGGAGCCTAATCTAAGGACATTACACTTTTCTTTATTTCCCGCCATGTCTCGGTCATCACTTTTTATACCATCTTCTACTTTATACTTTTGCTTACTACTTTAAGATATTACAAGTTTCACATCATAATATGACAACCATCTACTATCACACCACTACCACCTCAGATTTATAATCTTTATTTATGTTTTATTTGCTTACATAATTATTTATAATCTTTTTACATTTGTTTCTTGAAATGTGGTGCTAATATATTTCAAATTAGAGGATGCTGATTAATTTTATATTTAAATTATAAAACCTATTTATTTACACCTGCCGATGATAGCATTATACAGTATGAGTCATCGCTAAATATTAAAAATTCATAATCGCAGATGCCTCTCTTAGCTTGATCCTTAATAGATTAAGAACTTAACGGAAATGAGATATATATATATATATGGGAAGATATTTTATAAATAATTATAACGCCTCACCATTTTGTATAGATATTTAATATGAAATAAGCGACGTATGTATGCGATGCTTTCATGCACAATGAACGAAAAATAAAATATTTTTAGAATTATATATATTTATTTATTATTAAATCTAGAGAATGATGACTTAACATGATAATTTAAAATTTGGCAATAAAAATGTAGACATCAAATCAAATACTCACCACGAGCGTGAATCACATTTTGATCTCACTCACCAAACATTCTCAGGCACAAATAAATTGACCAAATTTTTTTTCTATAGATATATTTTGACTATGTTTTCCTAATTGATTCTTCTAATTTGTTTTAAAATATCACTTACTGGACTTTTCAAGTCACCAGCGTCTGCCTTCTCTGTTCTTGTGGGACTAAAGATAGAAGTCCTGAGGGCGGGACTGGCCATTGTTGGGTATTCCATACTGAAACAAAAAAGAATTTATTTTAATATATGTAAGTACTGGCTTTAAATATACACCAAAGAAGAATATCTAAATCTGATATAGAAAATCACCACATTACACTTTAAATACTTTAATAATATTGCTTTCATGCTTCTCACCTACAAAACCGCTAATAATTGTCGAGGTCTAACGCTTCAACAATTTGCACGCATTCTCCATATACCTGTGTGTAAAACAGGGCTCTCATCAACCTCAAAAATACGCCTAGTACCAACCCTCAATAGACAACAATAATAAATGCCGCGGCTACCCAGATAGCCGGC
Organism: Eubasilissa splendida; assembly: GCA_031772225.1. Classification (NCBI taxonomy): domain Eukaryota; kingdom Metazoa; phylum Arthropoda; class Insecta; order Trichoptera; family Phryganeidae; genus Eubasilissa; species Eubasilissa splendida. The sequence continues at coordinate 12,773,259 of CM062860.1, read as the reverse complement.
TCTAGCGCGTCACTTCTTTTACAGCCGTCTCCCCGACTAGTTCAGTAACAGACGCTTCTTACTGCTTTTACTTACGTTACTGCGTTTCAAGCATCAATAAACATTGATCTACTGTAAGTAGTATATTATTTTTTATCCTACTCTGACTACACACACGTACATGCACATACACTCCGCATTATAGTACAAATGAACATGTGAATGAATGGATGAAATATAATGGGGCATTCATTTTCTCACGCTAAAGCACATCCTTCTGATCCATTATCATTTTGACAAATACTTATATACATTAAACGTCAAATATTAGATCCATTTCCCCAAAAACTTATATTAAACATTACATCACGCATTACCCACAAAGACTGTCTCAAAAATAAACCAACTTGTTATGTATTTACATCAAATGTTCGCTTATCAAGCTTTCATCAGTTTTGTGATCTGCAGATAACTATTATTATTTTCAAACAAATATCAGATATCTCATAGAGACAAAGTTATTTTTTATTATATTTAATGGAAAATATATGGAAGTATGGGGTAATTACAGGGCTTACGACCTGTCTTCGGCTCACTTTATATATATCCCCTCAATATCCGCAATTATCAAATTTTTGAAAGTTGTATATATGTTAGTATGTGGACTCCCTTCGAGTACCACTACACCATCGCCATCTATAGACCAAATTTGATAATTTTTTTTTCCTTTTTTTTTTAATCCCTGTAATTACCCCATACTTCCATATATTTTCCAATAAATGTAATAAAAAACAGCTTTGTCTCTATGAGATATCTGATATTTGTTTAATGACAGTGCCTTTGTAGGTAAAAATTCAGTAATTGTGTGTTCTTGGACATATTCAAATGTTGCTATTATTATTTTCAGCTGTCGGAGTCTGGAAGCTATGAAGCATTCGGAATCTAAGATATCCAGTATGGACCGTGTAAATAGTACACATTCAAGTATATATATGTATATTAAAATAAATCAATATTCGAGTGAGAAAACCGTGTTAGACAGAATTAGACGTAGAAAAAATACAAAATATCTAAATTTACATGTCTTTAAGTAACCCAAAAAGTTTACAGCATTTTAGCTTAACATTGAAGTAAAATTATATTAAGTAGACCTAATTTTCTCAATGATATTTCTCTCAGCTTTTATCTCTGGGGATTAAAATTTTTGTACTGGTTAGTCCGTAAAAAAAGTTCCAAACGCACACTGACCTCGCTGCAGTAGGAGAGTGTTAATTCTTAGTGTGTTAATTAATCTTCCTTCTTACTTGTGCTTAAGGATAGATTAGAAAAGAAAGGGACGGAGATACGCAGGTTAAAATTTAGATAAATAGCGAACTGAAGGTATGTATGAGTGAGTATGTATGCACGGGTGAGGCAACAAGTCAAACGCCAAAAAACTTATTATAATTTAATTAACTTAAGCGGCGCTAACAATTACTGTGAAATTGTAATATTCATATTAATCGAATATTTACGAAATACTAAAGAAAGTCTAATTATAATTCGGCTAATTAATTATTTATATTACAAATTTATTTACTTATTTCATTATCTATTGTTGGCAATCAAAACGAAAGTGTTTCACACAATGAAAATAGTAAGATATTTTATGAATATATCGAAAAATTGAGTACAACAACAGAGATACTATCACTTTAATGTTTCCTTTGTTCTCTTTTATTACTCCGATAGGAATCGAATTAGCGGAAACCGCTGGGGAAGTGCATCAATATTTTATCGCCAATTATTCCGTTACAGACGGAATGCATTTAGTGCACGCACTGCAAATCTTCAAGCGCATAGCCTTAACAACCCGTGTTCCAATTGTAAATAAGATGTACGTACCGGCGAGCAGTGGCGCACCTGAAGCGTGGACAATGGACTGTTCTAATCGATTTTACCTTTTAGAAATTAAATCACTTTTTAAATTTATTTTTATTTGTCTATTGAATGGTATTTATACATCGCATAGAGATATTTTTTTACGGTGACCAGATAACTGCACTCATAAACAACTGCACACAATAATATTAATATAATATTTTTAATATTTTCAAACTGACCTTTTTTTTAAATAATGTATATTAACCAACAAAATTTTACGAGTCAAAAATCTAATAATTTTGTATCATCATGTCAATTTTCACATCTTTAATCATGGTAACGATTTACTAGATTTATTTTTAAATAATATTTATTTTAATTTAAAATAGATTTTTTTAAACATTAGAATAACGTAACATATATGTTTTTGGTTAGTTTATTTATCATCCTGAAGAATGAAATAATATTTTCCGAAACCGGTTGGTGTTTTAAAATTACTCATTAAGTGGTTATTATAAACAAAGTTAAATATTGTTTATGTGTGTACGCTTGTGTGCAGTTATTAGGAATACACACTTATCTGGTGTGCATCTGTTGTGTGCGTTGTCACGGAATCTTTTTTTACTCACACCTACGTGAAAAATAATATTTTGTAAATGACCCTCATTTTCATTTTCATAAATACGATTTCCATGCTATTTAAAATATGTTTAAGATAAATTAATAAAGATATTAAATTACAAAAAGTTATTTAATTTTTTAATGGTAATATGACTTTTGGCTCCTCTTTATTTAAAGAACTTATAAAAAGTTAAGAATATAATTTATAAATAAAAAAATATAGATTAGTAAAATGGAAATACAGTAGTAGTAGTAGTATTTCGTTACAATTAGTTACACACATCGAGTATCTATTTCTGTTTTGAATCTTCGTAGAAACTTTATAAATGTAAATTAATGATAAAAAAACATTGTAACGGCACATAGAAATGATTTTTGAAATATTTTCAATTTATTAAACTCTTGCTCTAATTAAAAATAAATTACATATTTTTAGAATAATGTTAGTGATGAAGGATTAAAATTAAAATTTATTGAGATATTTGAAATTCATGAATAATAATAATTTTACTACGAGTATATACCAAATACTTCCCGTAACTTAGAATATTTCGATAGGTTTCGTAAGCTTTCAGTGCAACAACAATAATGTAAATTTGTTAAGTCTCGTATCTACGATGATCTCTCAATGAGACTTTGATCTATGTACATGTATACTGCATCACTCCAATCGGCGATCAAAACGGTGATTTATAAATCATCACCTCATATGCCGCATTTACCACACACGTATATTTAGTGAATTTATACTCTCAGAGATCAAAGTCTCATTGTGAGATTGTCGTGGACACTGGCCATTACATTAGTTTGAATGAATGACGGAATAAAATAGCATTCACCATACACGCACCTTTAACGAGCATATACTCTCAGAGATCAAAGTCTCATTGCGAAATTATCGTAGACATGGGCCATTACATTGATTTGTGTATTTTGGCAGAATATTATGTAGAATTCCAATTGAACAGCATTACGGAATAGATGGAGTGCACACCCTTGCAATCGCTTATCGGAAAGGGTGATCTTGGAAACACGTCACGCCCTTGCAATAACACCGACACAACTCAAAGAATACGACTTTCGAGTTAAGTCAGTCATTCGATAGTCCTTATCTTTATAGGGGTGGCAAAAACACCTCTCAAATCGGTGTAATACAAATTTTTTGTATTACTCCGAAATGATTTTTTATTATTTTATTTTTTCGTAACTGTCTTATTAAGTTATTCCTAAAGTATTAATTTGATTCGATTTAACAATTAATGACTGGCAGAATAATTAAATTAGAATAGAGATGGTGGATAACTGTTTTTTTCAAAATGCTATTCATTCACTTTGTTACAATATACGCTGTAATTCAAATCTTCCAATGCGCATTTTATAAATTTACGTATATGTTTATTATTTATTTACGGTGCCGAAACATGGACCCAAGTGATCTTAAAAATATAGAGGCTTCGAAATGTGGTGCTATATGAGGATATTGAAATTGTGGTCATACGTGTACGGAAAGGATTACAATATTATACTTATTTGAGACTTCGCGTCTATACTGTGTCAGAACCTTTGAAGAAATAGTGATTAACATATACAGTCCACATTTTGAAGATGTTTACAGGATTCGAATTATGTTAATTATGAATCCTTCCGGCATCCATGATTGTACGCAACACATATTATTGTTTAAAAAGATTTGTCAATCGTTTTAAAATACAAATCAAAAATTATTTGTCAATTCACAACATAATTAAAATAAACCCTGGTGTGAAAAGTAACTTATTATTTATAGAGCAATTAAACTGATGAATTTCGATTATAGGTAATTAATACTACGATTAAATTATTTTTAGAGTTAACGTACATTAATTAATTAATCATTATTTTAAAAACTAACTCATGGTCACAAATTATTAAAAAATAATACTTTACCTTTAAAAAAGCTTATAAAATATTTAGGTACACTACTCACGTAGACTCAGTATAGCACTGAAGTCCAGAAGACTAAGATGGGTGGGTCACGTGTCACGTCGTATGGGCGGATAACTTCAGAGCATTTATAGCGATATGTGAGGGAGTCCCGGCGACCAGGAGACTTATGACCGCCCATGCAGAAGGTGGGCGGACAATGTAAGAAAGGACGCGACAAGATTTCACATTGCCAGCTGAGACGAAATTTCTCAAAACCGAGATCCATAGAAAACAACCGTAAAGTCAGTCTTGGACCTTAATGATTTGAAGCGCCGATAGAGTAAGTGTGATTACTAAAAAAAGTATTGAAAATTACAGTAGCTTTATCAGGCGTAACCAGTGGCGTAGCTGTGATATTTAGACCCAATAATTAAAAATTAAACCCAGAATTAAAAAAGACCCCTCCGAATTGACACATGAGAAACAGTTTTAAAAATTTGATTTCTTGCTGTGGATTACTATTAATAGAGGGAAAGGTATTTATTCTCATAAATAGATTGTAAGATGCGAACATTTTGGTCCCCTATTTAACGTTTCCCCCGATGCACTGCATTGGCATAGTTACGCCACTGGTCGTACCATACATCAATGATCTAAATATCATATAATCGTAATTTTAAGTTTGAATACAAATCGCTAAAATGTGTTGCCAAAATCATGTTATAATCATACAATAATCATGTGGCAATTTTCAGGTCGTATTTTATAAAAACGTGTATGTTTTCAGGTTATAACAAGCATATTTATATCTATAAATATATGTTCAGTAACAAAAATCACTAAAATATTGTAAACCGATACTACATGTGTTTTTTTTCTTTTTTAGGTGCTGATTTTTCAATAATATTAACAATACAACAACAAAAAATGTATCAATAGAACTGGCTAGACAAAATTTACAGGCGTCTTATATAGGCAGATTATTACTTCTGCCTACGTGCTATTTATAGGGTATGGTGAACATATATAAGAACACGTGTTTCTATATGTGAAATAATGTGGGAACTTGTTGAATATTCGGGAACAGGTATTCTGTTTTTCCCGTTAAATACAACACATAAGAAATGTCGTTCATAAGGCCTTATGTACTTACTTGTTTGTTTGTAGGTAGATGGATTCCCAGTTCTACACATTCGTAACACTTGTTTTCCTGGAAATACATCTAGTCCATAACCAAATTGGATCAATTCACCGGAAAACTTTATATACTCCTACATCTAGTTCCAAAGTATCGCTCTTAATGTTAGCCTTTCACGTGGTATTTGAAACGTTTTTTTTCCCATTATCTTGCCATATTATTTTAACGTCCTTTTTGAAAATCGTTGGTTGTGCGATTCCAGAACCAAGTGTGTATACCGACATCTTGGCGTCCGTGTTTAGGTCAAGGTTGTCGAAGATTCTCTATCTGAGGCGCCCAAAGTTTCAAGCAGCACTTGCCGACTCGATGCATCTTTCCAATGTTGCTTATTTGCTAAGTTAAGTTTACATACGAAAATCCAAACTCCCCTTTCTAAAAGTACCGAAGTCCGAACGAAGTAGACTGCTCTGCCGCAGGCACTCGTGAAGGGTGCACCACTAGAAGTTGTCCTCCCCCCACCGCGCTATTTATATTTTGGGTAGGGTAGCTACGTATCGTTATTATATAACATTTAATATAGAAATATTAATGATTTAACATGTCAATATTTAGTATATGTAAATAGTAAGCTTTAAAATTTTAAAATGAAATATTTCATAGACGTAAAAACCTAAACCTTTCTTTTGTTTAGTGTTTCGATAACAATATTGGTATTTTTGAGACAAGATTGTCATTTTACCAGAAGACAATGACAAATAAATTACTTTTCCTATTTTATTTACTTTGTAAAGTTGTTTCATAGACAGTTTAGTCAGTTTTCTACTATTTTAGGAGAACACATTCTTATTGTGAAGTTGTAATTATTCAGAACATAGGTCTGTGATATTTTAAATATGAATTAAATATATTAATTATAAAGATATACATATAAAATCAATTCTATCGTAAAATATTGTTGTTGCGCCACCGGGATTCAAACCTGGATCTCTTTCCTAACCGGGGAAGGTGCTTTATCCAACTAAGATTAATTGTAGATACATTAACAAAGAGCTAAGAGAAGTGATTTATTCATTAAATATATATCTACCTATTGCTTTATATTATATATAAGTACGTATTTATTTTGTCAAAGTGACCAGGGCAATGCTTAACTACTTACCGGGGATAATAACTATTATACTATTGCAGTCCCCATAATTCAATATAATATCGACCAAACCACAGACTAGTAAATGAATAGACATGAAATAAAGTGTACATATAGAAGAAGGGTTTAGAACATTAGTTGCGGGACGAAGAGCATTCTACACATATTCTTTGTAAAAACATAAATTTGATAGTTTACGACACAATTTATGCAACAGTAAAAGTATTTACTCTTACAAGACGTATTTTTTACATTCAATTTTCGTTCCAATCGAGTCATATATTTAAAAAAGCTCGCGGAGCTATTTTATCACGTAAATGGTACCAAAGTTATCACGTGGGTGACATCAAACGGAACATATTAAAACAAGGAATTTGCGTTAGTTTATGTTTATATATTTGGTAGTCTGTGAACCAAACCAATAAGTTATTTATCAGAGAATTTAACTTTACCATTATAAATATTATAGGGTTGATTGTCACTATACTATTTGATCACGATGAATTTACATTTTTGTTAATAAACTAAATCTGAAATTGTATCAGAAAAAGTACCCAGGACTGAAATTAAATTTGAAGGCATTAAAAAATGTTATTTTACAAAAGAAAATTTATTCTTACATTTTTTAAATGATAGAATAAACTTATATTATGAAAAATTGTCACATAACACCTTCATGCCTTCGATTGTCTGGGATTCGAAGAATTCATTCGGCGCATATTCACATTATCGACTTCCTATAATTATAAATAATGAAAAAAGATTAGATATTACAAAGCAGATAAACGTAACAAATAGCCGGGACACGCACCCAATACGCGGTGCACCCGCTAACCTCTCGTGTAACTGTAGGGGGCGTTTTTACCGACACGTGCTGGCCGTTTTGCCGACCTCCCGGGCGCTATCAGATGGACGTGCCGCGCGCCAATTTCCTATTTATCGCGATAATTTGACACGCCGCTGCCTGGGTAATATGCTGCTGGGATTTGTAGTCATGCGCGAATTTAAAATAGCGCCTTCGTATGAAACAAATCAACTTCTCCAATTCCGGACGGCAATACGTGAATTGGTTGATTATTTTCGAATTGAAATAAGCAATTTTATTAACCTTTACCATACCGTGATATAAAATACCCGAACGCAACCATCCCGTCAACTCGTGTTACCGTAAATAACAATAAGAAAAAAATGTTTTTATTAGCTTAAATGACTTTAATGGCACGAATTTACTTTAAATATTGAGCATTCAATTTTGAAAAAATGTTTAATAACATAATTTAGAGCATTCATTAAGTCCTATACAATGTGTCCTTCCTTCGTATTTCTCTTCATTTAATCAGTGAGAAAGAGACAATTATATTTGTATGTTTGTTGTTCTTTTCACCGTAAAAATAGTGTGTGATCTCTGTCTTTTATATCACAAATAGTATTTTTACCAACTTATTAATTTTACAACGGATTGAATGGAAAAAAAAATGTTTTTGTACGATTCCCTTTTCATAATTGGTTTTTCACTTGTCATTCCTAAGTGCTAATAATTTATTTAAGATTATCTAAAATATGAATTTTATGTTGCATATATTTACCAAAATATTACAGGTTTAATCATAATGGTAGACCTATGTTACTGCATGGTTTGGGAAGGGTTAAATTAAAAATATATCTCTTACGAATTTAACCAAAGCGGTTCGATAAACTGTATCTTTACGCCTTATCATATTTTATTCTGATTGTCTTGATATGTTCAACTAAAATTATCTGTACGTTTGAAGCCGGTCTAGAGTAGTTGGTACATATTGTAAATCTTACAGTATTGCGTACAAGACTTCCCGAGTATTTCTGCTATCTGCTTTCCTCCTGGTCTCGTGCAGTTTTTTCTTATCTCATTTTGTCACCGTGATCATGATCTCCATCTGCTTTTTTTACCAACTATATTGTTAGATTGGAACCATCAGTACCTACCGTCTTACCGTCTAAGTTGTAATACTACTACAACAAGAAAAAACCATTTCATAAACTCAAGTCTGATTTTAATCAAGGTTAAATATTGCGACTGCAAATGCAATCTTGCTCGACGCGAGCGTAATAAATTATGCGGGCGTGTGTGAATTTTTCATACGAAACTATATTTCTGTAGAACATTTTAAAACGTATTTTTGATTATTCATTTTCGTTTCAAATCCGCATGACGGTGATTTTTGAATTTACTATACCTTGGTTAAAAATGTTTGACTTCAAAAAAAAATTGTACGAATTGAACCATGGCAGTAAGTACTGTATCTTTACGCCTTATTACATCTTATTGAAATTGTTTTTTCACGTGTGAAGCCGTTCTACGGTGGTCGGTACAACTTGGTAAACTTTCAAATATCTCGTTATATATTATATATATTTCAAATATGTGCGTTATTAGTTGTCCATATAACAAGTATTTTTGGAATTTTGAAATAAATTTAAAAAATAGAATTTTTTGAAAAATCTTTATACACTGCCAAAAAAAATGTACATATTTGTTTGCATTTAACGAAAATAAAATTATGCGAAAATATATTCTTAATCTTTCTTACAATTCATGTTCCCAATGTAATTTTATTATCTTTATTTATGAAAACTGAATGTTTTATAATATTATTTATATGGTAAAGTTATTTTATTGGAGATATCGAAAGGAAGGTGATTGCAGGGCACAAAGTAAACGGTGCTTTCAATGGAATTATAGCTGATGGGAACTTGTCAATTGAGGCAATACTAGCGGGATATAATGGAGTTCTGGTACTGATGTATGGAAGTGGGTCCTGGAAGAGGAACGAAAGTATCCAGTGGAAATTAGATCACTTAGGCATATATGAGACAGATCCATTTATGATACAGTAAAGAATGAAGAAATAAGGAAAGATTGTAAAGCTGATCTTAGTATAGTGAATAAGATCAAAAAAGAATCACTTTGGTGATTTGGTCATATGGAAAGGATGAATTATGAGAGAATGGTAAGAAAAGATATGTGATGCAAGCTTAACCAGAAAACTGGAAGATGGTTCTATTAGAAACCACAATAATCGGCTAGCTTGTGTGAGAAAATGAGGCGAGAATTGTGTCAGAACAGAAAAGTGTGGCGCTCTATCCTCTCTGCCTACCCCGCGGGGAAACGACAAGATGGTAAATAAGTAATTTTATTATAAATAAATAGAAAATTATGTTTACGAGTGTTGAATTAGTTTAAATATTTTCAATCCGCGTCGTGGATTATATAAAAAGCAGCATATTTATATTAAATAATAACCTGAATCCTGAATCTATGAATACTACAATTATTTTAATTCTTAGAATTAATTATTTCCCGCGCCTTTAGCTAGCATCTATTTTAAATCCTCTGTGAATACAATTTATTAACTTATTTAAATTTAGAATACATTTCCGTTGTGAAATTTAAATTTTTACAATTTTGAAGTCAAGTAACAATTTTTGAAATAATAATTATCCTCAAACTTATATACATGCGTATTCGGTATCTAAAAAATCTGGGTTAATTTATTTAGATTTTTTAATTCAAGTGCGTCAAATGCGTCAGAACTTTATCTAAAAATATGGTGTTGAAACTGTTTACCGACTACACAGAATATAGAATAAGAAGTCATCTGATGAGTGGTGTACGTTCAGTCAGTAGGCGGAAGATGTATACAGAATGAATATATAATATTATATTTTGTTTGGCCGCTCTTTTGGTTTGTCTGAAATTTGTCAGTTTGCATTTAGTAAACGTAAAGAATAGTTGATTACAATTTATTACATTAAAAATAATCAAATGCCTCAACAACGTTTTAAAGTCATTAAAATATTTTATCTAAGTAATAATGGCGATGCTTTAACCATTAATCGTCACACGTTGGAAAACTTTTTGGTGGCCGAATTAGGACGATTAAACCTGCAACACATGTGGTTTCAACAGGACAGTGCCACCTCACACACAGCCCGAGGTACGTTTGAAATTTTGCGAGAAATTTTTCCTTGCGGCACAATGCCAAAAAGAGAAGATATCGATTGGCCTCCTCGATCACCTGATTTAACGACTCCCGACTATCTTTTATTGTACTTGAAAATAGTATGGTTAAAAGAGCACGCATTTGTGCCACTACCAGAGGCAATCAGTTGGCCAATGTCATATTTATATATAATTGTAATGAACTGAATAATTGAAAATAAAAACTAAATTTAAAAAAAAACGTTTTATTTTCTAGTTATTCAAAAATAACATCGGCCTGGAACATAATATTCACCCTGTATTTAAAAATTATTATGAGTGTGACAGATATGGAGACTCAGTACCGTTCATCAAATTACGTGACGAAAAATTAATTATTTCAATATTAATATTAATTACATTATTTTTTATATTTTAAAAATATTATGAATATCTAAAGATTTTATTTAGTAATATGAAAGTTAAATATTATATAATATTTTAATGACAACTCATTTATGTTGTCATGTTGCAATTTAGAACATATTTATGTGGTATTTTTAATATAAATTAAATGAATCAACCAAAAAAATATACAAATATACGTATATCCAAATTTAATAAAATGGATTGATTTAATTCTGGTGTTTTCTAGCGTTATTACTCAAAGGTTTGTGGAATTCATGTCAATATAAAGTTGATTGCTTTTAAAAGTGGAATAATAGATGTATCGATTATAAAGAAATACAGAATATAAGTTATCGAAACAAAACTTATCGAGAATGTAAATGCTTGATACAGCGAAATTGCTTAACGCGTTTCCTCGGATAGAAAAAGATCATGGATCGAATATTTTTTCGATAAATAGATTTTATCCGTATGAAGCGTCTGTAATATAATCGATAGTGTTTGAGTATGCGTAAGGTACGAGTGAGGAGAGGACAGTCAAGAAAATATTATTTAATCCGCATTGTGGTAACACTGCACGCGCCCATAGACAAGGCCGTGTAAGGACTCATCTATCAAACCATATCGACCAATCAGTAGATACAATAAGACAATATGCACTAATGACGGACGTCCTCTCACCAACCACTCCAGAGTTCGACGCGAATTTAACTGTATAATTCATCACATCAATAAACGAAATTTTATAAGTGCTCTTTCTTATTAAATACATTGCTCCAGTTGCAACAACAGACACCCTACACTGCGAAATACAAACAACTGTCTTGAAGATGTCAGGAGCTTCAGTCTTACAGCAACAAAACCTTCCGACACAATCACGAGTCAATCATATTTAAACAACAACAACATCTACACCGTCAACTCCTACAGTATATATTACATATTTTACAATCTTACAATAATCAACACCCATCAAAGTTTAAAATTAAAAAAACGTATTCAAAAATTGATGAACAATAAAATATAGTGATATAGAGACAAGAGGTCGGAACGGGAAACAACAGAAGAAAGGCAAGATCGGGTCTAAGTAAATAAAATATTGTAAGATAATCATATTAGAAATTTGAAAGCGAAGAGCATGCATGCGAAAATACGCGAAGTGTAGTATGTCGAGACAAAAGAGTGTGGCATAATATGGCATTCTATTAACACTTACTGCCCGGTGGGTCAAAACAAAACACGTCCTGCGGTGGTGGGTCATTTTAGACCCATCTCAAGTTTTCGGTTTTTTAACCGTTTTGTGGGAGATTTTTTATATATATTTCATTTTAAATATGATTTAATGAAATGCCACGATGTGCCGTAATATTTCTGCTAAAAGATTAAATATAAAAATTAAAAAATATTATGAATAATGCACATATTCTCACGCATCAACAGACGCCCTACACAGCCAAAATACAAACATCCACTGAACATGTGATCGTCTCGTCGGTTGGCGACTGCACTACCTGCTGGTGTGTAACAGTGGTTATAAACAATTAAAATGTATCATTTATTATTTATATATTAGTACTTTACACACGTAAACCGGATGAAAATAATTTAAAACATCTCGTCCGATATTAATTATTTGTATCTCAAATTATTTGGAAATATTTAATAAACGATTAGCTAGAAGGAAAACAGTATTAAACGAGTATTTGTAGAGTAATTCGTATTTTTACAAACACCCGGGTCAGATCTGACCCACCACCGCAGAGGACGTGTTAATCTGTCTATTCCCGAGTAATGTTTAATTTTATTCACAATATTGTGGATCACATTTAAACGAAACAGTTGCCGAAAGCATTCGACAGCAAATATTACGCAAATTTGGCACCGGGCCACGATATACCCACAGTTAAACTAATTTTACAATGAATGCAAATGCTCACCAAAATAACCAAAGTGGATAAGCAGATAAACTTGCGAATACGTGTACTATTATTCTTCTCGGTCGAATCCGCCATCATTTGAGCGGCACGACGTAACATACATCTAAAATAAACCAATTCCCGGATGCTGCTTGAATATAAATCTTTGAAAAAATGTTTTTTAAGTAAATTTCGGAATGTGGATTGAACAATATAACGTATACAAATAGGAGGTATTTATAAATTTATATTTTTTAAATTTCAATAGTGCAACTGTTAAAAGAGGAAAATAACGCCAATCTTTTCGCACTCCTGATACAACTTGTAATTTTTTTTCTCTAAAATAAACTCCCTGTCATAGACTTTAATAAATGAGAACTAGCTAATTTTCTGTTATTAGTATCGGAAGTTCGTAGAGTTGGACTGCTTTTCTGATTAAGCTCAGTTAGTCTTTTATAATTAAATAAATTTTATTAAAAACATTATAGGAATGTAATATTCATCTTTATTCCAAGTCGTTAATTTAGTTCTGGGGAGATCTATTTTATTATTTATTTGTTTTTCTTGTGCAGATTTTCAACAGGTCGTTAATGACTCTGATAAATAGTTCTAGTGTGATATTAAAATTAAACGTAAAAACATTTTAAGATGAAAACTTCTTTATGATTATGAAATTAAAAACTCTGTACAAAATGAAAATAAAAGTAATGTTACAAATTGAGAACTGAGAATCAATAATATATATATAAAACTACAGCAGAGTAGAGAAGGCGTGGGTTCCAAGGTCAACGAAGTCTGATCACGTGACATGCGACAGTTTTTGGCGTTAAAAGGTTTTATACGTTTATATACGCGAACTTGGTTTATACGTGTATACGACTATGAACAATACAACTAAGAACGGTATTGTGTATGATATTACAGTATTGTGTACTATTGTATGTATTTCTGTTCTTCGTCTACAGGCTTCATGCGGTGTTTCTTCAGCTGCATACTTCATTTGGTCACCGTGATCTTCATTCGCTTCTTCTACCATCAAAATTCACAACATTTCACTATGAATGAAAACATCAGTGCGTTTTGCCGTCTAAGATGCGCGAAGAAGACATCTCCAGCGCCACATTTCAAAGACTTCATTCCCTGTATACTGTCTCACTGTTACTGTGGACACATTTGATACCCGCCGTGTGCATTTAATCTTGAACATGAAATTGTTTCCATTATGCATAACGTTTACGGTCAATGAAATCTGGTGGCCAGGTGTGGGTTTAATGCGCTGGCCTTGCTATAAATATTTAATAATGAATTTAAATAGTCATGTACTGACTTCTAGTGTAGTGGCACCTTGCGGCAGAAGCGCACGTTTCAAATCGTAAAATAAACCATTCAAGAAAACAAGTTCATTGCTGTGCGTGTTGTGAGACTTGCATGCGATATTGCTGAATTAAAGCACAAAACGGCCTATAAAACGTAATATATACAGAAACATACATATATTATGTATCAAATTTATTAATATTAAAATAAAATAACCTTACTTGATTAAATAATTTTTGTAAAATTTATTTGAATCAAAGCCTTCATTGTCTTTTTTTTTTTTAATTGATTGCACACATATATATACATATGTATACATATACATATATATAACGGCAAGGATGTGATCTGTAATGCAAATTTAAAAATTAATTTTATATTATTGTGTACGGTTTAAATATGATTTTTTATAACTCGAAACTCTTCATATCTAGATTAAATTATATTCAAATGTTTAACATCTTTAAGATTTGTATTACCTCACATTGAATACGTGCATATTAAAAAATGATTATGATCAAAAATATTTATTTTAATATAAGCTATTTAAAAGTTTATTTTGAGTTAAATTGAATACACCAACCGGTTTCGTAAAATGCGATTTCCTTCATCAGGATATCAAATAAACTAACTAAAACCATATGTCAAATTACTACAATTTTTAAATTATTATTATTATCTACTATTTTTTTAAATTATATATTTTTAAATAGAATTTAAAAATGTAATAAGAAAATAAAAATATTCGAATTTGTTTTCACTTCATTTTATTTCATCGTACCATCTGAATAAACTTATCGTTATCTGTTGTTCTTATAAGATGTTACGAGTAGCCGTTTTTCGCATAATAAAATTTAAAATATTAGAATTTACTTTTTTTTCACTCCTACAATCTGAATAAACTTATCGTTATCTGTTATCTGACTTGTCCTTACAAGATGAAACGAGTTGCCGTTTTTCGCGATAAAATAGAATAAGTAAAATAACGGATATTACTCGCAATTCCATTTCCTTGGAAAATGAATACGTCCAATTCCTTCTTTCAGCGTTGTTATAAAAAATGTTCAGGTCGCGCTAGTTCTGCTTCTTCATTTTCTGTGCTATTTGAAGAAGGCCTTCCTGTACACAGCGCGAATTATATTATTAATCTGTTGCTCCAATTAATCTGAATATTACTGTATTAAATGCTACTATTATATATGTGTATTACATTGGGGTCAGAAGTCCGAGTCTCTCGCCAAAACGAAATGTTAACATTCGCTCGGGAAACATTATGTCTCTATCAATGGTAGTAAATTCATTGCCGACAATTTATCTCAAATTCCATGAAACCAGATATTTCTCATATGAAATAGGAAACTCGCTTTTTCGAGAAAAATGTCTATTAATTTTTTTAATAAAAACTCGTTTTTATTGTGAAGTTGCAATTTCAGTTCTGTGGTATTTTTAATATAAATTAAATCAATTAGAAAGATATACAGAAAAAATCTGTTTATCGTAAAAATATTTGGTTGCTATTAGGATTCGAATCAGGACTTTTCCTGTCCGGAGAAACGCGTTATCATTTTCGCTAAATCAACCAATTACGTTTTTAACAATTTTTTAACTAACTTGAATATACGCTAGGAGATGCTGTAAAAATTTGGAAGATCCGTGACTGGTTGTTCGCGGAATATACGGTTGTCTGTGTACCTCCAGCTTCCACATATTTAACTGAACTGTGAAATAATATAAATAAAAAAGTACAGAGACAACATATACGTTTATATAATAGAAATAAATGCTCCGAGCGCAAGTAATCAATGTGAACAATAAAACTGCAATTCTAATTATTATATTAGTTTAATAAAACAACATCATTCAATTCTAGTCTGAATTTGATCAAATCGTTTAAAAATAGTTTTTCTTTAGAACTGAGAACAACATTTTCTACTACTCCGGGCATCATGCGGTTTTTAATCATCTTAGAGGATAAATGAACATCTTACAGCGCACATGATGCAATCTAACCCTAAGAAAGTGCAAGATGTCACAATATTGCACAACGATGAATGCAATATCGAAGTTTTAATCGATAGTGTGATTCAGTCGGGGGCTATAGGGAGGATGTCTTGAGGGATGGCTTCAATTTATTCCTGGCAACTCTGAACCAACTCCGATGAAATTCCAACGAAAAGTTATGATTACATCAGCGTGAATTTCTACATTGTACTCTTCTATATGTCGGTTTTAAAATATTTTATCGATACTACGTTTAATGATCTACGATCTTCTCAAGTATTCACATATTTCAAATATCATCATCATTATCATGCTATCACATGCTAACATGTGTCTGTCCACTGCCGAGCGGGCGTCATTGCCACTTGAGATTGCATATTGTTTTGGATATCAATTAACCATTATTATTAGATGAATTTGTGCGTTAAATACTTGATCTCTCAGCGATATTCCAAGCATAGCCTTTTCCATTACTATTTGGGTAACTTTCAATATGCGTATGGCATTGACGGTGAGGCATAGAGCGCCACACTCTTCTGTCCTGACACATAATTCTCGCCTCATCTACATTCATACATCTTCTCATACAAGATTTTCGATTATTGAGGCATCTAACAGGACCATCTTCCAGTATCTGGTTTACCTGGTCGTGTCAAGTCTACCGCGGACGTCATATATTTATGGTGTCATCAACACTCGCGTCATATACATTTCTTACTATTCTCTCCTCATTCATAAAGGTGACCTTAGCATAGTGATTAAGGTTATTTAGATTAGGTGGTTTGGTCATATGTAACAGATTTTCGTTTTAAATCTTACTATGCGTATAAAACACTTCGTAATTAATACTTTATACGCATTTTGGTATTAAAGTCATTAGTTATCTGTTGTATTCTGTACTGAATAACCAACTAATATATATCAATCTTTATTACCTAAGGGTCAACATCCATCCTAGTTTACATCCTTAAAATATTAAATGGATATGTTCGGAATCTTAAGGAATAATGTTACTTTAACCAGTTTTTGAAACATGTATCATCTACAAGTTTATAGAAAAATAACAAGCCAAAAAAAGGACTATTCATGAATTATCTTAGTGAAATATAATCAGAAATGACGTACAAACGAATGAAATAATACCACGAAATGGAAGAAGTTCGCCGTGGGACTAAGTATAATGTATATTCTATTGAATAATTAAGATAAAATTGTAATTGGATGGATACCTTAACCGAGATACGGTAAACTTTGAGGGAAATGAAGAGCAGGATACGAGAGATGAATTATAGAATAATGTGGCGGTCATTAGGAGAGTTCTTTCCAATAATAGATGGCCGCGATTATTATTTTTTTCTACAAGACATAGGCCCTTATTGTTCTTGTATCGGAGACTATAAAAAAACTGCAAACGATGTCTTAAAAAGAAAGCGAGTTCCAAGCAATGATTCAGTGAAAGTCTATTAAACATTAAATAGAGTATATGACAAAACACAACTCACAATAGACGACCTAGATAATGCGTTTTGATATGAATATTTCATTTCATACTTGAGGCATGTACGAGTATGCCCAGGTATGTGTAACAGATAAAAGTTTGTCGTTTATCCTTTCCGGGATAGACGGAACCAATATAGCATTATTCATGAAGTTCTATTCAAGCTTGAAATTATTGAAAGGTTAGGACGCTCGCATCCAGGAACAAGAATCGCGAGTCCAGTGGTAAATCAGTTCAATATTAAACATGGTAAAATATTTTTCTCCGTGTTTTCGTATTTATTAATGATTTCTTGGATTATTCAAAGATTGAGATGATTAGAGCATCAGATCATTGAAAAATAGAAAAAATAGTAGTTTTACTGTTTTTATTTATTATCTTTGTTTTATTAACCACTAAATTGAGTTACATAAATACATCTACCGGTTTCGAAAAATACCATTTTCTTCATCAGCAAGCTTTTCTTTGCCAGAATCTACTTAAAAATAAAAATTTTAGTACCTAACTCAGATCATTACTTAATACAAATTTACTCGAATAATTTTTAGGAAAAAATTTTTAAATGGGACTCGTAGTTAAATTTAGTTGGTTGTTTTTTCGAAACCGGTAGATGTATTTAAACTCAATTTAGTGGTTAATAATACAAAGATGATAAATAAAAATATGAATTTTAACCACAAAGATAATATTGCTAATTTTAAAAGTATAGTAGTTTTACTGTTTCATAAAAAGATTCAGTCTTTTATTTGTTCTAATAGTAAATATTTCGTAACAAGAACAGCGATAAGTTAGTTTAATGTACTCGTATATTACGATAATGATATCGTATTAATAAAAATATTGCACGTACATACCTGAAATAATATTTTATAGTTTAAGTAAATTAATATTCCTAAATTGTATTTATATTTAACCTCTGTGTATGTTTTTTTACGTCTACCGGTTTAGCTACTAACGTATCTTCGTCAGAACCGGTGTACAACTGTTAAATATAAATACAATTTTTTATTATGTCTAACCACAATAGTAATCAATAATAAATTAATATTTTTTTATATATACCTTATATTGCTACTGAGCTAATATTGCGTTATCCATCTATTTCATTAAAACGATTTTTCAGTATTTAGAATCTTGGTATCATTTATTTGCATCGACCATGTATCTGCCATTTCCCCTCATTAGATAGCATTATTGCTGCGTATTTTTTGGCCAAAAACTGAATTCATTCATGCTCAAATTTGTTATTATTCAAGAATCTTTTTAAGTCTAAGATCTCATTATCATTAATTTATGTTCTCTGCTAAATTTATATTGCCGCGAGTACAATCACTACGCGTCCCATTCGGTGTTTTAATGACGTCACGCTTAATCCTCCATAATCTTTGTTGGAAAGTAACGTCACACGCACGGATCAAGGTGTATGTGAATGTGTGCGTGTGTGTATGTGTTCACGGACGCGCCGTATTTTATCTCGGGTGGCGCTCGAAGCTGCCCCCATTAGCGTTAATGGGAAAATCGTCTTGAGAACTCCGCGAATTCATCACATTCTTGAGCGGAGTTTTCTCGAGTATTTCACCCTTCTGTTGGCATAATTACGGGGGCGATATATCAGATTACGCCATATAATTAAATTGATACCCTCCGAGGGAAATGTGAGCTCTAAACAAAAATAAAACGTGAATAGAAATGGGGAATTTATTCTATTCAACAGTCGTACAGGGGTTTGCAGATGTCTGACTAGTTTTTAGGCAACATTTTAATTTTCCTAAAACACTGTTTATATTTTGGCCCACGTTACACAACGCAAGATCCGTAAATCGCGTCCAAAAATTTAATTTTATTCATTATTTGTGTTCCGTATTTGTAATAAATTCAATTCATTATATTATTTTTGCCTTATACTTGGCCCTGAATAATGATTGTTAACTGTAGTATGTCGTCACCAGTTTTTAATTTATTTCTAGCCCATTAGCTTATTCCCAAACCAGTACATGTTGTTCCCTTGGCTTGATTGGTTGTTTTTTTGCATTTGAGGAGAGGAAGTGTATTATATAATTAATTGTGTTGGAACACTACTTCGCACACACCGCTATGATTTTGTTGTTTGTGAGCGTGGAACTCATCAGAGTTTTGTGCTGTGTCAATCTCTACATTGGGTGAACTTCCGGAAGAGCAATGTGACAGCGTCATCAAAATTGGAAGAGTTCCATGATTAGACCATGTGAATAGGATAACCGAACAATAAACACTGAAGTCACTATTGAACATCATCCAATAGGGCGCAGGAACTTGAAATTGCAAAGATAGAGCGACAACTTTCTCAAAGACGTATCTGCCTAAAAGAAACACCACAAAATCGAAATCAACGGAAGAAAACTTTAAATAGCCAGGATACCAATAAATACCAACACATTTGTACATTTTTTATATAAAAATAAACATGTTTAATGACATACACATATAACATGAACAATGAAACATATACATATAACATTATATAAAAAAAAAAATTTTTACTTCTTCAATATTAGAAAAATTACTTTGTAGTTATATATTATATAAATAATAAGATAAAACACTTTGTTTAAACCACTATTTATTGATAAATCTGATGTTTATATATAGTTCCAAAGTATATATTCAATAAAACATTTTTAATAATAGTAAAAAAATTTCAATGAAAAGCTAGACCGAACAAAATATAATATTTAAGTCAAAGCATTGGCATAAAAAAATTAAGATGAGGTTAAATATACAATAGTATAATAGACCTCCAGAGTAACTCTAAGTAAGCAATACAATATTTAAATAATAAGATAAAATACTGTTTAAACCATTATTTATTGATGTATCGATACCTATGGTATCTTCTTCGGGAAACAATGTACTAAACTTGTTGATTTATCAATAAATAATGGTATTATTTAAATATCGTATTGTTTACATCGAGTTACTCTAAAGGTATATTATATATTTAACCTCATCTTAATTTTTTTATGCCAATGACTTAAATATTATATTTTATTTGGTCTAGCTTTTCATTGAATTTTTTTTACTATTATTAAAAATGTTTTATTTAATATGTACTTTGAGACTATCTATAAAGATCAGTAAGAGACCTGTTGATAATCTGTTTAAATATTAATAAAATTCATTAGTATAGGCATAGTTTTAAGAGCCGAAGAATGTCAATCACATAAAAGTGGAGGCGTAATCTAAAATAAAAATAAAATAATTAATTACATTATGTACTGGCACCGGATACAGTTTTATTTTGACGAATTGTAGCCAGTTAATTGCCCGAGGTATTTTAGAAAAGGCGTGAAAATAATGACCTGCACATGAAAACATAAATATTCTTACTAATATCTAATTAAGTCAAAGTGCTTATGAAAATAGGATAAACTTGAACAGCTGTTAGTCTCTGACCTGTGTTGTCAAAGACGAGCGTGCGAGCCACTTATCTACGAAATAGTTATAATTAATTAGTAGAGTTCCGACAATTATTGGGACAGAACACATTACTCACATGTGCCTTATAATGTATTATATATAAAGTTTATTTTTGTCCTGTACCATGAGTATAATTAAGTATTTTATTTATTATTTTATTTTATATTATACAGTACATTAACAGATGAATTATACAACAGAGGTTAGAATAGATTAGCTACATTAAAAATACGAGTATGGTCATTTAAAACTCTTAAAAATGCTCATCACGTGCGCTCACGATAATGTGACCACCCACCGTAGGCTATAGATATTATACTATGTACGAGTTCTGTATTAACAATGAAATATATATTGTGATGTTTGAATTTGCTCGCCGAGGTCTGGGTAGCCTACTTTGCCGACTAAATGGACGAATCGGGGATGAGAATCCGACTCTAGCGGGCAACTGAGTCACGTCACTTCTTTGGTGGGAACGCTCGAAAGAGACGCGTCGATGGAGCCGCACTCAGGAAAAATATGGCGCCAGTAGGTGGCGGAGATAAGAGTAAGATCACCGCGGTGGACCCAGAGATGGATGGTCCTGGTCCACCTGCGGGTTGAGGAGAGACGCCGCTGTATCGACTGAGGAGACGGCATGCGAGCGATGGCCGATGGATGGGCGTTACGGACAAGGCTAAGACGAGATGGTGTTCGGTCTATCTCCTGGAGCAAGAGATGAGATCCGGGTCCTCAGCTGCATCGGCACCCCACGTCCGCGTTGGCTGAAGCTATCAATAGATAAACTCCGTAAATAAAAAAGACCTCCCATAGAAGAAAGTTGACCTGAAGAAGGAAGATCTATAGAACATTTTTCGTCCATCTAATGTCGGGATTAATTGTGTTTTGTGAAGAGATGTGTAAAGTGAAAATCAGAATGTCTTTAAATCAATTATCGTCCCATCTGAGGTAAAAGGCGACATCAAAACACACACACATACACCTAAGAACCCAGACTGAGCTAGATCGGTGGCGGCTCCTATAGCTTCCTATTCTCTAGAAGGCAAAGGTACCGTAACAATATATATCTTCTTTTTCTTCGTCTTCCACGGCACTACATCCCACGGTGAGATTTGTCCTCCTCCACAAGTTTTCTCCACCGACTCCTATCCCTGACCATTCTTCTACAGTTCCCTGACTCCCCCATCCTGCTCCAGTATTCTTCCACACATATATATATAAATGAGATATTACAGTACATATCTGAACAAATTATAATGCAAAATACATGAAAGCATAATATGATACAAACTAACATAAAATTACCATTATTTATATTATATTATATGGGAAGTATGGAAGTGTGGATATTACAGGGCTTACAACTTGTCTTCGGCTGGCTTAAGTGATCACCTAATCAACCTCCATATCTATCACTTCAAGTATTCACTACAACTTCACTGTCGCCATCTATGGTCTTATAATTTGTCTATCGTCATCTATGATCTGAAGACGAGTCATAAATCCTGTAATACCCATACTTCCCATGTAATATAATATAAATAGCTTATATATATACAATCTACACATTCGTGAAAATTTTCTATGATAAATTATGAAATCAGCAATTGATATCCGGTACACCCTGTGAATTCACGCTGAAAACAATATTATTATTTTGAATTCAATTCATTACGGCGCTATTTTTGCCTGTGTAGTGTAGCTCAAGTTTCGTTTTCACGCACTCTTAATGAATTTTTAGAATTTTCGTTTAATTTTAGTCTAGTCCTGAAGACTTGCGGCTACTTTAATTCGAGAGACGGGGGCACAAAGATTCTATTGAAAATAATAAAATCTATTTATTGAGCCGTCTTATAATTTTATAGTTTTAATGTATATTAAAGTTTTTTTTTAATTATTGGGCTTAAATAATACAGTGTCAAGTTAAGAAAAATGAACATTTTCGACAAATACTTATTTTTGCCTTTAACTGCCAACTCTATTTGAAATGGAATACACCACATAGAGAAGACTAGGCTTTAAGACTCTTAACTTATATATCAACCTGGGACCTGTCATTGACTGATGACAAAATGATTTAAAATTATTACTTTAATCTCTGCAGATTTGCAAGGTCCAAAAGTGCGTGTTAACACGCTTATTGCTTAGCGTGACATCTAAATGTTGGCGTGTTAGCGCGCTCATGGCATTTAAAAGGTTAATCAAGGTTCCAATGCTTGCAAGGTAAATTATGCCGCATCCACCCTACAGCCTCGACCGCACTCCGTCAGATTATCACCTTTTTCGGTCGCTCTCCAAACAAATGTGTTGCGTTACGTTCAACAACGACGAAGACCTCAGAAAGTGGCTATTTCAATACCAGACTAGCTAATTTTTATAGAAAAGGCATCTACAAATTGGTTAAAAGATGGGATGAAGTCCGGGACAATAAATAAAGAATGCATCATTGATTGAAAAATTGTAATTTTTGTTTAAAATTTTTATTTTATAATAAATAATTTAACAAATCCAACCCAATATATTAAATTAATCAGTATAAATCGGTCGTGAATTCTAATTATAATATTTGCCTTAAGAGGCGGTAGGACACAATCCACGTGGTTTTTTTTTGGAAAGTCAATTTAGTGTAAAGTTTTCGAATCTTTTTGTATCATCACAACTTTTTGCATTCCGACGACTGTGGAAAAAATTCAGTCAGCTTTTACAGACTCCTTTGTAATAATTATTTAAAATGTATGCGCATAAGATATAATTTATTAAAAATATATATCCGGGGAACATGCATTAACTGATTATGCTATACCAACACAGTGCATTGACTACAAATTTATAACTCGAAGTTATTTGAGATTCTGCAAAAATAAGAAAGATGACTTTCAAATAATTGAACTATAGATGTATCGATTTTAAAAATGTAACATATAAGTACGAAAATTTGTCGTCAATGCACTGTGTTAGTATAGCACAATCGGTTAATGCACGTTCCCCGGATAAGAAGAGATCCAGGTTCAATCAGAATCTATTTTTTTACTATTTTTTAAACTAAAATTTTAATATTGAGAGTTTTAATGTTATTTAATTTGTACAGGGGCATATAGGCCGATCCCGTGAGCCGATGACTTAATTTTTTTCTTAATTATACAGCAATTAAAAAAGGATTCCGAATAAGCACTACATTTTATTTCATGCAGGATGCATCTTTCTAAAATATTATAATAAGTGAAGAGAAAAATGACTGTAGGATTAAAAATAAATTGTGAAATCTACTACACTAGAAACTTTTATGTCAATTAATAATGACATTAATATCGATTTATTGTGAGACAAAGTGCATTATTGAAGAAAAAAATTATTTTTAAATCCTTAATTATATATCTACCTATATACACTTTTATAGCAAATGTATTTTTTCACATCGTGTGTTCGTATCCTCACTCACCTTACAAAAAATACAATTATACTGAGGTCTCTTTTTATGCGGTAGATACGTTCCACAGGAAAACCCATAAAAAAAGACACGTATAAAAATAAAGGATACGTTTCATAATTTTCTAAAATCGCATAAGACTAATTCAATAAGTTAAAATATACCGAAAAACGCATAAAAAAAGTTTATTAAATTTGAGAAAAATATAATCTTTACATGTTCTTTCCAAACTTATGTATAAAAATTTTATAAAAAAAAGTTTTTCTTTTTTGCATATTATCATCGCTGTATGACAATGTTGGGCATAATTTGCGAACTGGTTGGAAATCACTTTCATCACTAGAAGAGATAGTCAGCGCATCAGATCTATGTCCTGAAGATAATGTTTCTTCACAAATAAAATTAGCCTTAACTTAGCATATTCATTTTTCTCTTTTGACAATCAGTGATTAAACTTTGCGATGACTTTGCTAATTTTTTGTACAATTCCTGATGTCCAGAAATGCAATTCTGAAGCTCGCGTTGAAACTTGAATGCTCGTTCAGAATTATCATCTTTTTCAATGAAATGGTTTGCCAATTTACTGCAAAGTTGAAGACCTTCTCGAATTACACTTGCAGTGGGGGGTAATTGGAGTTTCATTTTCTTCGAATTCATTTTCATTTTCTTTTTCTTCGACGATATCAAGAGTTATACCAATGATATCATTGTCATTCATGATATTATCCTCTGCATGATGCTCGCTGATAATTTCTGAAAACAATGAAAGGGAAAAACGCGTCCAGACGTGCCCAATTTCACTTTGTTTCGGCTGAATTGTACTGGCGCAGACAAAATTCTCCGTATTTTCGACCCTCTCAACATGTCAAATTGGTCTAAAATAGTTATTTAAAAAAAAATGCTTCTTGAAATATAAACCACATAACATCAAAACCGCATAAAAATAGTACGCATAAAATATCACAATACGAGTGTATAATATAAAAAATTTCGATGGGGCCCGATTGTCTCGGAAATTTCCTGGGGCGGTCATAGATCGCCAATCTACCCCCAAATACGTTGTTGAATTTTTTTAATTGACCAAATTTTTGTGTATAACATTTAGCCCTAAATCACTTTAATAATAATCATCGTTTTATATTATTTGTAAAATGAATAATATAATGTGTATAGGATATCTCGTTTGTGGATTCAACATAGTTCCATGCACAGTTCAATCACATTGACCTATTTGGAACCGTTCCTAACGTAATGATAAACAAACTTCCGCTATATTTTATTTTCGTTTCCTCCGTAAATAACACGAATGCAAATGCAAACATTCTTTCGTTGAATTGACACGTAAATGTATTCGGCTGGCGTTGTATTAACTGAACTGTATCAATTTGTATTAAAAGGGCTGCGATGTTTTTTATAACATGCATGCTTTGAATGCGACAAATGCTGGTTGCTACTCTTAAGTGTTATGTCAGACTATTACAAATGTGATTAAACACAAAAAATAGCGTGTCTAAACCAGTCGACAGTTTAAATATAAACTTATAATTATATTTTAAATATTACTATTTTAATATCCGAGTGTTTGTATCTGTGTGTGTCTGTCAGCTGTGGTGTGACGTGGGAAGAGATAGGTGTGTGTGTGCGTGCCCAGAGAATGATTTATAAGGATGTCGCACCTGTCAGAACGCGCTCTTACTACTCCGACGTAAATACATTAACTTTCTAATTATTGTATCTTGATTATTTAATAAACCGCTAATTGTCACATGACAAAGAGTTTAACTGTCGCCCCACCACTAGCACTATACGGATTTGTCAGGAGACAAATCTGACAACCCGAGAATAAATAAAACTATAACTGTCGCTACCGGTTTGAGGTTTGTCTGGAGACGAAACGCTCTACCACCAGTCAAGCCAAGGTAATCACAATTATAATCATAAGACGTGGTATGAACTATGGTACCAAGAAAACTCATGTTGAGACTCGTAACATGCACAAAGTCCTCATACACATGTTAACAAGATCGAAACCGAAGGTAACCATGACGCAAATGGGCGGATAATGTTCAAGACAGACCTGCAAGAGGTATGTGAGTGCCCAAACAGTGCAGACAGCAAACTGGACCACAAAGGTGATGTCAAGGGATGGGTACCGGGTTTTCCATTGAGAGGCCCATCCAAATACAGGCCCATCTAGACCTACATATGGATTTTGTTTCCAAATAGAACCCCGTTGGCTTTTATTGGGAACAATAATAACGCAATTTCTCGTAGCGTATATCGGCGCTCTGCGCATGCCCGAGATGTCATTGCAATAGATGTGAACTGCGCGTACGCGTCTTTACTTGCTGTCACAATATTTAAATCTAAAAATGGAAAATAAAGTCTATTAAACGAAAATCGTACACTATCCAGGAAAAACTATCGCTTAAGAGCGGGGAAAGTCACAATTCGATATCGCAACAAACGGGCAGAGACAAGAAAAATCTTCGCTATTGGTTGCACAAGAAGCATAATTATTGAAACTGTTTAAAAAAATATAAACACAAACGTCTTGAGGACGCAGAAAAAAGGACGTTTTATCCCGGAATTGAGAAAAAATTATTTGAATTTTTCAAAACATAACCTAACTTTATTGTTGTATTATGTTGTTAAATGTATACATATATGTAAATAAATAAATAAAAAACTATAACGCAAAATTATATTTTCTCACCTAAATTTGGCCTTAAAATACCGCGTGCTTTTAAAGTAAGCAACGTGTTTAAAATTAAAATAACCCTTCATTATTCAAGTAAACCTGTTTCTGTTAAGAATTCCATGGGTTTCTATTCTATTCATGACAACATGAGAACCTTAAAAATGCAAAAACTAAATACAAGCCCATTGGTTTCTTAACGAAAAAACCCGGTAGCGTTCTAATGTAACTGCAATCATGGACTTCTGAATTTCATAAGATAAATAAAAAGAAATTACTATTGAAATTATTTAGAAACTCCATCAAAATATTTACTTTATCATATTTAATTTATTCAATCAAGAAATAATTTAGTTATATTATTACACAAATGATGTTACAATAATAATGGTGAAATAAATCAATATTTGTGTAAGACTTAGTATTTTCGATACTTACAAATTACCCAAGAAAGGCACCCGGCTCTAGATATAATGGTCGATATCAGTTTTCTGAAAATAAATAAATCTATTTTCAGCGTACCGAAAACCAATTTCGGAATTACCAGTACACCAAAACGTTTTCAATAATTGCGTAATAAATGAGTGAAACCAAAATTAAGTTTCTTGAACATCATTATTTATATAAATTCAGCGTTTTACTGTATACAATTCTGTAATAAAGAATAGAGATATACGGTTCAACTGTACATTTTCGGCATAAGCATTTTAATACTTGAAATTAAAATCAATTAAATTCATGACGCGTAAAAAAAATGTGTTTATTATTTTTCGGCTTGACGATTATTATTTCTTTAGTAGAGAAATATTATTTTTGATATATATTTTTAAATATTGTTGACATAAATTTAATTTAACTCTCCTTTTTGTCACGAAATGTCATAATATCTGTTCGTATACAGGTGGATTTTAAATTAAATTAAATTAAACTCTCGGTTTTCATAGTCCAGACACCAGGTCTCAGATATTCGATGTTTTGCGACTCCCTTCACGCTTATTGTGCGTCAAATGTCAATCCATTGACCATTGAAATGATATTCTTTTCGTTATTTGGGTAAATTTGACACACAGCAACAGTTAAAATGAAAGAAATGTTTAGTATTTAATTAATTTATATTTGTTAATAATTTATTTTCCGATCTCTCTGTCAAATTGAATACCATAGCATTTAACTCGGATACACGTACCCGAGTTTGACTTTTCGTCTCCTTCTAATAATCTCTAGCTGAGATTTATCTAATCGTGTCTCATTTCATGGACACGGGCCATTAGACTTGGTTATATACGTTTATCTGTCTAACGATCATATAGACTCCACATCCTTAAACAGACTTAAGCAATCTTTTCATTCGATTAATTTATTTATGAGTATATACAGTACGAATGAAAAAAAATGTCTTTACAGACTAATCTATATACATTATATTTAAAGAAGAAGAAGAGTATCTATTTGCTTTATTTTATACAAATCAACAGTTTTATTCCGAGCTTGATGAAATTTTTCACACTTGACCTTCAAAACAAGAGGAAGGGCACTGTCTATGTGAGATTTCGAAAAACCACTCCCATCTCCCTTTCCCACTCCTTAAAGATAAATTTTGACACATTTTGATGAAATTTTGCACACTTGACGTTCAAAGTAGGAGAAAAATTACTGTCTACATCTGATTAAAAAAAAAACACTACCCCCACCTCCCTTAATGATGCCTCTTAATTCTGCGTAAAGCCCGGGCAAAGCCGGGTACTTCAGCAATATAATAATATATATTTTAAAATTATGATATTTAGTATCATATATTAATGGGGGTATTATTATAAAATGAATTAAATGAAGGGAAAATATATTTAAGTTTCACCGTGACATGTTTCAATTTTTTTTCTAATTCTAAATGTTAGATATAAAATCTTACCATTCATAGTCTACTGCGCGTTTTTTTTAACTTTCGCATCTGTATTCAGTTTGCTTTCATATTTCCTCTGCAATAGTTATGCATGTAAATTTATTTTAATTTTAATTGAAGTTTCTCCTACACGTCGGTGTTTTAAATATAAATAAAGCCTTCATAAATAACGTCCCACCATCTAACGGTTGTTTAGTTTCGTATGAGCATTTCATTTTACTCCAGACCCCGACGAAGTCTCACCCATCCGTAACGCGACTGAAATTATCAGCAAAAAAAAAAATCCAGCAAATTAATTAAAACAAAAATATATCGTTTGCAGGGATAGTATGAAACATATATCTGAGACATGTTTTTTTTCATAGTCATGTATAATGGCTTCAAGAAAAAAGAAAAAAATTATATTTAATTTTTCAAAGTATAACTCGATTTCTTGTGAAATATATTTTATTTCTCTTTATAAAATGTTTCATAAATCGTCGCTCAAACAACGATGTACGGCACACTTTAATGATTTTACAGGGACTGAGAAAAACTGTTTATTGTATCTAATGATGGGATATAATATTCGATGTGTGTCTTTAATACATAATAAATGATAATTTTATATACTTTTTATCAAATTGCAATCTGAGATGAAAATAAGAGGAATAGCACATATTAAACTTTTCTTCAGTAGAACAATGTACGGCATGTGCTTGATAGCGTTGTTTCGTAAGGTAGAAATAAAAACGGATTAATTCACATCACTCGCTTGGTAGATTGTTATAAAACAAAAAAGTAAGAGCAATATAATAATTACTTTCTAAGTAATGCTTGGTAGAGTTCCATGAATAATAATCCAGTTGGAGTCTTTTTTGCGGCAAGGGCTACTCATCTCTTCAAAATATGTGCTTGACCAGCATTTTTCATCTTTTTTCTCTTGCTATCTCTCCAGTTTGACATGTTAATATTTTTTTTTGTTTATTTAATCTCCGAACATCACTCATTGAGAGTACAATATTTGACAAGTCCACCATCTTGGGTGCTTTACAGCGTTGTTCTACCACAGGGCATATTTCAACAAGCCGTAACTCCGTCAGGTAGTAGAATTTCGAACTACCAATTACACCAAAATGTGCATAATTTGACGTACAACAATGCTGCATACTTATCCAGTACAATCCAAAATGCGTTGTACATCGTTATTTTGGTGACGTCTTCAATTATATAGCAATACTACTTCAAAAATTCAAAATAAAATAGATTTAATTATTTTGTTAACTATTGTTTACTCGAAGCAACTTAACATTCATAGTCTGATATAACTATAAATAATTAAGGTGATGATAGAATTTTCCTTGGATTATTTTGCAGGGTGGTAGTTTTTGTCGTAGCCGACTTTTACATTTAGCCAGATTTGAAATGTTACCCGAAACGATGCATGAAAAATGAAGGTCACCACTATTTATTGCTTATCGTGTGTATATGTTGTATCGGAAGGATTTTGCAGGTGATGTTTCGAATATTAAGACGTGCTTACTATGAGAGTAGCAGATGCCCCAATATTCATACACCACTCTCATGTCCGTTTGATTGTCGCAGGATGTTTTGTGTATGTGTTGTGTATGTAGCTAGAATGGATTATAAAAATAAAAAACTACTTACGGTTGACGCTTGGTTTATTGTTAGGCACAATTTACGAGTAGTGAGTAGGTAAGCTATATAATAAAAGTTATTACACGCAAGTAGTTTATTGTTGGGAAGACGGCGGAGAGAAGAGTGGCGTTCAAAAGATAGCCTTCTAGATAGTTGCTGGCCGCATTAGTATTGCTACATGATGTCAGTACTGGGTTGACGGGTACTAGGAGTTTTGTTTTACGTACCGGTATTACAGGGTGGATTCAGTATCGCCAGGCGGTGGTAATAAAAGTGGAGGCGATAGACCTCCAATGCTTATGACAAAAACAGATCCAATACAAAATATAATAATATGAAAGAATTTAATTATTATTCATTTATATGACAGAGTAAGGAATGAAGAAATAAAGAAAGAATGTAAAGCTGATCTTAGTATAGTGAGCAAGATTAAGAAAGGATCACTTAGGTGATTTGTTGTATCTGTATGAGAAGATGTACAAATGTAGATGAGGCGAGAATTGTGTGTCAGGACAGGATTGTGTATATCCTCTCTGCCCACCCTCGCGGGGAAACGGTGTGATGGTAATTTAGTTATTTGGTAGAAATCTTTGATAGCAGCTGTTTTCAGGATACCAGAAAAGTGTTTAGTTTTATTAGTGATGTTAGTACATATCATTGAAAAATACAAACATACAAATATTGCTACATATTAAATTAATCAGCTAGAAAGATATACAAAAAATATATATCTATCAAAAAATATTTTTTTAATTGATCCATATAATTTGTATTGTAAATATCGTAAAATGTAACTGTCATCAAATTGCAATTTCACGATAAAAATTTGTTCTCCTTAATAAAATGCAAATATTATACTTTTAAATTCCACGTTTTGTAGAAAAGTCTGCAAAAAAAATCTAGATGAAAGCTAATATCCCGTTCAAGTTTGATATAAATATAATTATTATTAATCAGGCTAGTATATTCAGTAGCCGAGATGCACAGAGCAAGAATGTCACAACATGCCAGCACCATGCGAACATTATATTGCCAAAGTTTTGATATCATATTACCGGAGGCATTCATGTTTTCATTAAAACCGACTACAGAGCAATGGGGTCATGCCCCCGCGCGGGGAAATTCTCATACAGCCTTAATATTACGTCAATGACTAAGACAAAATAACACAATCCTTCCACCGAACACGTCCGTTAATATAGGCATAAATAAATAAACGTGCGTTAGTTTACTTTGGTGAAAAATTTGGCACACAAGTTCGAAAAAGATTGGTGTGAAATTTTTTTTTTTTAATAGTAGATAATTACTTTTTTTCTGTAAACTAGCCAAAAAAAAAAATATTAACATGCAGATTCCAATCATGCCATTGATATGCCAATCATAAAACGTTTCAGTCGCTGATGGAATCCCGTTTGAGTTAATACAAAGCAGCAATCATGTTTTACACTATTAATGTCATCTTAGAAATACTACATATTGCAAAGAATCTCATGACCAGAGACCTGCATAAAAAATGATCTGGAAGATATCTCGTGTAAGTTCGTAAACCAGCCTGATCCACTATTTTGTTTAAAAATTACAGTTTTTCAAGAACTTAATAAATCGTAATTCCTAAATATTGATCGGAACAAAATAAAATTAAAACAATATTATTGAACCTGAAGAAAAAGTGAAGATATATTTTTACACAAGTACGAAATATACCTAATTCGTACGGTCTATGACGAAAAGGATTTTTTTTAATTAAAATTATTAGAAAATGTGTATAAATAGTGTAAAAAACAATAGTGTACAAATAGTCAATCGTTAATATTGCATACCAAAAATAACGTTTAAAACGATAACATTTCATTATTTTATTTATTATTATTTATTTTATGATACAATATGTGCAGTAGTTAGAGTAGGGATGTCCGCGGGGAGATTCTCCTATTCGATATTGAATTAGTCTATTTGGAAAAATAATTGATAAATTATATTTCATTACAATAAAGATAACTGCCGAATAATGATTATCAAATATATTTATTTCTATTCTATTTTGTTTTTGTCTATTTATTTTTAATTACCTGTTTTCTGTGAAATAAGGTATTCATCACTGCATTCACGGGATAACACTAACCAGCAGTCAACATATTAATTATAGCCGTAGAGTAACTCAGTAAGTAATCAGAACATAACCAGAGCTTGTGAAACAAGCCAAAAGTAATTTGTTTCATAAAAACCAAAACCCTGTTAATAAGAATAATAAAAGATTTTATTCAACATTATTTACATCATATTTTTAATATTTAGTAAGTTTTCTTAGTTACATAGTAAGGATTATTATCATCATCATTAACTTTTAATGCCAGCATCACAGCTATGCTGAGGATATTATATGTATGAATATATAAATATATATTCCAAAACGTTAATATGTATGATATTTACTCTTTTGATTATGTACTGAAAGTAAAATAAAATATTTTATTTAATCATTCAGGCATAGAATAACACAGTACATAATGCAATGTATGTATTTATATAAAACAATTTAAAACATTGAATGTTAGTTTTATCACAAAAAAAACTCAACTTTCCGGTGTTCAGTAATAATTATTATTATTATCTATATTATAATTAAAGTCGATAATATAGTAATTAAAAACTAGACTAAATTATATTTTTAATTCGCTTTGGATTTTAAGAGTTTCCACCAATATTCAAAGCGTTCTCACAATATGAGTATTTGTAATTTTTTTTAATACTTGTAGTGAAATTTTTACCTATTTAATGCAGTTTGTGAATCATAAAATGAATGAAAATATTTCAACCACATTTTAAATGGTTTTCGTAAATAAATTTAATATTGTTTAATATTTATTAACGAATGCGTAACCATAAGAAAAAGTTGCGCATAAAATACATTTTTTTAATGTAAAACATTATTAAGTTTTGTAAAACATCAAGGTAGTATTTTTTTTAGTTTATAACAATTTTAAAATGTAATTTGATTTCTTGGTAGTTCTGATTAACTCAAAATACCAAATTCACTACATCTCATCAAAACAATAAATTCACCAATTTATCAAACAGTCGCAAACTATCAAAATATTATATGTTCATCACACATAATATTTGCTATTCCCGTATAGAATTAATTACCTGACTGTTTTGTAATCCAACCTCAGGTGAGCAGGCCGCATGGTCTGTATCCACGATATGTTACATACTTTGGTTCATATCTATTTTAGACATGCTGTAAACATTATTCCTAATTTACGTGTTATTTCATCCCAAGGCAAAGATTATTCTCTGATCTCCATCATTTTATTAGCGAGCGTAGCAACAGTTCTTTGAAACTATTCTTGCTAGACTAAAAAATATTTTATATACGAAAAAAATTAAAATTATATAACTGTATATTATATAAA
Organism: Eubasilissa splendida; assembly: GCA_031772225.1. Lineage (NCBI taxonomy): Eukaryota > Metazoa > Arthropoda > Insecta > Trichoptera > Phryganeidae > Eubasilissa > Eubasilissa splendida. Next base: position 12,738,973 of record CM062860.1, on the reverse strand, counting down.
CTGCCTTTAATTAATTATTAAATATATCGCACACCTTGATCAAAACAAAGACAACTCAAAAAGTACTTTTTCATTAGACAAAAAAATAAAATCATTTTTCTACATTTTTTGTTACTAAAGTTATGAAACTAAATAACATTTTAGATCATAAATGTGTCCTAAAATGATACTATTCGAGAACTGGGGCTGATCAAAATACAATAATAACTAAGTTTTCTTGTTTTTTTGAGTTGTCTTAGTTTTGATCTAGGTGTGCGATATATTCACATTTAACTATGAAATATATTATATAATTATATTATTCCATTAATTTTATGAAAGCAATGTTAGTTGTGTTGTAAATGAAAAAATTAACAACACGTATATTTCATTTAATTGATTTCATAAATACAATATAAAACAAAGACATATTAACAATACTGTGAATCGGTTTTAAATTTAATAAAACATTGTTCGAAATATATATTTTTTATAACTTTACAGAGATGAATATTTTACATAAAGAAAATATACCATTTGTCATCTATACACCATACAAATATACCATTAATTACAATATATTAATTCTAGAATTTATAAAAAAATATTATAAAATCCAAAATTTGTAATAACAAAGGTATTCTTCTAAGAATTCCTAAAAATTAAATTGGCAAAATACGTATTAATAAAATCGTATTGAAGTAAAACAAAAAATTTCAATAAAGATGCGAATATCTATAAATTAACTTCAAAGACCTCCAAAAGTAATTAGATCGTCCTACTTTTTAACAATACGTCCTACATTATATTTTAGAATTTATTTGAATACAACCACATTTTTTACAAACTGAAACAATTAGCTGTTACAAGTCTGTGAAAATAAACAAACAGTGGGGCATTAAGGCCCCGGATAGTCTGGCCTTAGCCCAAATAGATTCATTGCTGTCTCTGTGGTAATTGTATTTAAAATATTATATAAATAGATAATCCTCAAAGAAACAAACGTTTTATTTTTTCTATTGTTTGATGTTTCTTTTTAAGAAATCGTAAAAAATAGGTTTAATTTAATATACGTATTGTATTATGTATTAACATGAAACAAAACATCATCCAAGAATATGATTTAGATAAATACAAAATCCTGAATAAAATTCGCATTAATTTTTATTATTAGTTCAATAGTAGATCGATGGAATAAATGTAAGCACAACTTTTAATTTTACATATATAATTCAACACAATTTTTATTTTATAATCTTTTTTGTAAAATTTTTCAAATATTTTTGTTTAAATAGATAAGCTGGGTGAACATTAAGTACACATACATAAATACTATCATTTTATTGAAAAATATCAAGTCGCTTGTCTATAAATATCAAGAAAAGAAATGTCGGAGCACCCGAGCAGAATTAAGCCAAATTACAAAAACAAATTATTAACATGAAATAAACAGAAAATTATCCATAAAATGTAAAACAAGCCCCAACTTACCTAAGCGAGAAATATGGCGGGTCCCTTAATTCAAATATACCGCCTAGACCCCTCGACAACTTGTGAACTTTTCAACAAAAATAAATCAACCGGTGTAATAATTATTATTATATTCACAGTGTTTAAAAGTTTCTGCTATATTCGCGAATACAACAGACTTTAAACAGAAAACTTTATTATTATTTATTATTCCTTCTTTATTTTATAACTTCGCGCTGAGAAATGCGGCGTTCGCGTGTCGCGCGGAAAATGAGAATCATTCGATTTTCGTTGATTTCGGTTTTACACTTTTTAGATCAGCACGTGCAGAATCAATTTTTCGATTTTTCTCGTACGGTTTATGTAATTTTCCGTTTATAATTTCCGGTCTATGTTGAGTTCCGGCGTCGCGGCGCGTAGCACGGAACGCGCAGCCTGCGTCTTCAAGTCTCGCCCGCCGGGCCAGTCCGCTGGACCGCTCTCGCTCGGCCCGCTCAGGGGAGCATTTCGCGACAAACGTGGGTATCACTTTCACTAACATATAAGATACGGTGAGATCAAAATTTATTAACAAACATTAAGAGCGTTTTACATTAAATGTGACTGCAATTACAATAATGAGATCAAATAATATATTAATACAAATTAAATTAATCAACTAGAAAGATATTCATATTAAAAGCAATCAACTTTATATGTTGCTGAATAGTAAATGTATCAATTAGAAATATTACAGAATATATGTTCAAAATTTGTCGAAAATATATTCGTTTACTATAGTGAAAATGTAGAATGAACTTGTCCGAATAGGAAGAGGTTCAGGTTCGAATCTCGGTAGCAACTGAATATTTTTTCGACAGATAGATTTTTTCTGTGTATCTTTCTAGTTGATTCATTTAATTTGTTTTAAATAACACAGAACTACATATTAAAAATGCAACTTCTCAACAAAAATGTGTTTCTTTATTTTAATTAATAGATCTAGTAGAAATTAAATGGTATTTGAAATTATAATAAAAAAATGTGTGGGATGTAATAACTTTTGATAGATACTGTTAACTCGCCAATTATATGGATGAATCGACTTGGTAACAAGTTGAATTCAGTTGACATTTTTCGTTGCAGGAACAAACCTGAGTTGAGAAATATTTGTACTTGAATTGTACTTAGTTGTTTAAATTATTTTATATTAAAACTATTATACACAAATAGTACTATTATAATTTAATTAAATACATTATTATTATTATATAAAGGCCCACAAGGGCGTTGATGGAAATAAATAAGCCTTGCTAGACTTTTGTCTATGTTAAAGTAATCAGTTTTTTGTCCTGTTTACATGAAATAATTTTTTTTTAATGAAAATATATTTCATAAATCAATAAACTTTTGTATAAGCATCAGATAGCTCATTAAAAAGCTTCATCCAGGTGCTGAATCTACCAAGAAATGATAATAGATAACTTTATTCGTAAATCTTAAAATCTAAAACATTGTATTTTTAATGTATCCCACGTATTAGTGTATTTTATCAGAAGTATTTTGTTTTTAATATTTACAAAATCAGCTGTGTAGTTAAAATACACTTTTTAGATTGTTAACTTTGCTTTATTATTTAATTAACTTAACATTAACATCTTATTAAGGAGAACATATTCCAATTGTGAAGTTATAATTATTCAGAACGTATGACGTGGAACGATAGATATATTAATTTGAAATATGTAATATATGGGTTCGAAAATTTGTCGTCAAAAGTACTGTCTGCTATAGCATAGTTGATTAATTCACCTTCCCCGGATTGGAAAGAGATCCAGGTTCGAATCCCGGTAGCAACAACAATATTTTTGATAAAATTGATTTTATATGTATATCTTTCTAATTGATACATTTAATTAGTATTTAAATACATCTACCGGTTTCGAAAAATATCATTTTCTATAATATTTTTCTACCGGTTTCGAAACATATTTTCCGAAATTTCGTATTTAATTCATTAGGTGGTTAATAAAAAATAAAATAAAAGTATTTTGCATTACTCGATCGATTAGTTATTTTATACCCCACTTTTTCAACCATTTATAATTTGTTTTTAACGTTTTAAAACTATTTTAAATTTAACAATTATCGTAGATAAACAGCAATAGAGTGGCTACACCCGTTGAAATCGAAAATAAATTCTCTACCATACTTCTATTTCTGTCTCCAGTAGACTCGGTGGAAGTAGAGGCGAGGAAATTCGTACGCAGCTCGCTGATTGCAGAATAAAAAAAAACATAGTGATGGAAAAACTTTAAACAATCACCAGTCGCTATACGTGTTGAGGCAATATCTTAGCAGATCTTCCGATAATGTATAATGTCAGCTATATTTAATGAAACGAGTTTTTATTTTTATTGTTATTACTTTATATTGTATTTTCGTAGAAATCAATCACTTTGTGGTTTGACATATTAGATTAAATAAAATACAATCACTTTATTTATATAACCCACGAATTTTATTAATCGCCAACCGGTTTTGCTTAGCTCAATTAATAGATATTGAATAGATTTAGAAGGAAACATACCTATATGAGGCTAATGGATAAATTTATTTGGTTATTAAGAATTGCACTACCACTATTCGCTGCCTTTTTTATCTCAAGGGCCTGTAAATAGTCCGACCAGAGTCCAAATCCATTTTAATGGATTCGTGGAATTCTTAATAACCAAATAAATTTATCTTCATTTTCTGTCTAAATGTATATTTATCTTGTCTCTCTCTTTCGCATGTAATTTTAAGAAAATCCTCTATTATAAGTAGATTTTTTTTGTATTTATTGTTAATTTTAAATACACCCTGACGAAGCTTGAGCTAAGCGAAACCGGTTGACGTTTAATAAAATTTCTGTTTTATGCAAAGTGATTGTGTTTTACTTAACTTCATGTTGTGTTTCATGCTGAACATGTAATTTATTTATTAAAAAAAAAAAAAAGATTTATTGATTATAATTACACACCCATTAGACATTTACAGGGTGTAATATATTTTGTTATCTTTCTAACGAATATTACGTAGTGTCTAAATTTGATTTGCTGTAAAACTCTATTACTTGAGACAGTTGGCTAACATGAGATAAAAGTGGTTAATTAACTTTTTTGGCTTTTGCAATTTTATAACCACTGATTATTTTAGCGCTATTTATTGAATAAATAATGTATGATATGTTTATGATTGTACGGTGATAGATTAATTGCAGGTAATATTAATTTATACTTACGTAAAATTCATGCAAAAGAATCTTAGTTATTAATCATTCGTTCCAAGTTCATTTGATAATTATCTTATTGTTAATCACCTAAATCATATTTTATAAAAGTGTATACCATAGATAATATTAATTTTCCAAGATCAGGTGTAATCCGAATGTGGGGATTTTAAAACATGCCATGAATCGTTGAACCACAATTCAAAAATAATATACCAAACTAAGATTGTGGGCAATGTTTCTTTGAACTATATAAACATAGGCTAGCTTCGAGGTTAGCAGAAAACATTAAAAGATCGAAGGCAGAAACACTATCAAAGAACACATTGAAAACTTCAAAAAGTCGATAGAAGATATAAGACATGGGGCAATAATTAATTTTGAAGAAACAAATGATAAATTAATTTTTAAACAATCAGTAGAAGATGAACAACAATTTTTACCGAATACAAATAACAGAGCGATTTTCAATTCCATACTACAATGACCATTTTCTCAAGTATGACATAAGTCAACTTGTGACAGCTAACATAAAAATATTTAAAACGATATTAGTTTTAATTTAAATACTAATTTAATGTATTAATTATAAATATATACATATAAAATCACATTGAAAAAGTGTAACATATAGGTTCGAAAGTCATGAAAAATACTGGCGTTATAACACAATTGGTAGTGTACTTCCCCGGATTGGAAATAGAGATCCAGATGATTTTTATAACAAATAATACTCATATATCAATAAAATTATGTTGTTTTTTTAATTATCAACCCACGCAAATTTCTAGAGATTAGGCGTTGGCTAAGATCCGTATCATCGTGGGGCGAGTGGGTAGAAGGGATGGAGGACGTTAGAAAGAAATACTAGTAGTTAATCCAAATGTACACAGCTAATACTCAATTTGAAGTTATAAGAACAGTTTATTATATATATAAATATCTTTGTGTAATAATTGATTGATTTTAAATCTACATTTACTTATTTTAATAAATATTTATTTTCCAGATATTTAAAGTAAATCGAAGTAAACTTAAAGATTCTAAACTAAACTAAGGATTATAGCCACAATTTAGTAAATAAATTATTTATCTATCACACATTTCTAACAGCCGCCAATCTTGTGATATATAGAAAAACGATAATCTTAAACAATTTTGATAATAAAATTATATTATTTTTTTAATTCTCTACTAACATTTATTTCTGAATTATGGTTATCCCAACTAAGTCGTTTTATATAAATTTCTACTGAGGAGGCGTTTTTGATTTGCGTTTCCAGCAGTGATGTACGACGTAGGGGTAAGTTGGCTCGAAGTATTATTTATTAGTGACACGGACAGCAGCTCAGAATAATAATTTATAGGCAACAAATATATTTTGCTTAGTGGTGTAAAAACGTCGTCACATTAATTTTACGTAAAGATCTGGTTATATACTTTTATAAATTGATTGTATTTGTGACTTAATTTTTGAAGGAAAAATAAACAACATTTAACCGTTGTCATCATTATGGAATATTATTAATTTAACGATAATCTTTAAGAATCTAAAATTCTATTTTACCGTGTGGTTAAAAATAAAAATAAATTTGCTAATGGTATTCATAAGAGCATTGTATGCGTTAAAAAAATGGAATAATAAATGAGATAAAGGTAATAATTAACACAAATTATAAACTCAGAAAAATATATTAAAAGTTTAAGCGAGAGAAAATCATTTTTAATTATTATAATTTTAATAATTAACGTTAATTTAATAAACAATTTAACATGAATATACTAAAATACTCGATGATTGATTTCTGCTTCTTCTTCCACGGCACCACATCCCAGGATGGGATTTTGCCTTCTTCACAAGTGCTCTCCACCGACTTCTATCCCTGGTCATTCTTTTCCAAATCCCAGACCCTTACATCCTGCTCTAGTCCTCTTCCACACAGTCAGCCCACCTGTTCCTTGGCCTACGTCTAGGTCGTTTCCACTGGGGTATTCACTTGGTCTTTGGTATCCTGTTATCTGGTATACTTTCGGCGTGACCACCCCATTCCAGACTTTGGGACCTACAGAATCTTACAATTGTTGTTTCTCAATCAAGTTTTCGAGCTCATGATTTATTTTTATTCTGTATGTTCTATTGTCTAGTGTAGGTCCAGAGATTATTTTTAATACTTTCTTTTCCTTCCTTTCATTTCCTTCTTTATACTATTTTTAATATTAATTCTGTTAATCTATTTCACATTGTAACAAAATAATAATTTTTGATTAATAATTAGAACTAATCGAAGTCAAATTTAAAAAACAAAAAAAGTGTTCCTAACATAAGTTGTATTTTTATGTACGCTTTTAAGATTACAAATTTAACACCTTTTAGAAATAACCTATTACTTCTATAAAGAAAATTATATTTTTAAAGATATTACTCTGCGTTAAGATATGCAATCTGGGACCTTAAATCTATAATTAAATGTAGCTCTCAACGGCAATAAAATGTTAACGATGTTAAGTGGATTTTTTTAGTAAACCAGGGAATTTATGATATCGTTTTCAAATTAATGGACCGACCAATTCTATTGGTCTTGGTGAAGCTAAGTAACCTATTCCCATTTTGGTCACGATATGCCTTTCTAAATCTGTGTGCCTGATTTTTAATTTTTAAATGTATACTTAAATGTTATTCTTAAAATGCAAAAAAAAATATATCTGATTATATTTCAGAGTGAGATAGTAAATATTAAGAATCTCTAACCACGCACACATTTTGCTATGCATCACACTGCATTATTAATATAAGTTATAATATTTTTAATTTTCACGATACACATTTCTTTCATGTTTATGATATATTTACAAATATTGTTTTCTCGTGCAATATACTTGTGCAATCACGTTAGTTATTGTAAGCTCTGGCTAAATGACAAACTTAACGTAATTATTTGAAATGGCATCTCTTATAAAAATCATACTTGAAAATCTTTGCCATATTGATAAATTTATATGCAAGATAAAATCTGGCGGTTATTTAGCACGTATCATTCACCGATAAAGGTTACTACAATGCGCAAAATATTTGTATATAAACATTACGTTTGTCACGATTGGAGTGGTCTGACATGATTGGAGTTGTCAAGTTTGTTTGTTATGATTGGAGTGGTCTGATATTATTTGAGTTCTCAGGACACTTCCTGGATGGCAGGGTAATTGTTCAATGCTGACTGAAATTTCTTCATAAGCATATTGTTCGGATTTGTCTTTAATACCATATTGCTAAAAAAAAGTCATGACAACATTGTTATATCTTCCAACATGGAATACATTTTCATATTTTGAATTACTATTATCAAACGCTTGATGAATTTAGCTGTCTTCAACGACAATTTTAAACAGCTAATCAGTCAATTCAACAACGTTAAGTAATTATAACTTGACATCAAATATGCTATAAAGAACCTGTCTGTAGCTTTTATACTTTAAATTTGTGAAAACATTCATATATAATTAATAATTAAGCATATGGAAAACTAGAACATATCTCCAAAGCCAAAATTTTGCAATCTCTAAAGACTTAAGCCTACAACTGATGTATGATCCCAGCACTTGCATATGGAGTCGAAACATACTATACACAAATTTAAAGTTACCGAAAGAGCAACAGAAAGAACTATGCTTGGAATATCTCTGAGAAATCGAGTACTTTAGGTACAAATTCAGAGAACCAAATTAGCAGATGTTGTTCAAAATATCTGCACGCTCAAGTGGAAATAGGCGGGACATATTTGTTGAATAAATGAGGGATGGTAAGAAAAGAAGGGAAAAAAATTAGGAATGGCGGCTGGCAACAGATGGATTAAAAGGGCTGAAGACATAGAGAATTGGCGATTCTTGTGGGAGGCCTATATCCTTTAATAAGAGGCACATGGACATGATGATGATGATGAATTAATAATTTATTTTAATGATAAGAAAATACTTTGTTTATACCACTGTTTATTGATAACTCAACATGTTTCGGGACCCAGTGGTCTCTTCTTCAGGATACAATGTATACTAAAATTAAAATTACAAGTGGTGGGAGAGGATAAGAAAGAAGGGGGAAAGGGGAGGTAACAAATTTGAAATCTTATGAAAACATATTTAAACGGTGGCTATTTGCAAAATGGACTTGTTTAATTTCTTCTTAGTTTTCTTATTTCTAAAATTTTTAATTTACATATCTAACTATAAACCACTCCGACTCCGATATATGTCAAGTTATCAATAAACAGTGGTATAAACAAAGTATTTTCTTATTATTGAATATAAAGTGTTGGCATAAATAATTTTGTAATTATTGAAAAAATAATTTATTTCGTGGCATCGACGCACGGTATAAATTCGTGAAAAAGAATATATTTTTAAAAATATGCATTTTATAATTACCCTGTAATTTATTCGTCGCAATAATTTTCGTCAGTTGATTAAGTTCATCACAGGTGCAGTTGTATTATACACATTATTTACTGTTAACATAAATCAGTATCTTTAATCTTTACAACCTCATATTATTTCATCATATATTTGTTGTATTTGCGACTGAATATAAACATGTAAAACGATTCAGTATTTATAAAATGAATTTTCATTGGCCGATGAGATTTGTAGCTGTAGATGCTTATACACCTGTCATTATTCCAACACATGTACACAAGTATCATAAATTAGATACCTTTTTGTAAGATCTTATTCCCACACAAAACATTTTCGTGAGTAGAATAGCGTTGGTAATTCCGCCCTCGTGTGAGCGAAATGTTGTTTGCAAATATATAGGTCTCAAAACTGACTGTATATTTGTTTTATTACATATAAATTTAAAATAAATTTAAAACGTCTTATGTATTTTACTAAATATATTTTTACTGGCACACTCAATTCATTAATCATTTCATATGTACGGTAGAAATGTTTGTCTCGCTATTTTCCACCAACTGTAGGTTCAGTGATGCCCGCCCATGAGTTACCTATGAGCGCATAATTTCAGTGAGTCTATTTATTATCAATAAAATCCTGCCAGACATATTATTTCGAATGAAATGAATTAGAATTCTGCCAAAATTGTCAAACTTGACAAAAATAAGACCTCACAAAATATTTTGTAAATTCCTGGAAAATTCTAAAATGTTCCAAAGCGGAATTAATTTTGTATTTATTAACAAGAAAGCTAATGGAAATATTACATTTCTTATGAATATGTAGCTGCTAAACAGAGCGTGCATGTATCTTGGAAACCAGCATGAAGTATCTCAATATTTAATGATAAAATTACATATATTAAATAGGTACGAATATATAAGTTAGTACTTACATCAATTTTAAACGTCCTATAAAATTACTTTGTACAGGTGTATGGAACAAATATATAAAGTAATAACATGTACAAAGAGAAAAATTTTGATATCGTCGGGTGAATTTCATTATAATGTAGAATATTTTTACAGCCTTGTGAATATGAACAAATATTCAGGATAACAAAAAAAATTGAAGTAATAAAGATTATTTTATAATAAACGACCTCTGTAATCTCTCTCCCCCGCCTATCTGTTTATCTGTCTGCGCGAACCTTGCCTCACGTTCATTGCAGTCATTTCTCAGACATAACCTGTCCATCTTGTTTGAGATTGACCTCTCGCTCTTCGTCATTCCCACTAATTTCTCTAAGCTTCTCTAGTAATATGTCCAAAGTACGCAAATTATTTTCCTATATGTTCAGTTTTTGAAAGATTTTGATGTCAACAATTATGAGGAGATGCGTTATATGCAAAGTGTATGTAGGTCACCCGCTATGGGGTAGCCCATATTACAAATTAGTATATCGGGGGAAAGATGGATATACTAATTTAGAACTCTACGAATATGCAATGGATGCTAACCGAAGGCAAAAGAAAAATTAAAGTGTGGGGAACTGTTACCCTCGCACCTCGCTTTATTGCTAATCATACTGAATAATCATAATATGGGTGTGTAGCTATTTGTATAAGCAAGTGGCAGGTATTATCAATAGAACCTGCTTACATGCTGGCACTGAATTTATTGAAGCAAGTCACATTGGTTGAGATTTAATAATAAATGTGCAAAATATGTATTGAAGATTGGGGGCGGTGGCAAAGAGTTGTCATCAGTAGGTTAAGTGGCCAGGTGGCCGCCGCGAGATACCTACTAGCTGAATTCGCCTAAATCACCTGATATGTGCTGGCGTAATGTGGCTGAATATTGACGTGTTTAGCTGGGCTCAATGCTGTTCGTTGAATAACCATAGAAATATTTGACAGATCATAGTCACTGTTCTGACTTGGTCTATCAATTTTGTTGGAGATCAACCTTTGAAATCGTACAACAAAATATATAATAATATATAATTACTTAAATAAATTTATAAAATATATTTATATCGTTTTTATTTTTCACAAAGCAAAAAAATATCATGTGAACTTGAAATAAAATTCAGACGATGTTTGAAGAGACTAAAACAAAATACAATGACACGTATACGATTTAGGGCGGGGTGAACCAGAAAAACATGTAAGCAGGGGTGGTATGATACACATGCCTGAGATTTGTAACTCATATTTATTTATTTTCAATTTGGACATTAACCGAAGATCAACCTTTATTATATGATAAAATCTTTAATAACGGTCACTTCTTTCCGTGATATCAAACACCTTTTTATGATTTCAACGCTACTCGTGTGAGTACGACGCCAATTTTTCATTGATATCCTATTTTTAAATTGCAAAATATAATTGAAAAGATATGAATACGTGAATTTGGAAAATGATGTCAATTTTTCATTGGCCCGTATTTAAAACCAAAAATATTTGTAGAAAGATTACCACGAAGTGATTTTGCAATAGAACTTCAAATTCGAGCATTAACCATTTCACGTATCCGAGATAAATTTGAAATCTGTGAAAAACACTCTGAACATAATTGCAAGTATTGTAAAATACGTATGGGGTGAAATTATGTTCTAGGCCAATTATGTTTTTGAATAACCGTTAAATGAAACACCATTTTATAATTTGGTTTTTATTAATCATTTATTTGGTTTATTACAATTATTATATAATATAATATCGGCCAAATGGCCTCCTCTGACAACGACACAAATGCGTGCTCTTTTAACCATATTTTAATAACATTCTCGCACGCTTCGCGTGTTATTTCAGCAATTTAATTTCAAATATCACCCTGTAGCATCGGAATTGTTATTAGCTTATTGGCGTGGACCTTTCCTTTCAATTATTCTCACAGAAAATAGTCTGGAGCTGTCAAATCAACTGATCGAGGAGGCCAGTCGATATCATCACTTTTTGATATCTATGGTTAAAGGTGACATTTGTGCGCATGTGTAGAGTTTCCTTGACAATTTTACACCTTTACACTTGTATTTACATGGTACTACATAATATTTATCATAAATAATTCTCGAAGATTTATTTCGTCATGTCTAATTCCGTCAACATGGACCATTAGTGAGATTATCTCTTGGCTAGAAGAGAAATATAACCTTACATAGTAATAAATAAAAATATATCAAACTTATACAACAAACGAATAATGTAATAATAATAAATACTAATTTAATGTATTAATTATAAATATATACATATAAAATCAATTTTGTCGAAAAATATTGTTTTTGCGCTACCGGGATTCGAACGGATTTCCAATCCTGGGAAGTAAACTACCAATTGTAATAGAGATTGGAAATAGAGATCCAGGTTCGAATCCCGGTAGCGCAAAAACAATATTCTTCGACAAAATTGATTTTATATGTATATATTTATAATTAATACATTAAATTAGTATTTAAAACATCACAGACCTATGTTCTGAATAATTACAACTTCACAATAAGAATGTGTTCACCTTAATAATTAGTAATAATAATAATAATAATAATAATTTTATTTTTTGATTCATAGTACAGTGTGTTATATTGTTATAATCGGATAACATTGCAACAAAATAAGACATATATTTGGGTATCCTGCCTGCTACACTAGTATTTTACTGTATTATAGCAGACAGTGCCTTTTCGGTATAGTAATAAACAAAGTGTAATGTTCAATATACAAATAAATATATATAAAGAATAAATCAAGATGCGATTAGATAGCATATAAATACATTGTAAAACTCAAAGTAAATGCATTGTTCATTGTATAAAAATATATCATTTAATATTTATTTATATATATAAAGAGTAAAACAAGATGCAATTACATAACATATAAATACAACGTAAGTAAATGCAATGTTCTATTTATGAAAAATTAAAAAGAGTAAGTAAGTAAGAGTAAATAAGTAAATGTGATGTTCTTGGTATGGTGGTATGGTGGTATGGTGTGTGTATGTGTGTATGTGTGCCGCATCGCCGGTGCGGGTATGTGTGGCTATAAAGACGGCGCGCAGGAGTGCGTACTTCTAATTTATCTGCGGTTCATCGGCTTAATAGTTTAACCAATACTAGTGATATACCTTGTACTAATTTATAGTTTATTGTAATAAAAGATTAATTGTTACAAAGTCTATAAGGAAATAACATACATGAAGTAAACTTATGTAAAATTGTAATGGAAAACAAAGTGTGCAAAATCATGTACACATAAATTCGGGTATAGAAATAGATATCTGCAAAGAGCCTAAAATCAATTAAGAAAACATTACTTGAATCTCTAAGATGCAGTGTACAAATACCGAGAGCTGTCTCCAAGGCGTCTCATGGAAGCAAAATCCGCATCTAAAATCTCCCAAAAACCTCTTCCGTCGACACGAGCCATTAGTAACTTGTTTTGAGGCTAGCCACCTTATTGGCCGATCAGATGAACAGTGCCTACGTTGAAGGTATTTTTGGACCACATTTAAACGACCAATCGAAGGCGGCGATTTTCTGAGACGCGCTATATCGAAAGCGACATTATTTTGACAGATAGTTAAGATGGTGGCCTCGCTAAATGTATAAATAAGTTCGGCAGACACATGTGCTGAAGTGATAAAACACTCTCAGTTCTACCAGATAGATGGGGAATTTTAGTACTTTTTTAAAGATATTGCCCACGGCAATACGTTTTAATGATTATTCACTGAATGCGTTATATTCTTAACACATTACTGATAATAAAAAATAATTTAGAAAATCAGACAATATTGAAAATTCTCAAGATTGAAATACAATTCAAAGGAAAATTATCCTCTGGTTATAATTCTAAGAAAAATATAAAAATGAAATCATGAATTTTTGTACTCATCTATAATAAATTATACATCCAATTTTTTGAATTTATAACTTTTTAATTGAGATAGAAAAATTAATTATTTTATGTTCCGTGAAGTCATGCCAACATCACCGCCTACGAAATCAAGTAGAAATCAAAGCAAACAGTCTCTATGTATATAAAACTGAATGTCTGTCTGGTTATATGTTTTCTATATAATCCTACATCCTTCAACAGATCTAAACCATATTTTGCGTAATTTGTTTTAGGACCCTGTGCAAACATAGGTACCATCTCTAGCCACCTCGTCCACTCTAATCGATATAAATATGCATATTATATTGATCGTTATACTCATTTTGCTCAGATGCACTCTAGGATTCTGAGGAAAACGTAGTCATACCAACCCCTATTTTAAATTATTACTAAACATGAATCCCGGCAACGCCGCAGTAGACTGTTAATATAATATAAATATTAATTTAATATAAACATTATTTTACATTTATAATAAAATAATGCTAAAATTTATTAAAGTTTTTTTTTTATCATTAAGCAAACTAAAATATTTTTTCGATAAATTGATTTTTTCTGTACTTACATCTTTCTAGTGGATACATTTAATTTTTATTATTAAATATCGGTGTGCATCAGTTGGTCATTCTGATCTTCATGCAAAATACAATTGACAACGAATGAATGCTCGGTTTGCGCCAAATTTGTAGGTGTTGTCCGTGCTCTTTTGTTTTGAAACATTTTTTTCACGTTTCAAAAAGTTTCATCAGAACGAAGTCACCCTTAAGAGGATTACTATACTCTGGGGTTCAACAAATAGATCGGTCGAACAGCTTGAAGTGAATATTTTAGGTTCTATTCACTTTTACGTGCAACCACGAAGTTACGCTATAAACATTATTCTTAAGGAGAACACATTCGTATTGTGAAGTTGTAACTATTCAGAACATACGGTCTCTGATGTTTTAAATACTAATTAAATGTATTAATTATAAATATATACATATAAAATCAATTTTGTCGAGAAATATTGTTATTTGCGCTACCGGGATTCGAACCCGGATCTCTATTTCCAATGGCTTTCAAATAATCGATAGACAGATGTATTAATTTGAAAAAGTGTAACATATAGGTTCGAAAATTGATCATGAAAAATACTGGCACTATAACACAATTGGTATTGTACTTCCTCGGATTGGAAATAGAGATCCAGGTTCGAATCCCGGTAGCGCAAAAAACAATATTTTTGACAAAATTGATTTTATATGTATATATTTATAATTAATACATTAAAACATTATTTTCTTCTATTAAAGAAAATATATACATTACTTCAACGACATATCTGTGCCTATTTTATATTTTATTATTAAAGTATAAATTTTCAAATTTCAATAAATGAATTGCTCTCAGTGTTTTCTGTTTTTGAAAAGTTCGACATCCAAAAATGGCTACTGTGGCCGTATTAATCCTCATTTTTACATTAATTACGTAATTTTTACACATTGTATTTATTAAATGGTTCATCTCTTAAATGAATTTTATCACACCAGAGTTGATATAGGTTGTATAATTATTTATTTTCGTAATACAATATATTTGGTTGTTCTAAAAATTATGAACTATTTTATCCTTCAAATTCAATTAAACATAACTTTAAATAAAATACCGTATAGATCAAAGTAAGACCTATGAAATTCTACGCATTATTGGCAACGAATCACGAGCTTATTTATGCTTGTAAAATAAAACTCGGCCGGATTTGAATTTAAAATTTATTTAAAGGCATTTTCTGCTACTTTTCGGTTATTAAATTCTTGTTATCGTAAATAGTTATCGAGAGGTGCTTGAAATGTGAATCGGTTAATCAGTGCTGGTTTTCTATCGCATATTTTTTATTAATGTTTTCAATTCGTTATTTACAACATTATCAGGGCGTTCTCGAAACTCTTCATCATTAAAATTTACTTCTCTGTTCCAAAAATACCATGTCCAATGATATACTGTCGTTCAGAAGTAATGCATAATGCGCACGCATAAAATGTACGCTCTTTTTTCAATCCTATTTTTGAATGATTAAAGTACATAATACAACTGATATCTGACTCAATAAATTAATGTAGCACATTCCCAACTATCAAACAAAAACATATTTTATATTTTTTAGTTCTATTCAAAATGATAATAATTAGAATCGGTAATCAGAGGTTTTGGAAACAATACAATATTATTGAAAGAAATGGAACGCATATTGTTCGGATACCTTTATATCATTACATTAAACGGAAATCGAATATAAAAACATTATAACAGGAACAAAGAAACCAGGAAGGAAATATTTTCGAAACCTATCCAATACGTCAATATCAGTTTCAATCGAGATTTTTGTTTTGTTTCTCACAACAGTACGCCCGGCCTTGTAATACTTTTTCACACATGACATGAAATATTTACAGAAACTGACAAACATTTCGACAGGCCAGTCTTTACGCGTACATTTATTTTTACTTCGACGCAGTGAAGCGATTCTTGAATTTAACCAATTAAATATTCAAAATAAAAAAACCTGCGATCGTGTGGAGTTTCATAACAAGGTTTTTACTTTTGTTTACAAGAAATTTAGTTATTATCTAAACACAAGGGATTGAAATTTTCCAACCAAAGATGTATTAAAATAATTTACTTAAACCAAAGATAAGACAGGATCTAAAAATATGTTTTATTAAAATGTATGTGCATATTAGAGAGTTTAAATTGTGTTTTTTGTTCTATCGCAAAAATACATTTTTAAAAATATTTGGTGTTTCTGTACAGATTTTATTATTTTGGACGCGAAAACAACAACAATTCCCAATTACTATACGTTTTTGGATCTCTTCTGTATTATTATTTCTTATTAGATATTCAGGTACGTGAATCTTTGTGTGTTGATTTTCATGTGCTAGTATGGGTATTTGTTGAATGTAGCCAACCACCATATATTTGTTCATCTGAAGGTTTCCTACCAAGCCCATATTTTTGAGGATGTATTCAATGTTAATACCATGTTTTGGAATAGTAAGTATTAATAATATACGAATATGTAATTATATCTCAGACTGCATCTCCAAAATCATTTCATTTCAGGAGAGATCGGACCACGTTAATTGATAGCTTTCGCGTGATGTACAACTCGGCGCCAGGCATCTCTGTTCTGGGTCATTCCACTCAACTCAGCGAGAAGAATAAATGAAAAATATAGAATAATAATTTGTGGAGGTCTATCGCATCCTCAATCGGCAACACCGGCGAAGGGCCCTGAAAGCACTTGCAGATACCTGGGTGTGAAACTAGGCTCTCGTCAGCCGCAATGTGCCAATACAATGCACCCGCAACCGTCCGTAAGCCGGCCCTAGCGCACCACTCCTCTCGCGACTGCCTTCCCATCAAGATCTCTAGCAAACATTTCTCGTTGTAGACTTTTAACTGCATATTTTTCTAATAATAAACAATAAACTTCTGTCAACTTTAAATAGTTTATTTTATTCATCCTGCTCTACCGTTGACTACCAGGCGTGTTCATATATTTACTATATAAAAGCTTGGTATTATAGGTAAAATATCCGCTTCTTCAATACAACCTTCGATAGGAACATTAAAAATGTGGCTCATCGATATAATGATGGCTATTTTTGTTATTAGGGGGCAGACAGACAGCCAAAGCCATGAAATATCCAAGTAATGAAATATGTGACTCGGCAATGCACACTGTCTAGGATTGAGACTAATGTAGAAAGCTGGTGGAAAATTTGTGGGATGAAGAGGTACAATATAATGAAAATGATTTGTTGTTCGATTCCATATTCTTAAACTTAAAAGTAAAAGTTTTATATTTTCAATACGAGAAATTAAACTGTATAAGTTATTACTGTATTACTATGTACTACTATGATTTCAAATATGTATATATAAATAATTAGTCAATCTCAGTTTGCACCTTATGGAGACACATGTATCTATATGAATATTTATATTCAGAGTGTAACAGATCTAGTACACACTATTTTATGGATAGATCCCTGACTAAATTATGAGTCGAAAATGTTCAAGGAATATGTGCAAATTCTGCACCGTAACGGAAAATATTATTAAACACTAATTAAATGTATTAATTAGAAAGATATACATATAAAATCATTTTTATCAAAAAATATTGTGTTGCGCCACCGGAATTCAAATCTGGATCTCTTTCCAAACCGGAGAAGGTGCATTAGTCAACTATGCTACAGCGACATTATTTTTGACGACAAATTTTCGAACATAGATGATACACTTTTTCAAATTAATACATCTATCATTCCAATATTTGAAAACCATTTACTTTGTTTTTACGGAATCTCAAATACCTTTCAGTAAACCGATAGCAAACGCCAGAATTAACAATTCATTTTTATTAAATTTTGGACACATTGATACAACTTATATATTATTGTATGAATTAAATAAAAAATCAATTTAAAATTGTCTGGCCGCTCGAAATTTGACGTCCTTTAATTTTTCGTATTCAATATATAATTTTGAATAAATAAAATATTTTAATTAATCGAAATAATCGTATAAATACGAGTTTTTTAAAATTCTTATATCTATGACATGGTTGAGATTAGGCACATATTCCTTAAACATTTTCGTTTCGTTATTTAGTCAGGTATCCACGCTAAAAATATTGTGTACTAGGTCTATTACACCCTGTGCATATACGTTTGATTTAAGGTTTCGCGAGCACTAGAGTATAGAACTGGTGTCTCTTCTATGTTAGATCGCATTTTTTGTAGTTGTATGTTCCATATACAATGGTACCTCGGTATTCGTCCGCTTTGGAATAAGTCTAATTTGATACACGTTCTGTTTGGATGCAAAATTTTTTGTTTGGATGTTTTGTTTTTTATTTGGAGTACGACTTGCGTGCGTCAAATGGTAAGCCTTTACGTCCTCGTCTCGTTCGGCTGAATTCGGTTTTTGGAGAGAGGGCATCTTTGCCACGACTACCCACGAGCATCAGTATGACTGCTTCTACCATTCACTACTTCATTAATCATTGCCAAATGGATGGATGTTAGAATCTTTGCAGAGAAATATCACCCCAACAAAACCCAAACAAGCCGTAATAGCATTGTCTCGAATGACCAGAAAACGTCATATTTCTGAAACATCCTGAGAAGCAGGCATAAACAAAGTTCTCTGTAAAGATTTTTGGTACATAAACATCAAACGTGATAATCCTCAACCAGGTCAAGGTAGAAAAAAGAGACAGGAAAGAGAAAAATAAAGTTTGTTACGTTTTCATTTATTTAATCTAATTACTTTTGTATTTATGTAGATATTTTAGTATTAAGCAGTGTTTGAATTATTTCATACAACCTCATCAATGTACAATATGCCAATAACAATATGAGTTTTTTTCATGGGAACGGAATTATAATTTTCCCTTTATTTCTTATAGGAAAAATTCATTTGGTATAAGTCCAAGGATCTGGAACAGATTAAGGACGTATATCGAGGTACCACTGTATAATCTAATTTATTATTATATTTGTTTATTTTTAAAAATAGTTTAATTATTCTCAACTACTCTTGGTTTTATTAATTAATACTGCCAACTATTTTAACAATTAACATTACAAAAGTTTTGTCATTAAAAAAATTTTGATCGAAATTAATAAAATGTTATTTTCGCAGCAGGAAGAGTATTATTGCTTGTCCGTTGCTCCGAACACCAATATTAATACCTCGAGCCCACGCCCACAGCTCGAGCGATGGAGACCTGATGCTGAATGACACGTCAAATCATGACACGTATCTTTGTGCCAAAGTCTGCCTAACCTATATTCCGCACGTCCGTGTGGTATATTTAGTCCGCTGCAAGACGATCAGCCTCAACTAAAAAACTCTAATCGTAAAAGAAAGCGGAACAAATTAAAGGCGTAAAAGAGAAAAGACTAATGCAGTAAAGATGATAATAATATTTTATTTATATTATTTAGTTTTATTATTTTTATTTTTTAACTTTGATTCATTGAGTTTAAATACATGTACCGCTTTCGAATATATAGTTAGTAAGTATTGACATCCTGTATATAGTTATTATTTACATCCTGAAGAAAAAAATGGTATTTTTCGAAACCGGTAGATGTATTTAAACTCAATAAGTGGTTAATGAAACAAAGTTAAAAAATAAAAATAATGAATTTTAACCACAATGTTAATTTTGCTAATTTCAAAAGTATTATTTAATTTTCATTATTATTATATTGGTAGATGTACAAATAAAAGTCTTACTCTAGTGTGCAATATAAAAGATATACTTCGATTGTCTACACAGAATAGAAAATACACGTATATTGGGTTGTTTAATAAGTCTTTGCAGTTTTGTTAAATTATTTATTAAAAAATCGAAATTTTGTACAAAAATTACAACATTTCAATTAATTATGTATTCTCTATTATTGTTCAGGACTTCATCCCATCTTTCAACCATTTTGTCGATGCCTTTTCTATAAAAATCGGCTGGTCTGGTATTGAAATATTTTTCGAGGCAATTTTTGAGTTTATCGTCGTTGTTGAACGTAACGCCACACATTTGATTGGAGAGCGACCGAAAAATATGAGGTCGAGACTGTAAAATGGATACGATATAATTTCTCTTTGGCAACATTGAAATTTTGATTTAAGGCGAAAAGAAG
Source organism: Eubasilissa splendida (assembly GCA_031772225.1). NCBI lineage: Eukaryota > Metazoa > Arthropoda > Insecta > Trichoptera > Phryganeidae > Eubasilissa > Eubasilissa splendida. Next base: position 12,718,280 of record CM062860.1, on the reverse strand, counting down.
TGTGTCGAAAATGTTCGTTTTTTTCAAATTGACACTCCATTATTTAAGCCCAAACATTAAAAAAATTGTAATATACACGACAAAGGCGACACTGGCGATTTAGAGCAGAAAAAATACTATCGGATAGTATGTTATTTTTTGTAACAAAAAATAAAATAGCGAGAAAATAACATTTCAAAATAAACCTGAAAGACTTATTAGACGATCCAATATAATTGATTAATCAATTTATTAAAATAGTAGTAATTAAATATTAATTTTGAAAAATTCTACAAATAAGTGAAATTGTTACGCATTTAAAAAAAAGTATTACCTAATTCCATTTCTTCTTCTGTTCCCACTTCGCTGGTTTTTTGATTATTGTAGTTAGTTTAAGTGCGATATTAATTTTGAAAAATTCTATTAATAGCAAATTTATTACGCATTTATAAAAAGTTGTCCTTAATTCTACTTCCTCTTTTGTTCCCCTATCACATTTGTTTTCAAAGCTTTTCTCAGTCATTTTATGTTCGATATTTAAATTTAAAAGTTCTGGTGATAGACAAACGTGTAACCATTGAGATTTTAACTTTTTCACTTTTTCTTCTTCTTATTTTCTTATCAAAACATTTTTTTATGGTTTTTGGCATATTGGCGAATTTTTTTATCTTTTTAATCTGGAGATTGACAACAGCGTACTGAGTCTCTGCAGGGTAGGTTTGCAACCATGCGGTTACAGCGGGTAATCTAGTCAATTTATTAAAATAGTAGTAATTAAATAACATTTTCATGCACCTTTAATAAAATTTATACTACAGCCGATGCATTAATTGATATCAGCGCGTAAAGCGGGGAAAGAAGATTTAATCAGTTTTACGCGGCCGCGACTATGGAGTTCTATACCTTACACACCCAATGTGTTAATAAATTTAAGAAACATCGTGAAGGGCTGCAAAATCCAACCAAAGTTAATCATGAAATGCAAATAAAAAGGTGATGATTTTATTATCATTTCGAAGATTCTATCCCCCATACTTGGCAGTCATAACATAAACCTTTTTCAAAACAGGTGATCTAAAAGTATTTATATTTTTTAATTAATATATCAATCCATCAAATGGCAGTCTCGTTTTATGCCGATCCTTTTCCCTAATTGAGTTAACATTTCTATAAAAAAACACTAACTCATTTTTTTTTAAATCCTTAGCTATGTTCCGCTACTGAGACATTGAGTTGCTGACGTAATGCGGCGGCTGGAGCTCTGCACCAACTCTCTAGTGCAAGTGCTAGTGGTTCCCTGACCAAAGAATGGCAATGACTACAGAATAGCTACATATACAATAATGGTCGTGAATGAAATGTAGTATCTATGTTTTGTTTATATTTACATATATTTGAACTTTTTTATTTATTAATATTTTTTTCCTTTTATTTTCATAACATAAATAATATTTCGTAACTTAAATATTTTACATAATATGTATTATCTTTATGGTGAATCGGGTTTTCATATAAAAAAATCCGATCACGCTGGAATAAACCATTATTATTAATAATAATTATTCATACTTACTTTTATTGGTAAATAATATGTCGCATGTCATTAATTAATTATAGATGTTATGTGAAATTCACGGTTAACTGTATTGTCTCATGTCTGATGTGATTTTTTCAACACTTATTTCTTATTAATACATTTTATTATATATTAATCAAAAACTGGGAAATAGAAAATTCATAATATATTTATTAACAATAATTTCCAACAAGGTTTCACCTTTCTAATCCTTGCATTCTTTGCGGTATACTAACACAGTATTTTGAACAGTCGGGATAAACTCAAACAAAAATTGAGGTCTACTCGGAAAATATTTTTAAGATAACATATTTAATGGGAGTAAAAAGGTTATTCTAAATGTACGCCTTCTATGATAAATTTATATGGTAGTTGAAAACCTTGTAGCTAAGGTCCTCTGATTTTTTTACTTTTTGTTCAATTTTTGATCTCGTGTGGACCGACGGGTGTCAGGCGGGCGTTAAGCGATGGGATGTTAAATTCGGTGAGATATCTCCGACGCATCTTAAATAAAGATTAATGTCGATGCATTTTCAGATCTTTTATCATTGTGATCCAACTGACTCGAGCAGAACACAAACACATTTGGTTTATTTATACGGCTTTATTGAATTCGATATCTACTCACTGACTTCCCCCTAAGTTTCACAAAGCAATTTTGTTAGAATTCTGCCATATTTGTTTGGTGCGAAAAACTTTTTTTTGTATTCTGTAGGAATTGATCTAGTTGAAAATTTCAATAGGAACAAAAGTCATTTTTTACCTGACAGGCAATACAAGGGATCCATTTTTGATGGGAAAATTTAACGCTTTGGAATTCTTTATATTTTTATGCTGTATATTGTTGTAGTATGAATAAAAGTCTGTATGTTGCTGGAACGAAATTGAAAAATATATAAAGTATTTGTGTTCCTAGATTTGCATTTAATAAATAGAAGATTGATGCAAGGAATCCTTCTATTAAAATCAAATATCACAATTATTAAATTTGTGCAAACTTTATCCATATGATGTTTTACAGTCATGATCTAAATCTCACATTACAAATGTGACTTGAAATATCAAGTTAAATTTAGATACCTAAGGTGACTCGAAGTATTTACAGAAGAATCCAAAAATTAGCTGGATGGATTCACAAATGAAGATGTTCTAATATAATTAATTGTCATGGCGGTTCTTAGAAAACACTAATTAACAACATAACATTCTCTAACACTTCGCCTTTACTATCCATATTCCCGTTAACGACCGGAACCTCCCCCCTTTTCTCAAGCCCCGCCACGTCAACAGAATAAACTACAATACTGTATTTAGTTTAGTTATTATCTGATGATGATAGGGACTGCACCTCTCGAAACCAGTAGTGAAAATAACCCAACGTGTGTGTAATACAAAGTTTTGTTGTGTAAATTAAAACAAATAAGATGTTCTAGTTCAAATAAATACATAAGTAGTAGAATGGTCAGGTGTCATGTGTTTTCGTGTAATGTCGATATTGTTTTATAGAATGAAAGGATAGACCTTAGAAATGAAAAGACAACTTGAAGCATTTGAGCATACAGAAGATTGCTCAAATATAATTACAAATGATGATGTTATAATACGAATAAATAAAGATAAATAATTAAGTAAACAATAAAAACTCCATTATCTCAGTCGTGTAGACGAAAATATTCTTTATAGATTCTACATCTCATAATCCTGAAAAAAATTGCTGTATATTCTGAAAAAAGGAGACCATCAGGCCTGAATAAACCGTGGTAATATTTTGGTGAGAAGTTTTTCCGGGCCACAGTAAACAAAATAAGATTGCTGCTGCACGTGTCTCTTCATAAAAAATGTTAATGTTCTACGGTCTTGGTAAAAATACCTTTTTAGACAAAGCACAGCATTAAAATAATGAGGTAACATGCTTTAAATGATCCTAATTATTACATTTAAATAATATAACACGCTCAAGAAATATGTGTCTAATTTTAACCATGTCAGATATATAAGTATTCAAAAAAAATCGTAATTATGCGATTATTTCAAATAATTAAAATATTTTACTGATTCCAAATTATATTTAAAATACAAAAAAAACTGAAGGTCATTGAATATTAATCTGCCAGACTATTTTTTATTACATGATTTATGTCCTGAAGCAAAGATATAGATTAATAATAAATAAATTTCACAAATGTTTATTTCTAAGCAGTATACTTGAAGCTTGACATGATTTTGTAAAAATTTCAAACAATAATATTTTAAGCAATACAAAAACATGTCCAAGAACACACAAAAACATGTCCAAGAACACACAAAAACATGTCCAATAACATACAAAAAACAAATAAAAAATATTGATTAAAAAAAAATTGATTCTCATTGTGACATATATGCTGTTTCAAGTAAATGAATATCAAATTTAGTCCACAGTTGGCGATAGTGTAGTGGTATTCGAAGTGTTTCCACATATTAAACATATATATAACATTAAAAAATTTGATAGATGTGAAGGTTAATTGGATGGAATGGTGAACGTTACATTATGTAAAGTAATCACTTAACCCAGGCGAAGACAGGTCATAAACCCTGTAATTACCCATACTTTCATATTTTTCCATTAATAAAAAATAGCTTCGTCTCTATGAGATATCTATTATTTGTTTAATAATATCTTCCGTAACAGTGCAGATTTTGCACATATTCCTTGAACATTTTCGACTCGTAATTTAGTCAGATATCCATCCATTATATTGTGGACTAGGTCTGTTACATTCTGTATAAATTCTTATATTTTAAAACAAATTATGACATACCTACTTAAAGGGTACACAGAAAAATTGTAAAATGTATGATCACCACTGGGACTCAAACTCCAAATTTATGTTATCGCCATAGGAATCTAAAGCAACTTATCTTATTTATTTGAAATACCAAAGCATTGCATTCTAAAAAAATCGCATCTGTACAGATAATAATGTGTTTATATGAAAAATGTAAATGTACTGTAAATCTTAATTACTTCAATTGTTTTACGTATTTATAAAAACAATTTAAAAAATCGCTCACTTTAAAAAAAAAACAGATTTCAACTACCCTTACAGTTATAACATTAAATAAGATTACAACTAAAATTATTATTAAAACTAAAATTCCCTTAAAACAACAGAATTTTCCAGAAATAATATTACGATAATAATAATTATGACAGAAAACAATACAAAAAATCATTTTTCGGGTTCTAGTTCTTACTTACCATCACGCCGTTTCCCCGTTTGCCCGGGGTAGGCAGAGAGGATAGAGCGCCACACTTTTCTGTCCTGACACACAATTCTCGCCTCGTCCACATTCATACATCTTCTTATACAACCTCGCCAATTGTTGAGGCTTCTAACCGAACCATCCTCCATTAACTGGTTTACCTGGTTGTGCCAAGTCTTCCGCAGACGTCCTCTATTTCTGGTGCCATCAACACTTGCGTCATATATCTTTCTTACCATTCTCTCCTCATTCATCCGTTCCATATGACCAAACCACCTAAGTGATCCTTTTTTAATCTTACTCGCTATGCTAACATCAGCTTTCCATTATTTCCTTATTTCTTCATTCTTTACTCTATCATGAATAGATTTTCCACATATACGTCCAAGTGATCTCATTTCCACTGCATTCAGTCTACTTTCGTTCCTTTTCTGCTAGCTTTAGGCCTCACTTCCATACATCAGTGTCGATACCAGGACTCCATTGTGCACCGCTAGTCTTGCCTCGGTTGACAAATTTCCGTTAGATATAATTCCATTCAAAGCGCCGTTCACTTATTTTCTGCAGTCATCTTCCTTTCGATATCATTCTCAGCCTTTCCGTTTCTATCAAACATACTTCCCAAATACACAAACTCATCCACTTGTTCCAAACATTCATTACCTACAAGTATTTAGCACGGTGTCTTGCTTTCCTCCTTCTCGAATACCATCACTTTCGACTTGTTAACATTCATCATTAGGTCGCTTTTCTTGCATACATCGTACATTCTACTCACCAGATTCTACAGTTCTTGTTCATTATTCGCCATTAGTACTGCATCATCGGCGTACAATAAACAGCATACAATCAAATCGCCCTTTTTTGCTCCTATACTCATACATTCCAGTTCTTTCACACATTTATTCATATACAAGTTGAACAGCCATGAAAACATTATACAACCCTGCTTCACACCCTTTGTAATGTCTAGTTCTAATTCTTGATTAAATAAAATTGATGTAATAATCTTGCCGTCACTTACCATGTATTATTCAAAGATTTTTGAGATTCGTTGCAAGTAGGGGATGAATATTATGTTCCAGACCGATTTTATTTAGCCGCCATTTTAGTTTGGCAAACATTTGTCAGTTCGCATTTGATAGGCGTAGAGAGTATTTGATTATAATTTATTATGGAGTATTTAACGCCTCAACAGCATGTTGAAGTCATTAAAACATTTTATCTAAATAATAATGACAATGCTGTAACCTGTCCGATATCATATTCTATACATAATTGTAATATTAAGGAGAACACAATCTTATTGTGAAGTTGCAATTATTCAGAACATAGGTCTGTGATGTTTTAAATACTAATTAATACATTAAATTAGTATTTATAATTGTAATAAACCAAATAAATAATAAATAAAAATCAAATTAAAATATTGATTCTATCTATCTAATTGATTCATATAATTGATTTTAGATATAATATTGATATGGCATGTACTCGTTCGTAACTCTATTAAAGAAAAACTTCCTTCCGTGGCCTTCTCTCATTTGTTTATGATGATATTTTCTTGTTGAAATTCGAATCCAATTTATCAAGAATAGTCTATCGTAGAAATAATTGTTTAAAGTATCTAGACTTTGTAAACATTTTTCAAACTTTCAAACAAGTTATTAATAGAAACATACATGTTACCATGTCGTTTGCCTACTTCCATCTGCGGCAGTCGATGGAAATGCAGTACTACATTTTATAAGGGTAGCTAAAACAGGCAGCACGTATTTTGAAGGCTGTAAAGCCCAATACGACACCCACATAGCTGACCCCACTTCCTGCTGTGCCTACTGTTCCGCTCGATTTATCTTAACACGGTCCAACAACTTGTTGTTCTTTGCCCACTTTCAGTAGCTGGCACAACACTAAACTATCCACGGCGTATTCTTTCAACATCAATATATCTCTTTAACAAATCGTACCTGTGTGATATTTTGAAATCAGAAACTTAATTTTAGTCATGTTGAAGGTTTTTGCAATTATGGCAAATTTAACACTGTATTTTAAAAAATGTCACAATATGGCTCAGATGTGTTGTATTTTACATTTAACCTTACCTCTCCGGTGATGTAAACAAGTTGACATGTGGAGAGGTGAGGAAGGCGTAGTGCGCGGGGCGCGGAGAGTCGGATGCCTATCGTCACTTTAGTCATGGCGGCAGTCCACTCTCACCGAGGCGAAAGGAGCCGAACACGGGAATGTACTGCAACTCTCGGCTTGCATCGCCTATTCTCGTGTTGACACTGGTCGTCTCGTGCCATCTCACTTCGCCTCGTACGCTTCACCTCGCCCCGTTTAAGCTCCGTTCCGGTCGGGGCGTGGACGAGGCGCGGCGAGGTGAGGAGCATCGGGGAGTGTGGACTGCTGGCATTAGTGGCAGAGCGAGAGCGTACACTGGCTGAGTTAGACGTGTCTTATACGTCTTTGTGCTGTCGTTCCGTATGACCAATGTTTTTTCTCATTCTTAGCACTTTTTCACAATAATTGATCACTTATAACTATTATATATATAATAGTTACATATCAACTATTATTTTAATGATTAATATGAGTAATAAATGTAAAATATGCATATTTATCCAACTTAAAAATCTAAAAAGTCTCCATGTACACTGAGTTTACAGCACCGGAGCGCGTGTTATTATTTTAGCACCGTATGGAAAAAGTTAATATACACTAGTAAGTGTTTTATATTTATATTTAATACAATATCTTTTACATTTAATACAATATATCTCAGATTCGTGCCTATGCTGTTGATTTAGTTATTACGAGCCGATCTAAACAAAGAATGATCGACCATGCTGTCACCCTGAAAAAGGAAGCGAAAAAATTTAGGCTACATGTAAACACCTCAAAAACGAAGAACATTGTCACACGTGAACCAGAAACACCCCAAGATGTCTGCGTAGATCACCATGTATTTTAAGGGGTTGATAATTTTATATATTTGGGCTCTAACCTGAACTCGGTGAATAAGACACGACAACTGACCAATT